>CM066037.1:416852385-418052385 GCA_033557465.1 Ichthyophis bannanicus
ATGCTGCCATCCCGGATTATATCCCATAATGTGTTATATTGATTCACGCCCTCACAGGAGGTCACACAACACCTGTCCCGTGTTTGAGTGCCCTTCGTGGCAGAGTCAAAGGTAGCGGACTACTCATAACTTCTAAGGTGCCTAGGCATGGTATATCATAATTCTCTCAACTGCTTATGTTGACCCTTGTGGGTCTGTAGGCAATATATCCACACTGGTACTACCCAATTGTAGCACGCTATGCACAAGGGTTGGGCTCGAGGTTGCAGGTCTGAAATAGACTGGCCTCAACCTGACTGTGGCACAAGACGCTCACCATGGTACTGTAGAAAGCCTCACAACAAGGAGGTTTGTTAACGTCAGTTTGTCCCACTGTTCACTGGACGTTCCCTAGGGCTACAGGCGCATTCCCAAATCCCACCATCAGTGTCAGGGTGGTAGGAAATGTCCCACCGTGACCCTCGTTACCGCTTGTCTTTTGGAAATGATGAGGTTTGTCAGGTCACCTGGCCCATCATGCAAGATTTTAGACACAGCGAGGAAGGAACCCTTCGCATGGTCTGATTGTTTTACAAAGTCTAGGCAGCCGCAAGAGCATTCCACACCAAATCATAGGTGTCGGGGAACTGTGAACAATTACAGTTTAGTGTATTCTCATAGGTGCCGCACTGGTGTTCCCCAGGAGACTACACTGCATACCCTTTCTCATGAGGTTAAGATGTCGGGATATCCTTGTTTCTGGGTTATAGATCTGTCTTCCTCTCATCACTGAGAGGAGGGGGTACAACTATCCCATAATAGTGTCTGTCACAACATGAGCACTGTGCCATCAGCTGACGTCCCCTATGGGTACGTCACCCCTCCGTTACCTACATTCCACACCCTCTCATCCAGGACTTTCGTAGGCTGAGGGTTACCTTACTAAGATGCCCTTAGCCTCCTTTTCAGGGTATTGCTTGTCCTGCCATGAACATATGTGCTGGATAACTCAGTAGACAGGGACAGGACCATCCCCTGTCCTTTGTTCCATTGCCCATGTCCGCCACCCATCTATTTCTACAGCTGCTGTGCCTGCAGGAGGCACAGTGATTGCCTTGCAGACACATCCCACATGTTCCAGTTTCTCTATCTCACAGTTCCTGTTCAACCGTAGTAGTGGTTCCAAGCTAGTCCATGGTTATTTTCACTCATTGTAGGCTGAACACCTCTTATCTCTGGACAACTCCTTCCAGGGGATATGGCACTGTATCTGCTTACAGACAGTTCATTCAAATTCAACCTCCATATGCTCTCTGCACTCTCAGAGAGCTCATCCACTATGAGGGCCCTGATATAGAGCGAACACCATCCTCATAGGGCGACGCTATATGGCTAGACAAGGTTTATGACCCCATCAGAGGTCTGTGTGGGTTTTACTGCAACCTCTGGTTTTGTATTGTATAGAGGGTGGAACGTTCATGCATGACTATCCACGGCTACTGGGAACGCATAGTACCGCCATATCCCTCCAGTGTGTCCCCTTGGTATCCGTCGGCTGGATTTCTGTACCTTTGCCATGTTAGATATCTAACAGATGTTAGCCATGTCCGCACAGACTGGGCTTATCCCCTGTTGTCACCCAACCATCTGGTGATTCGCTGTTTGCAATACTGCATCCCTGTATGCCATGGAGATTGATGATCATTGTATCTGTCAGGTGGGCTTGGCCTCCTGTTACGAATAGAATGTCTCACACTCACATACCCCCTCCCAAACTAACTGTGGGGCTCAGTGGCAGACATGTGTCGTCAAGAATATAGTCATGTATGTGAATAGGTCCTCATAACTCTACATACATATGTCAATTTGCTGCCGGTGCATATTCATGGCCCACATATATATAGAGATAAATGTGTGTATATATAGATATAGATATAGATCTAGCTATACATAGATATATGGATATAGAGATAGAGATAGAGAGAGATATAGATAGATAGATAGATAGATGGATACATATAGATATTGTGTTTTATTATGAACATTATATACAAACATATAAATATAGCTGCCTATGTATATATGTCCACACATGTCTCCAAACTATCCTGAAATACAGATATGTGCGTATATCTGTACCTAGATATGTGTCTGTGGGGATACCTCGTAGGGATTGATATATGTTACATACGTTCACCTCACTGTCCATGTAAGAGAGTGAACTGACTGACGTATCAGACAGTGTATATCCCCATCCGCACACTATTCTTCAGTCTGAAGAGCCTGTTATGCACTATGATGCAGTATGATGCTATCAGCATCCATGTCTACTTAGGTTCCCTACCCTTGAAGCTTCGTGCGTATATGTCTTTCATATCTCTTAGCAGCTTGGACAGACAGTGTACATGTATTCCCTTTTGATGACACATCTATGTTACTAGGGAATGCGGTTACCCCCATAACCGCTCTCCCCGCAAGGACTGGGATAGGTGTCTCAGTCGGTCGGTCTGCGTCTGTCATACCTAATTATTTCGGAAGATGGGTCTCCAGAAGGTCCCAGATGTGTCCCATAATGCTTGCCATTGGGGACGTGCCATCACAATCCAAACCAGTTGACACCTGGATCACCTGCTCGCTCCAGGTAGGCCCGTCATCCCCACTGCTGTGATGTCGCCGTGACAATCCCGTCACTACGTATCCAGCAGACCCCATCCTGCCCCCACCCCTAAAATCCAGTCCGTAAACATTATATATGTGAGTTCATATGATATGTGTAATGCACTTATCATGCATACTGCGGCCCCCCCCCCCCCCCAGTAGTCCTTCGGTGAGTTGTTTGTCTTTCATTGAAGGTCCATTCATCCCAAATCCCACCCTCCATCCCACATGGGATGGTGGAGATACGTGAGGGACTGATGCCCACCTGTGCCTCGGCACTGCAAATCTCAGGGAGCTTCCCCTGGCCTCCATAGCTAGGGAGTCCACATATGTGAACACACATTCCTGCTTGTTTCCGGAGCTAGGTGTAACAGGTGATGTCTGTGAACAGCACGTAGTAGTCTGGACAAACCCTCCCAGCTCCCCATGAGTTTTATCCTTTCAGCTATCCTCCTATTCGCAACTCACCCTTGTCTCAGCTTGGGAACCCTAATGGAGAGAGGCTCTGGAGAGGGCGGGACGTCAGTGTACAGGCCCCAGGTATGCTGCCCAAGGCTTACTGTTTGGAAACGGGTAGGTATGCCTGTGCAGGCTCCATTGGTTGCCGATGTACCCATATGTGGAGACTGATTCCTGCTTTTCCCAGAGATCACCTTTTACAGGTATGTAACTGTGCTAGCATTTAACTATGCTGCTGTCAGAGGTGTGTGCTCTACACACCTTCATACCCTGTTCTGTGAAACAGACACAGAACACTCACACCCCAAAGGTTACATCAAGCCAATACCAGGAGGTGCAATACACAGGGGGACAGCTGAATAGTGTTCTCAAAGACATATGTCACGTAGCCAACATAGGCTGGGTTGTGGTGTCAGCCACGGGGGCAATAGGTGTCCCTATAAGGTGCTCCTCCCCCTCCAAAATACCAGTGGGACTACACCTTGCCCACTAACGTTACACAGTGTGTGACAGGGTAGGTCACTCCACAATATGGAGCAGTTGGACACTGCAGATCTGGCAGGCGTAGAGGTCATGCACATCACACAACGCGTTAGATCTGTGACTGTGCTATCGCCGTCTGTCACCTCACAGTCACATGTGCACACGGCAAGCAAATGTGGACATATGTGACTGTTGGAAAGGACTGAGAGACCACAGTGTATGACATAAGGAGCGTATCTCAAGAGCAGTGCATGTACGCCTGGCATCACAGCAGGTACCGAGTGCAGCATGGTGTCTGGTAACCTTCCCTATCACATGTGTCTGACAATGACTTGTCAAGGTGCAGTGATACACGTATGCCCATGGGGTAAGGGCAGATGTGTCATACAACACCTGACCCTGTGGGGACATGAAAACATGGCCTGTGTTGGGACGATGACATCTGTCCTGAGTTAAACATGTTGTACATCCTCAGAGCTGCAGACATCTGTGTATTGGCCTGTGTCACCATGTTCTGTTGCCATGTTCCAGGGACACATTCAGCATGTGTCCCTCATCCTATCAGTCCCCCAACCTGTCCCAGACATGTCTACGTCTAACAACCCCTTACCTCCACCCACAACACTGCCTCTCCTCAGCTGTCATATTGCAGTCGCCTGTGAGATGTGAATGTGTATGTGCCATACTATACGCACAGTGCTGCATGTGCCTGTCAATGGCCCAGTGTTGATTTACATTGGTAGCTACCTCCATTGTATGTTGGAGACAAACACATGGAGCACTGTGATGACAGTATGTCCCAATGTGATATGCCCTTCAAGATGGCAGGCACACCCACACCGGTGTATGCAATTACAGGTGTACCTGTCAGTTATGTGCATCCGTGTGTGCACATATGTTGGCCAGGTGGTTTGAGAAATGGGGTGGGGGCTAAATGCACAATTGGAGCAGACTCAGAGGCATGGCAAACACACAAGGTGTGCAGAGGGTACACACACACCTGTTTCCCTGGTACAGGTACATGTTGCAGAGAGACAGGTATGTGAGTGTGCAGGGGGCCCTGTCTGCAGCACACGTGTTGGGTCCCCACACCAGCAGGTATGTGTATTCTGCAACACACACGTATACGTAGCTGTATTGCACAGTCATATGTGTGTTGTCATCTTGTGCCCACAATACAGGTGACTACAGTACAATGATGACACATGAGGAGGGGGAGAGGAGGAGGAGGAGGAGCAGGAGGAGGTGGCGGAGGGGGCTGCGATGCGTGCGAAACACATCATGGAGGATCCAGAGGTTGGTGTGTCTGGTGACAGCATAACCTCTGCCGAGGGGCCCGTGGAGGCAGACATGATGCGCGATACGACGATGGGTTTCTCATTCACCAGCCGCAAGACATCCAACAAGCCAGGAGGTGTGTGGGGAGGATGTGCTGCTGGCACAGCTGAGAGCACATGGCAGATCTGCACGTCAAGATGCAGAAGGTGGGTGCAAAACTTTGTTACCCCCAATGTTTTGTATGCTGAGTGTTCATACAATATCAGCTGTGCATCGTATGGGAGTATCTTATATGTGATCCACTCCACACAATGGCCGGCCTACCTACATGACATAACACTATACCACATGTCAGGATTCCGCATGTGCAACACAGTAACTTCACTGGGACATAACCTAGCACCTCTGCAATGCTGACATACAGCATAACATGTACAGTTTAACAAATATGTGTTGATGTTGATCTTAATCAGAGACACACATTCTGTGCACTCAGTCATGACGTGGTTATTAAGGCGTGCAAAGATGTGTCCCCACACACATGCGCACAGATGAGAGGCAACAGTGGTGACCAAGGTCTGGCACAACCACCACACACAAACCATTAGACCCTGTTTGGGGGGGGGTGTGGTGGATGTCAGAGAATACCATACACAGCTGTGACATGTCTGCCTACCGTAGACTGTACAAATCCATATTTGTAGGGGGTTTATATATATATTTATATATATATATATTATATATATATTTGTAGGGGGTATATCTTATATATATGAGCAGTTTATTGGGTCACTCTTTATGATCCTATTTAAGTGCATAAGAATAATATATATCAGCATTTTTGCAAGTTTTGGAGCAATATTTTTATAATTACCGTAGACTGTAGACATATTGAACAACAGAACGGCACAGTGTATGTTAGCTCATCGCACTGTGCCGCACAACATAACAGCCTATGGTACATTCAAACCTACAGATGCACACATAAGTGAGATGTTGTTTATGTTGCAGCATGTTATGGGTCATAACCTCAATACGCCAATTGGAACAGCAACAGCCAGCCTCATCACAGCAGCACAGGCGTGTGACAGGTGAAACAATGCCCAATGTCCCCTGGTCCATTGCGAATCCGACCTACCATATGCAAACCTGAACAGTGTGATGTACTGCTATGTCACAACGACCCCACACCCTACAGTCTGTGTTTCTGGTGCAAAACAATCATACGATGTGGCATTAGCAGTTCAAATGTGTGTTGACACACATATTGCACAGTGTACAGAACTGACAGGGCGACTGGTCATGTCGGTATGGTTTGGGTGGCCTACAGGTCCTTGCAGACTCACTGTATGTACAATACAAAGGTATGCTGCTAGACATCCAGACAGGGCTATCCGCATGTGCCATTCCTCTCTAGATCTAACAATGTCTCTCACAATACCATGGGTTGGGACCCACACACCTGACCACACAGCTCAGCTCCTGGCCCCTTTTGTTCTTGGAATGAATATACACCACACAGGTGATACCCCTGCTGCCAACCTGGGTCACACATCCCCCCCCCAGCTCTGTCCCTCAGCACACATCCCTAGTGGCTATCATGTGCAGGTGTTTGCACATCATAACCATGTGTGTTCAATCGTGCCGTCTGTCCCCCTGTGCTGCATCATCTGGTGCTACCCATGCTCTGTCCACAACCTCCACATGTGTATGGAGGTGTACGTGCATTGTTATGAGACCTTTTTCTCTGTTGGCCCTAGGTGCAAGTAAACCTCTGTGTTCAGAGACACATGTGTCATCAGTGGACCTGGCCATGTAAGGCTGCTAATGCTGGTGCTGCCAGCGCATCTTGCAGAGTCACATCTGCTTGATTTGTGACCTGTCCATGCTGCACATATTAATACAAGTGTGGCGCCACCTGGCCTAGTTGTCCTCAAACAAACAGCATCACCAATGCAACTCCCCAGGTGTGGATGTTGTCCAGCGCACTTGCTGCACCCCCGTACAAAGTGGACATGTGTCTGCTATCTGTTCCTGGGCCTATTGTAATGTACGCATTATGTGGGCGTTTTTGCGCATCCAGTGTATACCTGTGTTCACCCCCACATCACACAACTGAGCAATGTGCTGTGTGTGGCTGGGACAGTATAATTGCTGACAAGGTTTTTCTGCTAATATGTCCATGTATTCAATATGGAATGTCCACTCACAAGGAGAATGTGGTGCTACATACGTAACATTGTTGTATGTGATGGTTGTTTACTCGGGATGTGTCTCATGGCCACCCTTTGTTCCACCCACAGGCAATCGTCAGGCAGCTGCAGCTATTTGCAATTCTGTGGACCTGTTACGGCAGGAACTTAGGGGATTGCGTGATGATGTGAGAGCCATGCCGTCAGAACGAATTGCTGTGGCCCTGGAGAGCATCGTTGGTTTGCTGCAACGCTCGGAACCACCTCCACCACCACCACATGCACAGCAGGGGCGTGCCCCAACAGGGGAGGGGGAACTGGGACGGCCCAGACGTGGGAGGCCACGGCGGAAAATGTAAATCTGTGTGAATAAATGTATATGATTACATAGCTGCAACATGTGCATACAATCATTGTCCCTGTGCTCCCCTATGTAGTGTGTGCATGCATGTTTTGCTGCTGAACATCTGACCAGCACCCAAGCAGTTTCCTGTTGTCCTGTTTGCAGTGGCAGGTACATCTACACAGATGGCACCACTTGTCGTGTGTCACCTGCACAGAGTGTGTTCATTGGCCCTTGGCTGTAGCATGCCCCGTTACACCCCCCCCGATGTGGTGGCTGGGGAACTGCTCAGGGTTTGCATGATGACTACTCACACCCATCAGTATTTGCATACCCTTATACACCATACATTGATCGCATATGTGTGACCATTGCCCCTGGCTGGAACACTGATAACATGGCTGCGCAAACAACACCATGGCATGCATGTGGCATTGACAGACATGGGTGGCATGCATATGTGTTTGCCATATGACCACTGACAGATCTGTGGATGTCACGCCCACCCATGTGACATGGATGTTCCCGGGAATCCCTTCCGACGCAACAACGCATACGCCTACCAAGGTGTCACACACCCGCACACATGGATAGGACCCCATGAATGCATTTAGAGCAAGTCCACATATGACATCCATGTCAACTGTCAATGCATATCCTGTTCCACATACATATCCCATGCTTACATCCATGGTGAGTGTGTAAGGGAAACACATGACCATTGTGTCCAGAAAACAACGTCCAACTTTAATTGGAGTAACGTAAAAACAAAATGGCAACATGCCATACAACAAACACCCACAGCCTGTATGTTTGTGTAACACAGCACAGCACAGGCCACATGTGGCCGTCACAGGTGCCATCAATGCTGCCTGTGACGGTCTCCAGCAGATGAACGTTGATGTTGCAGCTGTGCAACATCAGCGTTCACCTGCTGGACAGCCCCCGTCAGACACTGCAGTGCATGAAACACCAAACGGATGTCGCGTCTCACGTCATCCACTGCCACCAACACATCGTGCATACACCTGCCAGCACACAGACAAACAGTCTCGGTGGTCTGTGTGCTGGCATGTGCATGTGATATGTTGGTGGCAGTGGATGGCGCGGTGACACTACGATGTCTGTCCCATGTTCCTGCCTGTGGTGTCTGGCGGGGGTCCACAGAGACCTGTGCTGTGCTGTGTTCCCCCAAACCCCCCGCCCTGCCTGGTCCCCCCCAAACTCCCCCCCATCCCCCCTCCACCCATGCTAACACCCCCGCAGGGACATCCCCACCATGGGCCCCCCACCCCCCCTCCCCCCGCAATCCCCCACACCTTGCACAACATGCCCATCCGCTGGTGAATGGTGGCCCACATTCCCCTCCTCCCCATCTTCCCCCTCCACGTCAGAGTCCTGCACCAGCACCACATCGTCCTCATTGGGCCCCTCCTCCTCATCTGCATCCTCTGACCCCTCCACATCCTCTGTCTGCAGATCCGACACCTGCGCCTCCACCTCTTCCTCCTCCTCCTGCACCTCCGCCACCTCTCTCTCCCGTCCACGGCGTGTGGTGGGCCGTCTGAGGGTGGGTGGGGAGTCTCCGGGTCCATCACTGCTGTGGTCTATATATGGGAAAGATTACATACATTACAGGCCGTCCATGTGTGTCACATAACACCTGTACATATGCAGGTAACACACCGGCTGGTAGGTCAATGTGACATTTGTTGATGAAAGTTATTCCTGGGATAACTCACCATCTTGGTGTTGTCCCGGCCCCCTGCTGAAACGCTCAAGATACTCCGGGTGGTACAGCCTCAGTTCACGGGCCTTCTTCCTCAGGTCCTCCACCTGTGGATATGCAAACATAGGTTGGGGAAACAACATTCCGGCCTAAACACGTGATTGCACGACATGGACATAGAATATTGTGACCACCATCTGTCTGCTGCCTATCCCCTGCTGTGTGTTGTGAAGCTCACAGACCCATAGACTGTATGAGATGTGTAGACTATCCAACATAGCTGATATATATGTGTGACAGACATACCCTCCGTTACAGTCCGCTTTCCAGCCCCATGGGTGTTGTGTGTCCTACAGCACCTTAGCAGGGAAATGCATCATCTACGTAGGTCGTTTAAATGACAACCATACACAGGTGTCAGGACTCCTGTAGATGGGGAGAATGGATTAAACAGCATAGGCACACTCCACCATATCACCAGGGTGGGTGAGGGCCCCCTTTGAAGGCTTCTCTGTACTCCTGGGGATAGGGAGGATGGGTTAAACAACATTAGCACACATTCCCATATCTCCAGGGTGACAGATGGCCCCCTTTGAAGGCTTCTCTGTACTCCTGGGGATAAGGGGGATGGGTTAGACAACAGTATTTGACATTCCCATATCTACAGGATGACACAGGGCTCAGTGTGAGGGCCTCTCTGTACTCCTGGGGATGGGGATGTGGGGTTAAACAGCATTAGTAAACATTCCCATATCTAAAGGATGACAGGGGGCCCCCTTTGAGGGCTTCTCTGTACTCCTGGGGATAAGGGGGATGGGTTAAACAACAGTATTTGACATTCCCATATCTACAGGATGACACAGGGCCCAGTTTGAAGGCCTCTCTGTACTCCTGGGGATTGGGAGGATGGGTTAAACAACAGTATTTGACATTCCCATATCTACAGGATGACACAGGGCCCAGTTTGAAGGCCTCTCTGTACTCCTGGGGATAAGGGGGATGGGTTAGACAACAGTATTTGACATTCCCATATCTACAGGATGACACAGGGCCCAGTTTGACGGCTTCTCTGTACTCCTGGGGATAAGGGGGATGGGTTAGACAACAGTATTTGACATTCCCATATCTACAGGATGATACAGGGCTCAGTTTGAGGGCCTCTCTGTACTCCTGGGGATGGGGATGTGGGGTTAAACAGCATTAGTAAACATTCCCATATCTACAGGATGACAGGGGGCCCCCTTTGAGGGCTTCTCTGTACTCCTGGGGATAAGGGTGATGGGTTAAACAACAGTATTTGACATTCCCATATCTACAGGATGACACAGGGCCCAGTTTGAAGGCCTCTCTGTACTCCTGGGGATAAGGGGGATGGGTTAGACAACAGTATTTGACATTCCCATATCTACAGGATGACACAGGGCCCAGTTTGACGGCTTCTCTGTACTCCTGGGGATAAGAGGGATGGGTTAGACAACAGTATTTGACATTCCCATATCTACAGGATGACACAGGGCTCAGTTTGAGGGCCTCTCTGTACTCCTGGGGATCTGGGGGAGGGGGTAAACAGCAGTAGTAGACATTCCCATATCTACAGGATGACACAGGGCCCCCTTTGATGGCTTCTCTGTACTCCTGGGGATAAGGGGGATGGGTTAAACAACAGTATTTGACATTCCCATATCTACAGGATGACACAGGGCCCAGTTTGAAGGCCTCTCTGTACTCCTGGGGATAAGGGGGATGGGTTAGACAACAGTATTTGACATTCCCATATCTACAGGATGACACAGGGCCCAGTTTGACGGCTTCTCTGTACTCCTGGGGATAAGGGGGATGGGTTAGACAACAGTATTTGACATTCCCATATCTACAGGATGACACAGGGCTCAGTTTGAGGGCCTCTCTGTACTCCTGGGGATGGGGATGTGGGGTTAAACAGCATTAGTAAACATTCCCATATCTACAGGATGACAGGGGGCCCCCTTTGAGGGCTTCTCTGTACTTCTGGGGATTGGGAGGATGGGTTAAACAACAGTATTTGACATTCCCATATCTACAGGATGACACAGGGCCCAGTTTGAAGGCCTCTCTGTACTCCTGGGGATAAGGGGGATGGGTTAGACAACAGTATTTGACATTCCCATATCTACAGGATGACACAGGGCCCAGTTTGAAGGCCTCTCTGTACTCCTGGGGATAAGGGGGATGGGTTAGACAACAGTATTTGACATTCCCATATCTACAGGATGACACAGGGCCCAGTTTGAAGGCCTCTCTGTACTCCTGGGGATTGGGAGGATGGGTTAAACAACAGTATTTGACATTCCCATATCTACAGGATGACACAGGGCCCAGTTTGAAGGCTTCTCTGTACTCCTGGGGATTGGGAGGATGGGTTTAAACAACAGTATTTGACATTCCCATATCTACAGGATGACACAGGGCCCAGTTTGAAGCCCTCTCTGTACTCCTGGGGATAAGGGGGATGGGTTAGACAACAGTATTTGACATTCCCATATCTACAGGATGACACAGGGCTCAGTTTGAGGGCCTCTCTGTACTCCTGGGGATGGGGATGTGGGGTTAAACAGCATTAGTAAACATTCCCATATCTACAGGATGACAGGGGGCCCCCTTTGAGGGCTTCTCTGTACTCCTGGGGATAAGGGGGATGGGTTAAACAACAGTATTTGACATTCCCATATCTACAGGATGACACAGGGCCCAGTTTGCAGGCTTCTCTGTACTCCTGGGGATAAGGGGGATGGGTTAGACAACAGTATTTGACATTCCCATATCTACAGGATGACACAGGGCCCAGTTTGAAGGCTTCTCTGTACTCCTGGGGATTGGGAGGATGGGTTAAACAACAGTATTTGACATTCCCATATCTACAGGATGACACAGGGCCCAGTTTGAAGGCTTCTCTGTACTCCTGGGGATAAGGGGGATGGGTTAGACAACAGTATTTGACATTCCCATATCTACAGGATGACACAGGGCCCAGTTTGAAGGCTTCTCTGTACTCCTGGGGATTGGGAGGATGGGTTAAACAACAGTATTTGACATTCCCATATCTACAGGATGACACAGGGCCCAGTTTGAAGGCCTCTCTGTACTCCTGGGGATAAGGGGGATGGGTTAGACAACAGTATTTGACATTCCCATATCTACAGGATGACACAGGGCTCAGTTTGAGGGCCTCTCTGTACTCCTGGGGATGGGGATGTGGGGTTAAACAGCATTAGTAAACATTCCCATATCTACAGGATGACAGGGGGCCCCCTTTGAGGGCTTCTCTGTACTCCTGGGGATAAGGGGGATGGGTTAAACAACAGTATTTGACATTCCCATATCTACAGGATGACACAGGGCCCAGTTTGAAGGCCTCTCTGTACTCCTGGGGATTGGGAGGATGGGATTCACAACAGTATTTGACATTCCCATATCTACAGGATGACACAGGGCCCAGTTTGAAGGCTTCTCTGTACTCCTGGGGATTGGGAGGATGGGTTAAACAACAGTATTTGACATTCCCATATCTACAGGATGACACAGGGCCCAGTTTGAAGGCCTCTCTGTACTCCTGGGGATAAGGGGGATGGGTTAGACAACAGTATTTGACATTCCCATATCTACAGGATGACACAGGGCTCAGTTTGAGGGCCTCTCTGTACTCCTGGGGATGGGGATGTGGGGTTAAACAGCATTAGTAAACATTCCCATATCTACAGGATGACAGGGGGCCCCCTTTGAGGGCTTCTCTGTACTCCTGGGGATAAGGGTGATGGGTTAAACAACAGTATTTGACATTCCCATATCTACAGGATGACACAGGGCCCAGTTTGAAGGCTTCTCTGTACTCCTGGGGATAAGGGGGATGGGTTAGACAACAGTATTTGACATTCCCATATCTACAGGATGACACAGGGCCCAGTTTGAAGGCTTCTCTGTACTCCTCGGGATGGGGATGGTGGTTTAAACAACATTAGCAAACATCCCCATATCTGCAGGGTGAGTGTGAGTGTACTTTGAAGGGTTCTCTGTACTCCAGGGGATAGGGGCGATGGCTTAGGCAACATTAGTGGGGATCCCCATAGCTCCAGGGTGATTGAGGGCCAACTCTGATGGCCTCTCATGGCTCCTGTGAATAGGCTAGTTGCGTTTGACAACATTGGCGCAGAACCCCTGGGCTGCATGGTGTAAGACAGACCATGTGATGCAGATTTCGCTAGCACTAAGGATTGGCCATATGTGTTAGCCTGCAGATGCAGCCCCAGCATCAGCACATGATGTTTCAGGAGACTATTTAGCAAGATCTCTGGCCTAGCTGTGTTACAATATGTTTTATCTGTTCAACAGAGGCAGATTGCATGACTGCAGGATTGCATCATGCCCTATGTGACCATATCCAGCAACACCTGCATACATGGAATACTACTCAGATGTGATACATAGAGATATCTACATGCGGTTGTAGCTGCTGTACATTTCTGTTGTAAACCACCTACACACAGCTGCATGGTCACCTACAATCACCCCAGTGTTTGTATATGGCTATTGTGATATGCTGCCATACCCTTACCTCACGTTTGTTTTCAGCCACACGGTTGAAACGCCGTGTGATGCGTTCCCAGGCCCTCAGCACCTTTGCAGTGTCGCTTCCCCTGGAGGCTCCTGGGAAGAGCTTATCCTGTTTTGGCCCTATTAGTATTGCCAGCTCACGGACCTCTCTTCTAGAGAAGGCAGGCTTCCTTGTGCGGGGCGCCATTTTCATTTTTGCACGTGTAGCAGCCGTGCCGCACACAACTCATCTTCCGCATTTGCGCACATCGTTTGCCGAACATGCGTGGCGCATGGCTACGCGACCGAGATAGGCGCATAGCAACGTTCCGCATGGCTGCGTGCGGGGAATATGCACATTGAACATGCACGCTGCTTTCATACACAGTGGGTAGTGTGTGAACAACTGTATGTCTATTGACCTCTGCAGCCACAGATAGCACCGATGTATTTCTCATGTTGAAATGAACACTTTTAGGGGTGTGTTGATAAACACCTAATATGTGCGGGTCCCCATTACTGGGCATGTGGCATATGAGGTGTGGTCAGTTCAGGTAGGTAACACACAAAACACCGAGAATAAGCGGCCGGACTTGTGCGCGGCGATGTGCGCTGCCTACATTATCGCGTGGAAAGGCTAGGTGGCACGCTGCTGGCCGTGCAAAACAACAGAGCCGTGGTACAACGGTGATGACACTGAGCAATGGTCCAGGGGCCATGGGTTCGATCCCCCATTGTGTGCAACGGAAATGCCCAGCTGTAGCAACACCTTTGATGGGTATATGTTTTACGAGACATATTAGCATTTGGACGACATAGGGCAGCGCACTGTACATTTTGTGCGTTTTGGACGGCGCACTGTTATTATGGGTGTCATTGGGCGGCGTACTGTTAATTATGTGCATTTTGTGCGGCATAAGGGGTCTCGCTGGTATCCACGCACAGGAACAGAGCCACAGCACAATGTTTGAAACAGTGACCACTGGTGCAGGGATCAGCGGTTCAATACCTCACAGTGCCCAGTGAACACGGCTGGCTAAAACAGTATGTATTATGTTGTGTTGTGGTGTAGGTGGCTTTTTTTCTTTTTGTATCACTACTAGCAAACGCACTCTCACAGCATGTTAACATAAGGCGGCCCATAGGGCACATGTTACAGTGCACTGTCCGCCAACGCACCCTAGAATGTCCCCTATAGGGCACCATATATGTTGCCACACAGGATAATGTATAGTGCACACTGTATGGATGGCAACCATGAGGTGGCCTATAGGGCGCCCTATAAAGCACCCTCAGACACACCTTATGGGTACAGTATGCCGCGGGTGTTTTATCATGCATAAAAATAGGTGGATTTGAGATGGATAATGCTGTGGACAAGCCTATCACATTACCACACTGTGGTTTTGAACCCATATCCTCTGGCTACACAGGCAGTGATATAACCTTTGGACTACAGCACTATAGCTGTTAGCAAAAGCCATGGCTGGCTGCAGAAAGCCTGCACGTCACCTCACAGACAGTCTGCTGTTGTGAGGTGTATAGGGTTTGGCCACCCGTGCCCATGATGCACTGCACATGCAAATCACCAGTCCACAGATGCACACAGGATGGGGACTGCAACCTGACTGCTCCAGGCCTGGTATGGGGATGTGCCCGTGTGCACCCACACATCAACTCGGCCTGGTAGGGTGTACTGAGTGGGTGTTGTACTGGCACAGAGTAGCTACACACCGTCACATTGTGCGGGTACTGTGCTCACCCTAAGGGTGTGATGAGGCATCCAGGACCAGGTCCACAACACCCTCCACGGCAAATTTAGGCCATGGCAGAGCTCCAATGCACTATTACTCTGTGAGATAGGTTCTTTCTGCAGAAACAACTTGGATATCTCTGTCGGTCTGAGTCTGGGGAACCCCTTATGGATACCTAGGTGGGTTAGGTACCACCATTTGTCCCCCTCCTCCCCCCCCCCCGTTTGCAACGCAGGGTCTCCTCTCTAAATGCTACCTCCCTGCAATGGTGGCAGCAGAGTAGACCATCAACCCCAGTCCTACTGTGAAAGAGACACCCTACAGGCCAGTCATGGCAGCTGTATACACATCCATAACACAATATCTGACAGACATTAGGCCTGTATGTGCTCGGTTGCACCCCACCACTATCTGATATTGTCCTGCAGCAAGCCATCAGCCACTGCACCCTGCAAGGCGCTCCATCAGGACACAGACCAGCTGCGGACAATCTGCTAGTTAGTCCTGTTAGACATGCACATCCCTGACATAATATCTGACAGACAGTATGCCGTGATATGCTACGTTGGGCCCCACCACTATCTGATATTCTCCCGCAGCAAGCCATCACCCACTGCACAGCACTCCATCAGGACACAAACCAACTGAGGACAGTCTGCTAGTTGGTCCTGTTGGAAATGCATGCACCCAGAACTAGGATGGCCGTGCACACCAGCAGATAGGTCAGTGACTGGGGCCCAAACCACAACCCATATATATCACATGACAGAGATACTATCTATCACTATGGGGGTGCCTAGCCATGCTGTCATCACTGCACAGTCAGGGTGTTGTACAACCCCAGCAGCACATACAGAGGCCACCCTGTCTGTGTGGGTGGTGGCCAGCCACTACAGTGTCCCAGCCAGTGCCCTCTGCCCTGTGCAGATGCATCCTGGCCATCCCACCCTGTCTGATCTATACCCATGGTACCTTGCTGCTCATTATGCACATTGGCAGGCCAATACTGGCAACAGTGCTGGCAGTGTGGGCTGTGGAAGGTGTTTGCAGCCAACACACACTGTATAGACAGACACACACTCACACACGTATGCCAGCATTGTGCTACTATAGAGGCGTTTGTCAACATTGGCCACCACACCAGTCCTGGGCACAGTACAGGCATGGATATGGTACGCAATACCGTTGGGTGTCACTCCCCAGGGTGGTAAACACTGTCTGAGACCAGACCTGATGCACCCACTGCAGACAACAGAATGATTGTCATGATGGAGCTCACAGAGCATAATTTGCGTAACGTAGGGTTATCTATCTGCCAGTACTCATAGCAAGCATTTGACAGCTGTGTACCGTATACCCTGGTGTAGGGTGACATTGCTAAGGAATGCACATGCTAGTATTGTGAGATGCACGCAGGGCCCAATGTCGTGCCTCTCCAGGAGGCATTGGAAAATGTGGCCTGTGGGTGTGGGTGTGGGTGTGTCTGCCCCTGTTGGTTGCTGCTTTACAGCAGAGGTTCCCAGATGTAGGCCAGGATTACAACACACTGTTCTGGTTTTCCTGCTGTCCCTCATGAATATGCATGTGCTACATCTAAATGCCATGGCGGTGGTGCAGGGATATGACACACAAACATTTCTATGCGTGGCAGCATGGAACAGGAATGGTGTGTGGTCCGCCAGGACTGCATTTGTGAGACTCTGCTGTAGGTCGTGCCCCTGGTCATGGTGTCCGTGATCAGTGGGGTGAACGATAGGTGTATGACCAATGCATATGTCCCCAGCAATAAAGGATTATCCTTACTATCACATTTTCGTTGTGGAAACAATATGTGGGCAGGATTGGCAGGGCTTTGAACCTGTGACCTTCTGTTCTTGCACACACTGTCTGTGTGCAGTGCACCCCTGTGCTGCCACAGATTGGCTGGATTTTCTGGGATGTCCATGACTGTACATCCGACAGGGCCTATATGTTGCAGTGGACGGTGCCAGCCTGCACATGGCTAGGCCACTGTCTTCTGTGGCTATCAGACACTGCCCCCTTCACCACCTGTACCCTTCCGGCAACATGCTGCCATGTGCTTATCTTGGAAAAGCTGATGACATGTGTGCGTTGTAGCACTCCAGGAATGCATTTTGGAGACTCTGCTCTAGGTAATGGCCATTGTTATGGTGTGTGTGCAGTGTTGGGTACAAAATGTGTGTGCACCATTCTTATATTCTCTGCAATAAATGTATGTCTTTACTCTCTCTGTTTAGCGGTGGGTAAAATATGGGGACTGGGTTGGCAGGAGCCCCAGATGGGATTTGAAACTGTGACCCTCAGAAACTAGAGGTACTGGCTTTGTCCACTGCACCACACTGTGGCCACAGAGACAATGCAGTCCCTGTGGATGGCAGACCTGACCAACAGAGTCAACATGCCTGCTATGCACATTTGTGATGTGGGGTCTTTCACCTTGTCTGGTGACAAGGGTGCAAATAACTCCCCCAACTGACCTCGACAAAGGGGGAATGAATGTAACCAAGCAGAGCAACAGTGATGTTTATGGACAACCATAACAGACACTCCCAGGACAGCTGAGACACACGGAAGTGAATTTTGGTCAGGTCTCCGCTCCATAGCCCCTTCCACAGCTCCTGTCCTTCTACTGGGGCTTTCCTGGGTGTGTTTTTAGTTTTTGCCCATCAATAGTATCAGTGTTCCCCAGCTGTATTAGTATTTTGTTCTGATGTTGCTCAGAGAGCAAACAGTGCTTCATGTAGGAATGTCTATCTACCATTACTCCTAGCAAACATTTGAGGGCTGTGTACCGTGTACCCAGGTATAGGGTGGCATTGCTAAGGTATGCAGGTGCTGGTAATGGGAGGTGCATGCAGGGCCCAATGTCCTGCCTCTCCAGTGGGCATTGGCCAGTGGGGCATGTGGGTGTGGGTGTGGGTGTGTCTGCCCCTCTTGGCTGCTGCTTTACAGCAGGGGTTCCCAACCCCAGTCCTGGTATGCCACACACTATTCGTATTTTAGTGCTGTCCCTCATGAATATGTATGAGCTACATCTACATGCCATGGGGGTGTTTCATAGATATGCAGCACTGGCATTTGTATTAGGGGCAGCATGGAACCAGAATGGTGTGTGGCCCTCCAGGACTGCATTTGGGAGACTCTGCTCTGGGTAATGCACAAGTTCATGGTGTCTGTGCTCAGGGGGGTAAAATAGAGGGGTATTACCAATGCGTAGCATATGTCCTCACTACCACGGTGTGGGTGTGTGATAAATATGTGGAGAGGATTGTCGGTTACTCCAGCTGGGCATTGAACCGGTGACGTTCTGTTCTTGCATACACTGTCTGTGTGCACTGCACCACCGTGTTGCCATGGATAGGCTGTATTCCCTGGGCAGACCATGACTGTACATCCCACAGGGCCTGTTTGTTACAGTGGACAGTGTCAGCCTGCACATGGCTAGGCCACTGTCTTCTGTGGCTAGCACCCACTGCCCCCTCCACCACCTGTCCTCGTCCGCCAACATGCTGGCATGTCCTTCTCTCAGGGACAGCATATGACCTGCTTGCGTTGTGGCACTCCGGGACTGCATTTGTGGGACTGGGCTGTAGGTACGGCTCATTGTTATGGGGGGGGTGCAGTGTACGGCAAAATGTGGGTGTTTGCACTATGCTTATGTTCCCTGCAATACAGGAGTGTCTGTGCTATCTCTGCTTGGTGGTGGGTAAAATATAGGGACTGGGCTGGCAGGTGCCCCAGCTGGGATTTGAACCTCTGCCCTCTGGTCCTAGAGGTACTGGCTCTGTCTGCTGCACCACACTGTGGCCACAGAGACTGTGCAGTCCCTGGAGATAGTTAACCTTGCAGGATGGAGTCTCAACCCCTGCTCTGCACATTTTGACTGTGGGCTCATTCACCCTGTCTGGTGACACACGTGCAAATAAACCCCGCAATTGACCACAAGAGAGGGGGATGACATATAACCATGCTGGGCAACAGTGATATTGATGGCCAACCATATAAAACACTCCCAGGACAACTCCAAACAACGGACATGTTTTTTGGAAAGGTCTCCGCTCCGTTGACCCTTCCGACATTCATTTCCTGTTTCTGGGACCTTCCTGGGTGTATTTGTTATATTTGCCCATGGCTATCACTGTTCCCCAGCTGACTTACTGTTTTTAATATTTTTGTGCTGGTCATTTTCTAGTTTTAATAGCACTTTTGTGCTGTGCACATGTATCACACTGCTCACGTTTTACAGGTCTCCCCGGTTTTGCTCTACATTGCTGACGGAAATGGTTTCTCTTCCCTTTAAATGCCCTCTACCGCGAGTGTTTCACTCGCGCTATTTTTTACTTGTAAATTCGGCCCCGCAACTGTGCGAGGGGCCTCTCCCCTCCCCATCCCCGCCCATTAACCCCGTCTCTCCGCCCCACGGGGGCCTTCCTCCGCCCTCAGTTAGCCTTTCCACGCCTCTATCGGACATTTGCGGGCCCGTACTTGTGCGGGGCCTGTTAGTGTGTCGCGCACATGCACGGGGCTTCATCGCACATGTCCGGGGCATTTAAGAGCGTTTAAGAGTGTTTAGGTGCTGCGTTTCCGTGCGCTATTGTGCGGCGCGCACCTTTGCGGTTTTTAGTAAACATCCCCCTATGTCTCTATACACCTGGGCAATTTTTTAAAGAACCTACCTGAATGAATAAAATCCTGATCTACATTCTTTAAGTCCCTTATTAAATTTGCCCCAAGGATGTAATTTTATAAAGTAGTCGCCACGTGGATCTGGTCATATATGGATGAAAAAAGCCTCTTATTAAATTTCGACCACTATCACATGATGGTGTGTACTTTGCCAGTAGGCATGCACTTGGGTGGAGTTTGGGCGGAGCAGACATGTATGCACATAGACTATAACAAAAGGTACCAAATATTATTGGACCCCCACTATATACTCTTATGTAGAGCTATCACTACATGAAGCTTACACCCTGGGTTGTGAAGAAGCCACTTAATGTGGCGAAACCAATGGCCGTGGTCACCTTTGCCAGTACAACTGGGGTTGATAGCCTGGCTACGCACCTTGGTAGAAAGTATTGCTGAAATTGCTAAAGTTATACAGCGGGCATGAAATGCTAGAATGAAATGCTACAATGTTTAAGTTAAGTATAACAAGCCCACAGAATTCTTCACGATTTATCATCTGTCAACATTATTTAGCTACATTATTCAGCTACTTTATGATATTTTTGATTAGATTTATATGCTCTCCAGGGTGTTTTAAACACTACTACTTTAGGGGAGATGATGATGATAAATTAAGTGGCTAACAACATTTTGTTGTTTATAAGTCCATTTGTTGAGTCCTTGTAGTGCTTGTATATTGATAATGTTTCCTGCAGATAAAGAAGTTGTTTCTTAACATTACATCTGCATAGGAGCACATAGTGGGGGTCCAATAATATTTGGTATGCTGTGTTATACTTTT
Source organism: Ichthyophis bannanicus (assembly GCA_033557465.1). Taxonomy (NCBI): domain Eukaryota; kingdom Metazoa; phylum Chordata; class Amphibia; order Gymnophiona; family Ichthyophiidae; genus Ichthyophis; species Ichthyophis bannanicus. Next base: position 416,873,318 of record CM066037.1, read on the forward strand.
TGGTCCCTTATGGGGTGTTTTTGGAATAATTTGCACATTGACTATAAAATACTATAACTTATTTATTTATTCATTTATTTATTTAACAAAAATTGTATTCCGCTAATCTCATGTCAGCAGATCACCAAAAACATAAGAAATAATAAATAGACAAACACAAAATGTACATAAAATTCAAAAATAAAATAAAATCCTAAAGGTTTGGCAAAAAATGGTTGAAAATCTAAATAAATCTAAATAAAAAAGCTTTCAATTTATTTCTAAAATCCAAAGGATTTCTCAATAATCATAAAGTTACAAGTAACTTATTCCATAAGATAGGCCCAGAAAGAGGCAGAACCCCATTTAATAATCCTGTTCCCGTGAAAGCTGTAAGGGACCCGAACTAACAAAGGAGTGTGGTCATGTGATCTCAGAGCTCATCCCCTCCCTCAACATTAAAAGTAGGCAAATGAACACCTGAACAGAGAAGTTTAAAATACCATTAAGCTCTTAAATGTAATACACCATTGTACTGACAACCAATGGAGAGCACATAAGGCTGGGGTAACATGATCAAGAATCCTTAAATTTAATATCAGACATGCTGCTGAATTTTGTATAGATTGAAGTGGTTTGACTGCAACTGCTGGTAAATCAAATAGAAGGGAATTGCAATAGTCCATACAAGGTATTGCAAACAGTTCTAAAATCCTATGAATCAAAAAAGGGTTTTAATCTATAAGAACATAAGAAATGCCATACTGGGTCAGACCAAGGTCCATCAAGCCCAGAATCCTGTTACCAACAGTAGCCAGGTCACAAGTACCTGGCAGGTACACAAAGTCCATAGCTTCCACAATGCTCATCCTGGGAAAAGCAGTGGATTTCCCAGGTCCTCTTTAATAATGCTATGGACTTACCTCCAGAAAGTTGTCCAAACCATTTTTAAAACCATCTATAATAACAGCTTTTACTACATCCTCTGGTAACAAATTCCAGAGTTTGATTACGCATTGAGTGAAAAAATATTTTCTCTTCTTAGTCTTAAGTGGACTACCTTGTAGCTTCATTGCATTTCCTCTAGTCTTTCTACTTTTTGATAGCATAAACAACCATTCTTTGTTAACCCGTTCCACTCCATTCATTAATTTATAGACTTCTATCATTTCTCCCCTTAGCCGTCTCTTTTCCAAGTTGAAGAGCCCTAACATTTTAAGTCTGTCCTTCCATCCCCTTTAACATTTTGGTGGCTCTTCTCTGTATTTTTTCTAATTCTTCTATATCCTTTTTTTAGATTCGCGATCAGAATCACATACAATATTCAAGGTGCAGTAGAACCATGGAACGATGCAGAGGCATTATAATATCCTTGGTTTTATTCTCCATTCCTTGACTTATTATTCCTAGCATTCTATTTGTTTTCTTGGCCACTGTTGCACATTGGGCAGAGGGTTTCAACGTATTATCCACGATGACGCCTAAATCTTTTTCCTGGGTGGTGGTTTCTAAGAAGGTATCTTGCATCGTGTAACCAGAGTTTGGGTTGTTCTTTCCTAGGTGCATAACTTTGCATATGTCCACATTAAATTTCATCTGCCATTTGGATGCCCTGTCTTCCTATTTATCAAGGTCCTCTTGCAATTTTTCACAATCCTCTTGGATTTTAACTTTCCTTGCCATGTTGGCTTTCTCCCATTACTATATACATGTTCATTAATTTTATTCTTTATATTGGTTTCTACTGTTTTGCCCAGTACTGATGTCAGACTTGCAGATCTGTAGTTTCTCGGATCACCCCTGGAACCCTTTTTAAATATTGGCGTTACATTGGCCATTCTCCACTCTTCAGGTACTACAGTTAATTTTAATGATAGTTCACAGATTACTAACATTAGGTCTGCAATCTCATATTTAAGTTTTTTCAGTACCCTTGGATGCATACCATCCGGTCCACGTGACTCAGTTTATCAAATAGTTGTAATCCATCTTCCCAGTTTTATCGATATTTCTTTCAATTCTGAGCAATTCTTCTTGCATTTCTAATTTCTTCAGTATTCACAAGACTAGTATCATAAGATTTCAAAGTAATAGCTCACTCTGTGCAACATTGTCATGTAGCTCTGCTAGAGTTAGATTCAGCAAAAGTATACGAATCAAGAAGTCCACCCCAACATGTTTTTGTGAATGCTCTTCCCAATACTGAGTAAACTTGGTCACATCAATTTCTCTCCAACTCTTCTATGTTTAATAGGTTCTAGAAAAAAGTGAGGGTAAAATAGTCTGACCATGGAGCATGCTGAGACTTTACAATAGGAAATCCATTATCCATAAATTTGGTTTGCATAAATATCAAATCAAGATAGTAAACCTTTCTACACATGATTGTGGTAACTAACTGCTCATGACCAAGTGCCTTTGCTGAATCAATGAAATCAAACCGAACAGGAGTCAGAGTGGAGGGGACAATTGGAATATTAAAATCACCTAAAAGAAAATAGAGACATCAAATGGAGACTGCTAACACACTTCACTAGATAAGTTGTATTAATTAATTTAAGCACGTACCTAAAAATTATCAGCATAGACATTTACACTAGCTCAAGGGCAGTGCAAATATCCCCAACACAGAGGTGCCAGATCTGCCACTTAAGCTTGCATTTTATAAAGCAGTCTACTTTTTTTTAATAAAATTGCCTTAATATAGGTGCCTGAAAACGAGCTTAAGCTAGGTGCCCCCATATAAAATTATTCTCCACATGTTTAAGTAGAAAGTTAGATGGTTTACTCCCCCCCTACTGAAGTAATTAGAATTATTCAGGTCAGCGATAACCTTAATATCATGTTCTGACATATTCTACAGATAGAAATAGGGTCAGCTATTTGTGATGGGATTTAGGGGGGTCATTGCAAAGCTATAGTAAAATAACACATTTTATTGCAGTGATATTTACTGCTGGAGTAATAGAAATTTGCATTGCTGAAGTAATACAGATAGCGGACCCCAGGTGAGGACCACTGTCTCTGAAAGGGACCAACAGTTAAAGCATGAAAATAGGAGATCAAAAATGGCCTTTTTCTGCAGATTTTACATAACTAGGTGATAACTCTGATGATTGTATGTCCCGAGCCAAAGGGAGAAGAGATCTTAGAAAAGGCAAGGACACCATCAATATTAAATCCTACAATGATAATAGTGAAGATGTGGTTTTAAAGTCATTAAAAATGCATTTTTAAAGTGCTATATGACTAGTATGATTTTACTGACATCTACTGCCAGTTAATGTCTGCCGAATCTGACTTGCTTCCAAAACATTAGAAGGCAGCTCAGCAGGCGGTAAAGCTGTCTGTGAATAGCTACAGGCGAGGTTGACTGAAATGCATATGTTTGGGATGTCATTCTGTCTGCCAGCATGTCTCTCTCTACACCAGCCCTAAATCTTCATTTTTCTAGCCTAGATGCTCAGAAATGGACTATAGAATGTGATTCAGAGGATCCCACTTGAAATAAACAGCTTTCCCCCCTTAAATTGTGATACTCTTCTAGGCAGTGGCCTTGCTCATCTGATGCTTCCGCCAGCCCTGGTTTGAGGTGGCTTTAGTAGCTCTTCTTTGTCATTTTATCTTACCAGACTGTACACATTTCTCTAATTCATCATGTTTGTTTCTTTCAGAGAGAATTTTGATGATCCATCAGCAAGTAAGTAATGTACAAATGATCCTTAGATTTATTAAAACAAGGGACCGTGGCAAAACTATAGAAAGGTGTACCCCAATACCATGTGATTGGTAATGAGTACATTATAATGGACTTGATTTCTAGCAAGACCAGATGTGAAGAATCAAAATGGTACCTTGCAGTGATTCACTGTCTTGGAAAAATCATCCGAAATGTAGGTACACGGTGCTAGGTTCCATATTAGGAGTACCCACCAGGGGAGGGATCTTGGAGTCATTGTGGACAATACATTGAAAGCCTCAGCTCAATGAGCAGCAGCAGTCAAAAAAGCAGCTAGAATGGTAGAAATTATTCAGAAAGAGATGACAAAAAACAGTGAATATTTTGATGCCTTTGAATGAGTCCATGGTGTGATTACACCTTGAGTACTGTGTGATTGCTGTACCTCAAATGGAGAGTAGGGACACTCCATGAAACGAATTAGGTAGCACATTTAAAACAAATTAGAGAAAGTATTCTTTAGAAAATATCACAAATAGTTGAGTATAAGAAATCTTCCTCACATAATAAAACAATGAGTGATTTAGAGAATAGAGGATTTTGGTTCATACAAGATCTCAGGCTTAGGACACTACACCTCACAAAGGTCCCTATTTACTAATGGTTAACATGCGATAATGGCATTTTTGCATATTATATCCTGCAGAACTCATGTATGCAAATGGCTTTGTGGCAGCTAACACATAATAACATTCAACACACAATAGCAGTGTTAATAGGGGCCTAAATAGAAAGGAAAATCTCAAAACATCAGGAGGTGAGCACACCGCGATAAATGTCAAAAGCTTTAAGATGTTACATGGTCATCAGTAAAGTAATTGCTTCAATATTGTTCTCTCTTTTAGAAACTGATGTCTTTGATGAACTGTTCGAACTTGCTCCGGACAAAGTGAAGGCTGTAAAACAGGTAATTTAACTGAAGTAAAATTACTAGGATAGCAAGATTTGGAAAAAAGGAAAATGGGTGAGAAGTACGAGCAGAGTTAGATCTCTGGGTCTCTGTAATGGAGGCTGTGTCATCCTGAGATGTGTCAAACTGTATTCAAGGCCCTCAGTTTCCTGCAGAAACTCTCAGGTAGATTCTGCAGAATGGGGAAGAAAATTGTATGGCAATTTAGAGGCCTTTTTTCAATCTGCATGTCATTTGTGTATGCAAAAAAAAAAAACTAATTGAAAATCTATCATATTAAAAGTATTCTAGACAATATTTAAACCCCAAAGTCAGCATTTTTTGTTAAATCCCAGCCATGGCATTTAAGTATTTTGTATGTCTTCATGGAGTGGAGGAGTAGCCTAGTGGATAGAGCAACAGCCCAGTACCCAAGTGGTCAGGGTTTAGTTCCCACTGGCACTCTTTGTGATCTTGTGCAAGTCACTTTACCCTCCACTGTCTTGGAAGAAAAGGCCTGGCAATCTGTCTGGTCATATCTTGTCAAGAAAGCCCAGTCACTATTGTCTTGACAGCACTTAAAATAAACAACAACATGTATTCAGTGCTAATATCCATAGAAAATGGCAGAGCTGAATATATGCACATAGCGGCAACAGCCATTGCTACACTATATTTAACAGGTTTTATATACTGCTTTTCATGAAATCAAAGCCGTTTACAAAGAACAACAAAGAGCTGACTCATGGATTAGAGTCAGAGGAAATATCAAACTGGGGGGGGGGGGGGGGGTAGTGTTTACAAAGAATAATAAGGAGCTGACGCAATTAAGTTAGAGACAGGGTGTTACGTAAAACTTAGTTGAGGAACAAATAACTGGGAGCAAACAGTGTGGGAGAGGGAAACTTATTCTTGGTATGTTCTGTTGAAGGGGTCTTAGGAGCATTAGTATTAGGTGATTGTATCAGTCCCATAGCATTCAACGAAGAGGTGAGAGTCTTTAGTCTTTTTCTAAGATCTTCTATGGTCTGGGCTGATCTAATGGGCTCCGGTAGAGAGATCCATATTGTAGGGGCAAAGACAGTGAAGGCTCTGCTGCTGGTATGCTGTGTACATGTGGTCTTAAGCGGAGCAATTGATATTAGATGCTGGTTTATACATCTTTGAGATCTAATGTCAGGTGTTCTGCTGATTAGGGCCTCCAGGCAGGGTGCTGATTGGTTGTGGAGAATCTTGAATATTGTGGTGATGACTTTGTGTGTTGTTCTCAGTGCTATTGGTAGCCAGTGGAGGATTTTAAGGATAGGTGTGCTGTGTTGAGATCGATTGATTCCGGTGATTATTCTGGCCATTGGAATAGCTAAGTAAAATGGCTGCCCTAATCTAAATGGTTTAGCTATACAGATAGCAACTGAATATTGCTGGCTATCCGTATAGTTAGGTGCAACTCCTACACTCCCCCCCTTACTCCTCCCCAACACTATCCAGATAGCGCCGAGGCAGTCTAAGAATTTTCAATGGTACTATTTAAATAGTGCCACTGAAAATTCATGGTTAGGGGGCTGTACATTTAGGAGGGAATTTTATAAAGTCATTCCTGCGCATATGTGGACTGGATTAAAAGTACATGAAGGTAGGCACAGCTGGGGGGCATGGTCTGAGCTGAGTGCAGGCAGAGTTTGCACATAGATTATAAAATATCTTAATCTGCACGCATACATGTGTAAAGTACCCATGAACATTTACATCTGCTTGTGAGCATCTGCAAATGATTGTGCCTATAGTCAAGGCATGTTCTCTGACGTGTGCAGTATTTTATAAAGACGAGTAGGAGAGCAAAGTAATCACCACATGGTCAGATAAACCTGGATAACACAGTGTTAATATATGTTTGTCTTTCTTAAATCATGTACATAAAAATATATACCTAGCAATTAAAAAAGCATTTTCGATAAAGCATGAACTATATGTACAAGCAGCATCACAGCCTGACATGTTTCGGCACTTGCCTGCCTCAAGGTTGTTAGCTATACGAATTTTGATGCAAGTCAAGGAAACGAGCAGAAGTTTGGAATGATGGCAGAAGGATTAATGAGAAAACCTAAAGGAAAAAAGGTTCAAGGAATAAAGAACAAAGGGAAAAATGAAAAAATACCAAAGAACAAAAAAACAAAAATCAAATGATCTATGTAGAGCTCTCCCCCAAATGGTGGAGTACCACCAAGGTAGGGGTTAAAAGGATTCAAACTACCTGAAATCTAAAGCACAACTTATAAAAATGATAAACCATAAGTTATTATTAAGAATGATTAATCATAAATAAATTATAAATAGTAAGTGGTAAATTGATATCTGCCTCAGATTGGTAGGGTGCAGTAACTCTGGTAACCCGGAAACCCGCCTCGTCTCCCTCATCAACCTTGACCCCCCCCCCACATAACTTGCTCCCCAACAAAGTACACAACAATTTAAGTATGGTACAAACTTTGGTCGCAGCTTTATTTACAACCTGTAACAACCAGCCCAAAACGGGCCGAAATATATACAACCTTAAACATAACCCCAAGCCCCCCACCCCATCGCCGGACGATGCTCCCTCCCGCCATGTTAGTAGCAAGGCGGAGCATCCTCCTCCCCCGGACCCCGCCGCCTGCCTCGCCATCCTAGTAGCAAAGGCCGGCACCCCCCCCCCTTCCGGGCCGAGACCCCCAACCGGGCTGCCTCGCCCCACCCCGAGGAGCACTTGGCCCCCCACTGCTCCAAAACCAGTTCAAGCCCGCGCCGCTTCTGCGAGCGCTGGCTCTCTACCCCGCCCCCACCAGCTGCAACATCCCAAAATGCCAAACAAAGGGGAGGGAGGGCGGGAACACGTCTTCTTCCCGAGGAGCCGCGGCGAAAAGGCCAGCCACGCGGCTCCTCGGCAACACCTGCTCCGCCCCCCAGCCGCACAGCACCAATGAAATCGCTCCTTCTTGGCAAGGAGCGATTTCAAATGCCGCTCCTCTCAGCGCCACCTCCACCCCCACCCCCCCCCCCCCACCGAGCCCCTTGTCCTGTGCAGGAGGCCGAGGCCGGGCCCGGGCCCAGGTTACTGTCGGCCGCGGGACCCGGCCCGCGGCCTCGTGCATTAACTCTGGTAACCCGGAAACCCGCCTCGTCTCCCTCATCAACCTTGACCCCCCCCCCACATAACTTGCTCCCCAACAAAGTACACAACAATTTAAGTATGGTACAAACTTTGGTCGCAGCTTTATTTACAACCTGTAACAACCAGCCCAAAACGGGCCGAAATATATACAACCTTAAACATAACCCCAAGCCCCCCACCCCATCGCCGGACGATGCTCCCTCCCGCCATGTTAGTAGCAAGGCGGAGCATCCTCCTCCCCCGGACCCCGCCGCCTGCCTCGCCATCCTAGTAGCAAAGGCCGGCACCCCCCCCCCTTCCGGGCCGAGACCCCCAACCGGGCTGCCTCGCCCCACCCCGAGGAGCACTTGGCCCCCCACTGCTCCAAAACCAGTTCAAGCCCGCGCCGCTTCTGCGAGCGCTGGCTCTCTACCCCGCCACCGGTGCGAGGCAATTTACTTAACCTCGCACCGCCCCCACCCCAATAAAGCTGCGACCAATCATTTCTAGCGCTTCCTGCCAATCGTTGAGTAGCAGGTCCTGTCCCACCGGGGACAAGTGTACCCCATCAGTACGATACAGTCCAGCACAGTGTGTGTCCACCCAAGGGTGCTGGACCTGCCACCCGCCAGCCTGCCGCAGCCAGCGTCCAATCTGTCTGTTGACTTTCGCCAACCCACGCGACCACCGCCGCTGAGACAAGCAGGCCGGCCGCGGGATGATAATGTCCGACCAGGCAATTGCCACACCTGGCCACTCTTCCTGCAGCATCCGAAGGTCCCGCTGCACCGCCCGAATGAGCTGCCGGCATGTCCAACTGGATAGGTCATTCCCTCCAAGATGTATCAGCACCCCCGCCGGTCGTTGACGCCGCTCTGCATGCCTACGAACAACTGGCAGGAGCTGCCACCATCGCATGCCCCGCTCGCCAAGCCAGACCAGCCTCAAATTGCAGGACACCAATCCAAGGTGCAGCCCCAGCGGGCGAATCGCGGCTCTGCGCTCCGCCCAGTAGACGAATGAATGTCCCAGGATCCACCACACTCTGGCAGGGCTCGAACCGGCGCTCCGTGGAGGGCAACTCCACAGCAAACCTGAAAAAGAAACACAGCATTAAAACCCCCCCCACACCCCCCCCCCGCCACAAAGACACCTCACAATTGGTCCAGGCGCACATAACCTGCGTAGGCTCCGGAGCGCCCCCACCCAATCCGTTGACGCACTACTCCCCCAAGCCCCGCCGCAGCTGCACTCGTCGCTGCTCCTATCCGGAAGGAATGGGAAGCGAACCGCCGCTCCTCCAAGCCCAACCTCCGCACGGCCAAGCGAAAAACCGCCGTGAATTGAAACTGGGTAACCGCGCGCCCATCCTCGTGACAGAAAAAAACATCCGCCTATGTCCGGCCGCCGACGACGAACGTACGACCCCAGATTTTGTACTGGACAGGTATCCACCCCCGGAATTGCCTTCAACCGCACCCAGCGGCCAAGCCCCCGTTGGTCCGTCTTCGAGCGTGCCACATAAATCCGCACGAGCGTCTCCTGCAGATCCACATGGTGCACCCGCAACCCACCATGAACCACATTCCGGCTTGCCCGTGGGACTAACTCACTGACCCGAAATGCCCCGAAAAAGGCCGTAACAAACAACGCCCGAAAGAGCTCCGTCTCATACGCAGAAACCGCCACGTCCGGCAAAACGACCCATATGCGCAGCAACAAATCATGGGACACTGGGCGACGCCAATCCGGCACACTCGGCTGTTCCTTAGCCCACCCAGCCAGCAACTGCTTCACCACATACGACGCCCTGGGGTTGCCCCAGCCCGCCACCACCTTGCTGAAAAAAGAGAAACCCGCCAAGGCCGCACGCACAGCCGACCGGGACCAGCCGCACCCTTTTGCCCACACGATAAATGCCCCAGCTAACTTGTCCTCCACGCTACCACCCCTCCAACCGCTCCCCCAGAAAAACTCCTGCACCCTCGCATAACCCCGCCGATAAGCTGCCCACGTACCTGGAGCCAAGGATGACCGCAACAACTCCATCAGTCCTGCATCCCAAGCCTCCAAAGGTGCTCCGGAACAGCTGCTGAATTCTCGTCCGCCCCCGGGGCCAGAGCCATGAACTGCGCCCACTGAAAACGAGACAGAGCATCAGCGATAGCATTCTGAGCACCGGGCACATGCCTCGCACGAGCAGTAACATTGAGACGAAGACACGCCAAAACGAATACCCGCATCAACGCCGCAACCCGCGGACACTTGGGCGAATGACGGTTAATCACCTGAACCACCGACGCGTTGTCGCACCAAAACACCACCCGCCTATCCCGCAATTTTTCCGGCCACACCCAAAAGGCCACGACAATCGGGAACAACTCCAGGAATGTCACATTACGCGTCAACCCCCCCACTGACCACGACACCGGCCACGGAGCCGCACACCACGAACCCTGACAATACAACCCCATACCCGAACTACCCACCGCATCTGAGAACAACTCCAATTCCAGGTTGGATAGTTCAGACGACTGCAACACCGAGCAGCCATTATAGTCTGCCAGAAAGGCATCCCAGACACGCAAATCGGCCCGCATCCCTGACGTCACCCGAATATGATGGTGGCCGCAACGCACCCCCGCCATAGCCAAGGCCAGCCTACGCGCAAACGGCCTCCCCATCGCAATGACTCTACAAGCAAAGTTTAAGTGACCGACCAACACCTGCAGCTGTGTCAATGTCACCTTTGAGGCGGAACCCACCTCTGCTACCAAGAGTCGCAGACGCTCAATTTTATCCTGAGGCAAACGGACGACGAACTCCACAGCATCTATCTCAATCCCCAAAAAAAGGAGAGACACTCCACCGGTCCCAACGTCTTGCCTTCCGCCAACGGGATGCCAAACTCAGCAGCCATCTCAAGAAACAACTTCAGCAAGGACGCACACACCGTGGACTGCGCTGGACCCACAAACAAAAAATCATCCAGATAATGCACAATAGATGTACACCCGGACCGCTTCACCAGGACCCAGTGCAAAAACGAGCTGAAAGCCTCGAAGTACGCACAAGGTATCGCACAACCCATCGGCAAGCACTTATCGTAATAATACCGAGCGTCAAAGCGAAAACCCAGCAACGGAAAGGCCGAAGGGTGAACCGGCAAAAGCCGAAACGCCGATTCGATGTCTACCTTTGCCAATAACGCCCCTTTTCCACCCTGGCGCACCAGCTCCAAAGCCTCATCGAAGGACGCATAGCGCACCGAACATAACTCACGCGGGATATGATCATTCACCGAGGCACCCGGAGGAAAAGACAGATTGTGTATCAACCTATAACGCCCTGTCTCTTTCTTTGGGATAACCCCCAGGGGGGAAATGATAAACGGCGAGAAGGGTGGCTGGTCGAATGGTCCAGCAATCCTGCCCAATTCACATTCCGCCACAATCTTCGCCCGGGCCACATCGGCGAGCCGGCGAACCGAGCTAGAATTGTCGGCCGACACGGCCCCAACCCCTCCCTGATACGGAATACGAAAGCCCTCTGCAAAACCCGCCCCTAACAATGTCCCCGCCTTGCCGTGCCTACTCCGCCCATAAAGCGCAAGCCACGGTTGCAACGCCTGCAATTTGATGGGAGTAGGCGCCAACCCCCCGCCATCCTCCTCACTTACCCCTGCCGGCGCCCCTGGCACCCCTTTTCGGCTACACTTCGCAGCTGAATGGCCGGCCCCACAGAGCAAGCAGGCATGCCGAAACTTGCAGTCCGGAAAGGGGCAGGAAGCTTTATTGAAGCGCCAGCAAAGATCTCCTCCCTGCCCGCTTCTAGTCGAGTCTGACACGGGGCCCGCGGTCCGAAAGGACCGAACGCCCGCCGCCGAATTGCCAGCCGCCCTGACCGGACCTGCACCACCCCCGGCACCACCTTTTCTGGCAGACATTTGCGTCAGCCACAAATTAATATCCTTCATCCCCCAAGACAGCTGCCGATTTTCTTCCATCCTATCCCGAAACTCCTCATCGTAATTGAGCCAGGCCCAACCGTCGTGCGCTTGGGATGCAGCTAATATGGCATCCGCATAAGCCAAAAGCTCACCATAACAGCTCGGATCAGCATGCCCACAAACGCTCGCCAGACGCAAAAAGGCCCTAGTCCAATTTAACGTGTTTCGGGAAACCTTCCGTACCCTCCCCGCTTTCTCATCCTCCTTCCGCTTTTTTCTACTTTCCCCCGAGCGCTTCCGTCCGTCCAAGAGCCTAAAAATATCAATATATCGTCGCTTCTTGATCCTGCGCCGCAACTTGCGTGGTACACTCTCCCAAAGCTCGGCGCAACGCACTACCGCGGACCCCGCCCCCCCACCTGCTGGCGCACCCTCCGTAGAGGTAGTAGAGGAACTATCCAAGGAAGAAGAAGATGACGACGATGACGACGTGCCCCGTCTACCGTGACGCCGATGCTTCCTCTTGGACTTGGCTTTGCGTGCCAGAGAACCACCCTCCCCTGCCGGCAACGACTCCCCGCTCCCCCCAACCGGATTGCCTGGAGACTCACCTGCAGCAGCGTGCTCCGCCCGCTCTGGGACCGCCGATGGCTGCACCATCGAGGTCGAACCGGTCTGATCTTCTCCCGACGGCATCACCGTCCGTATTCCTCCGCTACCACCAGCAGCCGCCACACCGCTCGCTGGAACCTGCAGAGGGATAGAAGCACCCAAAGCCGGAGGAAGAGAAGCAGCAACCCCCGAGGTGTCCATCCCATACTGTCCCGTCCCCCAACCCTCTCCCCCCCGTGGAGGCCAAGCCGAGGTACCCAAACCCCCAGCCGCCCATCCCGACGCCCCCCATGGCAGGTGTCCCCCTACACTCTGTAAACCGCCCCCCACCCAATCCCCCCCCCAACCCAACCCCCAGGAACCCATGCTCATGGGCTGGCCCACCACAGGGGGCCAGCCCACCCACCCATCCGTACGCCCCCCCGACCACCCACGCCCAAAGGGAACTGGCCCAAAAAACCCCCGATCCACCCGCACCGCAGGGGGCCCCTGAAGGACCGCAAACGCCTGTGGGCGCCTGCCCCAACGCTCCACCGTCTGTCTGTCGCCCCCTGTCCCTCCCTATCCCCGAAGCAGATTCCCTATTGACGGCTCCCACTACCCCCCCCGCCTCCGGACCGGACCCTGAGCCCCCAACCCCCCCCCGAAATCCCCGGCTGATCCCCCGGGCCTCCCTAGAGCCAAATCGCCCTCCGCAGGGGCAGGCAGACCCCCACGACTCCCCCTTCTCCCCCCCCGTGTATGAGCCCCTACAGCAGTCCCCCTCTTCCTCTGTCTGGTGGCCGTAACTCGCGCAGCCGACCCCGCTCCCCGCGACCCCGTAGAGCCAAGCCCCCGGCCCCCAGTCAAGGCTACCGCGCTACCCCTTTCTGTCGGCCCCTGCCCCTTTCCCTGGATGTGCCATGCTCCCTAATACCTCTAGGAGCAAAGTGTGACAGGTCTCTCTCCTGGTTTTATTGAGGTAATTATTTATTAGAAAGTAATGTATAATATAGCCCCCCAGGCCCTCCCCCCACGACGCAAAATCACTCGAGGCACCAAGCAGAGTGATCCCCCAGCCAAACCCCCCAATCCCCTTTTATGCGCGCCCCCACACTCACCCGGAGCCAGGCAGCAAGTCCCCCCACCAACCGCTCACCGGAACACGGAACACCAAAAAAAAAGGAAGCCCCAATCAGCACCGCCTGCAATCGAAGCCGCCGGGGGACAGCGCTGCACCGGCCGACGACGCCGGACCACCGGAGAACACGTCTTCTTCCCGAGGAGCCGCGGCGAAAAGGCCAGCCACGCGGCTCCTCGGCAACACCTGCTCCGCCCCCCAGCCGCCCAGCACCAATGAAATCGCTCCTTCTTGGCAAGGAGCGATTTCAAATGCCGCTCCTCTCAGCGCCACCCCCACCCCCCCCCCCCCCCGAGCCCCTTGTCCTGTGCAGGAGGCCGAGGCCGGGCCCGGGCCCAGGTTACTGTCGGCCGCGGGACCCGGCCCGCGGCCTCGTGCATGAAGCTCTTCCAGAATAGGAATCACTCTTCTGCCGACAAAGCCATCAAGCTAACACTGTCCTAAATTAAAACCATAAAGGAGGTAAAGGAGGGAGATCCTCCATCAGAAGATCTTAACACAAGAACTCCGATTATTACATGATTCAAAGGGATTTTTGTGTGAAAAATGTCCAGCCTTATCAGTAGTTACACAAAAGAATCGATTACCCCTCAAACCCTAAATGTTCTTAAGAGGGAGAAATCACATACCTCTGATCCTCCTCTGTCCCTAGTACCCTAGCCATTGATTGGATCCTCTCCTAATTTTCTCCTGCTAGTTATATTGGAGGCAGGCAGGCAGGCAGAGCAGGCTCACTTACATAATGTGTGTGTGTGTGTTGGGGGGTTACAGAACTAAAGATAATTAAAAAAACATTAATAAACAAATGTCTCTCATCAGTAGTAAGGGAGAGTCCATATCCAAAGCTGGCAGAAAAAAAGGATTTACCAAACTAAATGGAATAGAATAACTGAAGAATAGGCCAAACTCTGAAATTTGGAGCATATATCTTTTTGTAGCTTTCTGTGCACATATAATATAAAGGCCCATCGTGCAACTGGTTACAAATCAGAAAGGCAAGAAGGTATTATACAGGTTTTAGCACTTAAAAAATAGTCGGTAATTGATCAGGATCAAAAACAATTTAACAGACATCTTGATGGAGTATCAAAGGTTTACCAGCACGGTTGGCAGCTTGTATTCCCTGTGAGAAAGCAATGCCTCATGGGAACATGCTGGCGCTAGCCTGAGGTCTGATGGTGTCCCCATGGGACATCCAGGGACAATGAAGGATGTACTGCTGAAACAGAATGTTCATAGGGTAAGACCCAGGACCCTCCTCTTCTTGAACCTTTCTCTATATGGAAAATATGAAATTCATTAGTATGGAAAAAAAGCACAGAACTAAAGTACAGAAGCCATCTTGGATCCCCTAAAAACACCAAGTGTGTATACATTGAGAGGTGATTTTACTACAGGGCTCCTAGGTTAGGTGGGCAGGAAGGTACCTATTTTATAAAGGCACAAATGCGCTTATGTACCTTTATAAAATCGTGCTAGCATTGCACCTGCTCGTATCTTATGTGTGTACGAATATTTTATGTCAAGTATGGATGTAAATCAAGACTTTACCCATGCTCAGCCCAAACTCTGCCTCATACATGCCTACTGTGCAAGTATGCATCATCTTGCACTTCAGGTAGTTTTAGGTGTTTTATAAAGGTCCATTTACACTTGTAAAATTGTTTATAAAATTACCTTCTGACTGTAGGATAGTAGACTCATTGACTGTGATGACTTGATAGTAGCATAATGTACTCTTCTTAAAAAAAAGATGTAAGAAGTTAGTAAATCTGTATTTTTTCTTCATCAAGATGACAATTCTACCTGATAATCTGCGTCAAGAAAATATCTTAGGCCCCTATTTAATAAGGTGCAACAAGGTTTCGCAGTTACTGCATCTTAATTGCTATCATTGTGTGGACACTGCAAAAGGTTTTGCGCTAACAGTTGGGAGCATTCTCAACATGGCCGTTGTAGAGCTAGTGCACATTAACAGCATGGCAGATAACACACAAAGCAGTCTGTTATATCTATCGTTAACTGAATCAGCCTGTTGCAACTCTCATTTCAGCCACATGGTTGCCAATAAGTTCCATGTCATTAAAGATAGACTTATCCTTTCATGGTTCGACCCTATTGCTTGTACCTGTAATATTGCCATTCTTAGAGAGGAATTATACTTTATATTAAATTATTAAATACGAGTTGGCATCCCCAGAGCCGCTTGATCTTTTACATGGTTCTAGGATGTAGGGCTTGGTGATTTGCTAATCATTCCTGGAAAAGGATAAACAGAGCAAGTAGTAAATGCTATATCTTATTATTCTGAAGGCAATCATCCACTTTGTCAACAAGCATCTTGGAAACTTAGGACTCACTGTGAAAGATATTGATTCTCAGGTATGTATGCTTATTTTAATATGTATTTCCTTATCCTTTATCTTAAAGTACTGGAATCTTAGATTTCATTTAAAATCTTATATACTGCAAATTACAGTTAATCACACCACTCAAGGCAGTGTGCAACAATCAGTAACATGTAACGAACATCCAAAATCCAAAATTTAAAATAGCCAGAACCAAAAATATAATTAAAAACAGACATGCAACATTATATATTCTTGAGCATTTTTATTTATTTATTTAGAGAGTTTTGTATACCAACTTATCCTTCAGTCAAAGTGGTCACAACACAATTGGGGTATACATTTAACACGAGGGGATATGAGACACATACACTAATACTTACAGGGAACATGGGCAATGGAGGGTTAAGTGGCTTGCTCAAGACCACAAGGAGCACCTGTAGGACTAGAAACCCCAGTCCTTCCAACCCAAGGTTGCTGTCCTCTAGTGGGATTTGAACCCCTGACCTTCTGGCCTGAGGTAACTTGCCCCAACCACTAGGCCACTCCTCCCTAACTCAATGAGTGCTAAACATCTTTTGGAAATAAAATCCAGCAGTTTATTTTTGTTCTGTTAATTCATTATTAATACACATTGGGGCATGTTGACTAAACAGCACTAGGAATCACATCTTAGCACACATTTAGTGCCAAAAATTTGCATGGGAGGTGTGGCCACCTTCACTAATTATTGGGGGCATTCCTGGCAAGTTCCTATGCAATTAGTGCAGTGGGAAGCAGCTCACCGCACTAAACCTGCAGTTACACTTACTGCCACCTTACTGGGTGGTGGTATCTGCATCCATGCTAATGCCAACATTGATGATTAGTGCATGCCCATGCCTAGTCGCTGCCGAATTGCATGTTAAGCGGTTAGCACAGATTTTTACCGTACTGACATTTTTAGCATGTGGTAACGGTTACCACGGTCCCATGCTAACCATTTACTACATGCCAAAGTCCATGCTGTTAGTGCACGTTGTAAACATGCCTCATTATTAGTAATTAGGTCCCATTGAATAACATAGGACCTGTGCTAAAGTAACGCACATTTTGGTGAATTAACATGCGTTAACATTAGTGACTTAATAACTGGCCCCTTTTCCTATTTCTTCTCAATACCACAGAACCTTCTTGAACTCTTTATCTCTACCTGCCTTGCAAGCTATTGTTATATAGGAATGGTGGAGATTAGATTTAATGATGCAAAAAAAATTAACTTTTCAGGTAGAGCATTTGAATGCTCTTTGACCTCAGTTACCTTCTAGAGTTCCACTTTTTGTGCATGGAGAACATAGGTGGCTATTATTGCAGTTGATTTTAAAGACTAAAAGCTATAAAAGGCTTGTCACCCTCCAATAATAATAATAATTTCTAGCATATCATTTGAAAAAGGGAAGAAGATTATATCAGAAAATGTAAAGACTGGTATGCAGGTTAAGTATCAAAAATGGAGAGAATCTTTAAGACTGGTGAAAAACCTCCAGTTATAGGACCTCATATGCTATGTACCTGCACACATCCCTCATTTAGAATGATATATGTCCCAAAACGTCTTTACTGGCCAATTGGTACCTTGATATGGATGGTAAGAGTTGACACCTAACATTTCAACTGGGTCCTTAAGTTTAAAAGTATAAAATGGACCTTTTTCAGGGCTGGTGGAAGGATACTGAGGTCTTCGTTGACTATAACGAGGATGTTAAGTGTCAGTAATATAAATGATGAACACCCTAGATGAACCTTTAGACTTACGCCCTTTCCTCCTCCAGACGTTAATTGAACTCAACAATCATGATCATCCCAACATCACCCCTCCCACAACAGTTCTATAAAAATGCCTAAGTGGATAACTATCTTGTAAATATGAAGCTTGTCTTTGTATGCATGTGCGTGCTCGCGCTCCCTGCAGAGGAAAGACTGTGTTGATGGTTCTTTGAGTCTATGAGACTGTCAAGATCTATTGTTGTGCTTTGACTGCTGCTCCTCTTTGCCACCCCTCAGATGCTGCTGCCCTAAGCGCCTGCCTTGTCTTGCCTGATGATTGAGCCAACGCTGTTCGTTGTGCATCATGAACCCAAATTTTAGACTTTTACCAGGTGGCACCCATTTCATGTACATAGAATTCTATTACAGGCTGCAGATTTTTCACATGGAGAGGTAGATTTATTGACAAGATATTAAGAAGATATTTGATAGATATTAAGCAATTGAATAATGTGATTGGTTAGATGTGAGCCCATGACTGTGTTTTAATTGTCACACTATGCTAAAGCAAAGCAGAATCAATTAGATATGCCAACACTTTAGCTTAATGTTATGATTAATCTTAAGAGCATAAAGCTTTTATTTAATGACCGTCGTGGTGTCTCATACTTTCACTCAGATTTTATATAACCATAACCTCCTTGCTATTGGATTCCTGGAGGGCTCAGAGGACTCTGCGAGTGTGTATGCGTATCTGTACTTTGACTAAAGCACTTCCATTTTTATTTGTAGTTTTCAGATGGGGTGATCTTGCTTTTGCTAATAGGACAACTGGAAGGTTATTTCCTGAATCTAAGTGACTTCTTCCTTACTCCCTGCTCTGATGCTGAAATGGTAAGCTTATTCAGAAACCTGTTAGCATGCAGTCCTTTGAGATGGAATCCATAATGCATTATTTTTGTTCCTGTTTTGCAAGTGGAAACCAGTGATCTTTTCTAGAAACAGGTCAGGATTGTTAACTATTATATGTGCTGTCCAGTAGCAGCTGGCATTTTGCTTGGTAGGCTTTCCAAACATCGCTCAGTGGCTAGCTGGTTGTGAACACATTAGAGTACATTTGTGAAACCTCAAAGAAGTGTTTCCCAGCCTTCTCCTGAAGACATCCCAAGCCAGTCTGTTTTTCAGGATTACATACTGACATAGTATATGATGGCAGATAAAGACCAGTATGGTCCATCTAGTCTGCCCAGCAAGGTGGCAAGAGTAGGTGCACCTGCCACTCCATGCAGGTCACCCCTCCCCATGCCTTTGTTTAGGGATGTACCCACCGCTCCATGTAGGTCACCCCTATTTGTTCCGATATAAGAGATAGTTAGGCTTATTTTGATTTTATCCTATTGCTATAAAGAGATCCTGTTGCTATAAAGCTGTCCCATGCCATTTTGAATTCTGTCACTGTATTTGACCCCACCACTTCCATCGGGAGGGCATTCCAAGCATCCACTACCCTTTCAGTGAAAAAGTATTTCCTGACATTACCTTTCAGTTTACCCACTTGCAGCTTCATGTTATGCCCTCTAGTTTTACAGCTTCCCCGTCTTTGGAAGAGGTTTGTTTGTTCATTAATACTCTTTAAGTATTTAAAGGTCTGAATCATATCTCCCCTGTCCCTCCTCTCTTCCAGAGTGTACATATTTAGTCTTCAAAATCTCTTCTCATAAGTCTTCTGACGCAGGCTGCCAATTAATTTGGTTGCCTTCCTCTGAACCGTTTCCAGTCTTTTTATATCCTTTGCGAGATACCTTCTCCAAAACCGAACACAATATTAAGAACATAAGATATGCCATACTGGGTCAGACCAAGGTCCATCAAGCCCAGTATCCTGTTTCCAACAGTGACCAATCTAGGTCATATGTACCTAGCAGTTTCCCCAAAAGACACAGGTTCTGCAATGCTTGTACTGGGTCAAGCATTGATATCCTGGGTTCCTTCTTAATAATGGTTTATCGACCTTTCCTCCAGGAACTTGTCCAAACCTTTTTTAAACCCAGCTACACTAACAGCCTTTACTAAATCCTCCGGTAACAAATTACAGAGTTTGATTACACGTTGAGTGAAAAAATATTTTCTTTTATTAGTCTTAAATAGTTTACCCTGTAGCTTCATTGCATGTCCCCTAGTCTTTATATATCCTGATAATGTAAACAATCGATCTACGTTTACCGGTTCCACTCCGTTCATTAATTTATAGACTCTTATCATATCTCCCCTCAGCCGTCTCTTTTCCAGGTTAAAGAGCCCTAACCTTTTTAGCCTTTCTTCATAGGAGTATCCTTTCATCCCTTTTACCATTTTGGTGGCTCTTCTCTGAACCTTTTCTAATAAGGCTATATCCTTTTTAAGATACGGCGACCAGAATTGCACACAATATTCAAGGTGCGGTCTCACCATGGAACGATATAGAGGCATTATAATATCTTTTGTTTTATTTTCCATTCCTTTCCTTATGATACCTAGCATTCTATTTGCTCTCTTGGCTGCCGCTGCACACTGGGCTAAGGGTTTTAACATGTTATCCACAATGACGCCTAAATCTTTTTCCTGGGTGGTGGTTCCTAATGTGGAACCGTGCATTGTGTAACCATAGTTTGGGTTGTTCTTCCCTATGTGCATAACTTTGCCCTTGTCCACATTAAATTTCACCTGCCATTTTGATGCCCAGTCTTCCAATTTATCAAGATCCTCTTGCAATTTTCCACAATCCTCTTGGGTTTTAACAACTTTAAATAGTTTTGTGTCATCTGCAAATTTGATAACCTCACTTGTTATTCCACTTTCCAGGTCATTTATGAATATGTCAAAAAGCAGCGCACCCAGCACAGATCCCTGGGGTACACCACTATTCACCTTTCTCCATTGGGAAAATTGGCCATTTAGCCCAACCCTCTGCTTTCTATCTTTTAACCAGTTCTTGATCCACAGTAGTACACTGCCTCCTATCCCATGACTCTTTAGTTTTGCCAAAAGTCTCTGATGAAGGACCTTGTCAAAGGCTTTCTGAAAGTCCAGATACACTATATCAACCGACTCACCTTTGTCCACCTGTTTGTTCACACCTTCAAAAAAACATAACAGATTAGTAAGACAAGATCTTCCTTGTCTAAAGCCATGTTGGCTGTCTCCCATTAGGCCATGACTATCTACATGCTGAGTAATTTTATTCTTTATGATGGTTTCTACCATTTTTCCCGGTACTGACGTGAGGCTCACCAGTCTGTAGTTTCCCGGATCACCCCTCGAACCCTTTTTAAAAATTGGTGTTACATTGGCGATCCGCCAATCTTCAGGTATTAGAGATGATTTTAATGATAGTTCACAGATTACTAATAGCAGGTCTGCAATCTCATATTTCAGTTCTTTCAACACCCTTGGATGTATACCATCCGGCCCAGGTGATTTGCTACTCTTTAGTTTATGTAATAGTTGTAATACATCTTTCCGATGTATCGATATTTCCTTCAATTCTTCCGCATCTTTAAATATCACTTCAGTCATGGGTAACATCCCTACATCTTCCTCAGTAAAGACCGAAGCAAAGAATTCATTCAGTCTCTCCGCTATCGCCTTGTCGCCTCTTAGTGCCCCTTTAACTCCTCTATCATCTAATGGACCAATTGACTCTCTCACAGGTTTTTTGCTATGAATGTACTTGAAAAAATCTTTATTTCGCGTTTTTGCTTCCGCAGCAAGCTTCTTCTCAAATTCTCCCTTTGCCTGCTTTATCAATGCCTTGCATTTGACTTGCCAGTGCTTGTGCTGTTTCCAGGTTTCGTCGTTTGGCTCTTTTTTCCATTTCCTGAAAGATGCTTTTTTGGCAACAACAGCCTCTCTGACCTCACCTTTAAACCATGCTGGCAGTTGTTTGGACTTCCTTCCACTTTTCTTAAAGTGTGGAATACAGCTGGTCTGGGCTTCCAAGATAGTATATTTCAACAACACCCAAGCTCCATGTAAGTCTTTAACCTTTGCAACTGCTCCTTTTAGTTTTTTCTTAACTATTTTCCTCATTTTATCATAGTCTCCCTTTCGAAAGTTAAAAGGTAGTACTGTGGATTTCCTTACTATCCTTCCTCCACTAATTAAATCAAAGGCGATCATGCTATGATCACTATTGCCAAGTGGCCCCAACATTCTTATCTCTTGCACTAGATCTGGTGTTCCACTAAGGACTAGGTCTAATATGGCTTCCCCTCTGGTCGGTTCATGAACCAGCTGCTCCAAGAAGCAGTCATTTATGTCATCTAGGAACTTTATCTCCCTAGCATGTCCTGCTGTGACACTGACCCAGTCGATACCGGGGTAGTTGAAATCACCCATTATTATTACTGCGCTGTAACTTTTGTTAGCTTCCTTGATTTCTTTGAGCATTTCATCATCCATTTGTTCATTCTGGCCAGGCGGTCGATAGTACACCCCCACTGCCATTGCCTTCCCCTTTTTACATGGAATTTCAATCCATAGAGATTCTGCAGCAAATTTTGTTTCCTGCAAAACTTTAATCCTTTCTGACTCAATGCCCTCTCTAACATAGAGCGCAACTCCTCCACCTATTTGATCAGATCTATCATTACGATATAGTTTGTACCCAGGTATCACAGTGTCCCACTGGTTGTCCTCCTTCCACCATGTCTCTGATATTCCAATCATATCTAACCTCTCATTTAGTGCTATATATTCTAACTCTCCCATCTTATTTTTTAGACTTCTAGCATTTGCATACAAGCATTTTAGAGACTGTATTTTATTCATATTAATTTGGCTATTGGTAGACATGGGTAATTTGGGATCTTTAAGCTCTGTCTGCTCCATACTCGAGGGCATTTAGGCTACTTTACTCTTTTTTGGAACCTCTCTGCTTTTGGTAGTATCCTTCAAGGATACATTCTTCCGAATCATCCGCTCTTGGGCGACTGTCGGCTTTCCCCTATTATCTAGTTGAAAAGCTGCTCTATCTCCTTTTTAAAGGTTAATGCCAGCAGCCTGGTTCCATCCCGGTTAAGGTGAAGCCCATCTCTTCAGAAGAGCCCCTCCTTTCCCCAGAATGTTCCCCATTTCCTAACAAATCCAAAACCCTCATCTCTGCACCATTGTCTCATCCATGCATTGAGACTCTGGAGCTCTGCCTGCCTTTTGTGTCCTGCACGTGGAATGGGAAGTATTTCGGAGAACGCTACCCTGGAAGTTCTGGATTTCAACTTCCTACCTAAAAGCCTAAATTTTGCCTCCAGAACCTCCCTACCACATTTTCCTATCTCATTGGTACCGACATGTACCAAGACAGCAGACTCCTCCCCAGCACTATCTAAGACCTTATCTAGGTGGCGCGTGAGGTCCGCTACCTTCGCACCAGTTCCACTACAACTGAAGGCAGATTTTAGATAGGATGTGGAGAGGGGATTTAGACATCTAGGTCAGGACATGGAAAATTTCCACAGGTAGTACAGGACTGTTGTTTCTGCTCTTCATGGTCCTGGGTTCAAAATGGCATCCTTGACCCCTAGCGGTAATCTCATGATATTGCTGCTAGGGTCATGGGTGCCATTTTGAACCTAGAGTGGCAAGTGCCTCAATGCTGACTCCTGGCAACACAGCAGCTCCTGGGTTTTCTTGGCAAGTTGTGACCAGAAATAGATTCAGGCCTTTTTTTTCCGAGGCAATGGAGGGTGAAGTGTTTTGCCCAAGGTCACAAGGAGTGCGAGTGCCAATCAAACCCTAATCTCTTGGGTACTCGGCTACTCCTCCAGTCCTACAGAAAATCTTATGCAAGCAAAAAAAAAAATCCTTCGTAAAAAAGTGCTGCCAGACTTTTATCTCATATTTACTTTGGCAAAAGTCTCTTGGTTGTTTTTGAAGATGTTTTTGTGCTCTTTTCTGCCGTTGCCTTTGGATAATTAGTTAGCACTCAAAAAATGGCACCACACCACCAGTACAAGAACAGCAGAAAAGACAGATGACGTGAGATGTGGTAAAAAATACTATTTCTTTTAATGGGATACAATCACTTGATCTTCAAACACGACCCTACATGACCATGCTTTGGTGGTCACATGCCTATCTCAGGGGTCAAGAATGTACAGTGTTTCTTTAGGTTTATTGCACTGTATTAAAATCCCAGCTTGAGAAGGTCTATAAATACATCCACTAATAAAAACTCAATTTGTGGGCAAAAAACTCATAAAGCGTTACAAAATCTCGCATGGCAATCTTTCCAGGATATATTGCTGATATACTGGCAAGCTGTTATGCAAGATTGTGGCTATGTAGGGTCGTCTTTGAAGTTCAAGGGATTGTATCCCAATAAAAGAAATTGTTTTATACCACATCCCACGTCCCCAGTCTTTTTTGCTGTTCAGTTAATTAATTGACATTAAAGATTGTCCTATTGCCTAAAGAAATGAGTTACAGAGAGACTCATTACAGAGCCCTTTTATCTGTTCAACACCTGTATGCAATAACTAGGATTTAAACCAGTAAAGCTGGCTGATGAAAATTGGAAACCTTGGCATATAAGCAATCTTTAATCTCATTTTATACAGTTTAGGCTCAGTTTTCAAAAGGTTTGACTTCTAGCTTCAGGAGTTAGCAGGTTAAACCTTTATTTTCAAAAATGTCCCTGGTTACTGGCTACATTTTTCCTTTTAAATTCACCAGCCATCCAAATTTAGAGAGGCAAAGAAGTGGCCCTAAGGGCATTCCAGGGTGGGCTTAAGATATAGCTAGCTCTCAGTGATTTTCAGTGCTAAGTGGGTAAGTTAGGTCCTGCAACTCCAGCCACACAAAGAGCAGTCCGAAAGTTAGCTGGTGAAATTTTGCTAGTTAGATTGAGGTGAATTTTAAACCTCGAAACCTCTTATCTCTCCCTATACCTCTCCCTGGCAACTCTGCTCATCAAGGCAATCACTTTTATCTGTGCCCCCCCCCCCCACCTTGCTGCACCATATGCCTGGGCTTGGAGGTATAAGTTCTAATAAGGGCCCCCATCATTGTGGCAGCATGCACCCCCCCCCCCCATTGTCACAGTGGCACAGCCTCCTCCCCCCCACCCCCATGCGGTGACTGAAAACTTCCTTTAACATATTTGCCATGTTGCTTCCGCTCTTTCTTTCCTACTAGGACCAGTGGCTGTTAGCTTCTGAGCTGAAGTCTTGCAGTGCGGCTTTTATCATGAGACTTCAGCCTAGAAGGTAACAGCCGCCTGGCCCAGTGGAAACTTAAAAGGTTAGAAGCAGTGCTGCGACAAACATGTTAAAGTAAGTTGGCCTCTAGCCTTACCGCCACTGCGTGGGCCCTTTTCCCTCCTGGGCGCCCCGCATTGCGGGTGGCTGCTTGGGTGGAACATAGCCACTGCCTTCAATAGACTATCTGAGTCAGTACATCAGCTTCCATCCCTGGTCCTATTCAGATCCAGGCTAAAAACCTATCTCTTCGAGACTGCCTTTGGGTCCTGACCCACTTCTTCTCCTGTCTTCACCCATATGTACGTTTCCCTAAGAATTTCCTAGTCTGTTTTTCTGTTTGTCTTTCTTAGCAGATTGTAAGGAGCAGAGACGGTCTTATATGTACATATATGTTCAGCACTGCGTGTTAGTAGTGCTATATAAATGATAAGAAGTAGTAGTATTAACACTTTCTCCAGGACCAAGCAGGAAGTCAGTCCTCACATATGGGTGACGTCGGCGCCGACGGAGCCCTCGCGGAGCAATTTTCCCCAGCTTTCAAAGAAAGCCTTTGGGAATTGCAGCGCGCATGCACGGTCCCCTTCCCGCCCAAGGGTGCCATCTTGCTCAGTCTTCTTTTTTCCGCGGAGCCCTACAGACGTTGTCTGTGATTCCCCGCTAGAAAAGTTGATTTTGTTGTCTTTTTTCTCGGTTCGACGCCGGTTCTTTTCCCGCCCGGACCCGCGACGCCGGTTGCGAGTCCGTTCTTTATTTTTCGGTTTTTTGTCCTTCGTGACAGATTTCGCGCCTTTTTTTCTTTTTCACTGGCAGCCCTGTCTTTTGACCTCGCAGGGGCCCTTTTTCCCCCGATGGCTGCCAGCGGGTTTAAGAAGTGTGATCGGTGTAAGAAGCTCATGTCTCTTACCGACACACACGACTGCTGCCTCCGCTGCCTCGGACCCGATCATGACCCGATGATCTGTGGACCGTGTGGCAAGATGTCCTCAAAAGCGTTGAGGAGTCGGCAGCATCAGCGGGAACGTATCTTCTCTGACTCCGGCCGGGCTCGGACCTCGTCAGAGGCTTCGACGTCTCAGGACTCTGGTCCTGAGCATCGTCTTAGTTCCTCTGAGAGGGGGTCTCCTACCCGGGAGCATCATCGGAAGAAAAAACCCGCGAGGGCGGCGTCGGTGGACGCTCCTGGTTCCTCGAGGGCCAGGTCGCATAGCCCCGATAGCCGTCCCGGGTCCTTGGAGATGGAGAGGCCTTCCAAACATCCTCGACTCGAGATGGACTCGCCTCCTCATGTGAGTACTGTTGTCCTCGTGGACTCGCCTCCGAAGGAGCCGACGTCGGGCCCGACGCCGTCGGGGCCCGAGTCGGGGGCTGCTGGGTCTCCTGAACTCGGACTCAGGTTGACGGCCTTGGAGAGCAGTCTGACTGCCTTCATGGACCAGCAGCGGACATTGATCGCTGGCCTCGCCGGTGCTTCTGCCCTGACCACCGGGACGTCGATGTCCAAGTCGACCCCGGAGACCGAGCCGATCCTCGAGTCCATGAGGTCTCGAGTCGATCCTCGGTCACGGTCTCCTTCGGCCTCCCGTTCGGGACCGAGGTCGTCGGGGCAGACGGCATCGATGCCCGCCCGACCAGAGCCGCTCGACTCCTCCTCCGAGGAGTCCGCCTGGGAATCCGAGGATGAAGAGTCACCTGGTTCTTTTCGGACTCGGTGTGTCCCATCGGACTCCCCCGAGTCCGAACCTCGGAGAAGGTCCCCCCCGGAGGACACCCGGTTCTCGGACTTCGTGCGGGATATGGCCAAGGCCTTGGCCTTCCCCACGGATCCCGAGGAGGAGCCTCGAGCTGAAGAGCTCGATGCCCTCCAGTACGACTCTCCCCCGAAGGAGGCCTTTACTGTACCGGTTCCTCCGATGCTGGAACGACTTCTCTTCCGCATGTGGGAGAGCCCGGCGTCGTCGCCGGTGTTAAGCAAGCGGGTCGATTCCATTTATCGAGTCCGCAAGAGCCCTGGGTTCCAAAAGGCACAACTACCGCACCATTCCATGGTGGTGGAATCGGCCATGCATAGACTTAAAAGTCAGAAAATGCACTCCTCGGTGCCTCCCGGTCGGGAGGCTCGAAGCCTGGATGCCCTCGGTAGGAAGTGTTTCCAGGGTTCTATGCTTGCTTGTCGAGTCCAGACCTACCAGCTCTATATGGGCATGTATCTTCGGGACCTGGCTAAAGAAATAGCCGGGTTCTCTGCTGGTCTCTCCGAGGAACCTTTGCAGAGGTTCCAAGCCTTGTCAACTGGTATTCGAGAGTGCTCGAAATTTATCTCTCGAGCAGCCTATGATGGCTTCGAAGCATCGGCTCGAGTAGCCGGAGCCGGCATCGGTGCCCGACGACAGGCTTGGCTTCAGTCATCCGACCTCGAGCCATGGGTGCAGGACAAGTTGGTCGATGTCCCTTGCAGAGGTGAGAACCTCTTTGGCAAACCCATGGATGAAAAGGCTGCACAGATCGAGACCGAAACTCTCACCAGGACTCGGCTCTCCAGGAAGACCTCTGCCCCTTCTCAGAAGAAGAAGGGCTCGGGGAAAAAGCCCTTTTACCCGAGGAAGGCAGCTGCCTATAAACACTACCCTCATTATCAGGCCTCAACAGCTCCCCAACAGGGTCAGCAGGCCAAAGGACGGGGTAATGGGTCCCGTAGGCAGCCAGCCCCCAAGCCTGCACCACCGGCCCCTGCTCAGCAGGGTGGGGGCTTTTGACTTCATCAGCATAGCCTCTCCCCCTCAGCTGGTTTCTCTCAGCACAGGAGGCCGGCTGGTCCACTTTGCTCACAGGTGGTCCAACATCACTACAGATACCTGGGTGCTTCACATAGTCCAAGAAGGCTATCTTCTGCACTTCCACCAGGTACCTCCCTCCTACTTTCCAGGGGAGCCTCTCAGACTCCCTCTGCACAGGGACTTACTCCTTCAGGAGTTAGCAAGTCTTCTTCAGGAACAGGCTGTGGAACCGGTGCCCCACCACCTGAGAGGTCAAGGTTTTTACTCCAGGTACTTTCTGATACCAAAAAGAACAGGAGGCCTCAGACCCATCCTGGACTTGCGGAACCTCAACAGGTTCCTTCCAAGGGAAAAGTTCAAGATGCTTACCCTTGGAATCTTGCTGCCCTACCTCCAGCAGGGAGACTGGCTATGCTCTTTGGATCTAAAGGATGCCTACACTCACATCCTCATCCACCCAAGCCACAGACAATATCTCAGGTTTGTTGTCGAAGGCAATCATTACCAGTACAGAGTACTACCCTTTGGCCTATCCTCCGCACCACGGGTGTTCACCAAATGTCTTGCAGTGGTGGCGGCTTATCTCAGACTTCAAGGCCTCTTTGTATTTCCATACCTGGACGACTGACTCATCAGAGCACCATCTTCCCAAGAGGCCACTCACGCCACGCACCACACTGTGGCTCTGCTCCAGCACTTGGGCTTTGTCATAAACTTCGCAAAGTCCACTTTGCTCCCCTCTCAGGATCTCGAGTTCATCGGCGCCAGATTGAACACGCTCCAGGCGCGAGCCTTTCTGCCTCTAGACAGAGCACACAGGCTCATGGATCTGGCCAGCCACTTTCACAGCAATTCCCTGGTCTCTGCCAGACAATTTCTGAGACTGCTCGGCCATATGGCTTCCACAGTCCATGTGACCCCCAATGCCCGCCTGAACATGCGACCTGCTCAGTGGTGCCTTCGCAAACAATGGCATCAGGCCACAGGGAGCCTAGCGGACTCAGTGCAGAGCTCCGACCCGCTGGTCTCTTCTCTGCAATGGTGGCTTCATCTGCCGAACCTTGTGCTCGGAATGACTTTTCAGTCTCCTCCGCCTTCTCAGGTCCTGACGACCGATGCTTCTCTCCTGGGTTGGGGAGCACATTGCCAAGGGACATGTACTCAAGGCCTCTGGACTCCTTGGGAGTCTGCCCAGCAGATCAACTTCCTGGAGCTCAGAGCGATCCGACTGGCTCTCAAGGCCTTCTCCCACCTCACGTCTCACCAGTCTGTGCTGGTCCAGACGGACAATCAAGTTGCCATGTTCTACGTGAACAAGCAAGGGGGCACAGGCTCCTCTCTTCTCTGTCGGGAGGCACAAAAACTGTGTTCTTGGGCCGTAAGCCGCGGCATCCTCCTCAAAGCTGTTTATCTCCCGGGTCAAGAAAATTGCCTGGCAGACAAACTCAGCAGAATCCTCCAGCCACACGAGTGGAGATTGGATCCGTTCGTACTTCAGCGGATCTTTCTCAAGTGGGGACTACCCACCATGGATCTCTTTGCCAGTCCTCTCAACCGGCAACTTCCCCGATTCTGCTCTCGACAACCGCATCCTCTCAGAGTAGCGGCGGATGCTTTTCTTCTCTCCTGGTCCACAGGCCTTCTGTATGCCTTTCCTCCCATGCCACTGGTGTCTCGGACGCTCTTCAGGGTTCTCCGGGACAAAGCCTCAATGATCCTCGTGGCTCCCCGGAGGCCGAGACAGCCCTGGTTCCCGCTTCTGATGCAGCTGGCGGTGGACACTCCTCTCCCTCTGGGGTTTCAGCCCAATCTCCTGACCCAGGATCACGGGACTCTCCTACACCCCAACCTCCGGACCCTTCATCTGATGGCCTGGCTGCTGAAAGGGTAGTCCTTGCTCCCCTCCTGCTGCCTCCAGATGTGGAGGAAGTCGTCTTGGCCTCCAGGCAACCCTCTACCCAGAAGTCCTACCCTCTTAAGTGGCGTCGGTTCTCCGTCTGGTGTGCTCAGCAGTCTCAAGATCCCTTCTCCTGTTCAGTGTCAGTGGTCTTGCAGTACTTGCTTTGCCTCTCCAATCTTGGACTTAAGTCCAACTCGGTCAGGGTCCACCTCAGTGCTCTTTCTGCGCATCACATGCCGGTGGATGGCAGGCCTCTTTCCAGCCACCCTCTTGTGGCTCGTTTCCTCAGAGGCCCCCTTCTCCTTAAACCACCTTTGCGCCAACCAGCCCCTGACTGGGATCTGAACGTGGTTTTACAGCGGATTACCTGTCCGCCTTTTGAACCTATGGCTACCTGTCCTCTTCGTTTTCTTTCTTGGAAAACCTTATTCTTGGTAGCCCTCACTTCTGCTAGACGCGTTAGTGAACTGCAGGCCCTAGTGTCTGATCCCCCTTACACTAGGTTCTACATGAATAGGGTAGTCCTACGGACTCACCCTAAGTTTCTTCCTAAAGTGGTTTCCCCTTTTCACATCAACCAGGAGGTGGTGCTTCCGACCTTCTTTCCCAGGCCACACTCCAGCCGAGCTGAAATGGTCCTGCATACCCTGGACAGTAGGAGGGCGTTAACCTTCTACCTTGACCATACGCGGGAGCACCGAAGGGCTGTTCAGCTCTTCGTGTCTTATGACCCCAATAAGTTGGGGCTTCCTGTCTCCAAGCGTACTCTGTCCATCTGGGTTGCTGACTGTATCGCTTGGGCTTATGGGGCAGCCGGCCTCTCGTTGGAGAGTCGAGTCACGGCTCATCGTGTTAGGGCGAAGGCTGCGTCAGTGGCTTACCTCCGCTCTGTTCTGTTGGCAGACATCTGCCGGGCCGCTACTTGGTCTTCAAGCCAGACTTTTGCGGCCCATTACTGCCTGGAGAGGGAGTCCCGCAGGGACAGTGCTTTCGGACAGGCAGTCCTCCGCAATCTGTTTGAGGTATAGGCAACTCCTACCCTCCATCCCGGATGTTGGGCTACCGGTTGGAGACATATTCAGAGAAGATTCCTTCCTTCTGTGCTACTGAGCTTGAGGGAGCTCCTTTTTTTGTGCTTAGGGTCTCCAGTAGCCTTAAGCTTGGGAGTCCCATATGTGAGGACTGACTTCCTGCTTGGTCCTGGAGAAAGAGTGGTTACTCACCTGTAACAGGTGTTCTCCAGGAGCAGCAGGAATCAGTCCTCACAACCCTCCCTCCTCCCCTTGGAGTTGCAGTCCTATGATTTCGTTTTTGCTAATTTTTTTGCTGTCTTTTCGCTATGTCATCAGACTGACAAGATGGCACCCTTGGGCGGGAAGGGGACCGCGCATGCGCGCTGCAATTCCCAAAGGCTTTCTTTGAAAGCTGGGGAAAATTGCTCCGCGAGGGCTCCGTCGGCGCCGACATCACCCATATGTGAGGACTGATTCCTGCTGCTCCTGGAGAACACCTGTTACAGGTGAGTAACCAATCTTACTCTGATAGGTACGTATATGCACAGAATTACACCTTTTTTGCTTCAGAGATAAATGTGTGCACTTACTTTCTGTGAGGTCACTTTATAAAGGCCTTTCTAAAACAGGTGCAACATAGGTGTCTATGTGACCATGAGAGCTAAGGTGCCCTGTTATAGAATTACCCGTCACAGGGGAATGTTATAATTGCCTGTATGAGTGAAAAGTACACGCATGCTTTTCACTCCATGAACTTTGCTGGATTTTCAGTGTAAATATATCCATGTTCTTTCAACTTTGAACATTATCCCAGGAAAGGTAACTGCATACTGGTATACTTACTACTTGTGTACATCAGTGGTGGACCTACATTTTTGGGGCCCTGAAGCTTGAACTGTTATGGGGTCCCCTTCGCAACCAGCAATGAGGTCTGGGTAACCGCTGATCTCCAGGAACAAGCAGGAATGTAGTCATCACATATGGGTATTGTCGGTACCAATGGAGCCCGCGTGGGAACGCTCCCCAGCGTCTAATCAGAACGCTTTTGGGAGCATCCCACAGTGCCTGCATGCTGCCTTCCCGCCTTTCCCAACTGCCTCTCTCCAGTTTTTCTTTTTCCGCAGAGCCAGCAGGTCGTGTTCCTGTCACCACAGAAGAATTTCTTTCTTTCTTTTTGTAGTCGCGTCTGCCTTCTTCGACGCTCTACCGGTAATGCCGGTCTTTTCTTTCTTATTTCTGTAAAAAATAAAATAAAATTTCTTTTTTTCTTTTCTTCAGGTGTACGCAGTTTTTTTTTTTGGGCCTTAGGCCCAAAGACTTTTCCTTAACATGGAAAAACCTGCCTCAGGTTTTAAAAAGTGCACCAAGTGTGGCGGTACCATTTCCGTCACCGACACCCATGAATGGTATTTTAAAAATTTAGGTCCTGACCACTCCATCACGGATTGTGTGTCCTGTGCCATGATGTCTAAAAGAGGTCGGCAGAACCGAGCTGCCAAGCTCAGTAACCTGTTTCCCTCTGATGCGGCTTCAGTGGCATCGACGTCTTCCAGGGCTTCCTCTTCCTCCCGTGGATCTCGGGTAACTAAACATAAATCCAGCTGGTCCTCGAAAGGTAGATCTCCTTCTAAGCATCGAGATGCCTCTGGCGTTGCCCTCGAGGATTCTTCACCGGCAAAATTACCCCGGCGGGAAGCTTCGGCTTCCAAAGCATTATCGGGGTTTCAGGATGTTCTCGATGGCTCGGCCTCGACAGATCTCCTGGTGCCATGCTCTGGGGTACCGGTACTGACATCCAGGCATTGGCGGCGTCCATGGACCAGAGAATTCTGACTATGGAACGCAGTCTGGTGGCTTTCCTTGCGGCATCGACACCCTTGGTACCGCAACAGACAACTCCACCGGTACCGGCATCGGTATCAGTACCGATAGCATCAACATCGGCATCGGTGTCTGCTCTGCCGGTACCCTGTCCTCCGATACCGTCCGGTACCGATTCTCCAGTACAGGTTATTCCCGGTACCGACCTTGGTCGATACGGGTTTCGGGCTCTACAGGAGCACCCGGACAGACGATACTTCGAGTCCTCAGAAGAATCGGAGGATTCTGAAAGTTCTGTCGATGCACCGA
The DNA here is from genome assembly GCA_033557465.1 of Ichthyophis bannanicus. Classification (NCBI taxonomy): domain Eukaryota; kingdom Metazoa; phylum Chordata; class Amphibia; order Gymnophiona; family Ichthyophiidae; genus Ichthyophis; species Ichthyophis bannanicus. The sequence continues at coordinate 416,905,882 of CM066037.1, forward strand.
TGCTTCTTCCAGAGGAGTCCTCCTCCCCTAAATGCAGGAGGTCTCCTCCAGAGGACATGACCTTCCAAGACTTCATCAAGGAGGTGGCTCGGGGCCTGTCCATTACTGTGGCCCCTGAAACAGAGCCAAGGGCCAAGGAGTTGGAAATTTTACAATATCCCAAAACTCCTAAGGAGGCAGCTACCTGCCCATTCATAAGATTCTATATGATCTCATGTTGAAGATGTGGGAAACACCTCTTACCACCTCTCCTCATTCTCGTAGATTGGATACTATGTATCGAGTCCCTCCTTGTCCTGGGTTCCATAAGACTCAACTTCCTCACCACTCTATTGTGGTGGAGTCAGCTATGAGAAGGATCAGAAGTGCAAAAAGACATGCCTCTAATCCTCCAGGACGTGAGTGCAGAACCCTGGATGCTTTTGGATGTAGAGTCTTCCAAGCTTCCATGCTTGCTGCAAGAATCAGTTCCTATAGTCTCTACATGGGAATGTTCCTAAAGGAGGTCACAGATAATTTACAGACTTTAAGTCCTTTCATTTCTGAGTATAAAAGACAGGATTTTCTCACTTGGGATAAACATGCCCAAGATGTTTCTAAATTCTCCAACCATGCAGCCTTTGACTGGTTAAAAGATAGAAAGCAGAGGGTAGGGCTAAATGACCAATTTTCCAAATGGAGAAAGGTGAATAGTGGTGTACCCCAGGGATCTGTGCTGGGTCCGCTGCTTTTTGACATATTCATAAATGACCTGGAAAGTGGAATAACGAGTGAGGTTATCAAATTTGCAGATGACACAAAACTATTTAAAGTTGTTAAAACCCAAGAGGATTGTGAAAAATTGCAAGAGGATCTTGATAAATTGGAAGACTGGGCATCAAAATGGCAGATGAAATTTAATGTGGACAAGTGCAAGGTTATGCACCTAAGGAAGAACAACCCAAACTATGGTTACACGATGCAAGGTTCCACATTAGGAACCACCACCCAGGAAAAAGATTTAGGCGTCATTGTGGATAACATGTTAAAACCCTCGGCCCAGTGTGCAGCGGCGGCCAAGAGAGCAAATAGAATGCTAGGTATGATAAGGAAAGGAATGGAAAATAAAACAAAAGATATTATAATGCCTCTATATCGTTCCATGGTGAGACCGCACCTTGAATATTGTGTGCAATTCTGGTCGCCGTATCTTAAAAAGGATATAGCGATTTTAGAAAAGGTACAGAGAAGAGCCAACAAAATGGTAAAGGGGATGGAAGGATACTCCTATGATGAAAGGCTAAAAAGGTTAGGGCTCTTTAACCTGGAAAAGAGACGGCTGAGGGGAGATATGATAGAAGTCTATAAATTAATGAACGGAGTGGAACAGGTAAATGTAGATCGATTGTTTACCTTATCCGAATATAGAAAGACTAGGGGACATGCAATGAAGCTACAGGGTAAACTATTTAAGACTAATAAAAGAAAATATTTTTTCACTCAACGTGTAATCAAACTCTGGAATTTGTTACCGGAGGATGTAGTAAAGGCTGTTAGTGTAGCTGGGTTTAAAAAAGGTTTGGACAAGTTCCTGGAGGAAAGGTCCATAAACCAATATTAAGAAATGACCGAAGATATCAATGCTTGACCCAGTACAAGCATTGTGGAACTTGTGTCTCTTGGGGAAACTGCTAGGTACATATGACCTAGATTGGCCATTGTTGGAAACAGAATACTGGTCTTGATGGACCTTGGTCTGACCCAGTATGGCATATCTTATGTTCTTATGTTCTTATGAGTGTATAAGCAGAACCTCGGCTATCGCCATAGGTGCATGTAGAATTGCTTGGCTCCAGGCATCTGATTTAGAGCTCTGGGTACAAGATAAATTGGGAAATATCCCTTGTACTGGTGAGAACCTGTTTGGTAAAGATTGGCAGGAAAAAGCCAATGAAATGGATGCTGAAAATTCCACCTTGGATAGACTATCCAAGTCCACTGCTGATCCTGTTAGAAAGAAGTTGTTCAAGAAAACATCTTTTTCTAAAAAGAAAAGATGTTATCCTGCATATGGTCAGCAGGCATCTTCTGCAGGTCAGTTTTCAAGCAAACGTCAGCCAACCACCCAAACAGAAGAAAGCAAAGGCTGCTAGGCCTCCACTGGCCCAGCAGCCTCAGCCTCCTCAGGGCCTTTGACTTTCAGCTAGAGAACTTAGCCTTTCTGGTTCTGGAAGGACCAGACCCATCCACCATTCCAGGAAGGTTATGTCATTTTGCCCCCAGATGGGGGCAAATAACAGCAGAGCATTGGACACTCTCCATCATAAAGGAGGGGTACAAACTTCATTTTTCAAGTATGCCCCCTCACACAATAGTGAAGCAGTTCAATTCTCCGACCTCTCTCATTGACCTGCTGGCCTGTTAGGTCAGGAGGTTGCCATCCTTCTTGCCCAAGGGGCAATAGAAGAAGTACCTCTTCATCAACAGGGCATAGGGTTATATTCCCCTTATTTTCTTATTCCAAAGAAGACAGGGGGTTACAGACCTATCTTAGATCTCAGAGAATTGAACAAATTCCTTGTCAAGGAGAAATTCAAGTTGATTTCTCTCGGAGCTCTGCTACCATACCTTCAGAGTCAGGATTGGCTTTGTTCTCTAGATCTCAAGGATGCGTACACCCATGTCCTCATCCATCCAACCCACAGAAGGTTCCTTCAATTCCTTTTTCAAGGAAAGCACTACCAATACAGGGTACTTCCTTTTGGTCTGGCCTCAGCACCAAGGGTGTTCACAAAATGCATGGCTGTGGTAGCAGCATTTCTCCGCACTCTAGGAATATTCGTCTTCCCTTACTTGGACGACTGGCTCATTCGAGCTCCAACACAGTCAGAGGCCAAGACTTCTCTATCCTGAACAATGCGTATCCTTCAGTATTTAGGGCTGGTAATAAACATCCCAAAATCCAGTCTAACTCCTACTCAGTTTTTAGAGTTCATAGGAGCTTTCCTGGATACCACAAGGGCAAGGGCCTATCTTCCCCAGGCCCGTGGCCTTTGCTTGGTGCAGTTAGCTTCTCAAGCTTCTCTAAAGCCCCATCTAACTGTTCGAGAAATGTTGCAATTACTAGGCCACATGGCATCCACCATGCATGTGGTTCGATATGCTCACCTCCACATGAGGGCAACTCAGTGGACTTTATCCACCCAATGGACCCAGGCATCAGGGTGCCTGTCAGACAAAATAGCAAACACAAGTTGCCTCATTTTGTCACTCCAATGGTGGAGGTCCACTCAAAACCTGTTGTTGGGGTGCCCTTTTCAACAACCCTTACCCCAAGCAACTCTCACAACAGATGCTTCTCCAAAGGGTTGGGGAGCTCATCTGCAAGACTTCTCCACCCAGGGCACCTGGTCTCCGCAAGAGAGTTGTCTACATATCAATCTCTTGGAACTCAGAGCAATTTTCCTGGCTCTACGAGTGTTCCACTCCCTGCTCAGCTACAAGACAGTCCTCATTCATACGGACAATCAAGTAGCCATGTTCTATGTGAACAAGCAGGGGGGAACGGTCTCCCTGTCGCTTTGCAACGAAGCTTTGCGACTATGGGCCTTTGCCAGAGAGCATCAGATTCATCTACTGGCAATATATCTTCCAGGCATTCAAAACTTTTGGGCGGACAGACTCAGTAGAGTTCTGCTTCCACACGAGTGGTCTCTGCATACAGACCAGGTGACCAGGATATTTTGACTTTGGGGAACCCCAGACATACACCTCTTTGCAAGTCCATGGAATGCCAAACTTCCCCGGTTCTGTTCCAGAATTCCGGCTCAGGGGGCTCAGGCCAGGGATGCTTTCCTCCTTTTCTGGGGTCAAGACTTCCTGTATGCCCTTCCACCCATTCCCCTAATTCCCAAAACCCTCTTCAAGCTTCAGAGAGACAGAGGCCACATGATTCTCATAGCACCACATTGGCCACGGCTAGTGTGGTACCCTCTGCTTCTACATCTCTCACATGCTCCCTCCCTGGAGTTAGGGTCTGGGTCTGCTCCAGATCTCCTATCTCAGGAGGACGGAATGTTATGGCATCCCAATCCCCAGTCTCTGCATCTCAGGGCTTGGTTGCTGAAGGCCTAGATCTCCAAGATCTTAATCTTTCTCAGCAAGTGAAAGATGTTCTTTATGCTTCCAGAAAACCTTCCACTAGACGCTCTTATGCTTTCAAGTGGAAAAGGTTTACTATTTGGTGTTAGGAAAAGGGTCTTAACCCCCTTGCAATACCTCTGCAATCTTTGCTGGGGTATCTCCTCCATTTATCTAATGCAGGCTTTAAGACAAATTCAGTAAGAGTCCATTTGAGTGCTATTGCAGCTTCTCTTAAACCTCAAAATGGACAGCCTCTTTCCTCTCATCCTCTTATAGCAAGATTTATGAGAGGCCTCCTAACTAAGCCTCCCATTAGACTACCTCTGGTGGCATGGGACTTAAATCTGGTTCTTGGGCAGCTCATGAAGCCACCTTTCGAACCTTTAGCTACCACCTCCTTAAAATTCCTTTCTTGGAAGATTATTTTTCTCATTGCAATCACATCAGCACGCCGCATTACTGAATTGCAAGTGCTAGTAGCTAATCCACCTTATACAAGGTTCCATCATGACAAGGTAGTCCTTAGGACTCATCCACACTTTATGCCTAAGGTGGTCTCGCCTTTTCATCTGAACCAAGAGGTCTACCTACCTGTCTTTTTTCCAGGACCTCATGCATCAAATGCAAAAAGAAATCTTCATACCTTGGACTGTAAAAGAGCTCTAGCTTTTTACTTACAAAGAACACAGCAACATAGAAAGTCCTCTCAACTCTTTGTTACTTTTGATCCTTCTCATTTGGGACTTCCAGTCTCCAAGAGAACACTATCTAACTGGATTGCTCAGTGTATTTCCTTTGCCTATCAGAGTAAGAACCTTTCTCTGGAGGGCCATGTCACAGCTCACAATGTGAGGGCCATGACAGCCTCAATGGCTCATCTGCACTCTGTGTCTATTAACGACATCTGTCGAGCAGTCACTTGGGCTTCGGTTCATACCTTCACAGCCCATTACTGCTTGGACAAGGACTCCCGCCGGGATGCCTTGTTTGGTCAGGCTGTTCTCAAACACCTGTTCCATACCTAACCAACTCCTGCCCACCATCCCTGGTAGGATGCCAGAGATCCATGGGGGGAAGTGGAGCCCTTTTCAGGGACACACAACTTCTGGGGTCTCTCCCTGGCACCTAAAGCTAGGGAGTCCCCATATGTGATGACTACATTCCTGCTTGTTCCTGGAGATAGCATAGTTACTCACCTGTAACAGGTGATCTCCGGGAACAGCAGGAATTTAGTCATCACAACCCACCCACCTCCCCTAGGAGTTGTATCTCTCTATCTCTTTCCTTTCCCTCTCTCTCTCTCTCTTTGTCTCAGCTTTAAAACTCAACTGGAGAGAGGCAGTTGGGAAAAGCGGGAAGGCAGCATACAGGCGCTGTGGGATGCTCCCAAAAGCGTTCTGATTGGACGCTGGGGAGCGTTCCCGTGCGTGCTCCGTCGGTACCGACGATACCCACATGTGAGGACTAAATTCCTGCTGTTCCCAGAGATCACCTGTTACAGGTGAGTAACTATGCTTTATCATCTTCAATGAGGTTGTTCCACGACAGATCACCACAAATCCTTTAAAAATTTAACCACTACTCGCAGAACGTTTTTTCATTTACGACTAGCCTACATGATACTTTAATAACCTTTTAATTTTTATTTTAACTATTATTTTGTATTGAATTATACTATATTATTGATATTATTATTTTTTAAAAACCTCTTCTCATACAGTAGGCCACAAATGTTTAAGCAATGTGGACTAAAGTCACTTCTGGGGCCCCTCTGGGATTAGGGGCCCTGAAGCTTAAGCTTCATTAGTTTCACAGTAGATCCATCCCTGGTGTACATACAAAAGTATGCGTGCCGTTCCATATCCTGCCCCCAGGAATGCTGCCTTCTACAGTGGGAAAAAGTACACGCAAAAAGGCACATTCCCGGGCACTTTTATTAGGGTTGCCAGGAAGATCCATTTTTTTGAGGATGTGTTGATGCAGTCTTGGTTTTACCCTCTGCAGGCAGAGACTTTCAGTTCTGACTTCCCTACTTAAACCAAGACTACAAGTCACTGCATGTAGCGGGATAAACCCAGAACTGGATCTGCCAGTCCTAAAAATCTGGAGCCTGTTGGAAAGCCTATTCTTTGCCCACATATAGGATGAGCAATGCCCACATTCATGGCTAATGCACTGTGGAAATGACTTTTAACATTACCCCTCCCTATCTTAATGCCAGAATGTTTAAGAGAAAAATTATTACCCAGAGTAAGGTCATATTCCATGTATTCAAATAATTCTAATAAGATAGATCCAGCTGAGAATATCAGTACAAAATGTCTTGTTTTAGGAAATATAACTACTGGGGTCGATACGGAGCGGTAAGTATCTACTTATAGTTAACTGGACTACTTATCCATTACTTTTAAGCAAATTTTCAGCCGACTTGCATGGTAGGTCAGTTAACAGGATAAGAAGTTAAGGACAGCTATTTGCACAGCCTCAGTTAACTGCATAAAATTCACTGGTGAGCCCTGAATAGGTGCTATCTGGTTATCTTTAAAGTGCATCTCCAGGCCTTTTCACTTCTGCCCACATAAAGTTTGACATACATGCAGAGCTGTTCAACCAAATGTTTAGCAATAACCAGCCTCGAATTTTCAAACCTGGTGTGGTTAACTCAGAAGTAAACTGCACAAATCCTTTTAAATGTCAACTCAAGTATATTGTCAGTAAGCCAACGAGCATGAATTACCAGAATGTACAATCCATCCGCTACTGCCCAGATAAAAGCAGGAGGGTCAGATACTGGGTTTCCATCACACGTCAAGCAATTTCACTGGAGCAAAATTGCTAGACATGAAAGCTTCTAATTATTTTTATATACTTGTAAGAAAACAGCATTCATTCTGTACTTCACACCTTGTAAGAAAACAGCATTCATTCTGTACTTCACACCTTTCAGGTTCTTAAGGTCGGAGGTGAAAATGCATTGAGTATTCAAGAAATAATAAACAGATAGCCTTAAAGGAAAACCCTCACTGGAAAATATTCATCTTTCCTTGCATGCTTTTTGCAAATTGCTTCCCATTCTAATGGTCTCACCTCTGATGCTCAAGGTTGGCTACGTAAAAATACATTGTCATGACAGCAGTCCACATTCCAGACCACTATCTGTGCAAGATTTCTTTGCCATATAGGTGGTAATTTTTTTAAAGTTTTTTCTGTGTGTGAAGTCTGTTCTATTTGAGGAAAAAGGCTACATCCGTATATGCACAAAGTGCATGCCCAGAAAGATGATGTGGACCACATCCGGGTGTTCCCCGGGGATGTGTGTGGGGGGCAGAACTGTAATCTATGCACATAATCTGTAAATTTCTATTGCCAACAAGTAACTTTGTGCGTTGGTTTTTGCATGCTTATAGGACTGGTTCTGGGAACTCGTGTTATATGTTGCCTTTATAAAACAGGCTTAAAGTAGGAGTCTCTTAGGATTTTCACCTAGGTCTCCCATCATAAAATCAAGCCCTTAAACAATAGATATAGGGCCCAATTTTGAGATGGGTAGTTCTATGCGCCGCGTCTGAGCATAGCCCGCCCCCCTCCCGCCTAACCTAGATTTTCCATATGTAGCCTCGGCATCGAAACTCCGGATGTCACCACACAGCCAGGAAGCCACAGGAGCTACCTGTGTAGCACCAATTTTCAATGCTACATGGTTAGCCCCAGCGCCTTAAAAATAGGCAAGATTTTCCCACACCTATCTTTAAGGCGCAGAGCGCCACCTAGCATCGAAAATCGGTACTACACAGGTAACGCCATGGCCCACCTCTGCTCCACCCTGGAACGCTCCTAACATGCCCCGATGCTAAGCGGATAGCTTCTGGGCGCATTAGAGACATATCCAGGATTTTTGAAGGGCACTACCTAAATCTACGCTTAATCCATTACAGCTTGCTATGAATGCAGCAGCTAGATCACTATGCGGAATTACAAGGAGACAACACATAACCCCCATTCTAATGGAGCTTCACTGGCTCCCAATAATTTGTAGATTATCTTATAAAACACTTCTTATGACCTTCAAAGCGTTCCATAATATTTCACCTCCTTCAATCTCTGATCTACTCATTCATACCCAAAACAACAGATCAAGAAGATCTACAACTGAAAATACTCTAGTGATTCCAAATAAATTAGTAAAATGTACTCAAACTACCATTAGCAGATCATTTTCATCCTTTGCTCCAAGGTGCTGGAATAAGCTTCCATTAAACATCAGATTGATAAAAGATATATCACAATTTAGAGAAGCTTTAAAAACCCACCTTTTTTTACAACACTTCTCTTACATCAATATTTCCCCCCCTCTCACCCCATTATCTCAACTCAGCAATAATAGTTAAATGATGATGTCAGACTGTTCCACCTTATGATATTTCACTGTATATACCTGCTCTGTTAAATGTTATTTATGACATGTCTCTATACCCACTCAAGATCTCTAGTCTGATGTAATTGCTTTTATTTAATTATTTATATGCTATTCCCCAGTTAATCCTTGTTTTATTCCCCTGTTACCTGTAACTTGGACAAGTTCTCTAAATCTGAGTGTATTTTGTTTAATGTAAACCGCACTGATGTCAAATAGCGTGGTATATAAGAGCTGTTAAATAAAATAAATAAATAAAAATTTACATGTGTAACTAGAGATGTTACCCATGTAAATGCCTTTGAAAATCGGGCCCGTAGGGATCAACAAGCAAGTTACAGCAGATACCTTCTTGATTGGACTAAGTCAATGCATTTGGGACTAGCTTCTCGAAGCTAAGCTCCCTTTATCCAGTCTGTCTGATGAAGGGGTTTAGCTCTGGAAAGCTAGTTACAGATATATTGGGTTATCCAATGAAAAGATCCCACCTATGACTTGTTTTCTTGACTATAATTTCTATATATTCGAGTAGATGAGCAAATTAACCGCAATATTGTTTAGGAGTCTCTTTGCAAAGCTGTGGCAAAAAACATACAATATGCTATTAGTACACTATTGGCTGATTTTCCTGTGGTATTTAGCTTACTGTGGCAAAAATCAGATGCAAAGGGAATTAAAAGATGAGTTGTGCTGCATGCAAATGCATATAAAACAGCTCATTATTATGCAAAATGAATAATGCAGCTTGTGCTAATGTTTGCAAGCCGCCACCTCAGAAAGCTAATCGTACTTCAGGAGGTGCCGTTTTGGCATGCCGATGCTCCCAGGGTAAGGTTAATGCAGGGTGTATTTTAAAGGGGCCAGCAATGGGGAGGGATGGGGGGAAATGGTCCCCTCTCCTTGTTTTAAAAGTGCTCTTTGGTTGAGTAGGTAATAGCCTAACACTCCCGGTACCCTCACCTAGTGCTGGATTGCCCCCTTAAGTCCTAGTCCCTTTTTCTAAAAAACCCCCAAAACAAAACCTGATAGTGCTAAAATAATGTAGATGACCCCTGATGGTGCCTTCTGACATACTATAAGGGGCAGGAGGCACCATTTTGGAATAACAGTATTGCTGGGGGAAAAGTGATCGGGAATTGCTCTTGGTCCCACTAGACCCCCAGGGATGATCTGCTAATTGTAGCAATAGGGTCAGAGGGTGAATAGGAGGACCCCTAGGGGGCGTTCTCATTTTTTAAGAGGGTGGGACTTGCTAGTGATATATTTTCTTTATTTTCTTCAGCACCAGGTGGAGTGGAAGCCTCACCATGCCAGGGGAAGGTGCTTTTCACATTGTAGGCTCCTTTAAAAGCTGGTGGACCTGCTATCTGGCAATGCAGCCAGGAACATGCAACGTTTCCAGATGCAGCAATGCAATGAAAATTCACTGCAGATTTACTAAGCTGGGATAAAATGGCACAATACTGCACTGTTTTACCGCAGTTTAATAAATAAGCCCCTTAAAGTGGGGCATGCTTACTAAAGGGCAGCAGGGGTTAGCATGGGATTAGCGTGTGGTTTCGGTACAGTGCTGAAAAATAGCATGAGACTCTGTGCTACCCTTGCAATGCACATTGGGGTGGTGACTGGGTAGCGTGGGGGCATTTCCAATGTGGCGCAAGTACCGTAGGTGCAACTAACACCACCTCAGTGGGTGGCATTAGTTGCTGCCACAGTAATTTTACCACAGTAATTTTACCACAGTGTCTATCCCCATGCATTTCCGCATAGTAAAGGCAGAGGGATGACTGTACCCGCTCCCTTCAGGTAGTGTGCAGCCCTGCGCTAGTAACGTGGCCCACATGCTGGTTGCTGGCATGAGGCATGGTAAACATGCCCCAAAATAGTTCCTCAGAACTACCAGCTGTACGAATCTCCAATGCTGAAGGATAACCCTGAAGTAACGTGAAATATAGTTGAGATGACTAATTTAAAAATACAGCATATTTGAAGGAGACAATTCATAGGCCTTGTTTTTGTGTGTTAAAGGCCTCATAGTAAATGACCCTATGGTTTGCACACGTAGAAGTATGTAATATGATAGGAAAGTGCATATATTTACATGACCCATGTTTAGGCGTGTTTGGGGACATATTTTGGGTGGAGCATATGTGGAGTCGTGTAGTACATGTGTAGGTTATAAAATACACCTATGCACGCACATTAGCTACATATGCTTTTAGAGTACGGCAAATGAATGCAGCTGCAGTTCAGCTGCGACTGTGCAGGTTTTGTGAGACTATTTTATAAAGAGGCATAGGGCTGATGTGTTTATTTATTTAGCTGTATTTATATCCTGCTTTTCACCCGGTCAAAGTGGGGATACATTTAACATGAGGGGATATGAGACACATATGCTAATACTTACAGGGAACATGGGCAATGGAGGGTTAAGTGGCTTGCCCAAGACCACAAGGAGTGCCTATAGGACTAGAAATCCCAGTCCCTCTGGCCTGAGATTGCTGTCTCCAGGACTTGAACCCCTGGCCCTCCAGCCTGAAGTACCTTGTCCTAACCACTAGACCACTCCTCCCACTTTCTAAAATAGCCTCAAAAGAGATCTCCAACCTCTTATACACTTACCCTCATAAGAAATAGCATGCTACATGTAATTGGATTGAAAAAGTATTGAACTTCATGTGTAAAGTAATTTTTTACCATTTTGTGCTTATGGGAAAATCTTTACCACGGTGAAAAAGGCCCTTACCACGTTGTGCCAAGAAATGCAAGCCTTTGCTGACCTACTTCACTCCACTTATACAAAAGATGCATTTTCAGCTTAAGGGGGTCATTTTAGAAGCCTCATTTGTGATTTCTGTGTGTATAATCAGGCATTTACATGTGTAAATCGTATCCACGTGTAAATAGCCATTTTAGAAAGGGTCCAAGTTACTGTATCACAGTGAAAGTGCATTGCGTAGTCTGGACAAAAATCTCCACGAGTATTCTGCATGGCTTAGACAAAAATTCTCCACTTCTGGATTTATACCTGTTCTCTGGCACAAGTAGGTTTTGAAAAAGTGTGCATTTTGGCCAGCCCTTTACAGAAGGTATTAAGGCAATTACCTCTCTTAATCCCCCAAGGAGTTATTCTGAGCCACAAATAGAGGGGATGGACGGCCCAACGGGACGTCCATCCCCGCTATTTGTGCCGGCTCCTGCCCCTGACTAACTTCCCCACCGGTTGTGCGGGGAAGTTAGACAGGGGCGGGGAAGGGGTCGTCTGGGGGTAGAGTCTGAGTGGGCAGTGGGCGGTCGCTGGCCATGACGTACAGGGCTGATTCTAATGTCAGCCCTGTACAACCAGGGCCGGTGAAATGTCCAGGAAAGTTATTCCACCTCTGAAGTGAAATAACTTCCTTGGATGTGATTTTTTGTGCAGCCCGGGGTGCGGATGGGGCAGGGGGGGGGGCCAGGGCTGGGGGTCAAGCTGTGGGGAATAAACCCCACACTAGGAGGCCAGATTGGGGGTCAAGCTGTGGGGAATAAACCCCTTTTTCAGGCAGCCAGCCAGGCAGCCAGCATCGCGGCTCCTCAATTGAGCTGCGGTGCCATGTCAGCATGACGCCATGGCGCTGTGGCTCCATTGAGGAGCCTTGACTAAGTCAGCTGGGGGCAGTTCTTCGCGTGCAGGCCGGACTGAATCGCAGTCCCAGCCTGCAAATGCAGGACTGTTCGCAATTGTGATCCCGTGGGACTAGACATGCCCCGCAGGATCAGAATCGCGATCCCCTCTGTGCCTCCAGTTCAGACCAGACATACAGAGGGGATCTACGTGCAGGATGGAATCAGGCCCCCAGTGTTTATTTCTCCCTCTAAATTGAAATGAGGGGAAGAAGAGTCCTCTGTAGTTATGAGTATCTGCATGTTTAGGTTTGCAAAATGGCTCAGGTACACATGTAAATGTCTGTTGTGGAATGTCGGATCTTGCTCATGTAAGTTGCTGGGTTTCCTCTGCCGGTTTTCCCCATGTGTACATTTGTGAAATGGCTCCTCCCAATGCACGCGGATGTCTATCCCTGTGCATTTCTGCACTTCCTTGTATGTATTAGAAACATGTCTATTTTGATAGGGGGGAGATATGTTGATTTTACAACAGCCTCCCATATGCACCATCCTTTCTCAGGAGACAGCAAGTAAAAAGCCCACATGAGGTACCTGCAGAAGAGAGACCAAAGGTGATCTCCCATGCACCATACCCCACGGACCTCTACCTTCAGGAAACTGTAAGCCTCCCATAGAAACAGCTCCTCCAAAGCAAAGCGTGCTGGTGGGGCGCAGAGAAACAGTTATGTTGGCACAAGAACTTTGTGAGTCTCACTCAAAGTAGTCTTCTGTTAGAAGACTCCAATAAAAATCAAAAGAAATACCAATCTTCTAAAAACCAATCTAAGAAAAATGATTGTGGCAGCAAACTGCCTTTGCCAGCCCACAAGCCGCCTTCTGAGAAGACTTCCTTTAAAACGAAAACACAGATCTCTGAACAAGACATTATTGCAGTGGTTCCCAAACTGTGAGTCGGGACTCCAAACGGGATCATGTCATCAGTAGATGGGGATCACAGAAACAGGGCCACTTCTCTTCTCTCTGGGCTTTAACTATGGTGGCATTCAGCGTGAAGCCTGTGAGGCAGTGAACATTTCCAGGCCCTGTTTCCTCCTAGGCTAGTATAGGCTTCCTTTAAATTGGAAACCCATACAGAGTACTAGGGTCTGTGAGTATACACACTAAGACTCTGTGTTGACTGCTGCTATTGTTGCCACCACTGTTGCTGCTGCCTTCTGGCTTTGAATGATTGGAGGAGGACTGAGACCTGCTATTTTGTTGTCATTATTATCTGGGGTCACAAGGAATTTCAGCGGATAATATGGAGCCATATTGTATAAAGGTTTCAGAAGCACTACACTATTGCCATTCACCAATGAAGGAGGTTTCCTTGCTACTTAAAAAGCTGACACATGGATTTGCCTAGATCTTGGCACCCTCACTGCTCAATATTGAAGAATGTGACTTGCGCCTCATTCAGTCTATGCATGATGCTTACGAAAGTGTTTCACGGGCAGCTGCAGTAGCTATTGCTGCGTGGAGAATGGCCTAACTTCAGGCATCCGGTCTCTGCGAAGACCTTTCATGACCTCATGGAAGATGCACCCTGATCAAGAGAGAATCATTTTGGTGATAAGGTATCAGATGCTCTATCCCTAATGAAGGGTCACTTGTTCATGATTCTTGAATTGTCTGCTAAATTGAATAATAAGTCTGCAACATTTTGCAAGACTACCTCCACTGCATACTGGCAACAGTACCAACCTCAATACAATCATTATTGCTATAATAGATGCTGCCAGCCTAATCAAAGGGCCTATCCAACTGCATAGTTCAGAAGATCACTCTTCCTAGAGAGCTCGGGAGAAGGAACGATCTTCCCCTACTTCTTCGGCAGGACAGAAAACAGGGCCTGGTTTATGACTAACTCTCAGTAGGATACAATCTCACTGCGTACAGAGCTGGGGTTTCTAATAAACTACCAGAAGTCCAATTTGGTGCCTACACAAAGTCGGACACTTATAGGGACACATCTTGTAACTTCTCAGGACGTAATGTCTCCCATAATCACGACGTGCGAGAATGTAAGCAGGCTTGGAACAGTTATGGTTTACCGACGGATGAAACTATTAGGACACATGGCAGCATCGATCTGTGTGGTTCCATTTACAAGGCAAAATATGAGGCCATTAGAAGAGAATATGAAATTCCAATGGCATCAGCGTACACAATCTCTCAACACAAATAAGAGTAACATCAATAAGGCACACTCTACACAATGGTGGCAAAGGATCTGCAAAAGGGTTATCCTTTTCAGACCTACAGTACATATTGTTCTCATCACAGAGGCTTCAAATACAAGCTGGGGAGCCCACCTTTTCCAGCTTCACACCCAAGGTCATTGGATGATAAAAGAAAGATATTGTCACATAAATCTCATGTAATGTTTTACACCATTTGAACATTCAAATACCTGCTCGTTGGGAAAGTAATCTTACTTCTAACAGTCAAGTTGCTATATTTTACATAAACAAACAAGGAGGCAGTGAAGATGTGGAAGCTAGCCCTTTCCATTGGAGTGAACCTGCAGCTTACCTATCTAACAACTTGAGCCAAATAGACAAGTCAGGCTGCAAACTGGATCCCCACAAACGCTCTCTAAATGATCTTATTGCCATGAATATTTCCAAAAGATGGGGTTTCCCAATCATAGACCTGTTTGCCTCTAGGTTAAAAAAAAAAAAGTCCACTTTTTTTTCAGGAACTCCAGCTTCTCAGAGAATTTCTCATGATGCATTCTCCATTCGATGGACTGAAGACCTGCTTTACACATTCCCTCCTTTCCATCTAATATCTGGGGGTTAAATAGAAAATAATTCAAGACTCAGCAGAAGTTATACTTGTAGTTCCACATGACCTCACCAGATTTGGTTTTCCTGTTTGATTTCACTTGCAGTGAATTGGCAGATGTTCCTAGAGGACAACCCCGACGTCATGCAGCAGCACCAAAGGCGGCTTCTTCATCTCAGTCTTGCATCTCTGTTTCTGACAGCATGGATATGGAAAGGTTCTTAATTGCTCAGTTATCGCTACCGCAAGAGGTACAACAAATTCTTCTGGCTTCCAGAAAAACATCCAGTTGGGAACCTTTAGTCATCCTCTCTATTCGATATTTGTAGAGCAGCAACCTGGTCTATGATGCATCCTTTTACAAAACATTGACTAGATAACTGATTTCAGGAGGTATGTTTACTAAGCTGTGCTAAGTGTTAAAGCGGCAGATAGTGCGCACTATCTGGACATGGTAACAGCACAGTGAAAATGCAGATAGCGCAGTGATTTTCTCTGCCATCTGCACAAATTACATTAGCTGCATAAGTGCGCAGGAAATAGGCAGAGTGGACTAGACTGTGACGCGCTGTTACTGCGTGCATTAACAGCGCACAGCAACTGCCAAACTCACATACAGGGTGGTGCAGATAACACCACCTAAGTGGTGGTGATAGCTGCGTCCATAATGCTGCTGCATTGTGCTCTCTGTATTTGTAATGTAGTATCAGCTGTGCATGCCCCAACAGATGCCGCATGGCCTTTGCAGCTCATGCTGAGGTATTTGCACAAAAACAATGCATTAGCTGCAAAAACCTAATGTATTTTAGTAAACAGGCCCCGAGGAGTGATAGGAATCTTGGGCCGTTTCCAAACATCTTTTTAATATTCACCCAGGCTGCATTAAAACCTATAGCAACTCTCAGCTCTGGAATCACCTATGTTCAAGGCTGCATTTTACCTGTTGTCGCCAGAGAAAGTTGATTTCTTGGAAAGGGCGGATAGACAGGGGTATCCACTGTGTTGGTCAAATGTCCTTCCTTGGACCCGCCTATTTTGTGTGAGGAAGTTTAAAGCCAGGGTTGCACTTTTTCCAGTTTTTATGGGCTTCTGATATGCAATAAAGGCTCCTCTCTGCTAGGATTACGTAGAATTTGGGAGTTTGATGCTGGCATCCCTCAGGATGGAATTAATTGGGTTATATTCTGGAGCAGTGTAGTGCAGCCCGCTATGTTCAGTAGTCTCTCGCAGTTGCTTTATTTTTTGGCCTACCGTGCTTTCTGGATTCCTTTTCGGCTGCATAGAGCGGATCTTCTGCATCTAATAAGTGCTGGTGATGTTCTGCAAATATTGGAACCTTGACACACATGATATATGATCCCCCTGTTGTTCAAATCTTTTGAGGTGAGATGTGGAAATATGTAAGCAAAGTTTTTGATTTGAATACCACTATATCATTGCGGATAGCATTGTTTTGCTCATTATGCATAGATGAAGCCTCTCTAAATATGATAATCTTCTCTTTGGCATTATGCTATCTCTTGCCATGCAGCATATCGTAAGAACTTGGATAAATGCATCTTCCTTAATGTTACTTTTTGGTGGCATTCCATATTCTTGACACACAAACTAGAGGCGGCTGCTTCTGTGACCTCTGGTAACATAGTTAAGGTTGAAAGGATCTGGAAATTTCTAGATACTGATCTATCTGGTCATTAGAGTTTTGCCTTTATCGGATCTTGTTTTTTTTTTTTTAAATATATTTATAGCATTGTTGTATTAGATTGTATTTGATTTTTCTCTGTATGTGTTTAAAATTTAAATAAAATTGAAAATAAAAAGAGAAGGCTGAGTTTCTTTCTTTTAACGTGGTTTCTCTGAAGACAGCAGGAAAATGCAGACGCGTTCTCTGCCCCCTGTTCCCACTCGTCAAATGAATGATGTGTGGACAGTTGGAGGCATGGGCAGGACGGTCCGTGAGGTGGGAGAGTGTTTTGGAGGAAATTTAGTTAACGAAGTGTCCGCTTGGCTTCCGCTAAAGAAACGTCGCCCTATTCAAGGCTGCATTTTTCCTGCTGTCTACAGAGAACTCATGTTACAGGTAAGAAACTCTGCTTTCTTCAAAAAACTGGCATAGATTTGCAGATGTTTTCACTTCAACATCACTTCAGCCACATTAAAGAAAACCCCCCCGACATGGATTGGCAGACATTTTCACTTCAGCCACATAAATGGCCTTTCTAAAATATGCCTTTAAGTGAATAAATCTAGCTAATGATGCAGGTAGGAACTAATTTCCAGTGTTAAAAACCACAGCTTGTGCCGCAGGCCTCAAATTCACAGCATTTTGACAAACACGTTCCTAACCTGCGTCTTGAACTAGTTTTTTGAAGGGGACAGGACAAGGAGTGGGGGGGGGGGGGCAGTTCACCTTTCTCCTTTTTCTTCCAGCTCGATTAAAACTAGTGCTAGGTATTGGCGTCGTAAGTCTTTGTTCACATCTACCTGATGTTTCTCCCTCTGCCTATTCTATTTTAATAACTCATTGTTATTGTTCTAGTGTTTAGTGCAAAAATAGATGGACATAGGGAACAATAAATAGGCATCAATGAATATACAGCTTATGCATGTTTGGTGAGTCAGAACATTCAAATAATTTCAAGTCTGGTCATTGCTTGCAGCCATGTCTCAGGGCTCTTTCCGAAACCATGTGTCATGAGCTCTAAATCTGACCACTAGAGGTCGCAATTGACAGTGGCCATGACTCTTTCCTTCCACAGGGGATGTAAATGCTGTGCAGCATTCTCGGCTCCTGCTTCCATGGTTTGCAGAAGTCCGTGTCTGGGAACTGACCCTCTGCATGGTAGTTTGCAGCGCTGTGATTGGACCACTGGCTGTCCATGCTTTTTAAATTCTGTTAGAAGTAAGCTCAATGTGAACTAGACGTGAATAAGAAACAAATGATCAGCTGGTAAAAATGGTCCAGTGATACTGCTAATTGCCAGATTCTTTCCTCTGAGTCAGGCTCCCGGAGCTCAGACAGCCTGCAAAGGTTGTGCTGCAACACTTAGAGAGTGACCCCAGAGAAAGGCAGTGGGACGAGAGCCTTGAGCACATAGCAGCAAGGAGAATCATCTCATTTAATCTCTCATTTTCAGAAGAAACATGAGTTGTGTAGGGGGTAATTATATAAAGTCATTTTTATGTGTACATGCCGATACACATGGGTTAAACACTTCTCATAAAAATACCCCAGGCATTAAAAGGTACATGTTCTGGGGTGGAGTGTGGGTGCAGCGTGGGTTGAGTCGTGATTTACATGTCTATTTTATAGAGTTTGTGTGTAGATTTACGCCTTACTTTCGAATAGGCATAATGGTCACGTCTTCAATCTAGCCGCAATTTCTTCAGGACTTGTGCTAGTATTTTACAAAGACACACAGGTCTTTAGAAAATAGGCTTAACATATGTGCTTTCCTGCCCTATTAGCCTAGGTGTACTGTTATAAAATTGTGCTCTAAATGAGAAGGATCCATTTCTGTGTTTTAATACCGTTGAAGAGAGAAGACAGGAAAAAGAGTGTACATTGTCACTTATAGCCAGCTTATCCTAGCAGTGCCCGTCTTCATTTGTAGGCCACAGAGCTGCCCTGTTTGATATTGTTTTGTTTGTGAGGATCCTGATCCTCACACTCTCCTATTCACCACTTTCCCCGGTTTTGTGATGTTGCTCGTCTTGATTAGATCGATGAGCAGGGACGGTCTCTTACATCTATATGTGCAGTGCTGCGTATGCCTTGTAGCGCTTTAAAAATGATAAGTAGTACTAGTCATTTTGTTTCACTTTCTATTTCACAGCTCCATAATGCTAACCTTGCGGTAGACCTGCTCTTGGGTGGAGGGCTCATAGACAAACCTGTTAACCCCGAAGGTCAGTATACTACTAAAAGGCTAATTATTCTGAAGAATGTGGCATATTCAAATCTTACTTTTGCCTTGAATCTGTGAGGCCCTGGGCACATCATTTGTCTCATGCCTCAGCTCATAATAAACGATTGTCATCATTCTTCTTACCAATACAAATAAATCTCATTTTGATTTATTTATTTATTCAGATTTATTTAGCATCTTTGGAAGAAATTCACTCAAGGCGGTGTGCAGAGGCTATTTACAGTTATAGCGACAATGCGACCATAAAATGCAGCAACAGAATACACAATTAGAGCAAGGTGAAAACTTGGATATAGGCAAATTGAATCATGGTGAAAATGTACAGTGAAAGCACAGTGTACAGTACATTAAAACACAGTAAGACATTCAAAGAAAGGTGAACGTTAAAACGATTTATACAACTATAGGCCTGATAATCACAAGGTCGCACAACGCACATGAAAATATATTTATAGACAGCAAAGGGGGTATTGCATAGGTGGCAGATATAGGCAGATAAGATAGAGAAATAGATGAAAGTGGATGACTAAGTGGAAGGAAAGCATTGCATCAGTGTGAACGTGGTAAACTCATTCTGCTGCGCTTACTGCCATTAAAGTCAATCCAAACCGCGTGTAGATTAGCTAATCAGTCACCTCACCCATTAAAAACTCTACGCATTGCACAAAGGCGTGTGAGGGAGTGCATTGTTGGGGTGTGAGTGGGAGCGTGAATGAGTAAGTGAGCGGGGTGGAGGGGGGCAGGGCTAAGTGAGTGCAGGGGAAGCTGAATGAAGGCGGGAATGATTTAAGAATGCTGGATGAGTATGGGAGTGACTGAATTAAGAGTTCTGGAGGAAGGATATGAGTTTTGAGGGTTTTGAGTCAGCCTCCCCCTTCCCCATTCTCCTCATACTCTCTTCCCGCCCCCTTCTCGCTTACTTCACAAAGCACCGCTGCAGCTCCGGTTTTCTTACACTGCCACCTCTGGTCTTGTGCTGCTGTGGTCCACTCTAGCTTGTTATGCTGGTAGAGTTGGGAACTTTGCAGGCAGTTCGATTTTTCTGTCACCTCTAATCCTTTCTGCTGGTAGGCAAGATTTAGGTGATCACCTAGGGCAGCAGCATTCAAAGAGAAGCAATAAATCTCGATAGCCACCCAAACTCAAAGAACCAACAGCACCTCCTTTTACCGGCAGGGAGAGCTGACATACACGTGCATACAAAGCAAACATTAAGATTTGAAAATATGATGTTGAATTATGTATTTTTACAGGATTGTTGTGGGAAGGGTGATGATGGGGTGATCATGACTGAATTTAATTATCAAAGTCTTGGGAGATTGACATAGGGCTGAAAGTTCTCTTGGAGCCCCTAATACATTTGCGCTGGCTCTGCAGGTGGGTTACGCTGCTGCTGTGTATGTCTACCAAAATAGATAGAAATGTATGGGAGGGTGGTCTGACAGACAGACCTAACCTCAACAACAGACACTATCACGTTTCTGTGAAATGGGCCTAATGAGGGATAATTAGCATCTCTGGATACCTCCCATGTAAGGGATCAATCAGAATGAGGCCAATTGACACAGGAAACAGCAGAAATCTCGTAATACTTTATTGAACCAAGTTTGAAATTAGAAATCGGCTTTTTTTTTTAAACTGGAGTTCAAAAGGACAAGACTTAATCTGGCTGTTTGCCATGGGGGTCGGGGAGATCCTTTTACATTACATTCCATCTTTGGATATGTTGCAAAATTTGTAATAAAAATAAATAAAATGTTAACAGTTTGCTTAACATTTTAAGTGTGGTGCTATAAATGGACTGGATATAAATCAGGCCTGGGGTGATGAGACTGTAAATGTTTCATTATCTATTGGACCTCTGCCAGAATCTGATCTGGTTATTTTCCCCATAGGTGGACGTTTGGACTCAAAATGCAGTTTAGCATTGGATTTTAATGAAAAAAATAGATGCCATAATATAATTAAGTTCTACTTGTGCCTCCACTAGATTATTAAAATTCAATTATGGATCCTAATCCAAAAAATTTCTTTTTCTGGCCAAAGCTATTCCATTGTTTTTTATCACAGTTGCTTTCAATATAAGCATTATCCCATCTGTACCCAGAGACAGCTAATATCCACATCTAGCCTGTTCTGCCAAATATACTATCTAAAACTGAAGAAAGCAAATCATAAACATTGACCTAAACCACTGCTCTGGCACATCCAGAGCATTTAAAACATAGCACTCCTGTGAACTAGCAGTGTATTACTTTAAATTGCCAACGGGCCGTCGACCACTTTCTCTGCTTGGTTTGATCACTTCCCTGAAACACTATCGGAGTTATGCACTCAACATTTTTACTTTCTTTGAAGAGACTTTCCTTCTTTAATGTCTCTTTCCAGAATGCTTTTAAATAAATAGATAGACATTGTCTGAATTTGCTAATCCCGGTTTAGCCTTTTTATTCAACAGAATAGTCAACCAATGATAAAAATATCAGCAGGGTCAGCATGACCCACTGTGACAACCATTTGCACAGGGCAGCAGCCACGGGAAGTTGGCATGGTCAACATAGTGAGCTGACCAGGCCCAGCTATGAGGCGGGGGACAGTGGATAGGTAGAAAAAAGCAAAAAGCAAGGCCACTGCTTCTTCTCCCCTTCCGAGGCCTATGGCCCCCAAATCAACCCCCAATGCCCAGAGCCAGCCCTCACTCTTCCCACGGCTCAGGGACAACATCAACCTCAGCCCTCCTCTGACCTCTGGGGCTCAAAGCAAGATAGTGCCAGGTCCGGAGCCAGTGGGACAGTATCCGGGCCACCACTGCCAGTTTACAGTACCCCTGTGGCCGGGCCCAAACCACAGCAACTGCCTGAAGTCAGTAACTATTCCCTGACATGCTCACCGCCAGCTCCTGTCCTGATGAAGTCTGAAGTCCCTGTGGACCTGCTTTTCTCACAGTGCCATCTTTTCTTTTTGAAATCATGACAAGCACAGTTCTGTGTGGCACACTCTTCCCCCTCCCCCCACCAACCCTTACTGATCCCATCATCACCCTTCAGACCCAGGGCAGTGTTCATGCATTTGTGACTATGGAAAATTAAGACCAGAAAAACATTTTTTTTGTTTCTTCAGGGTTCTTTATCAGACTCTTTGTCCTTTAGATCTCTCTAAATTTGCTGTGCTGTACTTTTGTCGCAGTGCTGGGAAAATGCTTTGGATTACTCTAAAGCCGCACAGTTGGGTTGGCTGCACTGCAGTTGTGATCCATACCACCAGCCTGTGTCATTGGCAGCTGAGTAAGACCTGAGAGTCTGAGGAGAAACTGAAGAACAGATGAGAGAATGCCTTTTGCAGTACGTCAGATACTGTCTAGTCACATTTTCTGTATTGTTGCCTATTAAATTTGCAATCAAATTGCACAAGTGCTTCAGGGCTCTCGGCAGAAAATCTGAGCTACTTGTGGATTCCTCTGTCATACAATAGGTCTAATCCTGATATATGTGGATATGTTCCTCTTATTTCTCATTTCATTGATCCTCTCACTGAACTGGGCACTCTTTTATATGGATATGATATTAGGGTGTTCCTTTAATTAAGGTTATAAATTGAGTTATTAGTTGTGGTCTGTCTGAATAATGCTTACAGTTCAGCAAAGGTATGGGTAGAGGATCATATCCATATCACACGATGATGGCACCTTTATTATTAACAGCTGGCCGCTGCAGACCTATGCCTTGGTCAATCCCTTTTCTAGACGAATGGCTAAGATCTGTGATGTCCCAATGGACCCGAGAAGCTCAAATGGCTATGCAAAGCTTTGGAGGACTTTTGATCCATTTGTAGTTGCTATAGGAACAGTTTTATTCACCCACAGTCTCTCTTGATATATCCCCAGATATCGTGAACAGAGATGTCAAGACAACTTTACGAGTTTTATACAGTCTGTTCTCCAAGTATAAACACAAATGAATTACAAACATTGAGAAGATGAAAACCAGGATGAAGATGGTCTTGTTAATATATGCTTTTGGAATATGTATGTTAAATAGACTTATATACTCTTCCCAGTTTCATCAGTGATGCAGCATAAGAAGAGAAAAAGCTATTTTATATTTCATAATAAAGATACACTATACAGTATGCTGTACTTTCTCTGATTTTTCATTTTATAGCTAACCTTGATACCAGAAGTAAACAGTGACCATACCGAATATTGTATGCTCAGTACTACTGAAATAGACTGCGGAATAATGATTCTGTTCTCTGCCACACATCCCTTCCAGCAGTGTTTTAATTATCTTCTCTGCTCTACTCCCCCATCGCCACCTTTAACATAACATGATGTGTGGTTTCCACCAGCAGTTGAGATGCATCACGAACAGTCTGTGAAACCTTGATTTGTCTGCAGATTTGACGGAAAAGCAAACCCAGTTGCTATTTTAAAAAAGGCATTTGCAAGAACATGCAAAGTTGGTTGTGAATATTTTGCCTTTATTGCAACTGCTGTATTGATTATATCCGATTTTTCATTTCTTGCTTTTCTAAGATTGTCTATGATTATTTGATCTGGGTGTAGGTTGCTGATAAAAATTGTTCTGGCAGTCTTTTCTTTTCTTTTTTTTTTTTTTGAAGATTTATGCAACGTGACATTGATAAAAATTTGTTGCATCTGGGTGGCAGGGTGAAGAGTGGGCTGGAGGCTGACCAAAATGTTATCCAGAGAGTTGCAAAATTCAATGGCAATAATTTTCAATACTGATGATGTAATCTTCAGCAAAAATATTGATGCAGATTTGGACAGTCATCCATCCTTTCTTGCTACGTCTGTAGTAAACATCAAGGCTGACTTTCACAATGCCCTTTATAGCTCGGGGGTTGGCAGAGTGAAAAATTACCAAAGGCTTGAGCTTTAAGTCACCACTGGCGTTGGCGCTGAGCATCACACTTATGCAATCTTTAGCAGTCTTAAATAATGAAGCAAGTTTTTCTGTCCTAGAGATATAAGGCCTGAAATTCAACTGGGCATATGCGCCGCTGCAGCGCATAGCCCTGTCCGCTGACCCCTAAACCTGGATATTCAATGCCATGGCGACGGCATTGAATACCTGGTTAGACTCTGTGGGACATTGCACTCGCGGCTTCGCCTGTCAGCTGAAGGCTATGGAAATTGTAGCGATTTTTGAAATCTCTAAACTAGCCACTACTAGTGCTGAAGGGAACAGGATTTGGAGATTGCTTTTAAGGTCATCGTATATAGCGAATGCTTTCTGTTTGATTCTGAGACAAGTTTTTCCCAATTTTTTGTTGTTTGGCTTTCAGTCCATACATTCAGCAATTTCTCCATATCTTCCATTTCTCTACGCCCTGTTCTTATTGATATCGCAGCACTTGACATTGTTCCATCTATAGCACTTTGTTTAATTTTTGTGCCTGTTGTTCTAATGATATTAAATGTCCTCTCATTTCATTCGAAACACTTTAATATTTCAAGCTACTCTTTGATACTTAACGCTTTCCTTTTGTACTCTCTGCTTGGGTCTTTTGAACCTGGACACTTGAACATCTTTTGGGGCATTAGATGAGTGTGGAAGAATAGCCAAGCCACTTGTTTTCAGGTGTGTGCATGCGTGCGCCCCTGTGGGTCAGTTCCGCTGGGTGTTGTTTTCTGAGCTATTCTGTAATTGTTCCCTAATATATCAGTTGCATTGTAGCAAATTCACGCGTTCAGAACACCCATTATTGGAGAACGTACTGCACATCAAAAGAGTGGGATAACATGTTTGAAATAGTTGCTAAATGGGAAGAAATGCATGGATAGTGGCAGCTTGCAAGTACACTAAATGTTGCATAGTACCTTTTTACTGGGTGCACATGGCTGCCTTACAGTTTTGGCCTCACAGCACTGTATATGCACATGCCAACATGGACCTCTGCTGGGCATATATCAGACATATAGGGGGTGCCTATGCTACCACTGAAGACATATAGGTATACCCTACATGTGTAAGTGGGCATATGTGTAGTGCTTGCAGCCAGGTTTTGGGCCAAGGGATGAGCAGCAGAGAGTTAGATTGGGGTAAAGTGCCCAGCATTGCCTGCATTAACAGAGCATAGTTATGTTGTATGGCGTTGATGGAATTTTAATAGCTCTACATTGCTCTCTTTGGCATCCCTGAATAGCTGTGGCATCACCATCCATGGAACCTTTTTGCTCCAACATGAGAGGGGTCCCTATTACTGGAGTGGAGGAGCAGCCTAGTGGTTAGAGCAGTGGTCTGTAACCAAATGAGATTAGGGTTCAAATGCCACCGGCACTCCTTGTGGCCCTGGGCCAAATCACTTAACCCTCCATTAGCTCAGGTAGAAACTTAGATTGTAAACCCTCCAGGGACAGGGAAATGCCTACATACCTGTTTGTAACTCGCCTTGAATTGCTACTGGAAAGGTGTGAGCTAGTGCATTTGGTCGAACTAGAATGGTAAGTTAGAACCAGTTTGAGCCAGTCTGAACTGGTTAGAATTGGAATGGGCCAGTTTGAACTAGTTAGAACCAGACTGAGCCTCTTTGAACCAAGGAACCGGTTTGGGCCAGTTAAAACCAATTTGGGCCATTTTAATCCAGTTTGGGCAGTTTAAACTGGTTAGAAGTTAGAACTACAGGTTAGAAATGGCTGCCCTCATCATGTCATCTCGACTACTTTTATGCCTCCTGCAATTTTGTCAGAGCCATTATATGCATTAAATAGGCAGGTGGGATTTACGTCCACCGCTCCCCCAAACTTAATCCATTTGCCCTATTACCTTCGGCCCAATGATCACTTTACTCAACAATTATAGGTAAAACATGGCCACAGCTTTATTGTTAGATCAATATAATCAATACAAATATATATACGCATGCAACTTATGTACAGAGGGGTGAGGTTCTCCCACTCTAGTCACCCAAGTCAGTATGAGCCATGGCCTCTTCTCTTACTGTCAAGCCAACCCACAACGGGGGCTAGAGGCCTGACTTGCCAACTGAGCTAGGCCCACCCCTGCACAAGGGGCCTTGCCATGCTGCCTGAGGGCTGCCTGCGCCGTTGTGTATGAGAACTCGCCTAGGCGCCCCGCCTTGGCAGCAGCTAGGGCACACTGCCCCTTTTGCTCATACTCTGTGGATAACCATCAGTAGCTTATTCAGCTGCAACAGTACGGAACTATGCAGGCCCCAGCCAGGGCAGCCATGAAGGGTGGGCGGGATGGAGAAGCAGATAATCCAAAAGGAGGATTGCTCAGCTCCTTCTGCTTTTATCGGGGGCTGAGATCTCGCCCGGGCATGCTAGACAGACAATTGTCACAAGGATTTCCCCAAGGCAGGAGGTTTTTCTGCCATGTCCCAGTGAGATCCCAGCCCCCTCTGAGAAGTAGGGGGAGGGGGCGAATGGGCCCGCCACCATGTTAAACAGTGGGCCTGTTGCACTCGCGCTTGGCCCCTCGTATTAACATAGGCAGGCGGGACTTAAATCCATCCCTCCCCCAAACATAATCCATTTGCCCTTTTAGCTTTAAGTCCAATGATCACTTTACTCAACAGTTATGGGCAAAACATGGCTGCAGCTTTATTGCTAGATCAGCATAATCAATGCAAATATTTATACGCATGCAACATATGTACAGCAGGGTGAGGTTCCCACTCTAACCACCCAAGCCAATATGCACCATGGCCTCTTCCCTTGCTGTCAAGCCAGCCCAATGTGGGGGCTTTGCCAAACCGAGCTGGACCCACCCCTGCACAAGAGGCCTCACCGTGCTACCTGTGGGCTGCCTGCGCTGGGCGACTATTGTATCTATGAGCTCACTGCCCCGCCTTGTGGCAGCTAGTTTTTGCTCATACTCTGTGTGTGCTTGTGGCCTGGTTCGGGTAACTGCCACGGGTACATGGAAGCATGCTTTTCATATGCCCCCCAACAAGGGAACCTTTCGTCAAGCCCAGATGCAGACTGTCTCGGGGGGGGGGGGGGGATGGAAGCGTCCCCTTTTGAGGCAAAGGCGATGGCGACATCATTTCCATTGAGAGCTGCTGTGGGAGGGGGATTGACCTGAAGAGCTGCTGCGTGAGGCACAGTGCCCTCTCCTGCAATGCCAGTGATGTGAGCGACTGCTCCCGCTGTATGACGATCTATGATAATTTCAGTTCTGCGCAGAGCTCAATGTGCTCCAACTCCAGCTGCTTGCATTTGAGGATGTAGAATGACATCACCTCCTCCATCTGGGCGGTGTCTGGGGTGTCGTTCTTGCCATCTGGATGCCACAAAGGAATGGATGCTGTTATAAGGAGGATGCCTCTGAGGGGTGGTCAACGCAGGTAGATCAGGTGACTTGCACTGTGTTGTGCTGGAGTTCCAGTCCACTGGTATTGTGTGTGGAAGAAGAAGGGTCCATGCCAAAGACTACAGTCGGGCAGACTGGGGTAGGTGCATTGGTCACAGCGTCTCCCGAGCACTATCCAGGAGTCAAGGGTGTGTGTTGTACAGCTGGGGCTAATCTTTGTGCCACACCCTTTCATATAGTAACATAGTAAATGACGGCAGATAAAGACCAGTATGGTCCATCTAGTCTGCCCAGTAAGATGGCAGGAGTAAGATGGCATGAGTAGGTGCACCCCTCCCCATGTCTTTGT
This sequence comes from Ichthyophis bannanicus, assembly GCA_033557465.1. Taxonomy (NCBI): domain Eukaryota; kingdom Metazoa; phylum Chordata; class Amphibia; order Gymnophiona; family Ichthyophiidae; genus Ichthyophis; species Ichthyophis bannanicus. The sequence goes on from CM066037.1 coordinate 416,933,431, forward strand.
CCAGGGGTGCACCTGCCACTCTGTGCAGGCCACCCCTCCCCATGTCTTTGTCCAGGGGTGCACCTGCCACTCTGTGCAGGCCACCCCCTCTCCATGTCTTTGTTTAGGGGTGAACCCACCGCAAGGGGGTGAACCCACCGCTCCATGTAGGACACCCCTATTTGTTGAGAAATTAGATGGTTCAGTTTATTTTGATTTTATTCTGTTGCTGTAAAGGTATCCACTGTGTCTGTCCCATGCCATTTTGAATTCCGTCACTGTGTTTGCCCCCACCACTTCTATCGGGAGGGCATTCCAAGCATCCACCACACTTTCAGTGAAAAAGTATTTCCTAACATTGCCTTTCAATTTACCACCTTGCAGCTTCATGTTATGCCCTCTGATTTTACAGCATCCCCGTCTTTGGTAGAGGTTTGTTTGTTCATTATTTCTTTTTAAGGATTTAAAAGTCTGAATCATGTCTCCCCTATCCCTCCTCTCCTCCAAGGTGTACATATTTAGGTCTTCAAGTCTCTTCTCATAAGGCTTCTGACGCAGATTCCAAATCATTTTGGTTGCCTTCCTCTGAACAGTTTCCATTCTTTTTACATCCTTTGCAAGATATGGTCTCAAACTGAACACAGTATTCCAAGTGAGGCCTCACCAGTGACTTATACAGTGGCATTAGTACCTCTTCCTTTCTGCTTGTAATTCCTCTTCATATGCAGATCACTAGGGTGTCAGGGGTGCCAGCATATCTCACTGGAAGCTTCCTGAGTCTCTGGGAGTGGCCCGCAACCCCGCCTGTTGTGTCCAAGGCCATGCTGGGTTGAGGGGCATGTGGTTTGAGAGTGTCAGAGTGATTTTTGGGCTGGTAGGGAAGTCCTCCATGCTGCAGGCATCTTCCGGGAATGCTGATGGTCTGCCTATGACTTCAACCACTCAATCAAGCTTTTCCCTTGAAGGGGCTGGGCCAGGCCGGTAGGCTGCTCCTCCCCTACAGGCTCCTCCATGTGCTGGAGAGCCTGCCACCCACGAGCAGGCAAGAGGGTTCTTTTCCACCCTTGCGATGCTAGGCTGTTGGCTCAGCTCCTGCCCCACTCCTGAGCTGTTCAGCTCCTTTCTCAGAGGGTAACCAAATAGATTGCCAGGCCTTTCTCTGAGGCAATGGAGGGTTAAGTGACTTACCCAAAGCCACAAGGAGTGCCCGTGGGAATAAAACCCTGGTCCTTCGGTCACCAAGCCAGTGCCCCAACCACTAGACTGCTACTCCACACCCTTTGGGGGTTCTGAAAAGAGCTTTTTGTTTTCTTAGCCAGTTTCTTCTTCAAACGCCTCCCGCTAGCATGAGTCAGAGTGGGACAGCCTTCCCTCCCCTGGTGTGCTAGAGGAAGGGGTATGTGCTCTTCTTCTTGCCTTCCGGCTGCCTCTTGTTCAAGTTAAAAGAGCCCGAAGCTCCGATGATCAGAGGGGCAGAAAATCAATCAGTCCTGCAGCAGGGGAACCCACACCGAAATCAAAGTGGAGCGGCTCACACAGGCAGAAGAAGTCCTGGAGAAGCAGAAGACGATACGAAAGGAGGATCGCTCTGCTCCTGCTTTTATCAGGGGGGGGGAAGAAGAAAGACTGACCTGGCTAGGGGCGGGCTGGGAAGGTGGGACCACCAGCGCACATGCTCAGAAACTCTGAGCTCTAGAGAGCACTTCCGTCATGGTGCCGTCGGATGACGTCACCAGGTGTGGCTGACACATCCTGCTTGTCCTACCTCACTTGCCAACCTGCGCGAGGTCCCGGTGACTGACATCTGCAAGGCTGCAACCTGGTCTTCGCGCCTCACCTTCAGAAACATTACTGCCTCGACCTCCAAGCGGAGGCTGATAGTTCCTTCGGCCGAGCGGTCCTCGCAGCGGCCACCACCGGGACATAGTGATCGGCCACCGGAACCCGGGACACTTCCCAGTTAATGACTAGAGACTAGGATGTCACCTGTGTTACAGGCCTACTCGGCTGCCGTGGTTGCATAGTGGATCTCCCGCTATACCTGCGACCCCACGAGATGGTTCTTGCACATAACTGTTGTTTGCACATGACTGTTTGCACATTATTTTTGCACGTCTGTTTTGCACTGTTGTTACTATGCATATTGCAGTTACACATATTATTCTGCACTCACACTTGTTCTGCACTGCGTTGCTGTTCGCCCATTAGGGCACCCACCTTGTTAGTGTGTTGTGCACAAATAAATCCTGAAAAACGTGCGGTGTTTCTTTGTGGTGCATGTCTGCTACTAACGCATGCCTTCCTCATCCTTCACAGCGCATCCACAGCTGGGGAGTCACCAGGTGTGGCTGACACATCCTGCTTGTCCAAGGAGAAAACAGGGTTACTTACCTGTAACGGTAGTTCTCCGTGGACAGCAGGATAAGTCAGCCACACGTTCCCTCCCGCCTCCCCTGTATGAGGTAGGTCTGCTCCCTAGCCAGTACGCCTTACGGCATAGCTAATCACGCACTGACCTGGCTAGGGGCGGGCTGGGGAGGTGGGACCACCACCGCACATGCTTAGAATCTCTGAGCTCTAGAGAGCACTTCCGTCATGGCGCCGTCGGATGACGTCACCAGGTGTGGCTGACTTATCCTGCTGTCCATGGAGAACTACCGTTACAGGTAAGTAACCCCGCTTTTCCTGCCATGCCCTGATGAAATCCCAGCCCTCTCTGGGAGGCAGGGGGAGGGGGTGGTTGGGTCCGCTACCATTTTAAGCAGCAGGCCCGTCGCACTTGCGCTCGTCCCCTTCTAGATATATTGCCACATACATGCAAAAATGAATTTATAAAACTCTACCCCCTTTGTGTCTGAGAAATACCCAGAACGTTTAAATCTTTGGCTACAGTTCTTGTGCTAAGCCAGCTGTACTCTGTGAGAGAAGCAGACGACTTTGTATCTAATGAGAGAAGATTTTTCTGATTGTTGCTGTCTACATAGACCTCTTGAAATGGGGCAGATTTTCTCTGCAAAACTGAAAGACGTAACAAAGCAAAATGGCCTTAAGGACTGTTAAATTGTAGCATTTGAGTTCTTGGGACAATAAAGGGAATGGCGATAAGTTCCGAAGTGAATGGAAAGCACAAAGGATAATAAGATATCAAAGCCTTTGTTCAAGCTGGAGAGAAATTGTTGCTTGTTCTGTATTCCTGCTCTTTTAGCAGGTTGGAGAAGTGCTATTTTTGCAGCCTGACTTTGCTCCTTTGCTAGATCTCGTTGTTACACTTGAAAGTTGGACTTCTGACTTTTGGAAAGCCTTCGTTGCTGTTTCAGAAGTCTTTAACTCACACTATGCAAACATGCCGTCTTTATTAGAGGACTTCAAAGCACTGTTTCCCCCTATGCAAGAATATTACAATAAAATAAATGTGAAATACATGGTCTGAACTGTGGCTGTTGGGTAGTGCATGTGATTTAGTAGTTTTTCCGTGGGAGGAATAATACAACTTGATTTCATTTGACCAGTTAAAACCGGGGGAGGTCTGTGGGCAGATTGGGGGCGGTGGATGTTTCAATTCTGTTAGGGGCAATATTCAGCCACTAACTGGATATTAAGGGGCTTGTTTACAAAGCCGTGGTAGCGGTTCGCGATCGTTATGGGGCCGCGGCTCCGATAACGATAACGATCGCGAACCGCTACCGTGGCTTTGTAAACAAGCCCCTAATGGGTTATATGTCAGGTCATCTAGGTAGCTGTCCTAGCTTTAACTGGTTTTCGCTGAATATTGCTGCTAATGTGAACGATAAAAAATAACCGCCAAACCCTGGGCATATGACTAGAGCCCCATTCTGCTTTCCTCCGATAGAAACTGCATAGATAACTGCTACCTGCACATAAACCTGTCCTTACCCTCTCCCTGTATTATATTGAAACATGTTATCTGTAACGCAGTTGTAATCATCTCCCTATTTATATTACAACATGTTATTTGTAATCCAGTTTGTTTGATGTAAACCGCTTTGATTGCATGATAAGGCGGTATAGAAATAGAATAAAATAAAAATAAATAATTGGATAATGATGTACAGCAAACCCAGATATTCGGTGATGGAAACTGGATATGTTCCAGCACTGAAGGCCTGGGTTTCATTAAAGCTGCAGCACTAGGCGCTTTAAATAGCTTAGCAACCGCAACTGAATATACATTGAAACCCTCCGCCCAGTGTACAGTGGTGGTCAAGAAAGTAAATAGAATTCTAGGAATCATAAGGAAAGGAATGGAGATTAAATCCAAGGATCTTATAATGCTTCTGTATTGTTCCATGGTGCGACTGCACCTTGAATATTGTGTGTAAGTCTGGGATAAGCAGCATGGCATCTCTGTACCTTCTTAGGAACCTGACAGATATTTGTGACCTGGCTTGGTCATTGTTGGAAACAGGATACTGAGCTTGATGGACCCTTGGTCTGACCCAGTATAGCATATCTTATGTTCTTAAAAGTGGTTAAAGTTAGGACAGTTATTCAGATGGCCTAACTGGATAGCAACTAGCACTATCTCAGATCCTCCAACAGACTGCCTCATTTTTAACCAGCTGTTTTTATGCTGTCTGTGGTGTTATGCAGGGGCATTATCCAGATAATACAACTGAATTTCAGATTCGGCATGTTTTAGCCTCTTAGCAGGTTTGTACTATAACAGGCTAAGATGCTTAATTAATTTCTAGAAGAAGGTCTTGGAATGGTCTTCCAATTCTTTTTTTAAAGGTGTTCCAGTTATTTATTACACGATTCTGGTTCTTTTCACTTTTTATATAGCATAGTGATATTAAATCCATTGTCTCTGTTAAACACATTTTCATTCATATATATAATAGCAAGCAATGAAAACATTGTTATGGTGGAAATCAAATAATGAGAATTGTGCTTAAAGGAACAAGGACGTAATATCTACATACCCTTTCAGCCAACATCCTATTTGAGCAAAATGAATATTTATCAAACAAATATGTCTGTAACACAAAGGGGTGCATATTCAAAAGGATTAACGTTCTTTGCTGACCACCTAACCATATTAATCCCTTTGAGTGGTATATTCGGTAGTACACAGCTGTTTTGTGCCACTAACTATCCCTTCATAACACTGCTGCATGCCCCCATGCTAACCCCAGAGTACTGGGGAATTCTGAGGGCGGCAATGCACTTAAACGGCCAGCATGGATATGCAGCCATCCTGACCTACTGGATATTCAAAGCTAGTGGCTGGCTATGACCCCGGCATTGAATGTATGGGTCTCATTTAGAACAGCGATGGCTAGATACTTTACTCAGGTTGGCCACCGCCATTGAATAATGGCCCCACAGCTGCTTCTGATTAGTAACTCACACAGCAGAAATCTAACAAAGAGCTGGCTAGTAGCGGGAAAGATGATTTTCAGTGTCAGTGATGCAGGATCTCATTCAGGTTTTGATAGGGCAGTGCCCTAAAACGGCTTGATGTGTGGCGTGGTCACCCTTTCTCTGAAGATGCTACTGAAGTCTGTCAGCTGGTCCTCTTCTGCCACTGTTCCAGAGAAGCCAAATCAGTGCTAATCTTCTCTTCCCCGACTGGTTTCATTTTTCTGAGTTTGTTTCTAGATTATCTCCTGTTTAAGGATTAGTCCAGCAGGAACTCCTCAGTTCTGGTACTCCGCCCTTTCATATGCTAGGTTCCTGGTCAATGTTATTAAGGTGCGTGTGATTATGCAGCGACTCTGCACACTACAGATCCAGCCATGCAGCCTGTTGCAACATCATCATTCAAGTCCTGGCAGAGGAACGGTAAGAGGCCGTCCTGCGGTTGCCAACCACTGTGGACAGTCGATGCTCACACTCCTGACTTACAATAAAAAGGAAATAAATTCCAATACCTACACATGCCCATCAACTATCCAACCCTGTAACACACTATACATAGCCTCTGTAAATAGCCAATGTAAATAGTTGACAGTTGTTTTGCATTATTACCTGTACAAAGTTGAATTTTACTGTTAAATGTAAATGTATACAGAAGTGTACAAGATTGTTAAATTGTTCCATGTAAACCGCCCTTGATCTCTGGAAGGGGCGGTATAAATAAAATAGATAAATAAATAAAAATAAATAAATAAATAAATAAGATGCTGGCATTAAGGCTACCAACTGGATTGATCTTTGATTTACCCATTGCGTGAAGGGACTTGTAAGTCTGATTTTTTTTTTTTTTTATGCAATTTGAAATTCACGTCCAACCATATCTGAATGAAAGAAATATGGCAAAGGAAAAGGAAACAACAAATAAGTAATATGCCATAACAGAATAGCCCACAAGTTACTCCACTAACCGAACCAAAAAAAAGAAAAAGTTTTATAAAGAAAAGAAGTGATCATGCGGCGGACTCAGGCAGCCCCTCAATTAGCCGGCTAACCAGTGGCAGTATCTGGGAGAACCACCTGAGTACTGACATCCTCCCTAGCTGAACTAAAGTCTTTAAGTTGCACAGGCTCAAAAAATATATACTGATGACCATCCAACAGAATTAAAAATTTATAAGGAAATTGGAACTTCATGGTTGCACCAAGAGTCCCTCCCTAAGACCTAGGAATTCCAGACATTTCCTTTGTTTCTCTTGAAATATCAGGAAAAATATTTATTTTTGAGCCAAAAAACAAGGGCGACATATTGCGAAAGTACAACTTCAAGACAGAATTCCTGTCAGAGTAAAAGCAAAACATACTCTCAAAGTGATCTTTCAAAAATCAGTTCCAAATCTGAAACAAACTACCTGAATCTGTGTGTCAGGCTTCTCTGGCCCTTTTCAAATCCAGACTGAAAACTCACCTCTTCGAAGCTGCTTTTGGATCCTGATCTGCTTAGTCTGCTATGTGTTTTCTTACCATTCTCTAGATATATCCTTGTCCTCAGCTGTTATGTTGTCTTGTCTTGACTAGATTGTAAGCTGTGATGAGCAGGGACCGTCTTTTACATGTGTCTGTACAGTGCTGAATACGCCTGATAAGCGCTATACAACTGATAAGGACTGTGGTAGTAGCAGCAGTAGCAAAGATGTCTCCAGAAATGGAGTCAAATTTATTTCTCCTGGTTGGTCTCCTCCCTGGGACTCACTGGAAGAACCCTCTAAGGTGGTAACTGCAGGAAACTTGGGCCCATGCAACGGGAGAAAAAGCCTCTTCAGGCATCTTTAAATCTTTTCAAAAGTACCTCCAGCGGATCTCGACGGGAGCAATTATAGGACATTTAGGAAAACTAAAGAATCTCTCATTGTTCATCCTGATATGATTTTCAAAAAAAAAAAAAAAACAACCAACTTTCCTATTCAAAATATCTCTTTCCTTGATCTGAGCTGTACTCAGCAGTTTGAAGAGAATCAACTGTAGAATGATGATTCAAAGTCTGTGCTCTGCTGCCCTGTGTGTAACAGCCTACAAATCAGATTTAAGTTTGCCAACCAAAACTGGAAGGTTGGAGTTCATTCTCTTAATGGCAAGCCAGAGCATTTCCAAGGTTATGGCAGCCGATTGATTCCCCGCCAGCTGACAAAGAGGATGCACCTCTCCCCTACAGTAATGGAGAGGAACTAGCCACTGATGAGTCTTTCACTGCAGGGACTCTGCCTGGGGAAATATCCTCAGCTGATCTCAGACTCTCCTCAGCATTCTGTGCAAGTCCTGGCAATTCAGGGCTCAAAGAAACCCAACTCCTGCTTGCCTCCCTAGATAATGCTATGGGGGACACCAAAGTGGAGAGCAGATCCCTGACGATTGGGAGCACAAACTGAGCAAGCGACGTCTGCACCATCGGCTTAAGGGTTGAAATTGTGGAGGCAGGCTCTGCAACCTTCCTCTTCTGTTTACCGCAAGAATGCAGCATCAAGAGGTGAGGCAGGACGCATCCCTAAAGCTCCACCGCTCATGCTGCCATCTTGGCCCTTCCCTGATTTTCTAATTGCATTCTTAAGAAATGCAAGGCTTTAAATCCCTGCTATAAACTCGGGACTGGATCAACCATGTCATGTAAACCAGAACTAGCTGGCAACTGTTTTTTTTGTTTTGTGCCATCAAGTCAATGCTGACTCCTGGTGACCCAGCTGCCTTTGGGTTTTCTTGGCAATGTATCACTGGAAGTAGATTTCCAGGCCTTTTCTTCTGAGGCAATGGAGGGTAAAGTGACTTGCTCAAAGTCACATGGAGTGCCAGTGGGAATCAAACCCTTCATCTTCTGGATAGTAGGCAGTTGCTCTAACCACTAAGCTACTCCTACAGTCATGTTTAAAGCTCATGGGCCAGCGCTTCCTGGTTGATTTAGATACGCAGGTCTGATTTGTGCTTCCTGCTAGTTTATTTTGACTTTCATGCTTTGTACACATCATGTGAAGGGAAATATCATTAGAGAAAGGCATCATGCTTGTCAAGTTGAAGGACAGCACAAAAGAAGAAGGCTGGCAATGCGTTGGCTTGATACAATGAAAACAGTTAAAGATGTCACTCTATCAATAATCAGCTATCTAATTGAAGAGCAAACATACTTTAGGACAACTATCCACAGGTTTCCATGAGCCGGCATCAAATTGTTGCCACTTAACAATAACAGCAACAACAAACACAGTAGTTCAGTTTAGCTTATGCTTTAGGCCAGGTTTTGAGACGAATATCATCAAGTTGCCAGGAGTCAAAGATTCATCAGCTATGGGAGTGAGAGGAGTCAGCTGGAGCCGGTGCCTGCGAGTGTCGGGAGGAGGAGCGGTGTAGCCCCGCCCCCCAGGACCCTTAAAACCTTTCGGTCCACCGCGGGAGCCCAGGAGTGAGAGGAGTCAGCTGGAGCCGGTGCCTGTGAGTGTCGGGAGAAGGAGCGGTGTAGCCCCGCCCCCCCAGGACCCTTAAGAGCCTGGGAGTGAGAGGAGTCAGCTGGAGCCGGTGCCTGCGAGTGTCGGGAGGAGGAGCGGTGTAGCCCCGCCCCCCCAAGACCCTTAAAACCTTTCGGTCCACCGCGGGAGCCCGGGAGTGAGAGGAGTCAGCTGGAGCCGGTGCCTGCGAGTGATGGGAGGAGGAGCGGTGTAGCCCCGCCCCCAGGACCTTTAAAACCTTTCGGTCCACCGCGGACGCGACCCGCGGGCGCGCACCCGTGGTCGTGTGCCCGAAGGGGCGTGACCAAAGGGGCAGGACACGCCCCTTTGGAGCCCCTTCGGAGCAACGAGGAACAACAGAGGATTTTGCCAGGCTCATGGGGAAGCGACGGAAGAAGGTGTTTCCTATAGTTAACACTCAGAAGGCTCCTAAGATCGTGGGCCCAATGGATTTGCATCTCCAGAAAGCTCAGGAAGAGCAAGAGTTACCGGACTTGACCCATGGGTCTGTAAGTACTGTCTCTGACCTTTCTCTTAATGCGCAGGGTGTTTCCCTACCCAGTCAGGAAGTTATGATTGAGAGGGTGACTTCTCCCAGAGTCGATAATCTGGGGGCGCAGCCCTCGCTGGCTAATTTGGATGTCTCTTCTTTATCAGTAGAGGAGGATAAACGCAAATTGTCTGCTCTTCCGTCTGTACTGGATTTCCCCTCTACTGTTCCGTCTGTGGTTTCTCCTGTAGATGTTTCCTTGAGGGACGTGTGGGAAGTGGTGACGTGCATGGAAATGTCCCTGCGTGCCTCCCTTTCCCAGGTCTCTCAATTTTCTAAGGATGTGGTACAGAAGTTGGGAGTTCATGAGGAGGCTATTGCAAAAAATAATTCTGTTTTGAATAAATTAGAGGGGCAGGTTTCTGTTATGCAGGCTGTTGCCTCCTCTTCAATTAGGGATAATGTTAATATACATCACCAGATAGAGTCTCTTGAAAATGCTGTACGTGTTAAAAATTTGAGATTTTTAAATTTTCCACAAACTCATTATCTTTCTCCTTCTATTTTGTTATATAAATATTTCAAGGAGGTTCTGTTGATTGATGATGTTAACTCCATAAAATTTTCTTCGGTTTATTATGTTCCGTTGTTGTCCTCTACAGAGGCCTCTTCCCCTATTGCCAATGCCGCAGAGAATGTTTTAGCATCTCATTCACTGGATGTTTCTGCGTTTTTAGAGTCTTCAACTGACGAGATTACCAGACGTGCTACTCTAAGTGTTTCTTTTATTTCTTTATCGGATAAAAATTTAATATTGAAGTTGTATTTTCCTAAAAAGAATCAATTGTTTTGTGGTAGCACGGTACAGGTTTTCCCTGACGTATGTAGACTTACTCAAAGGCGGCGGAAAGCTTTTCTAGCATTAAGATCTCGCGCCTTGGCAATTGGGGCCTTTTTTTTCCTGAAATACCCATGTAAATGTATTTTGATTTATGAGCAGACAAAATATGTGTTTATGGAATCCGATCAATTGAATGTGTTTTTGAATAGCAAAGAAGTTGGATAAAATCTTGTTACTTCCTTTCTAAGTAATAGGGTTATTTTTTTTTATTGCAGGCCCAGCTTATATTATGGTAGATTTGTGTTACTTCTTTGTTCTTGGTCTTTACGCTTCCCTTGATGTGGACTTGATTATAATTCCTGTTTCTTTTTTGAAATAAAGATTGTTAAATGGAAAAAAACCCCAAAAAGATTCATCAGCTAGAGACTAAGGCAAATATTCTGCTTGTAAACTTCATAGCATGGGTCATTGAATGTATTTAGTTCATTTTTAAGCATTGGGCCTGATTTCTGAAGCAGACTGGGTTAGTAAACCAATCTTATATACAGGGTGGCCCAAACAAAGTGAGAAAATCTCATAAATTAAAAGCTTAAATAGCTTATTTACCTTTTTTAGCTATATAACGTCTTTATTTCGACAATTTCTGGTCGCCATCTTTTTTAAAAAAAATGTGTCAATCGTTTACATCTGTCTTTTTGAATTTTTAAATAACTTATATGCTATGAGATGTTCTCACTTTTTTTGGGCCACCCTGTATATAGTAACATAGTATATGACGGCAGATAAAGACCAGTATGGCCATCTAGTCTGCCCAGTAAGGCGGCAAGAGTAGATGCACCTGCGGCTCTGTGTAGGTCACCCCTCCCCATGCCTTTGTTTAGGGGTGTATCCACCGCTTCATGTAGGTCACCCCTATTTGTTGAAATATAAGAGATAACTATGTTTATTTTTATTTTATCCTGTCACTATAAAGGGATTCACTGTGTCTGTCGCATGCCATTTTGAATTCTGTCACTGTATTTGCAAATCAGCATCCTTCTGGCTTTTGCTACTGCCTTATCACACCGTTTCATCACCTTGAGATCCTCAGAAACAATCACTCCAAGATCCTTCTACTGGTCCAGGTACATCAACCTCTCACCCCCTATCGCATACAATTCCCTTGGAGTTCTGCTTCCCAAGTGCATGACACTGCATTTCTTCACATTAAATATTAACTGCCAAGCATCAGACCATTCTTCCAGCTTTTGTAGATCTTTCCTCATGTTCTCCACTCCCTCAGGGGCGTGCACTCTGTTGCAAATTTTGGTGTCAACTGCAAAAAGACAGACTTTTCCATTCCATAATAATCCTTTATTAATTTAATCTTAATTCAAAACCTATACCACATTTATCTATTTTAAGACTCAATACACTCCAGTGCAATCTAATCTCTATTGTCATCACTGCCATCACTTACTTCAATTGCGTAGTTTTACCATTAAAGAAAATAGAATTTGATTTGAATCGATGTTGCATGCCTTCAATGTTATTTCTTCTCCATTCACTATGGCTTACGGCTCTGACAAAAAACGCCGTGCATGTGGATTCTACCTTCGAGGCTTCAGATATACTCTCTACTTTTGTGACGTCACATTCTCTAATGTGCTCTTCATATAATATCTTTACTAGCTCCGAACAACCCTTAACTTGTATAATCACCACTAAAAGCACTCTTCCAGCTTTCTAACTGTCCACGTCAAATTGATAATATATAAAAATATTTAATCTATACTTCATTATTCCAATATTTAAAAATATCTACTACCCATACCAATCCTTTATTAATTTAACCTTAATTCAAAACATATATCACATTATCTATCTTAGAACTCGGCACACCAGTGCACTCTGATCTCTGTTATCATCACTACCATCACTTACTTCAATTGCGTTGTTTTACCATAAACGAAAATAGAATTTAATTCAGATCGATGCTGCATGCGTTCAACGTTATTTCTTTTCCATTCACTGTTGCTTAACTGCTCCGACAAAAAACACCGCGCATGCGGACTCTACCTTCAAGGCTACAGATATATTCCCTACTTTTATGACGTCACATTCTCTACCGTGCTCTTCACAGAATGTCTTTACAACTCTTAGCTTGTATAATCACCACAAGAAACACTCTTCCAACTTTCTAAATATCCACATCAAATTTATAATAAAAATATTTAATCTATACTTCATTATTCCAATAATGTGAATAATTTGAAATCAATTACAAGCTCCCCATGGGCAGTAGATATCTTTAAAGCGGTTCTATATATGATTTCATTTTGTTTTGACAGCTTTTTACACCCCTGAAGAAGCTTATTTAGCGAAACACGAAGGGTGCCGTGGTGAGGCATTGTGGTAAAGAAAGAGACAGATAAGTTACACTTTCTGTCTGAAATGGATGTAATTCTAAAAGCTGTTTTTCTGATATGATGTGATATGATATGAAGAATGGTCATTGATGCGAAGAGACATTTACATACAGACAATAGTCTGAGATTAATGCCAAAATATTCTGAGACCTTCTTCATAGGTTGTGTTAAGAAACCATAATATAGTTAAGTATATAAATATTTTTGAAACTGCATAATAATTTTGTGATATAATTGGAGTGAGAGGTTTTTTTGGTTTTTAACACCTAGTCTTGTCTAATGACTGGACCAGCCACGGTTTTTGATGTTAGGAGTGAAGAAGTAGCCTAGTAGTTAAATCAATGGCTGGGAACCAGTAAAGCCAGGATTCAAATCCCACTGTGCTCCTTGTAGCCTTGAGCTAATCACTTAACCTTTCAGTACCTTGGGCATGTTTACTAATCCGTGGTAGCTGTTAACGTAGCAGGCCACAGTAACAGCCAAAGTGGCACAAATGTAGATAGTGCAAGGAATATTCTGTACTGTCTGCATACCATGGGCGGGCAGAGAGAGGGCGTTTCTGCAATCAGCAATTACCCCGAGCATCAACAATGCCTGGTAGCCACATGTTTTGCAGACATCACGGGTGCAATGAACGCCATTTGAATGGGTGGGTGTTAGCTGCCTCCACTTTGCTGCCCTGCAGCGATCTTGCCTTTTTTGTCATGTTATCTGCTGGGGAAATGCTGGGAACACCCCCAGCAGATAACATGCGGCTTTTGCAGCTAACATGGTTCTATTTGTACTACTGCGCCTCATTAGCTGTGAAAGCCTATTGCAGCTTAATACACATTTCACTTAGATTGTAAGCCTCCCAGGGACAGGGAACTATCTACTGCACCTGAATGTAACTCAACTTGAACTACTAGTGGAAAAGCAGGAGCTGAATACAAATGCTACGATGTAAAAAATAGCAATCTGACCATTATTATTCCGCTCTCCTTGCTGAAACATACATATGGTATAAGACTATTCAGAACTGCAGTTTTATGTTTCTGAAGCTAGTGCTGATTTTAATAACATGGAGAAATATATGCTGAGTATTGTTATTTAAGAAGAGTTTTACACACTTATGCATCTGAAGTCCCATTTTCCCTTCCTAATTTATTTTTCTGGGAAATAAGGTTATTTCTCTACTTCCAGTAACAGGTGAATCCCTTCTGTTACAGAGACGATCAGAAAATTCAGTCCTGCCAATTACCAGTCTCTAGTGCTCAGTGCCAGGAGGTTGGCTCGCATGATTTCCAATGCAGAGTCAAACATATAGGCTGTTACACCACTCATTTAAGAGAAAAATCTAAAACATTTATGAAGCCTATATGAAAAGACAGATATTCTGGAACCAGATGGCAGATGTATTCCGCAAGGTTCTGCTTTATCATCTATCCTCTTTAATATCTATATTCAACCCATATATCAAATTATTAAACATCATGAAATGGATTATCATTTATACGCTGATGACATTATGATTTATACTTCAATTGATCAAAATACCTTTGATACAACAAAAATTAATAGCTGTTTGAATGATATGAATAATTGGCTCAATAACAACAATTTAAAAATAAATTCCTACAAAACGGAAGCATTGTTCATATCGAATTGTCAGTCCTTAAAACTACCAAGTGAAATTAAACTATTAAATAAAAAAATAAAAATTAAAGATGAAGTAAGATATTTAGGTATAACCTTAGATAAATATTTAAACTTAAAATCTCATATAAACAAAATTGCAGCTAAAGCATGCCATCACTTAAAGATTATAAGAAGACTAAAATCAATATTAAATACAAATCACTTTCGCACGGTATGTCAAGCTGTCATAACACCCCTTCTTGATTTTGGAAACGTCTTGTATCAAGGTCTTCCTAAAAACGCTATCCATCTTCTCTAATTAGTTCAAAACACTACTGCATGTATAATTACTGGCTCTGCAAAATTTGATCATATAACTCCTGTCCTTAAACAGTTACATTTCCTTCCAATTATTGCAAGAGCAAAATACAAAAACCTAATGATTATTTTCAAAATCTTTCACCAATCTTCAGGAGATATTCTACAGCATATCATATCCAAAGACAAGAGCCTAAGACCTAGACGATCTCATAATTCCAATAAGCTTAGTACACCTTTAAACTTCAATAGATCAAAACAGATGACCTCTAAAAGAGCATTTTCCTTCATGGCACCAGAGGTATGGAATTCTATTCCTGAAGAATTAAGAGCTCAGGAAGACATCAAAGACTTTTGCATATCTTTAAAGACTTATTTATTCATAGAATCATTTGGTCAAATAACTTAAATTGATCAACTTGTATATCCAGTGTCACTATGAGATAATATTATAATTTACTGTTTGTACTGTATTTATATTGTAATGTATTGTATTTGATCTTCCCATGCCCTCAACACGTAAGTCCTTTGTTTTCTTGTCAACCACTTTGATTGAAGGATAAGGTGGTATACAAAACTGGTTAAATAAATAAATGTAATAAAGTGCGTTGATTCTTCTATGAGTATCTACCTTGATATTGTTTTTTGTCACTGTGAAGAGTGGGAGATGAAGGAATGTAACTTGCTTTGAACTACTACTGGAAAGGTGTGAGCTAAATGCAAAAATAATCAAAATAAAAAGTCTCTTCAATACAATTAAAGAGGAGAGACCGGTGAGGGGTGGGAAGGAGAAATGAGAAGCAGAATGGGACTATGGGGAATGGCATACCCTCCATACAACCCTCTTTGCCCTGAAAATAATTCACACCTGCCTCCGTTGCTGCCTGCAGGCTGAGTGGTCAACTTTGCTGACTGCAAACTGGATGCCACTATTTGAATTGCTATATCCAGTGGGGAGCTTGACCGCAGTGGTGGGAATCCGAGACAGTAGGAAAAGCTTCATACAGAACTCCCAAATCACCTACCTCCTCTCCTTCCTCTGCGGCATATGTACATCAGCTCAGCATGTGCTTCCAATGGAGAAGAAGAGGTGTCGGCAGGGTAGTGTAATGGGAGTTCAAGAAACCAGGAGGAGAGGGCTGGAAAAGGTACCAGAGAGTGTGGAGGAGGGGTAGTGGAGAGAGTGTGATAATGGGAGGAGAGAGGACACTGGGCAGGGAAAGGGGCAGAAATGGTGATGGATGAGGGTATATAAAAGCCAGAGGTGAGGAAGATGGACATGAAAGGTAGGAAGAGACAGTGATGGAAACAAATAGGAGGCAGAAATTATGATGGAGATGAGAGGCTGAAAGAGCAAAAGAGAGTTACAGGGGATTGTAAGGGTAGGATAAGAAATACAACTGGTCTTGATACCGGGTTTATTACTTCCAAGGAATTTGGTTTTCTGTTTGAAAAACTTCCTATTCCAATGACTTATTTCTAACCAAAACCCAATCAATTGTTGACACTTCCGTTTGGACAATTGACTTTTTTCTGGCCTTGGTTCAGTCCTGGAACCTTTGTCTATTTCTATTAATACATTTTCACAACCCTTGATTCCAAGGATTTCCTCTTGTTTCCGTGACTCCATTTACCTGATTAAATATCTGGAGCAATAACTGGATTTCCAGCAGGGCTGGATTTTGGTATCTTTTGGATTTATATCTTTATGTATTAATGTACCTTAAGGAGGTAGCATCCAGTTTGCAATCATAGAATTTCTGTGTGACATTGCTAGGCTGGCTTTAATCTCAAAGATATTTTATTTTTCAAAATCGTTTTTTTTTCTTCAAATAAAAGGCACAGTAATTGATTATCCATGACCTGCATGTATGTGACTTAAGTTTTTTTTTTTTTTACTTAACTGTGGTAAACAAACCCCTTAATTTGAAAGCATTTTTGTTTCCTGCTGACGAGTTATTCATACCTGGAAACATTAACATCTATTTTTGTCGTTTGGATTTGAACACGTTTTTGAGTTTTTGGCATGGCTGAATCAATGCAATCAGAATTTGGATTTCACTGCTCATATGAGATCTCCCTCTTTTTCATTTTCTATCTAGAACATCTGAAAAACCATAGAGACTCAATGTGGGCAGAAAGGAAAAGATTCCATACTGAGCTCCTCAATCGCTCATTAAATAAGCCGCGTGACCTTTTCAACTTAGTAAAATCATTGACAAACCGACCACCCCAACCACAACAGGAGTGTATCCAGCCGCAGGCATACGCTAACTACATCCAATCCAAAGCAATAAAGGTGACTATTAATACACCTTGTCAATCCTATCAGAACCACCACACTCAACCCCCACTTACGAAGCTGACACCCCCACCAGTGAAAACCATCGAGGAAACAATTGCCAACATCAACACCACGACAGCTCCAAATGACCATTGCCCTGCCCACTGGATCAAAACAATGCGTTCAGAACTAAGCCCATTCATAGCCGATATCGCAAAGCAATCCTTCATAACTGGAATCTTCCCTGAGGACCTAAAGAAAACATCCATACGACCATTACTGAAGAACAATCAGCTAGACCCAAATCAAGAGGACTCTTACCGACCAATCTCCAGTATCCCTTTCCTAGCCAAAATACTGGAGAAAACAACTCAAAGACAGATTCAACAGCATATAGACACAACCTCTCCGTTAGACCCGTGCCAACATGGTTTCAGGGAGGCGCATGGCATAGAAACTCTGCTGACCTCATTAATAAACACACTCACAAACGGGATAGATAACATTAAGAAAGGCTTTGCCCTGATCTTCCCAGATATCTCCGCTGCGTTCGACTCAGTGGATCATGAACAACTCCTCATAAGACTCCATGCTAAAGGAATCCACGACCGTGCATGGGATTGGTGCAAGTCTTACCTTCAAGGCAGATGGTAGCAAGTCCTGATTGGCAACAAAACATCAGAACCCTTCCGACAAAGACAGGGAGTACCACAAGGATCATCATTATCCGCACTGTTTTTCAATATTTATATGCAGCCAATCTGCGACATAACCCGCTCTTTCAGCATATCCTGCCTCATGTATGCAGACAATGTCTTTTTATTCACTCCAATAACGGTCGCATGCCCAGACCTCACAATGTTAATCAAGTGCTTCGATGCATTAACTGATTGGCTCTTCAGCCAGAATTTACGTATAAATTTCAAGAAGACAGAAGTGCTATTTGTCACACGGAACAAAGACTTCTCCCCATCATCAAAACTAAAAGTTAGAGACGCAGAACGTCCGGTCAAATCCAACATACGCTATTTAGGAGTAATATTAGACCAACATTTGGACTTCAAAGACCACATCAAACGAACAGTAAAAACTATCTATTTCAAAATAAAAACCCTCCGCCACCTGAGACCTATGATGGAAACAGACGACTTTCGAACAGTTTTCCAAGCCCTGGTAACACCTCACTTTGATTACGCGAATATAATACTGCATGGTCTCCCAAAGAGTACACTCAACCCACTGCAGCTAGCCATGAATGCAGCAGCCCGTGTTCTATGTGGAGCATCCAGGAAGGACCACATCTCACCTATACTAAAAGAGCTTCATTGGCTCCCAATAAACTGCAGAATCCTATACAAAACCCTCCTCATTACCTTTAAAGCACTCAATAAGATATCATCCTCCTCAATTGCTCTTCTACTCATCCAGACCCCCAATAACAGATCCAGAAGAGCACCTGCTGGAAACACTCTGGTCATACCAAGAGAATCCATAAAACTTAACCAATCAACCATCAATAGGGCATTTACAAGCTATGTCCCCTAGATGTTGGAACAAGCTCCCTTCTAACATAAGAGCAATCAAAGACCTCACGCAGTTCAGAAAAGCCATCAAACATCACCTGTTCCTTATGCACTTCACTCAGCCAGGGGATCCCCCCCACCTACATACTCACTCATATGTGGCAATTGAAACACCTCCACCTCCATAAAACTAAAACCTAACCCTACCCCACATGACATTACAGCTTTCTATCTCCTCTTTACCAACAGAGTACAAACATGCTGTAGCTAAACTTGGCAGCAAAACCTTAGTACGATCCCACCCTGTTAATTACATGTAGCTAAACTCAAATGTATATAGTTTCCCCAGTTATCCAAGTTCAAATCCCTGTTTTCTGTAAACGTAGGACTATTTGTACGTCCAAGTGTTTATTGTTTCGATGTAAACCGCACTGATGAGAAATAGCGCGGTATATAAGAATTGTCAAATAAATAAATAAATAAATAAATAAATAAATTTCTGGGTATTCTTCATTCCAGAGACTCCAGCAGGTTTCTACTATCTGTCCATTATTTGTAAGGAGACTGAAAGGAATAATTTAGTCCATAATGATAATCATCATCCAAAATAGTTATGTCACAATATCCTGTTTGGCCAATTGTTACCCCACCCTTTGCAAATATAGGACTCACGCTAGAAAAATATTTTGGTGTTTTTTAAATAAAAGCTATTCTCGTGGGATCTTTAGCTGTGCCTTTAATGGTGTGTGCTGTGTGATTTGATGCTTATTAATCAAACGTCAGAATATAGACACCTCTACTCATTGGTTTGTGTTTTACTTTGATCATGTAAGTATGAAATGATTCATTGAATTACACTGTCACTTTTGCAGTTAGAGCAGATGCACTTAATGCCACCTCAAGAGGTGATGCTATGTGCACCCGTGCTAATTCTGAATGAACTTAATGCATGGTAAAGGACTTTTCAGCACAATAACTGTAGAGGACATGCTTGCTTCGCCTCCGACAGTTACCGCATGCCTTTTGCACTTACTACACATTGGTTTTTATTCTTAACATGCGATAAGTACAACAACTTACTGCACTTCAGTAAGTACCCCTAGTCATATTCCTTCTTGATTCACTTATTAATATTTTATATTTAATTTACCAATGCATTTGCGATGCTGTTTCCTACTCTCCTCATTTGGTCTTGTTTTCCATTTTTTAACATTTTTAATGCCTTTTGGCATTAATAAAATCCTCCATGGCACAATTTAACCATGTTGGCGGTCATTTGGTCTTCCTCTGACAATGGTATTTTTAAACAATCTCCATGCCTTATACAACTTCTCCTTTTAGTTTCTTCCTATCTAATTTTCTTAATTTTGTCATAAAGGAAGATTCAGAAGGCATGATGGAGAAAGGCAGATGAGTGCTAGAGAAGCTATGAAGGGGCAAAGGGTAAGTAAGTCATATGGGCAGGGGTCCAGTTCTCCATTGGGGCCTACAACATTAAGGGGGGATTGCCCTCCCAAACTATGCCTGTGCAGGGAGAGGAAAGCATATAAGGGGAATATTGGTAGTAAGAGAGAAAATCAGATCAAGGACACAGGAAGGAACAGGAGAAGGGATAACGGGGGTTGGCAGTATGAAGAAGGGATGGGAGAGAATGAGGGTTAAAGAATAAGAAGGGGATACCTAGAGAGTTATATAGTTACTGTGGAAATGATAGAGGAGTGGCGAGAGAGCCAGAGAGGGGGAGACAAACTGGGAGTGTGGTGGGGAAAGTGACCCACCAAGGAGGGAAGAGGTGAGATGAAGGGTTGGAAAGGGAAAAGTGAAAAATGAGAGATATTGAAGGAACAAAAGAATGAGAGAAGGAGCTGCAGATGTGAGAGATCCTGGTATATGAACATAAAGTCAATGTACAGCTGGGTATAGACAGAGCTGAGAGAAATGGAGAAAATGAGGTAAAAAGGAAAGAACAATAAGAGAGAGAAATGTGGAGAAAAATAGAAAGGAGAGCTTGGAAAATGACTTAGGAGGTGACAGAAAAGGAACTAAAATTAGTGTGGCTAGAAAACTCCCAGACAACAAATGCAGAAAAAAGCATTTTATTTTTAGTGTAGTGTTTGGGATATCTAATCTAGTAGACATATTGTTCCTGCAGATTCTCTGTGGGATATGCTAGTTTTTATTGGATCAGTGTTAAGAATTATCCCAAACTATTACAGTTGAGCATTTCAGACTTCAAAGGTCCCTTCCTGACATGTCATATAAAGACATTCACATTTGATGAGGGTCCTGAATTATCAAAAATGCATTCAGAATATTCTTATAATTCTTACATTAATCCAATTAAAGGTTTCAGAATCTACTCAGAATCCCATAATTTTCAGAATTAAAATTTTCTGTGCTCTAGGTACAATTTAAGTTCAGTTTTATATAGATCAGTGGTTCTCAACCCACTCCTCTGCGACACCCCAGGGCAGTCAGGTTTTCAGGATATCCACAATGAATATGCATGAGATAGATTTGCATGCACTGCTTCCATTGTATCTATCTCGTGCATATTCATTGTGGATATCCTGAAAACCTGAGTGGCCTTGGGGGGGGGGGGGGGGGGAGGTCCCAGAGGACTAGGTTGAGAACCACTGATCTAGATCATCTAGATTTAAAAAATGGACATTCAAGTTGGGCCTTCCCAGTTTGCAGCATATTTTACAAAAGGCTCACCAAATGTGAGGCCTTATGTAAAAAATAATAATAATAATAAAAAAAAAAAAATATATATATAAAGTGGGGATGTTTACTAAAATGTGCTAACCATTAGCTGGGGTTTCACATGATGTAGCTGCTGCACTAACAGCAGGAGGCCCAACACTAAAAATCCCGCGCTAACTGGTTAGCATGTAATTGGGCTGGGACTCGGCAGGTTAGGGGTGAAACGTGGGCATTGGCGGCATGTCACGGTTTGCGTATGTGCTAGCCACAGCTGTTGCCGTTATCGTGGATGCACTTAATGCTGTCTCAATGGGAGGCGTTAAATGCATCTGAGTACCAGTCAGTGCAATGCTAATGCACAGCATTGCACTATTGACCGGGGGAAGGACACATCCCAAAAATTAGTATGGGCCTGAGCATTAATTTGGCAGCACAACCACACACTACTTGCATGGGCCTTAGTAAACATGCTCCTATTTGTATTTGGTGACACATATGGAAGGAACAGCAATTTTGTGAAGAAACGTAGAAAAAAGAACAATTTCATTCAGAGCTTTGTATATGTGGTGCTTATCATGTAAACTGTAGAGGGACAAATAACACAGGTACACTACCAAAAAACTGCCTCCAGTTTTGCAACTGATTCCTATAGATTTTGGGGTGCTGAATCCAGGAAAAATAGCCAAAATGTTCCATCACGTCACGTTTTCTTGCAAAATTAGATTTCTTACCCATATAAGGAATGTTCACATAATTTCTTTTTAGCCGACTGCAGTTTATTTTCTTGGCCCAAAATAGAGGTTGTAATGGTTAACTAACTAGAAACACTCCCTCATGATATTTTAGAGTGTTTTGTATTCATTTTATACATTAACAGGACAATTGTGATGCGGGGGGCTAAATCCAGTACTCGCGCTGGCGCATGTTCTTTCCTGTTCGCCTCGCCTCGTTCGCTCGCTCAAACACGGTGGTTGCGACATGAACGTTCCTGTCAAATTTCAGTTTCTTGCAAGTTCATTATTACCTTTTGTTTGCTCAGTCGTAATCCAGCTTTATTCCGAAGTGGTTCACTACAGTTGTAGTTTGCAGTGCTGTGTATTTGTGATGGCTCACAGAGCCAGAGGTTGCGTCAACTCTCCGGACAGTTTTTGTTTTATTTGTGGGGAATATACCGTGAAAAAGCGGCAGAGGAACATTTCTGCATTTATTAAAAAATATATTTCGCCTATTTCGGTTTGAAGTTAGGCGATCAAGACAAACCGTGGGCTCCTCACAAAGTGTGCAAGACATGTGAGGAAGATCTACGCTTATGGATGAAAGGTAAAAAACAAGCATTTCATTTCAGAATACCTATGATGTGGCGTGAACAAAGAGACCACAGCAGTGACTGCTATTTTTGCTCTTGCATTGTGAAGGGATACAACTTAAAAAATAAGAACGTAATAAGTTACCCCAACCTTCCCTCAGCAATTAGGCCTATGCCTCATAGCAACGAAGGACCTGTGCCTGAACCACCAAAATCTTTGGATCATATTTGTGTGGACGGTTCTGATCATGATGAGACTCATCAGATGGCTTTTCCCGATGAGTCCAGTACTTCTGAGTTTGAAACTGAACCAGATCCGAAACCTGAACTTTTCTCTCAAGCTGAATTGAATGATTTAGTCAGGGATTTAGGACTCCCAAAAGATGCTGCCCAACTGCTAGGTTCTCGGCTTAAACAGAAAAATCTATTGTCACCAGGAACAACTTTTTATTGGTACCGCAACAACCGCAAGACACAATTTTTGAAGTATTTCAGCAAAGAGGAAGATTTGGTATTTTGCAACGATATATACGGAGTGATGGAAAGTTTAAACTCAAGTATGATCCTGCTGAATGGCGGCTGTTCATTGATTCGTCAAAAGACAGCATAAAAGGTGTTCTTCTTCATAATGGCAACACATTTGCTTCAGTTCCTATTGCTCACTCTGTTATTCTCCAAGAAAAATACGAGAATTTGGCCCTGATTCTTCAGAAGATTCGTTATGATGAGCATAAGTGGATGATTTGTGGAGACTTTAAAATTCTATCCATGCTATTAGGACAGCAATCTGGTTTCACCAAATATCCCTGCTTCCTTTGCTTGTGGGATAGCCGGGCCCGCGACCTACACTGGGGGAAAAAAGACTGGCCAATTCGGGAGTATTTGAGACCCGGTGAGAAAAATGTTCTTCATGAGAGCTTGGTACCTCGTGATAAAATTCTATTACCACCTCTCCACATTAAGTTGGGTCTCATTAAGCAATTCATCAAGTCCCTTCCAAAAGATGGTGAGTGCTTTCGGTACCTTTGCTCAAAGTTCCCCCGGCTTTCTGAAGCAAAGCTAAAGGAAGGAGTGTTTGTTGGCCCTGATATAAGGAAACTCATTTCAGATGGAGCATTCGCTGAAACGATGTCTGAGAAGGAAAACGAAGCCTGGGATTCCTTCAAGGATGTTGTTCTCAAATTCTTGGGGAACAGGCGGGATGAGAACTATAAGGATATTGTTGCCAGGATGCTCAATGCCTTCAAAGAACAAGGCTGTAACATGAGCCTGAAAGTCCATTTCTTGCACTCCCATGTGAACTACTTTCCCGAAAACTTGGGGGCGTACAGTGAAGAACAAGGTGAAAGGTTTCACCAGGACATCAAGGACGCAGAGAGAAGGTACCAAGGAAGATGGAACACCACTATGATGGCTGATTTCTGCTGGTTGCTGCTGCGGGAAACCCCAGATGAAAAATATGCCAAGCAGCGCAGCAAGAGAAGCATTCGGGGGAAGAAGAAACGGGCCCACCAGGAGATTGATTGACCCAAGAATGACTTTAAAATCTAAACTGTGTTGAACAAATATCGTATTTTTACTAAACTTTGAAATAAAAATTTGCTAGTTATTACCACAGTGTCGGATCTCATTTATTAGAATTTTATTTTCACACCATCGGGTGTTTGTCTTCATGTATTGCAATGGTGCGGTTTGCGTTTTCTATTCTTAAATACATACCTGTACAACATTTTTTGCACATTTCTTTGCTTTGCTTTGTGTCTAACCTCGCTCTTATATGCTCAATGTTTGTGCACATGTATGTGGCTGTTTTAAGTGCAGACAATTTTGCTACCATCACAGTGTGTTTTGTTGACATTACTCGATTCTTATGTGCTGCCTTGTTACAATTTTCTTTATTCTTATTTGAATTACTACTAAACAATTAGTATAAAGAATTCATCCAAGAAACTTTTATCTCGATCGCACTCAATCTGAAACGTTCACCTCAAACTGCTAACCCAATGTAGCAAAAAATCTGTACGTGATGGAGCAAATTGGTTACCAGATTTGGATTCAGCGCACCAAAAAACGTAAAAATCAATCGAAACATTAGAGGCAGTTTAAAAAAAATTTTTTTTAGTGTACCTGTGTAATCTTACGACAACAAGGAGTAACTCGGCAAGTCAAACGATTAGAAGGCCTTTGACAAGAAACTGGCAGCACATCTCTGACTATATAGGAATCAACACATGGCACAATGCTGTTCTTGCCAGTTCTGTGTTCTGTACTCAGTGCTTTCAACATAAGTTGACAGAATAACACTTTTGTCTTTTTTTTTCTGCTGAGGTAATGTGCTGTTAAAATATTTGGGTGGTATATTCAGCAGCAGTGGCCAATGTGATTAAAGCAGCTGTCCATCGCCACTTTAAACTATCCCCAGATATTCAGTGTTTGGGCCATGTGCGGTCAGCGGCACTGAAATGCTTGGATAACATGTTAGCAATCTCTTCAGCTGCGATATTCAGCCACTGGCTGCATAGCTACACTGTCTAAAGTTAGGCCTGCTTTTTTGGCCTCACTTTAGCCATTTTGAATTAACTGGTTAGCCGCTCATTATCACTGCTAACCAGTTAACCCTTGCTGCCATCCCTGCTCCGCCCCCAGAATGCTGCAACGCTAAGAGCTTAGAGTCACCTAATATCACGCTCAGCACGATTAATGTAGTTAGCAGGTCTGCTAATTTACATTAATTTCTTTGAATATGCCCCCTTTTGTTTTTGCATAGTGGACAGTTAGGGAAAATGGAGTAGTTGTGTTCCACATCCATTGTTCATGCCGTTTCTGTGGAAGTAGAAGTATGTGAAGCAGCAATATTGCACATACTTTATTGTTTTAAGCCTTAGAAAATGAACTGCTTGATGTTCCCCCAGAACATCAGCAGGCTAGTGTGTTTGCTCTGGCCAGTAAGATGAGGGAAGTAGCTTTGGAAATTCCAAAGTAGGATTGTGAGTATAAACATTACCCCAGCTCTGCATGCTCAGGGCCCACATATTCTCAAATTGACATCACGCACCTACTTTTACTTTCATAAAGTCTGGGTTATTTCATAAGATGCATTTTCTGAACATCAACCACTGGTTTCTGGGTGGAAATGGCTTTGTAAATTATACCCTTACTTGCTATTCACTTGAGGGCAAAAAGCTGTTAGTATTATATTGAAATTGTTCTATTGTGGCCAGTATGTTAAAGCCAGGGCAATACCTGCACACCCCTCCCCTACATATGATTAAGGATTTGTCAATGGCCTGACATTTCACCTTA
The DNA here is from genome assembly GCA_033557465.1 of Ichthyophis bannanicus. Lineage (NCBI taxonomy): Eukaryota > Metazoa > Chordata > Amphibia > Gymnophiona > Ichthyophiidae > Ichthyophis > Ichthyophis bannanicus. The sequence goes on from CM066037.1 coordinate 416,959,073, forward strand.
GCTGGTTCACTCAGCCCCATGATGATGGGAACCTGAAGCCTTGATGCCCTTCTCCAAGCTGTGATGTCAGCCCCCAAATCCCTCCCACCTATGGCATCACACAATGGCCTCTGAGCTCCTGTGTCAATCCCCCAGTCCTCTTAAAATCATGTGAAAATCTCTGAAAATTGCCCTTCCATTCCCCACCCCCAGCTACTGCCTCCATTGCACAGAAAAGGTCTTTGGGGCAATAGCAGTCCCTACTCATTCCGGTCCTGCTTGCTCCATCAAGGAAAATGACACCCGATGACCTGATGCTCTCTTCTGCCCTGCACTGTTGCACATGATCTGTGTGTGTGCATTAGGGGTGTGGGGAGTTGTAGGGCTACAGCAGACCCTTTCTTCCCTTTTGGAGTGGGAGCATTGACAGACACATTAGCCAGCTGATGACGTCAGAAAAAAGGAAACTGAACTTTCGGAGGTGCAGTTAGTGCTTTATTTTAATGGGTGGATCACAACATTACATGTGGAACTGCAAGTTGTGGCAAGCATTTAAATAATAATGAGCTATTTTGTGTAAATTTGCACGCAGCACTGCTCATTGATATTTTTAGTGCCCTATGGAGCATTTTTTGCATTATTGGTAATGCAAACCTGTGCGTTATCATTAATCTATGTAAACAACCAAACTCAAGTATTAATTTCCTTTAATATAGGTTTCATAAGGAGCTATTCGGTTAGACAAGGCAGGTATTTTTAGCCATATTAAAAAGACACTTTGGGGGCATGGCTGAAAGTTACATGTTTACATTTAAGTTTAAGAAATCTACGTGCTCAGTATTCACGCTGCTAATACGAGTACTTTACACTACCGATTTTTTTTTAGCTGTATAACAAGCCAGTATTGAAACACATTGCACCTTGTGTCTGAAAATTTGACTGGGTTTATGCGGGCTAAAACCTGCATGCATACTTTTGATGCTGGGTGCCCAGCTGACAATTTACCAGGTAGTATGTCTGAAGCCACGGTTGCATGTATGCATATGTTGTCCCTGAGGTTGTGTAGCTATAGATGAGAAACTCAGACTGTGTGTTTGAATGCATCAGAAACTAAAATCCCCTGGAGAGAGCAACCTCAGGAGGTGAAAGAGGAGAGCAGCTTCGAGGAAGGGGATGAGGATCGGGGGGGGGGGGGGCAGGTAAATCTGGTAACACATTGTGGATGTTTTGTCAAATGTAGAAAGGGTGATTGGTGGGGATATGAATCAAGACAATCCCTCATCCATCTTCATTGGGAAAAAAGTAACTTGCTTCCAAATAAAACTTGTAATTAGGAACTTAAAAATTGTAATATGCTTTTGCTTCATTTAAGGTGGAAAGGACAGGAGCGGATACAACATGGTGTGCAAAATTACCATTTTAACTAATGCACATCTTCCGAATAGTGATAATAGCAAAACCGTCAATTTATTAAGTGTGAGTTTGATGTTGTCAAGGGTTATAACTAGCTTAGAGTTTTACATTTGGGGATAAGAGTGTGCAATAGTGATGCTTAGAAAGATTAAAAACAAAGTCAGGGACTCAGACAAAAGGAAAAGAGCCCCCTCAGCTATCAGGAAATATCTTGTCGAGGGGTAAAGCAAATGACTCAGCAAAACTGAAGTGCTTAAGATCACTAGGACTGCAGTTTTAGGATTTCATATGAACAGCAATGTGTCGTCTGCAAACATACTTAGCTTAATTTCATCCTGAGCCATGAGGAAGCCTTGGAAGGTGCTCTAGAGTTATAGGCTAGTAACGTGGGTACGGGCTGTTTTACTAGCACGGGGCACTGCGCTACATCATGTTGTGCTCACCAATGGCCATCACTCTATTGTTCTTGGTTTCTAACGGCTTGGAAATGCTTCTTCTGATAAAAAACTGTTTGCACTGATTTGTAATTCTCCGTAACGAAACATCCAACTTCCTTGCTCCTGACAGGCAGTCAGAATCTCGGAGATGCCAAGTCTCATTCATTAGGAGTGTGTCACCTTCATTTGGAGACAATCACAGTCTCACAGTTTGAGCCCCTTCTCTCATTTATTGTAGCCTCACTGCTAGTGCTTTGATCCTGGTCCTTGCTTTCATGAGAGATAAGATAAGCCTAAAAGAGAGGAAAAGCCAACATGGCCCAACCGGTAAGAAAAAATCTGAGCTCACCTTCCTGCCTACTGCCTCCCCTTGCCACATCCCTTTTATCTGCACCTACTAAGATATGCAGTGCGGTGCAATTTTTATAACAAAAAAGGGACCGGTACTCATATGCAGGGCTCTTTCAGTAATACATGGGTCAGTGTTTGCAGGCAATGAAGAAGATGTTACATTGAGTATCCCCTCGAAAAAAGCCCTGGTACTGTGTAACCTATGCACACACCTTTGGCTACTGAGTGGAGAACAATTTTCAGCAGAGAGAATTTACCCATATTGCCTCCACTCTGTCTGTGTTTTTTCATGGGCTCCAAAGACAAGGAAATTTTTTTTCGATGCTGCTTTGTTTTCAATTGCAAAATCTTTCTAGATTTACACGCTATATGCAGTATCTGGGAAATCTGACTCTGGCCTTCCATCTCACTCTTTGTTGGGGTAAATCTCATCTTTGGGATGGTTTACCCTTGGCATCTCTGGAACCTTATGGCTGATTAGACAATCCATATGTAATTATCGCTTTTATTACATAACCTTTCAAATAACAAGATTTCCACCTGAAATGGAATTGGGAAAAGGAGGCTTTGCCAGGCCCAGATTTTGGCATACATAACAGGCAACTGCCCAGGCCAGACGAGCTTGCTCCTGCTTCAGGGCCGGCCCGACCATTCTGCCCTGCACCTCGGAGGGAGGGGGGCCCACATATACCTAACCAACTTCAGAAGGAGCCGGTGAGGCCCGAAGCTCAGAGCCACAGCTCACCTTTGCGCAGCTGCAGGAGTAAACAACGGCATTTTGCTTTACTCCCATGGCTATAAGTCACAGATATTGGCACCGCCAAGTTCAGGAAGTTAAACAGAGGGTCTTTCTGTCTTGCGCAAGGCAGGAAGTGCCCCCATTTAACCTCCCGGCACTCAGTGTGCAGGCGGGCTGTGACTTATCACAGCCGTGGAAGTGAAGGAAAACACTGTTTATACCCATGCTGTGCAGAGGTGAGCTGGGCTTTGGGCTTCACTGGCTCCTTCTGAAGCTGGACAGGCACGCATGGGGTTCTTTGTGATGTGGGGCCATGGGGGGGGGGGGGGGTGGAGGGGTGAGCCTCTGGCCCTGTAAGAAGATTGGGGGCTAGAACGTGAAATGGGCTAATGTTGGGGGATGGGGAGACTGAAATTGAAAAGGAGATGATGCTGGGGGAGCTGGGACTGGAGGGGGGCTGATACTAGTGGGCCAAGACTGGAAAATGGCTGATGTAGAAGATGGAGGGACTGGAAGGGAGTTGATGCTGGAAGGGACTGGAATTGGAAGAATACTGATACTGGGGGACTAGGACTAGAAATGGGCTGATGCTGGGGGATGGGGAACCTGGGAGTGGAAGGGAGATGATGCTGGAAAGGATTGGACTGGAGGAGGACTGATACTGGGGGGACTAGGAATGGAAGAGAGCTGATGCTGGGGGATGGAGGAACTGGAAGGGAGCTGATGCTGAGAGGGACTGGAAATGGAGGAGGAGTGATACTGGGGGGGTTAGGACTGGAAATGGGCTGATGCTAGGGGATGGGAGACTGGGACTGGAATGCTGATGATGCTGGGAGGGACTGGAGGAGGACTGATATTGAGAGTAGGATTGAAAATGGGCTGATTCTGGGAGACGGGACTGGAAGGGAGTGGCTGCTGAAAGGGGCTGAAACTAGAAGAGTTGATTCTGGGGGAGGACTAGAAGGGGTGGGGCTAGGGCTGGAGGGAGAAACAAAGAAGCTCGGGGAGTGAGGATGGAGAGGGGAACATATTTTGTGTGGGAGGGAAAAAAAATCTATGATTGACTGGGTATTGGGAGAGTAAGTGAGGATTGAGGATGGAGAGGTGAAATTTGAGTGCATGAAAAAGGAATAAAGAAAGAAATGGAGGAAAGAGCAAAAGGGGAAAGATCAATATATTAGAGGCAGATGTAGAGAGATAATGGAGATAACTAAGAGAGAAGAAAGGACAAATGGACAGCAGACACCCACCCCGGAATAATCGTAACTTTATAGGTGCTTAAACCTCTTAAAGGGAAGGAGGTGCCCACATTCACTCTCAGGTGCAGCTGTTTATCCACATCAGGCATACATTAAGAACCTGAGATTAATTAATCTTGAGGTGAACAAAGTCCATTAAATGTATTACTTATAGTTTTATTAGTGTAAGTATTCCCAGCAAATCTAAGTAAGTAAACAATTTAAATACCTAAACACAACCTTAAAACTAAGATGCAGTCAGCAGTCCAGCAGCGAGATGGGGGCTTTCCAGTCTTTTGAATTGAGAGTCATATGTATGATTTTCTCCCAGTTGGTGAGAGGTCTTATGTGCGCACAAGGTGCAAGGAGCTCTTTGCTCTCAGGGAACGAGTCTGATCTCTGGAGGCTAGAGTAGCAGACTTGGAGGACATAAAGAAGATAAGGAAGATAGAGAGGTACATAGACGAGACCTACAGGGATGTAGTACTGAAGTCACGCCTCCAATCTGGCAGCATCCTGGTTGTCATGGAGGAGAGAGGTCACATTACAGGAGAGCATCACCGTGGTGTGGCAGGAGGTGATCCTGTAGCTAGGACCTGTCCTCCAGGTAATGTAAAACCCTCTTGCATTGAGGAGGTTTCTCCAGGGCCATGTGCCCACAAGGGAAGGGTTAGGACAGCCATTATAGTTGGTGATTCCATCATTAGGCATTTAGATAGCTGGATGGCTGGTAGATGTGAGGATCACCTGGTAAAATGCCTGCCTGGTACGAAGGTAGCGGATATCATGTGCCACCTAGACAAGGTCTTAGATAGTGCTGGGAAGGAGTCTGCTTGTCAATGACATAGGAAAATGTGGTAGGGAGGTTCTAGAGGCCAAATTAGGTCTTCTGGAAATCCAGAACTTCCAGTGTAGCATTCTCTGAAATGCTTCCCGTTCCATGTGCAGGACCCAAAAGGCAGAGCTCCGGAGTCTCAATGCGTGGATGAGACAGTGCAAGGAAGAGGGTTTTGGATTTGTTAAGAACTGGGGAACATTCTGGGGAAAGGAGGGGCTTTTCCGAAGGGATGGGCTCCACTTTTACTGGGATGGAACCAGGCTGCTGGCATTAACCTTTGAAAAGGAGATAGAGCAGCTTTTAAACTGGATAATAGGGGAAAGCCAACAGTCGCCCAAGAGCGCATGGTTTGGAACAATGCATCCTTGAAGGATATTAGCAAAAGACTGAAGTAAGGGCATATCGACAGAGAGGTTCCAATAAAGACAAAAGTAACCCAAATGTCCTTGAGTACAGAGCAGACAGAGCTTAAAGATTCCAAATTACCCCAGTTTACCAATAACCAGATTAATATGAATAAAATACAGCCTCTAAAATGCTTGTATGCAAAAGCTAGAAGACTAAAAAATAAGATGGGAGAGTTAGAATATATAGCACTAAATGAGAGGTTAGATAAGATTGGTATCTCAGAGACATGGTGGAAGGAGGACAACCAGTGAGACACTGTGATACCTGGATACAAACTATATCATAATGATAGAACAGATAAAATTGGTGGAGGGGTTGCACTGTATGTTAGAGAGGGCATTGAGTCACAAAGGATTAAACTTTTGCAGGAAACAAAATTCACGTAGAATCTCTATGGACTGAAATTCCATGTAAAACGAGGAAGGGGAAGACTATGGCAGTGGGAGTTTACTATTGACCACCTGGCCAGAATGAACAAATGGATGATGAAATGCTCAAAGAAAATGGGGATGCTAACAAATGTTACAGCACAGTAATAATAATGGGTGATTTAAACTACCCCGGTAATAGGGTCAATGTCAGGACATGCTAGGGAGATAAAGTTTTCTAGATGAAATAAATTATTGCTTCTTGGAGAAGCTGGTTCATGAACTGACCAGAGGAGAAGCCATTTTGAACCTAGTCCTTAGTGGAACACAAGATCTGGTACAAGAGATAAGGGTGTTGGGGGCCACTTGGCGATAGTGACTACAGCATAATCATGTTTGATTTAATAAATGGAGGAAGGATGGCAAGGAAATCCACAGTACTACCTTTTAACTTTCAAAAGGGAGACTATGATAAAATGAGGAAAATAATTAAGAAAAACTAATGGGAGTTTTCTTGGATTCAGAGTATTTTAAAGAAATATGCTAAGTCCTACATGTCATTCCTGGGCTTGTAGATCAGAGCCCTCGGTGTGTTTCGCTGCAGGATCAGAATCTTAAGGAGATTCTGTGCCCAGCCTCTCTTCAGTTGTCTAGTCTTTCGGAGTGTGATCGTTTGGGCCACTGGACGTGTGGGCATTGTTTCATATGTTCGGTCTCGGTTGAACTTGAGAAGTTCTCTTATGGTGGGAGGGACTATCAGCTAAAGAGATCCACTACCTGCGATTCGAGTTTTGTTGTCTATGCCATGCAGTGCCCATGTGGACTGTTGTATGTTGGTAAGACCATTCATGCTTTTAAGGTTCGAATGGGAGAGCATAAGATTCGCCTGCGGTGTAAGCGAGTTGAAGCTCCGATGGTGCAACACTATTTGGATTCTTCACATGTTTTAATGACTTGAGGTATTTTTGTATTGACAGTGTGGAGAAAGGAATGCATGGGCACAGTCATGAGCAGAGTCTGGTCTAGTGTGAACAACGTTGGATTTTTTGGCTGGGTAGGTTTACCCCTGGTGGGCTTAATACTTAAATCAATTGGTGTCTGTGCGTTTGATTAGTATTATAGTGGTTTTGTTAGTGCTCTTTGAATTGGATGGGTGACGCAATGACTTCTCCTGATAAAGCACGTGCGCGGCATTTTTTCAGATGTGATACGATGTTGAAGAGTTATGTATCCGATAGTGACAAGCTATGATAAATAGAGATATGTTTTGGGGGTTTTGGGCTTTGGTTTTAATATATTTTTTTGTACAGCTGCTTTAGCGGGTAGGTTAAGTTAATTTGGTTTTGTATTTTTTTTAGCCACAGTATTGAATTCCTCCTGAAGAAGCTCTTGCGAAACGCTTGTGAGGACATCCTGCAGGGCGTTGAGGGATAGTACATGCGACTTGCCATATATATAGAGATTGTCCAGATAAGTAATGGCGATTATTGCGCTTTTTGATTTTTTGTGAATCTGAAGAGTGACTTTTTGCTTGGAGGCTTTGGGTCGGTGATGTTATGGGGTGGGCTGGCATTTAACGTCTGAAACTGACGTCATTGAAAAAGAGTGTGCTCTTTTTATGACAGTGCCCCTGCTGTGCTGAGACCCGATGCTTCCTGGTGAATTAAGAAAGGAATAATATATATTTTTTTGTTTTTGACTAGATTGCTTATCAGCTGTCAATTTTGGTGAGAGGTAGAGTGCTTTTCCATATCGTTGTGGTTTCACTGTGCAATCTGAAAGTGACCGACATTTGTGTTGTATTGGTTAATGGGAGACAACCAACATGGCTTTAGCCAATGAAGGACTTGTTTTGCTAATCTGTTATGTGTTTTTGAAGGTGTGAATAAACAGTTAGAGAAAGGTGAGTCAGTGGATTTTCAGAAAGCCTTTGACAAGGTCCCTCATGAGAGACTCTTGGCGAAGCTAAAAAGTCATGGGATAGGAGGTGGTGTACTACTGTGTATCAGTTACCTAATCTGTGCTGGGTCCGCTGATTTTTAACATATTCACAAATGACCTGGAAATGGGAATAACGAGTGAGGTAATCAAATCTGCAGATGACACAGAATTATTCAAAGTTGTTAAAACCCAAGAGGACTGAAAAATTGCAAGAGGATCTTGATAAATTGGAAGACTGGGCATCCAAATGGCAGATGAAATTTAATGTGGAGAAGTGCAAAGTTATGTAACTAGGAAAGAACAACTCAAACTATGGTTACATGATGCAAGGTTCCACATTAGGAACTATCACCCAGGAAAAGGATTTAGAAACATAGAAACATGATGACAGAAAAAGACCACAAGGCCCATCTAGTCTGTCCTTCCATAACTACAACAGTCCACTTTTTACCTTTAGAGATCCTCTGTGTTGGTCCCATGCTTTTTTGAATTCAGTTACTGTCCTCATCTCTACCACCTCCACTGGGAGACTATTCCATGGATCCACTACTCTTTCCGTAAAGAAATATTTCGGCATATCACTCCTGAATCTATCTCCCTTCACCCTCATCCCATGTCCCCTCGTAGCAGAACTTGCTTTCAATTGAAAGAGGCTCTCTCCCTGAACATTTATGCCACGGAGGTATTTAAACATCTCAATCATATCACCTCTATCCCGCCTTTCCTCTAAGGTGTACATATTAAAATCCTTAAGTCTGTCCTCATATGCTTTATAATGAAGCCCATTAATCTTTTTAGTAGCAACCCTCTGCACCGACTCCATCCTGTTCACATCCTTTTGAAGGTGCGGTCTCCAGAATTGCACACCATACTCCAAATGAGGTCGCACCAAAGACTTATACAGAGGCATTATCACCTCCTTTTTTCTGATAGCCATTCCTCTCCGTATGCACCCAAGCATCCTTCTAGCTTTTGCCGTCACCTTTTCTACCTGTTTAGCTACTTTAAGATCATCAGACACAACCACGTCTAGGTCCCGCTCTTCTTTAGTGGACAAAAGTACTTCACCTCCTATACTGTATTGCTCCCTTGGATTGCTGCAGCCCAAATGCATGACCTTACATTTTTTAACATTAAATCCCAGCTGCCAAATTCTAGACCATTCTTCAAGCTTAGCTAGATCCCTCCTCATGTTATCTACACCTTCCTGGGTGTCTACTCTATTGCAGATTTTGGTATCATCCGCAAAGAGGCAAACCTTACCCGACAGCCCTTCCGCTATATCACTAACAAAAATGTTAAAAAGAATCGGACCAAGGACAGATCCCTGGGGCACACCACTGGTAACATCCTTCTCCTCAGAGTGAGCTCCATTTACTTGTACTCTTTGTCGCCTACCACCCAACCAATTTCTAACCCAAGCAGTAACTTTAGGGTCCATCCCTAGGGTGCTCAGTTTGTTTATAAGTCGCCTGTGAGGAACAGTGTCAAAGGCTTTACTGAAATCTAAATACACCACATCTAGAGCTCTCCCTCGGTCCAACTCCCTGGTCACCCAGTCAAAGAAATCAATCAGATTTGTCTGACAAGACCTGCCTCTGGTGAATCCATGCTGCCTCGGATCCTGTAATCCGCCGGACTCCAGAAACCTCACTATTTTCTCTTTCAGCAGCGTTTCCAATAATTTACTCACCACCGAAGTTAAACTAACCGGCCTGTAGTTTTCAACCACATCCTTACTTCCGCTTTTGTGTAAAGGCACCACATGAGCCTCTCTCCAGTCCTTTGGCACCACCCCCGACTCCAATGAGGCATTGAAAAGGTCAGTCAGTGGAGTTGCTAGAACGTCCCCAAGTTCCCTCAGTATTCTAGGGTGTATCCCATCCGGTCCCATCGCTTTGTCTACTTTAAGTTGAGCTAGTTTCTCACGAACACAGTCTTCTGAAAATTGTTCAAGATGTCCCTCGCTTCTGTTCTTATTTGTGGGTGTTTTCTGAGGTCCTGCTCCTGGTTCTTCATCTGTGAACACAGAACAAAAATATTTGTTAAGCAATTCCGCTTTATCCTTATCAGCTTTTACATATTCCCCCCCTGCACCCTTGAGTCTGACAATACCACTTTTGCCCTTCCTCTTCTCACTAATATATTTGAAAAATGTCTTATCCCCCCATTTTATTGCATTGGCTATTTCCTCCTCTTTTTGAATCTTTGCCTTCTTGACTACTTTGCTAGCTTCTCTAAGTTTTTCCAAATACAGATGCCTGTCTTCCTCTCTCTGTGATCTCTTGTATTTCATGAAGGCCTCCCTCTTTTTCTTCACTTTTTCAGCTACTTCCTTCGAAAACCATAGCGGTCTCCTGTTCCTTTTGCCTTTATTTACCATTTTAACAAAAAGGTTGGTTGCCTTTAAAATACCCCCTTTCAGTTTTGCCCACTGTTTTTCTACATCCCCCAGCTGTTCCCATCCCACTAACGACTCCCTGAGGTATTGGCCCATCTTCGCAAAGTTAGTCTTCCTAAAGTCTAAGATCTTCACCTTGGAATGGATTCTAACAACCCTAGTCCTAATACTGAACCACACCATCTGGTGATCACTGGATGCAAAATGATCTCCCACTACAACATCAGAAACACTTTCACCATTGGTAAGCACCAAGTCCAGTATGGCCCCTTCACGTGTGGGGTCTGTTACCAATTGCCTGAATAGTTCTCCCTGTAGAGAATCCAGGATCTCCTTACTTCTAGATGATACTGCAGCAGGAATGTGCCAATCAACATCTGGCATATTGAAATCTCCTAGCAGTAGCACTTCCCCTTTCCTAGCAATGCTGCGTATGTCTTCAATTAACTCTCTGTCCACCTCTTCCTCTTGTGAGGGAGGTCTGTATATCACACCAATGCAAATAGATTTCTCTTTCCCTCTTTCTAGTTTAACCCACAATGCCTCCTCTCTCCCTTTTAAGCTCTGTAATTCCAAAGCTTTAATAGTAGTTTTTACATATAGTGCCACTCCTCCTCCCCTTCTTCCTACCCTGTCCTTTCTGAATAAAGTATAGCCAGGTATAGTTACATGCCAGTGATGGTTTTCTGTGAGCCATGTTTCTGTAACTGCCACCAAATCCAAGTCAGCCGCTCCCACCAAAGCTTCAACTTCAGGGATCTTATTTCCCATGCTACGGGCATGAATACACACTGCTTTCCATATGTTACCCCTGTTACCCATTTCCATAAAGGTATTTAATGTATCACCTACCTGGGGGCTTTCACTTACCTGGGGGCTTTCTTCACCCATCCCCAACGAATCTAATTTAAAGCCCTCTTCAGTAGATTAGCCAGTCTACTACCAAAGATGCGTTGACCTTTCTTGGACAGATGGATGCCATCTCTGCTCTGCAACCCTTGGAACAGCATCCCATGGTCTAGGAAACCAAAACGCTCTCGAAGACACCATCCACGCAGCCATGCATTCATCTCCAGGATGCGAGCCTCTCTGCCTTGGCCTTTACCCTCAACAGGGAGGATTGAAGAGAACACCACCTGTGCACCAACCTGCTTCACCCTTTGTCCCAGAGCCATGAAGTCACTTTTGATACGTTCCGAGGTATACCTGGCAGTATCATTTGATCCAACATGGATTAGCAACATTGGGTAATAGTCAGTGGGCTTGATGAGTCTCGGCAAACTCTCCGTAACATCTTGGATCTTGGCACCAGGCAGACAGCATACCTCTCTGGATATCAAGTCTGGTCGGCAGATGGACGCCTCAGTACCTCTCAGAAGAGAGTCTCCAACCACCACTACCCTTCGTTTCCTTCTGGTCACTGATTCCGCAACTATGGGGTACTTGAACTCTGGTTCTTCCCTTTCCAGGGATGCTTCCACCTCCTCCACTTCCAGGGCTGCATAATGGTTCTTCAATTCAAGGGCTGGAGAAGTTGGATTGGTGATTTTGCTGGCTCTGGTGACTTTTGTCCAACCATCGACATTCTGTTGGCACCCATCTTCTCCTGTGCTGGAGAGCCTGGTTGCTGCAAGAAGCATCTCATCAATGTACTTCTCGCTGTCTTGAATGCTCCTCAGCCTTGCCACCTCCTCTCTGAGTTCCTCCACTTGTTTCCTCAGAGCTTCAGCATGCAGGCACCCTGCACATGGAACCGGTTCCTCAACTGGCATTAGGACCTCTGTCTGGACCGAGGCAGAAGCTGTAACGGGGGCAACAGCTTTAGCAATATGATTTTTCCCAGCCATTGTCCTGTTTGTAGAGCTTAGGTATCTGTTAAAGAAAAAGAGAGAGATCTACCAAGTACCAGCCGGTTTCGCAGCTGTCTTTTCAGAGAAAAAGCAGTTAAATCTCTTTAATTATATTCTAAATGTGCTGGTCCAATTCACTGTGATTTGTTAAAGGGGGAGGTGCCCTATAAAGCAAGACTGCTCACTAGGGGTGGGTGGGAGTCGGGGTGGGTAGGGAGGGAACTAACACCTGATTAGGTGTTAGCAGTTTCTGAACCTGAGGAGGTTACAGAGTTCAGCAACCTACTGTGCTCAAGTAAAAGTTCCCCTAAAACAGCAAAAATGAAAGTAACCTTGCTTTAAAAAATATACACAAAACACTTTTAAGAGCTCCCAGTCAGAGAGCTAGCAATGTAATAAAAAAAAAAAACCCAAACAAAGAAACCCTCAAATCCTTACTTACTGTTTGATGTGTGGAGCCCTGGTTAGGAAAGCCTCAAAAGGGCAGGGCACAGGAGCTTTTTATGCAGGCTTCAACTGCACTCAGGAAACAGGCCCACTAACTCTTGATTAGCTGTTAGCAGTTTCTGAACCTGAGGAGGTTACAGAGTTCAGCAACCTACTGTGCTCAAGTAAAAGTTCCCTGTTTGATGTGTGGAGCCCTGGTTAGGAAAGCCAGGAAAGTTAGGAAAGTTAGGCATCATCGTGGATAACATGCTGAAACCCTTTGCCCAGTGTGCAGCAGCAGCCAAGAAAGGAAATAGAATGCTAGGAATAATAAGGAAAAGAATGGAGAATAAAATAAAGGATATTATAATGCCTTTGTATCATTCCATGATGCGACTGCATCTTGAATATTGTGTGCAATTCTGGTCGCCGTATCTTAAAAAGGATATAGCATTATTAGAAAAAGTACAGAGAAGAGCCACCAAAATGGTAAAGGGGATGGAAGGATACCCCTATGAAGAGAGGCTAAAAAGGTTAGGACTCTTCAACCTGCAGAAGTGACGGCTGAGGGGAAATATGATAGAGATCTATAAATTAATGAATGGAGTGGAATGGGTAAATGTAGATTGATTGTTTACGCCATCAAAATATAGAAAGACTAGGGGACATGCAATGAAGCTACAGTGTAACCTATTTAAGAGAAAATATTTTTTCACTCAACGTTTAATCAAAGTCTGGAATTTGTTACTGGAGAATATGGTAAAAGCTGTTAGTGTAGCTGGGTTTAAAAAAGGTTTGGACAAGTTCCTGGAGGAAAGGTCCATAACGTCATCGTCTTGATGACACTGGTATAAAGACACAGGAACCGCCTCCTTACTCCAGTAACCTATTGACAAAGCAGACTCACCGGAGCAACAATTAAGTAGCAAATACTACTCACCAAAACCGTAAAAACAATTTAACTAATAACTAGTAAAAGACAACAGTATGTATTCTTTTCTTCTCCTTTTATGTCATAATAGCTATGAACTAACTGCGTGGGTCTGCCCTTCCCCTCCCCTCGTGGAGGATTTGGACCCTATCAGAATCCCCAACTTTTTGAAAACAACCCTCCCCCTTTCATGGACCCTAACCTTCACCGCTGCTCCACCAGCTTACCTGTGAAATATCTCTCGGTTCAGGCTATAGTCCAAAAGAAATCACTAGGGAAGGATACGAGACTAGACTGGAGTTCCTCAAGGAACAACAATTAGCAGGTAAGTCTAATTTCACCTTCCTTATCGTCCCTCCAGTCTAGTCCCGAACCTCTGGGGATGTAACAGAGCAGTGCAACAAAATTAACGGGAGGGACTTGCTAGACCAGCCTGAAGCACCGCTGATCCAAAACAGGTATCCCTTTCCGCCTGAACATCTAGATGGTAATGCCTAACAAAGGAATTTAAAGATGACCAGGTAGCCGCCTTACAAATTTCAACCGCTGGCACCAAACTATACTCTGCCCACGACGTCGCTTGCGCTCTAGTCAAATGCGCTCTAAGTCCCTCTGGCACTGATTTGCCCTTCAAGAGATATGCTAATGCTATTGCCTCTTTGAGCCATCTGTCAATGAAAGCTTTCGACGCTGCTTCCCCTTTTCTTGTTCCCCCAAACAGAACAGTCTATCTGTTTTGCGGAAACTCGCCGTCTTTTGCAAATACTTCTTTAAAGCTCGATGAACATCTAACAGATGTAACTTCCCCGCTGATGTACCCTCACTGTTTTCCCCAAAAACAGGTAAAGATACTACCTGGATTAAATGAAAAGTTGACACTACTTTGGGTAAAAATGACGGCACCAGTCTCAAGACCACTTTCGAATCACCAAAAACCAGGAAAGGCTTCCTACAAGACAAAGCTTGTAACTCTGAGATTCTTTGGGCCGAAGAAATAGCCACTAAAAAACGACTTTGAGAGTCAGGTCCTTTAACGATGCTCTAGACAAAGGTTCAAAGGGCTTGTGCACCACGGCCTCCAGTACTAAATGAAGATCCCATGTCGGTACTAGCTGCCTACATGGCGGTCTCAAAAGCGACACCACCCTCAAAAAACACTTGATATCTGGATGTCCTCCCATCGCCTCTCCTTTTATTTTACCTCTATAACAGGAAAGCGCCGCCAACTGCACCCTTAAGGATGCAGCCGCTAAACCTTTCTCAAATCCGTCTTACAAGAAAGTTAGAACCCGTGGAACCGAAGATTTTAACGCTTCAATCTTCCTGTCCACACACCAAGCTTCAAATACGCGCCAGATACACACATACGCTAATGAAGTTGATCTCCGCCGAGCCTTCAACAAGGTGGAAATCACCGCTGCAGAATATCCTCTCGCCGTCAACCTCACCCTTTCAAAAGCCAAGCCGTGAGCGAGAACCGATCCACCTGAGGCATTAGCAGTGGACCCTGAAATAACAGGTCCCGCTGACACAGAAGATGCCATGGTTTCCCTACTAGAAGCCTCATCAGATCCGCATACCAAGGACGTCTTGGCCAATCCGGCGCTATTAATATTACCTCTCCTCTGTGAGCCTCTATGCGTTGCACCACCCGACATATTAGCACCCAAGGTGGAAACACGTACAGGAGTTGATCTTGCGGCCAGGGCTGTATGAGAGCTTCTAAGCCCTCCGACATCCTCTCCTTTCTTCTGCTGAAGAAACAATTGGCCTCTGCTGACTGGAACGTTGCCATGAGGTTCATTACTGGCATCCCTCAGCGGCATACCAAGCTTTCGAACACTTGCGGATGGAGAACCCACTCCCCTGGGTCCACCTTTACTTGACTTAGAAAATCGGCCTTCACATTTTCCACTCCTGCCACATGTGCTGCCGATAATGCCAGCAGGTGCATCTCGGCCCACTCGAACAACTGTTTGGCCTCGGTTTCCAGCGGCACACTGCTGGTGCCTCCTTGCCGGTTGATGTAGGCTACTGCAGTCGCATTGTCGGAAAACACCCGAATGGCCTTCCCTTGAAGACAAGGTTGAAACACTCGAAGAGCTAGCGTTATCGCCTGCAATTCCAACCTGTTGATCGACCAGACCTTTTCCTGATCGGTCCACTGCCCTTGGGCGAATTGTCCTTGGAAGTGAGCTCCCCAGCCAGATAGTCTGGCATCCGTTGTTAAAGGTATCCAACACGGTAACTCCAATGGCATTCCCTTTTTCAGATGCTCCGGACGCAACCACCATTGAAGAGCCCAATGTGCCTCTGGCATACAGGGCAGTACCTGATACAGATGGTCCTCCTGGTGTGACCACCATCTGAGTAGTGCTCTCTGCAACGGCCTCATGTGGGCTCTCGCCCACGGAACCAACTCGAGTGTCGCCGCCATGGTACCGAGCAACTACAGATAATGCCAGGCTGTAGGATTTCTTCTGTCCAGAAACCTGCGGACTAGCTTTCTCAATCTTCGTGCCCCGTGCTGCGGCAGAAACACTCTTCTTACATTTGTATCGAAGTGAACACCCAGGTATTCCAGGTTCTGCGATGGTTCCAACCTGCTTTTCGCCATATTGACTACCCATCTGAGACTCTGTAAGAATGCCATCACTCTGGCTGTAGCCGCCTCGCTCTCGGCTCTGGACTTCTCCCGGATCAACCAATCGTCCAGATAGGGATGCACCAGAAATCCGTCCTTTCGTAACGATGCTGCTACCACCACCATCACCTTGGTGAAGGTTCGTGGAGCCGTAGCCAGCCCAAACGGTAACGCCCGGAATTGAAAATGTCCCATCGGCACGGCAAATCCTAGAAACTTCTGATGTTCCTGATGAATCGGGATCTGTAGATAAGCTTCCGACAAATCCAGGGACGTCAGAAACTTTCCTTTTCTTATGGCTACGATGACCGACCTTAAGGTCTCCATATGAAAATGCGACACTCAGAGACAGTGATTTACTCTCTTGAGATCCAAAATTGGCCGGTAGGTTCCTTCCTTTTACAGCACTATGAAGTATATTTATTTATTTTATTTATTTATTTACTTCTCTTATATACCGCGCTATTAAAATCAGTGCGGTTTACAATTGAACAAAAAACATACTGCAATGTCACACGACAATTGAGTTTTTACATTGAACATGGACGAGATAACCTGGAGGTAACAGGGGTAACTAATTACAGAGTAATTATTCATGGAGTATGGTGAGAAATTATACATATAGTATGGTGAGAAATTATACATATAGTATAGCTTGGTTTCAACATATTTATAAGAGGTTTAATCAATAAGATGTGTGATCAGTACCAATAATAAATAAGAGAGGGGATATGGTGGTAGAGCTAGTCATTTTCTTTATGGTGTTGGATTTTGGGTGGGGTGGAGTAGGGTGTAGGATGTGAGGATGGGTGGTTGTTTCTGGGATTGGATTCTGGGTAATGGATGAGGAAAAGGTGTTGTTTGAGGGCTTTTCTAAATGACAATAGGTCTGGGGTGGAACGGAGCTCAGTGGGGAGGGCATTCCAGGTCATGGGTGCAAATAGAGAGAAGGCTCTATTGGCAGTAGCCTTTTTGCACTTAGTTAGAATGTTGGGGATCTCTAGAGTGTTTGTTTGATTAGATCTCCTGATCCTGTTGAACGGCCGTCTTTGAATGAGTTTGCTGATGGGTGAGGTGATCTGGTTCCTTAGGGCTTTGAATGTTAGTACTAGGGACTTATACTGGATTCTAGCCTGAAGTGGAAGCCAGTGGAGATCCATCATGACTGGGGTTATATGTTTAGCTCTTGATGTACCTGCAAGTACCCTTGTTGCAGCATTCATTGCAAGGTGAAGAGGTCCTAGTGTTGACTGAGGGAGGCCATGAAGGATAATATTTGCAAAGTCTAGACGTGGGAGCACCAAGGCTTGGAAGATAGTTCAGTAGTCATTAAAGTCCAATAGGGGGCGCAGGTGACGTAGTATCCGGACCTTATGGTAAATTGCTTTTGTGATGTTCTTCACATGTGTAAACATGTCGAGTCGTTGGTCAAGCGTGATGCCGAGATAGCGGATAGTTGATTTTGCTATCAACTCAATATTGTTTACTTTTAATGTGGGGGGTGGGGAGAACATCTGGTTCTTGGTGAGGAATAAGACATCTGTTTTACTATGGTTGATCCTTAAATTTTGTGTTGTAAGCCATTGTGATACAGCTTCGAAGCAGCTTGATATAGGTGAAAAATCAGGTTGATCAATCAGGAATGGTGAGCAGATTAGGACGTCGTCTGCGTAGACTAGGCACTGGATGTTGAAGGAGCGGATTAGGGTACAAATTGGTTGCATATATATGTTGAACATTAATGCAGATAGGGATGAACCCTGAGGTACACCTTGATTGAGAGGGAATGGGTCAGAAGTCATGGGACCTGTTCTGACTTGTTGCCATCTGTTAGATAGGTAGGACTTGCACCATGCTATAGCTGAGCCTTGTATTCCTTTCTCCACAAGACGGAGTATCAGAGTTTCATGGTTGACTGAATCAAAGGCTGCAGCAATATCCATGAAAATGAGGACAAATCCCTGGCGGATGTTATCAAGTCCTGTAACTAGATCATTGAAGAGAATTGTGAGGATGGTGTCGACACCATGAGCTTCTCTGAAGCCATGTTGAGATGGATCCAGTGGAGCTACATCGTCAATATGTTGTTGGATTTGTCGTTGAACTACCTTTTCAATGATTTTAGCGAGTAGGGAGATGCTTGATATTGGGCGAAAAGATTCAACTTTGGAGGAATCAAGTTTGTTGTTTTTTAATAATGGGCGGATTGAAGTAAATTTCAGGCTTTGTGGGAAAGATCCTATGGAGAGGGATTGGTTTGTGATTCTGCTTATAGCGGGACTAAGTTCTTGGCGTAATTCTTTGATCCAACTAGCTGGACATGGGTCACTAGGGGCAGTGGTAAGATTAATGGATGTGATAATATCTTGTATTTCTTTATTGGATACTTCGCAAAATTTGAGTAGAGGGGTTTTACATGTAGTAGAGGAGATTGTGCAGGTGGATAACTTGTTGGCTTGGATTATCTTTGATTGTAGGTAATTTGCATAATCTTGTGGGTGAGGCATAGTTGTTTGGGCGGGAGCTGGGTCACCTGTTAGGGACTTAACTATGCTGAACAGATCATGAGGTTTGTTAAGCGATCGCTTTAGAATATCTGCATGGTATTGTTTTCTTTTTTCCATCGTCATTGCTCGATGAGATTGTAGATAAGAGGTGTATGTACGTAGAGATTCAGGGGACCGGGCGTGGCGCCAGTGTCTCTCTAGTTTACGTAAGTGAAGGAGCGACGCTCTAAGGTCATTGGTGTACCATGGAGCATGTTCTCGATTCTTGATGTTTATTCTTGTGGTTGGAAGGGAGGCAGCTGATTTAAGGGCGTGGTCCCAGTTGGAAACTAGTTTATCTGGGTCAGATAGTGTGATCATAAGGCGAGGTAAGATTTCCTCAAGGGCTTTATCCTTAACAAAAGGCTTAAAACGTGTAGATAGAGAGCTCAGTGGGGCTTGTGCCTTGATAGTGCTGTTAGTCTGATGGATGGTGGGTATCTGAAATGTGATAAGATCATGATCAGACCAGGGTACTGAAGTTATTGATGTGGC
The DNA here is from genome assembly GCA_033557465.1 of Ichthyophis bannanicus. Classification (NCBI taxonomy): domain Eukaryota; kingdom Metazoa; phylum Chordata; class Amphibia; order Gymnophiona; family Ichthyophiidae; genus Ichthyophis; species Ichthyophis bannanicus. The sequence continues at coordinate 416,978,078 of CM066037.1, forward strand.
GAAGTGGTAAGCTATATTTGTTGCTATCTGTGGGGCGAAGATCAGGTCAAGTGTGCTTCCCTTGATGTGGGTAGGTGATTCAATAATCTGATTGTATCCCAGATCTTTCATAGCATCAATGAAGGCTGTTGCATGTGCAGTTAGAGAAGGCAGGTTAAAATCTCTCATTATCCAGCTTGGGATACTGGAATTGCAAGCAAGATTGATTATTGTTGGTAATTCGTCTGGTGAGGGTGTTGGAGCTCGATATAAAAGGTTGATAGAGCAGAGTTCATTTGTTATAGTAATCATATCAAGGTGAGTGGTGCTGGATGCATTGCTTGTTTTGAACTGGAGATTGGATTTTGTGAGGATGAGTGTACCTCCTCCTTTTTTATTAGATCTGTGGCAAGTGTGGATGGTGAAGCCAGGTGGTGACATCTGGTGGATGAGAGCATTATCGCAGTCTGATAGCCAAGTTTCGGTTATCATTAGGATATCAAGATTGTGTTGAGATATCAGGTCGTGGACCACTGGCCATTTTGAACGTATAGATCTTGCATTTATAAGTGCACACCTGATTGGGTGTTGGGATTTGTTTTTCTGGCTATGGTCCTTTTTGAGGTTTTGCAATGGGATGTATAGTAGGTGGGGGTGGGTTGTGATGGGTCTTGATGAAGGGTGACGGGGGGTTTCAAACCATTTTCTTCCCGTGTAGCGGAGAATTGGGATGAAGCTGGTGTCAGGGTTAAAGGCGTGAAGAAGGTTGGGGTAGTAGGAGGTAAGGAGGAGTAGGGTTAAGCTCAAGATTGAGTGCATTTTTGGTATCTTGAGTGAAGGGTACATATGTGATTGCAAGGTAGGTAGATTTTAGGATAGTAAATTAGAAAAGGCCTGAATGTCTTAGTAGATCTGTATTATTGTGAAGTAAATAGAAGAGACTATAGGGTGTCTATAATGTGGTTATGTACTATGGGTTACAAGATATATACTATAAGTACATTGTACACATTTGTATAGTAGCAACATTAATTAAAGTAATGCAAATATAAGGAACAGTAATTGTATCAGTAATGGTGGTAACTAAATATAGGTAGTCAAACTAACAATGGAACACCAGTGTAAATAGCATTTTTGATAAAAGGATCAAATTATAAAATTACATTAGTGTGGTAGCATTATTAATTAAACTAACATAGTAGGCAGTAACAGGTAGACAAAGGAGATAACATTAAACATAATGTTGATTTAAGGTAGTGAACCTGGTTGCAGAAATTTGCTCAGTGGTGTTGATTCAGAAGAAGATTTGAGTTTGGGATTTGATTTGAGATTGGGCAGCAGGTCTGATGGCTGTTAGCTGCTGTTTGAGATTGGGCAGCAGGTCTGATGGCTGTTAGCTGCTTCAGCTATGCAGATGGAATCACAGATCCCCAGAGGGGACAGGAGCTGGAGAGAGTCTCTGTCACAGAGCCTGATGGTGCTTCTTATTTAAAAAGCAAGCTGGAGCTCTGATTGGGCAGCAGGTCTGATGGCTGTTAGCTGCTTCAGCTATGCAGATGGAATCACAGATCCCCAGAGGGGACAGGAGCTGGAGAGAGTCTCTGTCACAGAGCCTGATGGTGCTTCTTATTTAAAAAGCAAGCTGGAGCTCTGATTGGGCAGCAGGTCTGATGGCTGTTAGCTGCTTCAGCTATGCAGATGGAATCACCATATGGAGTACCGACTGCATCCGTACTGGTCTGGGGGTACCGGTATCACTGCTTTGAGGGATAACAGCTTTTCTAAGATCTCCCGAACTGCTTCGCATTTGGATCATGCTTTGCACAGAGATTGCACGTAAGAATCGGTCACCGGCCGTTGAAACTGCAATGCATACCCTTCTCGGATAACCTCCAGTACCCACTAATCTGACGTGATTTTGACCCAGGCAGGATAAAACTCTCGTAAACGACCTCCTACAGGTACCTATCCCACTTGGGTCCTCCTAGCTTCATTGTGACTTTCTAAGATTCAAGGCCAAAGAGGCGGAAAAAGCTCTGCCCGTTCCTTGAAATTCTCGAAACCCCTGATTCCTATAGGGGAAACATCCTCTTTGACCCTGACTGAACTGTGGGGACCGAAAACGACGAACTCCCTTGGTTGTCCTCTGGATGTTGGAACCGACCGCCCCTGCTTTTGTTTGTCCTCTGGCAGCCTTCCGCCCTTGGACTCTCCTAAATCCTTCACCAGTTTATCCAAATCTTCTCCAAAAAGGAGCTTTCCTCTGAAAGGAAGCTTGCCAAGCCTTGCCTTGGAGGACCCATCTGCCACCCAACTGCGTAACCAAAGATATCGCCTTGCCGCTATTACCGATGCCATACTCTTCGATAACACTCGAATAAGGTCATAATGAATATCGGCTAGATAAGCAGGCCCTGACTCTATTCTGGCTGCTTCTTCGGTCATCTCTCCCAGCTGTTCTCCCTGAATCCGTTGAGACCAGCCAAGACAGGCTTTCGCTACCCAAGCTCCACAAATAGATTCTTGGATGGACAGTGCATTTATGTCAAACACCTGTTTCAACAAAGTGTCCAATTTTCTGTCCTGGGCGTCCTTGAGAGCTGTGCTACCCTCCACCGGAATGGTAGTCTTCTTGGTAACTGCAGAGACAGCTGCATCTACCTTGGGAGACTTAAACGATTCTCGATGCTGTTCAACTAGTGGGTAGAGATGAGCCATAACTCTGGACCCTTTAAGTCCTGCCTTGGGCATGTCCCATTCACCTTGAATCATTTCTCTAACTACTCTATGCACCGGAAACACTCTCTGAGTCTTCCGAAAGGCCTGCAACAAGGGGTCCTCCAACATGGGATCCTCTGCCGGTCCCACTGCCGGCATATTAAACGCTTTAAGCGTCTCAGAAATGAGCGCCGGTAGCTCATCCCTTCTGAACACGTGGACCACCCTAGCCTGGTCTTCCTGCTCTGTGAGTTCTCCTTCTTCCAGTTCATCGTCCAAATCCAAGTCCTGATCTGCTTTCTCTGAGTGGATACCCTTAGAAGCCACGACTGTTCCGGTCGCTGCTTTTCACTCCTGGACTTCTTTGCAGGAACCCCGGTAGCCCCCGAGCTCAGAGGGGTCCCCGGCCTCTTCTGCCCCCAGCTTCACTTTATGCCCCTCTATCCCGTCTTCAAGGGCTTGCTCCATAGAGGCTACTTCCTGAACTCAGCCTCTACATACCCCTGTCTCTGACACCACTCCCCTTCTAGTCCCTCAGACTAAGCACTGTGGCCTAGAAGGCATGCTGTCTAAGTGGCTACCTTGAACGACGACACCACCGGTTGCCAAGGTATATTGAAAACACTGCCAGCAATAACAACTCCTAACTGAATCAGCGTGTCTTTCTGTTAAAATTTATTTATTTATTTATTTTTTAAAAAACACTAAGGAATCTTCCCCAAGTTACTCTGATCCCAATCCTGTGTAAAAAATTTGAAACCGAAGCTTTGCTGTCTAACTACACCCTGTTGAATGCAGCTAGCAAGCAATGGAGCTTCCCAAGTGGCTGACACGCGGCGCGGCCTGCTCCGTTATCTGCACTTGTCTCTCCCTGCTAAGTCTGCAGCGTTTCACCTGATACTGGCTCCCCTTAACTTTGGGACTGCAAACCACCGACTTCTGGAGACTTTTTGTGTCTTGTACTCCACTCCCTACGCTCAGTCGAATCGCGGCTTTAGCGTCAGGGAAGAGCTGACACCAGACGAATAGCTGCACTTGTCTGCAGCACTCTCTTCCGTCAGCTTTTCAGGACAAAAAATGGCAGCCCCCTCCTGCAACGTTGCGATATACATGCTGCCGGCTCCTCACCCATAAATGTGGGTTCTGGAGCCAGAGCCTTGCCCCTCAGAAGCCTGCTGTCCCATTCAGACTAAAAAGTAAATTACAGAAGAACAGGTGAGGGAGGAGGTGAGGGGGGAGGCAGCACCTCAGCACAGCTTCCTTTTTACTTCTTTTAAAGATGTAAACACCACTTTCCTAACACTCAGTTCCCTTTATCTAATTTCTATCACTCCTATCACTCTCTTTAATTGTTCCTCATGTGAGCCCCTAACCTCTGGGCTCACCAACCCTCCAGCTGCTTGGGGACTGAGATAACTGGAGTGAGGAGGCAGTTCCTGTGCCTTTATACCAGTGTCATTCTCCAAGCTGCTGGAGGAGGAGCAAAATCCAGCGGTTCGGGACTAGACTGGAGGGACGATAAGGAACTTTTGAATTTATTAACTGGCATATATCATCTCTGAGACATGTGCATCACTAACATTTTTGCATTTTGTTTAGTACAAGAGAAAATTAATTTATTTTTAATTCTCCAGTATTGTACATTCCAAGTTTGGCTTTTGGGGTTCCCAGTTTAATTATTGTCTTCATATTTCTAAATTGTGATCCCTTGTTCTATGTTTGGTGATGGTCTATGTTCTGCATGTGTAACCAAGCTGAGGTATTCTGTTCATGTAGTTTCTATGTGACAGTCCCACTAGTTCTCTTTCCCCAGTAGGAGATATATTGGAATTCTCTGAGATGTACTGGTTTAATATCTGCATTGTTGCCTTTTGATAGGTAGGGTTTGGTGCTTTGTGAGTCCTAGTGCTGTTATGATACAGCAGGTTTGCTATGGATTCTAAATGAGCAGGGTGTATAGTACTTCCTAATATGCCTGGCAGTTGGCACTGAAGTATAGTAATGTAGAAATCTGGTAGTCTCTTTATTCTCACTGCCCATGCAAATGGTATTGAGATACTCATTAAGAGGCATGTTTACTAAAAGTTAATGCTCATTCATAAATATTAATGTGTGCCAATTGCAGCAGCATACATGTATTTCTAATGGCGCAGTGGAATTTAATGCACATTAATATTTCGTAAACATGTCCCTAAGTCATTGCCAGGACAAAAAAGAGGCTTGTGAAGGGCTCCTTTGAAAGCCGCCTAAAATTTTAGATGGGCAAACAAAATTAATTAAATTTATGCAAATGAGGTACAGTGGATATGCAAATGAGCCTCTGCACATGGCTTCGCATCACCCTTGGACCGCCGCTGTTCTGCTTACTTGAGAGTCAAGTGCATGTGAAGCTTCTAAAGGGTGCACTATGAAGCAATGGCCTTCTGGCTTTCCAATCTTTGGGAGATCTGGTTCCCTTCCCCCTCTCCCCAATCCTGACTTTCTGGGAACTGCTGTCTGGTCTTGCCTATGGGTGCTAAAATCTTAAATCCAGCCCTAGGTTTTGTAATAAGCATTTACACACATTTTACATTATCTCATGTGAGTTTCTCACATCTATAATCTATTTTGAGCAATCCAAATTTGGAAAGTCTTTGGATGTTGCCTAGAAAAAAGTGAAACTTTTACAGCTCATAATCTCTAGAGAGCAATTTATCTCTCTGCCGGTAGAAAAACTGTAGAAAATGCAATCAGTGCTTCCCTCATAGTACAGTTTTGTATAGGCTCATGCAAATTTAGTAGATGAAGTGACAGTATTTTATAGGAAGTCAGCTCCAGCGTTACTGAATGCAGATTTCCCTAATTTCCTGAAGTCGCTCAAATTCCTCTCATTAAGCAGGAGGTTATTTTCTTTCCACTTTCTAGGCTAAAATACATTTCAGCACCAAGAAAATCATCAAAGTATTATCTATATCCTGTTAGTAAAGATCACGAAGGACACCTATGAAATAAGGAGGTAATTTTATAAGGGATGATCTAGGATTAGAGAGTAAAAAAAGTGTGTGCATTGAGTCAATGCTGACTCCTGGTGATCCAACTGACCCAACTCCTGGGTTTTCTTGAAGGTAAATTATCAGGCTTTTCTTCCACACAGTAAGTCTACAGCAGCCTGTGTGCCAAGACTTATTTGTCTTTATAAAATACTAGCATAAGTGGCAGGCATAGATAACAGCATCCGTTCCAGTCTATAGCAGATGTAAATGAATGTGTGTTCAGTAAGCAAGCATGTGTTAAATTAAGGTATTTCACAATCAATGCGGATACTTGAGAACTCTATCCATGATTTGCCTAGACGTCATCCCCGACTATGCCTACTTCATATCAACACCCGGATTTTTATGCCAGTTTGGTGTTTTATAGGAGGCCATTAAACTGTATACCGGCGCATACAGGTGATAATGACCTTATAAAATTACCCCCCATAATTTAGTTTGTAAACTAAGACTAATTGGCATGTGCTAAAAATAGCATGCTATACAGCAGTGGCGCATCGCAAATATCAATGGTGTAGCCAGAAATAATGGTTTTGGAGGGGCCCAAGCTTAACTGAGAGGCCCAAGCTTAACTGAGAGGGGCCAAAGCTTAACTGAGAGGTAATTACAACCCAAAGTAAAAGCACCTTACTGGGCAGCCCAAATGGGCCATGCTGGTCTTTATCTGCCCTCATTTATTATGCTACTATGTTAAGTTATGCAGTCACTTCCTCTTGAATTGCTTCCATGGGTGAGTATGTGGTTTAACATCGGTAAGTAATTGAAATACTTGCATGACAACTGTTGCACTGTTTAGTTAGAAATCCATACATGTCTGAGTCATTCTAGTTATGCTCTTATTGATAAATAATGCTTTCATATTCATCTAAAAATGGATTTCTAACTAAACAGCCCTTGTGGATTAGCCTATGTGGGCAAAACAGCCAGGTCTTTCAAGTTGCACCTCCAAAAAAATAAAAGCAGGTTGAAGTGTCGGCGGCGCGACACATCCCTGGTACAGCATTGTTTGGATTTCAAGTATTCCTTTTTTCATTTATGCTGTTTTTGCATTGATCAGTTGCTCGCCTGTAAAGGTAAAAGAACTAAGGATGAGTGCCTGTTGTTTAGTGAACAACGTTGGATTCATCGTTTGGGGACTATTGCCCCGGGGGGTCTCAACGCCCAGATTGAATGGAGTGTATGCTTATGATTGGGTTGTTGAGAGGGTTCAGGATGGGGGCTTTTGAGGCTGCTTCAATACATGCAGGATGAACTGATATATGGGTTTTCCCTTGCCATATATGGGTGCCATTTTTTGGGGGAGGAGGGGTTTCCCCTTTTGCTATGCAGTGACATCATTGAATTTTTTGTATTTCTGTGTAACGCATGCGTGGCGGTTTTTGCACTGCTGAGTGGTTTGGTTGGCGTCCTGAGGGCCGGTGAACATGGTGCTGGCTGAGACAGGTATGCTCTGTTCATTTGTTGTTTGTTATTGGTTTGGAGGGTGTCAGTAGAGTTTTCCGCTCGTGATGGTACTATGTTGTTCTGATGTTGATTTGGTTTCTCTTTTCCTTCACAGTGATGCATGCACGGTTGGAGGGGTTTTCCCCGAAGAAGCTTCCTTGGCAAAACGTTTAGGCTGCCTGTGTACAGTGTCGGGTGTGCTCCCCCTTTAATATTGCCCCACAACATGTCAATTGTGTGTGGCTTGATTGGTGCGTCTGGTTAACTGCATCAGTGCTATGCCCTTTCAGGTAAGTGCCCTTTGTGTCATGTTTTCTGGCGATTTAAAGCCTTTGGCAATTTAAAGCTTGTGCTGTGAACTTGTATTGCCTTGTAAACACTGTGAAGTAATGTGTTAGAAATGTGTCCTTGTTTGAAGATTTTTAAGGCTGGGTGGAGGTTTAGTGTGTTGAAAGGTACACTCCTGGTGATGAAGCTGGGTTTATGTTACCTGGTGTTCTGAGGCTCACTCTTCTTCCTTCTGGTTTTTTTCATTGCGTGTTAGTACCTGATGTGAGGATTGTTTATGAAGTAGAGTGATCTTTATATACATTATTTTGTCAGATACTGTGAAGTAACACAGCACTCTGCAAAAAGACATTCAGAACCTTACCATATCACAACAACTCTAACTCTCAGGATTCAAACAGCAACAAGTGTACCTATGAAAAGGCAGCACAACCAAAATTATACCGCAGTAGTGTAGCCAGAAGTCAATTTTTGGAGGGGTACAGGGTTAAGATAGGTGAGCAATAAGTACACATCTTCCCGCGGCAGCTGCATATGTTGCTCACCCATGGCATCGGGGCCACTCTGCTTTCCTTCCCTGGTGTGCGGCCGGCACTGCCTTGCGCCTGGCTTTGCAGGTTTAGCAGGTGCACCGTGACAGTAGAACATTGGTGAAGGCCACTGCTCCTGGATCTGTTCTGCTGACAGGGCTTTAGGGTCCCCACCAGGCATAGTAATTCATGGCTGGGCTACAGAAATTGGAGGGGCCTGTGGCAGAAGTGGAGATCCACCCGTGGCTATGCCCCTGCTATGCCAGGTCCTAAAATACCAAAACACTATCTATGGAGAAAACAGAAGAAGCAGGATTGCTACAGATCTCTACACAAGCTCCGTGCTAGCAGAATACCACACCTCAGCCACACATGCAAAACACAGGCAAACCGTCACCAAAGGAGGAACAAAGGACTATAAATGAATAAGAGAAATATAAAACCATAAACCATAAATCCCAAGAAGTCAGACTCTGGATGCAGTTCAGCACTGGAGAAATGGAAACAGAAATGCATTTTCTGTGTATACTGGGCAAAATACAAAGACATCAGAGATGCACATTTTCCAAAGCAGCCATGTTCCAAGTAATAAATTCAAAATAAAATACAGTTTTCTACTTTTTGTTGTCTGGGCATTTTATTTTTCCATTTTCCTCTGTCAATCTTTTTTTTTTCTTTTGTAATTCTTATTATGGAATTGTGAGGTTACCAAATTATAATGTCATTCTGCATATTGTCATGAGGTAGACAGCACAGACCCTGAAATATTAAGAAATAATAGGAAAGAAGAGCTTACCTTGCAGCCACAGGTGCAGTTGCAGCATTCACAATGCAGAGAGGCAGGGAAAAGGAAAACAAACTTTCCACATGGTTTTAGTGACGCAGTAAGAATTGAGGGTTCCAATCAGGCTCACCTGGACCTAGACTCACGTTCCACGTTAGTTGAGCAGAGAGATAAAAACAGGTGGGAAATCCCACAGAGTCAGAGGTGGAAGGAGAAAGAGAAGGAGAGCGAAGGGAAGCTGGAGCCTGGATTAGGGCTGGAGCAGGAGTTTGACTGTGAGGAGGAAAGCAGAGACCAAAGGAAGTCTGACTGCAGTTCCAGGCAGGCTTGGAGAGAAGGTGAGAACAGAACTCCCAAGCAGTTACAGAAAGACACGTTGCCTTGGAGAACCAGGGCTGAAGAAAGGCAGGCTGATAAACCCAGGAGAGCTAAGAAAGACAGTAGCAAAGTCTTCCTGGCCAGAGGGGTCCTCATACCGAGGCAAACAGCCCAGCCAACAGAAGGCAGAGGTCACGTCCAGGGAAGCTCACTGAAGGCAGGAAGTGAGTTTCCTTCAGCCAAGCACAGTAACCGGTGTTCCCAAAGAAGAGCAGGCTGCAGGGCAGAGAGAAAGCCTTGGCTAGAAGCAGAGGAGGTTGAAACCATCTTCTCCACAGGAAAAGATAAGTACCCTATCTGTTGTGAAGGGAGAGAAGGGGGTCTCCGTGGGAAAAGCCAGGCTTACAACAAGCTAGTGAACTCTTATTGGCCTAAGCCGTGGGAAGAAATCCCCAGCACAGCTCCAGCTATCTGGGACACCCAAAAGCAGCTCCAACTTGAAGCAACTGAGGTTTCCCCAGGGCAAGGCTCGGAGAGCAGCGTCACAGGGGCTCAGTGTCCATACACAGGACCAGGTCCTGGCCCTATGCAGTGGGAGACCTATAGCACAGAAAACATCCCTGAGCCCATGGAATGTGCTTTATGTGTGGCTAATAACATAGAGTCTCTCTGTTAAGTTAAGAAGCAAGAAAGAAAGTGTATTTCTGCACATTGGAAATGTGATGGACTATTGTTTGCTGGAAAGAAGCATAATTATTATTTGTTAAGCATCCTCTACACCGGTGAAGCAACCGTTCTTTTATGTTGTCCTTATTCTATGACATCCTCAAGGGAAAGGGAATAAAACCCAACCTTAATTTCACTCTGGTCACGACTACAGTGTTCTTATTTTCCACAACTCAAGGCTATACCCGGGCCTAGGCAACCGCCTAAGACCGGCGTAGTCTCACAATATATAATTTCATTATACACGTTGTCCCCCGCAGCCCCCTCTAGTGGCGGCGTAGTGGTTCCACAGGGGCTGGGGAGCGCATAAGAATTAAAAGGTTCAGGGTTGATCTGTTGTGAGGGTCAATGGGATAGCAGGTCACATTGTCAGCCTCAGGGTCAACAACCTAAAAAAGTAACTCTTGCCAAGTGTAGGGTACAAAAAGGCTTTTATTTCCCCTTTTCGCATGAAGAAATTCAAAATATGAGGTAATGAGTAACAGAACATAAATTCAGTTGCATCAAAACGTGAGTCAGCAAAACACTCAAAATAACATGGTTCCTTCACCAACTTAAAGCATAAACTTTCCAGTACAGTTTGCACACTTTAGATTTGTTTGCCTTTTACTCAAAGATATCTTCTTGTGCAAAAGTCACATTCCATTGTTTCTATATCTTCACTGCTCTCAGATTCCCCTGGCAGCCATTCCATGTCTATGGGATCTGAAACTGAGGTCTCTGAGATTATTTATTTATTTATTTATTTAACAGTTCTTCTATACCGCTCTATTTTAGATCAGAGCGGTTTACATTTAACATCAACTATACAACACAAGGAACTTTGAGTTGTATTTACAATAAACAGGGAGATCAACTTGGAAGTAACTGGGGGAAACTATGTACAATTCTTAACTCTATACATTGTATCACACTGGTACCTGATTTCAGGCAGAACATATCTACATCTTATTTACACTGGGGTACATTCTGAGCGATCAGTTGATTATCCTTGGATATTAAAACCTGGTTTCCTAAAAGCATGCCATACTGTATCCCAGTGCTGGCTTGGGAGTTTGGGGCGTCGGCTTTTAGGTCTAGTATATCTCCCTGGGCTTGCTGTCGTTTCAGGACTAAAAGTTTGCTCCTTCCATTCTCTGGCAACATTAAACTTTTTCCTGTAAAACTTATCAGTTATATCTGGTTTAAAACAGTCCTTATTGTCCAGATAAAAACTAGCCCTTTGTTCCTCTCTAGGCTTCTTGAAAAAGGCTTGAGGCCTAGTCTGAGAGTTTTGTGCTCCAGGTATATCCTTTCTCTCAAGGCTATGAACTTTTCCTTTATCTTTCAAGTTACTTTTGTAAAAGCTTTTAAAAGTACCTTTTTTCTCTTGAAGGTTTCTTCTCCAACCGGAGGGATAAGCACTTCCTTCCTTGGCTGCAGTCCGTGATACTGCCCCTTGAAGTTGTGTATGGCCTTTCTCTAGGCCTGCTCTCCCAGTAGCTTCCTTTCCTTTAGCTCTGCTGGGTTTGTCAGTGACCTCACCTCGGTCTCTGAGTCTGGCCTCTGGAGCTTCCCTTGGCACTGCCTCCTGTTCTCCACATGGAGGTCTCTGCCAAGCTCCTTGCCTCCTCCTGTGCTTCTCCTCTGGGTTCTTCCCTTCGGGGTTTCTCTGTTGCCTTTCTGGCTCTCTTGACTGCCTTCCTGGCACCTTTGCCTCTCTTGGCTCTCTCGGCTCTCTCTCTCTTGGCTCTCTCTCTTGCAGTGCTCTGTTCCTACTTAAATCCAGAGCAGCTGCTTCTGAGTCCTGCCCATAGAGGTGTGGTTCTTCCACTTTCAGGTTTGTTCTCCTGCTCCCTCTATGTGTCCCTTCTCGTAATTGCAGGTAAATCCTGTTTTTTTCAAGATTTAAAAGTTTCCTTTCTTGCATCAGAGGGCTTGCGGTATCACAACGTATCATCACTGATACATATGAATACTACTATTACAGCTATTGAACATTGATACACTGTGGTGTAGAAGGTCCCTCTGATCCCTTAGAGAGTGATAAAACGCAGGACTTAGCTTCAGTTGAAGAAAGAAAACAAATGCACATGGCTCCTGGTTTCCAGGGAAACCACAAACAGAGCAGATCAGAGGAGAGGAAAACACGCCCCTGCTGCAGTTCAGCTCATCGGTCACGAGCTGAGGCAGAACACCTGCTGGAGGGAGGGGTCAGATTAAACCTAGGAAGCCAGAGATATAAGGGAAGCTCATTAGGAAGGAAGTTAGCACAGCCGGGAGCACAGCCGGGAGAGCAGCTGAGAACACAGCCGTTAGAACAGCCACGAGTGCAAGCAAGAGAGCAGGCACGCGAAGCAGAGGATTAGCTTGGGAGTGAGGATTCAGAGGAACTAATGGTAACAGAAGATTCTCTGACCTTTGACTCAGAAAGGGAAATCAGCAAAAGAAACGAGCAGAGAACCAGTGCAAAGGAGCCAGGTACAAGCAGCCCAGGTTTGGTGCCATATATAAAAGGCAGCCAACAGGGAAATGTACCAAGAAGCAGACTTGTGTGCACGTAGAAACTCCAAGGCTTGTATCTGTAGCTGATCCTGGAGGGCAAAAGGAATCTCCCATAAGGAAGCCAAAAGGTAGGCTGAGTGACTGGTATAAAAGCAAAGCTGCTTTTAAGAAGTGCTCTGATATTAACCCAGAAGGGTGGGGCTTTACGTGTGCTGAATACTTTGGCCATTCCCAACCTTGTGTAGCAGAAGGCTACAGGGAAAAGTCTCATGCTGAAGGAATAGGTGTGTGCTTGGAAACACCCTGTAAGTCAATTGCAGACATTTCCAGCTGAGAACCAATATGAACCAATGGAAATGGAACCGTCTTTAGAATACCTGCCTGTTGAGTCAATGGACTGTACAATATCTGTGTCTGATAAGATAAGACCTGTGTGCTAGGATTAAGCTGTGCAGAGAGAGAGCTGCAGGTAGCAGCTAGAAGAAAAAGCACCAAAGGTTTTTGGAAGAGAGAATTGCTCTTTAAGTTGGATTATTGTGATGCTGATATAGGAAGCTGTTTATGTTCCATTCTTATATTATTTCCTGCCAGAAGATACATGGCCAACTGTTCTTTATTTTCTATATGTAAAAGCCGTTTGGAAGGGGAATTAAAATCCTGTTATTTGCCTGAAACACTCGAGCTCCACTACTCTCTTTATTTCGGTTGGTGAAAACTACAACTCCCAGGAGGCAGTGCTTTCCCCAAGCACTATTTTACTACTGGAAGAAGGGATCAAGCCGCTTAACTCTAAAAGCACAAGCTGTGGGGTAATAGCGACATTACAGGTTGGCATAGTTTTGCGGATTTTTGCATGGATTACAAAGGACATTTGTAAAAAGGAAAAGACATCACTACCAGGCAAGGAAAACTGCTGAGCAGAGGGATCTAGAATCGTCTGACAATCGGTCAGTAGAATTGGAGGCTACTTTCTCAGTGCTGGACTCTGCACTGTGCTGAGGTAATGGTAGCTGGGCACAGCTGTGGGAGGATAATTAAGGAGAAAGGGAGCAATTGATCTGCCACAGCAGAAAGCCATTGAAGAAAAAAAAAAAAGAGAAAAAGTTTTTTTTTTGTTTTTTTTTGTTGGACCGCACTTGGTGTGTTTTGTGTTTCTTGTTTTCTTGCAGGAACAGCTGATTCCATGATGGACCCACAAGAGTTGCTCTGGTGGATGTCAAGCCAGTGGGACAAACAACTAGAGCTGACACGCCACACCCAGGAACAGACTGCAGCTGCCATCTGTTCACAGCATAAACCTCTTATGGAGTTAATGGAGGCACTTCTCAAGAAGCAGAGAGAGCCGGAACCACTTGTACCCTCATTTAACCAGGGGGTAGGACTGCCACATGGTAGCGCTATGATGCTGGGACAGTTTACTCATACGGATAATTTAGATGACTTCATAGAAGCGTTTGAACGCATTGCAGAGGCTATTAAATTGCCTGAGGAGCAATGGACGGTGAGATTCGCCATGTCGCTCTCAGGTGAAGCCTTAGCGGCTTATAAGTCTATGCCTGCTACGCTAGCATCTAATTATAATGAAGTTAAAGAAGCTGTCAAAGACAGACTAGGATTAACCCCTTTATTCTATAAATGCATGTTCAGGGAGGCTAAGTTAAAGCCCAATGAAACCCCTAAAATGCTGTTCCATAGAATAAAAGGCTTAGCATGGAAGTGGCTTAATCCAGGACAGAAGTCTATAGAAGCTGTATTAGATACAATTATACTAGAGCAGTATATGAATGCGGTACCAGCTGATGTAAAAACCTTTCTGATGCTCCAATGTTGTAAAACTACGGAGGAAGCAGCTAGCCTCACAGAGCGGTATTTTGAAGCCGAATTAGCTAGGGCCTCAAAACCAGAAGCTCTGAAGGAGATAAAAACCTCCCACTTTAAGAGATCAGAAAAGTTTACAAGGAATAAGATACCTAATGACAATAATGTTGTATCTGTTATAAAAGGGAAATGTTTCAATTGTGGCGAATTGGGACATTATCGTAGGGATTGTGCACTGCGCACAACGCTAGTGTCTGGGGGTGTAAAACAAACACATGAGGGATTTGTGCTTCAACTACAAGTAGAAGGCGTTGAGGCCCAGGCACTGCTTGACTCCGGTGCTGACCAGAGCATGGTTTCCCAAAAGCTCTGGCAGGCCATCGGAGCCCACCTGCCCTCAGCACCGAGTCAAGCAGTGGGACGTGTGAAGATACAATGTGTACATGGGGCAGCCTCATATTATCCCGTATATAACCTAGCAGTAAAAGGGCTGGGGGCAGAAAGAGAGGTAAGGGTGGCCATAGTCCCAAAGCTTTTATACGACATAATCTTAGGGAGAGATTGGCCTCCATTCAGCCAAGGGATAAAGAAGGGCCTTGGTGAGAGAAAAGGCTTGGTATCTACCCGACCTCAGGCCGGAACCTCTACTGCTAATGTTGACCCAGCAGAAGAGATAGAAAGTTCATCCCAGGAGGGGGAGGACTCAGCTGAGAGAGAGGAGGAAAGGGAAGAGGAAGCAGCAGACACCCTACCCATGCATGATGATCTGGTACAAACCTTATCAAAAAGAATTAGGAAAGGGAAAGCCGAGAGGAGGCGAGAAAGGCGGCATAGAACCCAAGGGAGGGCTGGATTAGAGGCCGGAGAGGGATTACCCTGGGTTCCATCAGAACTTGTTAAAAAGTTTCCTTCCTTTCCCCAGGAACAGAAAGATGACCCCGCTTTGAAATGTGCCTTTGAATATGCACGAGAGGACAGGAACATCCTTCCTCGGTTTCTTTTGGATAAAGACGTGCTTTATCGGGAGAGTAACAACCCACATACAGGAGCTGTGAGAAAACAGTTAGTGGTGCCAAACACGTTTAAGGCCATAGTCATGCGGTTGGCCCACGATCATCCTATAGGTGGCCACAAGGGGATCCAAGGAAACCACTCGCTACTGCGAGTCATGTCCCATGTGTCAATGGGTTACTGCCTCTAAACCGAAGGCTGTACCCCTAATATCCACACCCACGATTTCTACACCGATCCGCCGGATGGCAATGGATATTATAGGACCCCTAGTAAAGACTCCACGGGGCTTTCAATATGTTCTGGTAATTATAGACCAGGTGACTCGTTTTCCCTGAGCGATACCCCTTAGAAGTACCTCAGCTAGGACAATAGCGTTGGAATTAGTTAAATTGTTCTGTGAGGTCGGTTTCCCACAAGAAATGCTCACCGACCAAGGGAGCAACTTTATGTCTAAGTATCTGACCACAGTATGGGATGCCTTTGGCATACATCATGTGTGCACGGCGGCCTATCATCCCCAGTCCAATGGGCTGGTTGAAAGGATGAACCAAACTATTAAACAAATGCTAAGGAGGGGCCTGAACGGTAAGATGACCGAATGGGATACTTTATTGCCATTTGTTTTGTATGCATGCCGTGAACGCATACAGACATCCTTAGGGGCATCGCCCTATGAGTTGTTGTTTGGCAGGGCTCCCAGAGGGATTTTGGCTATATTGCATGAGCAGTGGGTGGAACCGGACAGAGAGGAAATGGGCGTACCCCAGTTTCTCAGGGATTTGAGAAATCGTTTAAAAAGGACGTCCCAAATCTCCTTAGAGAATCTGCAGGCTAGTCAGATTCATCAAAAACAATATTATGATCGAGGAAAGAAACCTCGCCAACTGGGGGTGGGAGATAAGGTGATAATATTGGTAGCTGACGTAGGACCCAAGTTTGAGTCTCATTGGAAGGGCCCATGTACAGTTGTAAAGAAGGTAGGTTCTGTCTCTTACACTGTAGAAAATGATAAGGGGCGCCGCCAAACATACCATGTGAATGTTTTAAAACCATGGTTAGAAAGGTCAGCAACAGTGAGATTGGCTACTCTAGAAAAACACGTGAACCCAGTATCCAGGATTACGTGCTGTCCGTTAAAATATGCGGCAGCCCGTAATATCTTAAGGGGGGGGGGATATGTGGTGTAGAAGGTCCCTCTGATCCCTTAGAGAGTGATAAAACGCAGGACTTAGCTTCAGTTGAAGAAAGAAAACAAATGCACATGGCTCCTGGTTTCCAGGGAAACCACAAACAGAGCAGATCAGAGGAGAGGAAAACACGCCCCTGCTGAAGTTCAGCTCATCGGTCACGAGCTGAGGCAGAACACCTGCTGGAGGGAGGGGTCAGATTAAACCCAGGAAGCCAGAGATATAAGGGAAGCTCATTAGGAAGGAAGTTAGCACAGCCAGGAGCACAGCCGGCAGCACAGCCGGGAGAGCAGCTGAGAACACAGTCGTTAGAACAGCCACGAGTGCAAACAAGAGAGCAGTCACGCGAAGCAGAGGATTGGCTTGGGAGTGAGGTTTCAGAGGAACTAATGGTAACAGAAGATTCTCTGACCTTTGACTCAGAAAGGGAAATCAGCAAAAGAAACGAGCAGAGAACCAGTGCAAAGGAGCCAGGTACAAGCAGCCCAGGTTTGGTGCCGTATATAAAAGGCAGCCAGAAGGGAAATGTACCAAGAAGGCAGACTTGTGTGCACGTAGAAACTCCAAGGCTTGTATCTGTAGCTGATCCTGGAGGGCAAAAGGAATCTCCCATAAGGAAGCCAAAAGGTAGGCTGAGTGACTGGTATAAAAGCAAAGCTGTTTTTAAGAAGTGCTCTGATATTAACCCAGAAGGGTGGGGCTTTACATGTGCTGAATACTGTGGCCATTCCCAACCTTGTGTAGCAGAAGGCTACAGGGAAAAGTCTCATGCTGAAGGAATAGGTGTGTGCTTGGAAACACCCTGTAGTCAATTGCAGACATTTCCAGCTGAGAACCAATATGAAACAATGGAAACTGAACTGTCTTTAGAATACCTTCCCGTTGAGTCAATGGACTGTACAATATCTGTGTCTGATAAGATAAGACCTGTGTGCTAGGATTAAGCTGTGCAGAGAGAGAGCTGCAGGTAGCAGCTAGAAGAAAAAGCACCAAAGGTTTTTGGAAGAGAGAATTGCTCTTTAAGTTGGATTATTGTGATGCTGATATAGGAAGCTGTTTATGTTCCATTCTTATATTTTTCCTGCCAGAAGATACATGGCCAACTGTTCTTTATTTTCTATATGTAAAAGCCGTTTGGAAGGGGAATTAAAATCCTGTTATTTGCCTGAAACACTCAAGCTCCACTACTCTCTTTATTTTGGTTGGTGAAAACTACAACTCCCAGGAGGCAGTGCTTTCCCCAAGCACTATTTTACTACTGGAAGAAGGGATCAGGCCGCTTAACTCTACAAGCACAAGCTGTGGGGTAATAGCGACATTACAACACATAACCAAAATACAGACCTCTTAATGCTTTTCAAGTCCTGCTGTCCGCTTGTCTTTTCTCCTCTCTCCTCCAGTCCTCTTTCATTTCTCCCCATATCTTTTTGATAACCTGCCCTGTTCTTGCTGTGTGGCGAATGTTAGGCATTTCAAAGGCTAGCCTAACTCGCCCCACAGAAGTTAACTGGGCAGTGGCTGAATATTCCTGCTTTATCGCTATTCGACTGATTCGGATATTCAATGCCTGTGGCTGGATATGGTCCCGGCATTGAATATCCAGGTTTAAAGTTCAGCGGTGGCATCTAGAAGTTTCAGCATCGCTAGCTGCCGCTGTTGAATATCGGGCCCTAAATTTTGAATAAATGAAATGAAATAGCTGGACCTGGAAATGAAAAGACTGTTTCAGGTAGATTATACTTCCGCTGCTTTCACTGTTCGTAGGCAGAGTAAAGATTCATGAGCTGTTTTTAATGGCCTACTGGTTGATAAGATCTTATTACCTGGTTTAGATAACCTGGTGTCTTAGCCTTCCTCACTGTATACTAATGACAGAATTGTAACTTTTATGACTCTTCACTAGGAGCCAGTGAAAGGTTTGCAGCATTAGAATGATAAAATCCTTCCAACCCAAACACTGTACGAATTGAGCAGCATTATTCTGAACACGTTGCAACCTTGCCACTTCCCTCGATTGCAGGCTCAAATAAATTTCATTACAAAATTGGAAATAAACCCCAAACAAAATATATATATTTTTTAATTTTCTGGAAACATCTAGTGACTTTTCAGCCTTTTTTTTGTTTGGGCAGCAGTCACAGTCTTGATTAAAAACATTGCCCTGACACGAATATATATAAAAGCAAAATGAAATAAAACAAAAATTTATAAAAATAAAATGACACAGGAAACTAAAAAAAATAAAGTTCTGCTTTCACACTTCTATGACATATTCATGCTTGGACATCTGAAAACGGGCATAGAGATGACCAAAACACAGAGACATCCCAAGAGCCATTTTAGAAAATGGTTCTAAGGATGCCTGGCATGAGAACGTCCAGGCCACCCCCTGCAATCCACCTTCTCTAGAGGACCTCACCTGAAGTAACCCATCAGATACAAGTTCTCCCCCTCCCCCCCCCCCCGCATGTACCTCTTGCTGTTTAAACTTTATGCACATTGTTGTTTATAAACCATTTTGACTGGTAGAAAAATGGTACACCAAAACCTGTTAAATAAATAAATGAATGGGAGTGTGATGTAGGTGTGTCCAGGATGTATTTATTTATTTACATTCTCTTATATACCGCGCTATTCTGCATCAGTGCGGTTTACATTGAACAAACTGAAATTACATTGAACAGGGCATTATAACTTGGAGATAACTATTTTGCAGGGAACATGGGCTATGAGGGTTAAGTGGCTTGCCCGAGACCACAAGGAGCACCTGTGGGACTAGAAACCCCAGTCCTTCCGGCCCAAGGTTGCTGTCCTCTAGTGGGATTTGAACCCCCGACCTTCCGGCCTGAAGTACCTTGCCCTAGCCACTCCTCCACTCCATGTACCCAAGCACTTAGACCTCCTTACCCAATTTCAGAAATGTCCTGCACATTCTGAGCTGCGTCCAAGTTTATATCTGCTCCAGGGCACGAAGCATCGGAAAAGATCTCCTTATGCCATCTATGCCAGAGGGCATAGAGAAGAGTATATTCTAATACCCCCAATAAAAGTGGGTCCGAAACCTGTCCTGGGGGCACACCAGCCAGTCGTACTTTCAGGACATCCACAATGAATACGCAGGAGGTAGATTTGTAAGCAATAGAGGCAGTGAATGCAAATTTCTCTCATGAATATTCTTAGTGGATATCCTGAAAACCTGAATGGCGGGGAAACCCCCAGGACAAGTTTGGGAACCACTGCCCTATAATTTTACTGATGGTAACAAAAAGGGCAGGGAACCTAGGACACTTGATTACGGTTCGGCACGCTGATGCACATCCCTGCATGCAAAATACCTTGCGTTCAGAGCAACTGTTGCATGAGCAGGCAGAAAGCAGTTTGTTACAGTATTTTCCAGCACACTTGTGGCACTCATCCTTACTGCTTCAGGAGAATCTGCACAGCTAAGCTATTCTGTTAATTTTTTGGGTAGCTTTTTTACATAGATTTTCTATTGCCTACCTCTTATAATACTGTGGTATGCTAGAGTAGCTCAGTGGTTCTCATCCCAGGCCAGTCAGGTTTTTAGGATATCCACAATGAATATGCATGAGATAGATCTGCATACGATGGAAGCAGTGTATGCAGCTCTATCTCATGCATATGCATTGTGGATATCCTGAAAACCTGACTGGCTTGGGAGTCCCAGAGGACTGGGTTGAGAACCACTGGAGTAACTGCACACATTAAAAAAAACTACTTTGCTTTTCCTCTTTGTTCTCTCTGCAAAGAGGTTTTTCTTGCAAATTTCTACCTGTCCACAGTCTTTTAGAGCTACAGTCTAGTGGCAAACAAACTAAATTTTAGAAGCTTAGGAAAATCTAGCTACTCAGTATTCCTTGCCTAGCCTTTTTTAATCAGAAATTTTCATGTACCCTCAATTCATATAAGGTGAATTGGCCTGAGACTGAATTCTAAATATTTACCTGCCTGGAACTGAAGTAAACATTTGCCTTTAAAATTTGCACAGACCTTCTTTACTACTTGATTTTGCAGTAAAAGTATAATTTTAAATTTCTAGGGTCTTTTCCCTAGTTGGTTAATTTAAACATTTTTTTTAGTGTCATTGAGTCAGTGTTGACTCATAGTGACCCAGCTACCTCTGAGTTTTCTTGGCAATGTATCACCGGAAGTAGATTGCCAGCCTTTTCTTCTGAGGCAATGGAGGGTAAAGTGACTTGCCCAAAGTCACAAGGAATTGAACTACTTGATCTTCTGGGTACTAGGCAGTTGCTCTAGCCACTAGGCTACTCCTCCACTCAACTTAAACATACAAGTAGAAAAAAAGTTTTCTTTGTTCTGTTGCAAGTCTGCTTCTCCCTAGGGGTGTGGTTAATTCAATGAGCAACTGTTGTCTGAGCAGGCAGAAAGCATTTTGTTCCAGTATTTTTCAGAACAATTCTCCCACTCTCCTCGTCCTAATGGTCATGGTGGTGGTGTTGGGTTTCTACTTTCTCCTTCTTGCCAATTTCAACCTCCTCCTTTTCCCTCAATCTCATTCCTTTCCCTCCTTTGAAGTCCATTCCATCAATCTTTTTAATCCCCTATCTCTCCAGATTGCTGTCATCTATAGACCCCTTGACAAGTCCTCTTCTACTTTCCTTACTAATGTTGATTCTTGGCTCTCCTTATTCCTGGATTCTTCTTCCACCCTCCCTTATTCTTGGTGACTTTAATTTTCATAACAACAACAACAATAGCCCCTCTGACCCCTATACATCCAAGCTAGTTTCTCTTACCTTCTCTTTCAACCTCCAGCTTTGCACTTCTGCCCCCACTCATCAGCTTGGTCACTGCCTTTACCTCGGTTTCTACTCTAATTGTTTACCTTCTAATTTCCATACCTCTGCTCTTCCCTTATCTGACCATCACCTGTTAAGTTTCATGCTTCATTACGCCCCCCTCAATCTCACCCTTCTATCTTTTTAGGAATCTTCATGCTATCGATCTACTGACTCTATCCACTACTATCTCATTTCTTCTCTCTTCCACTTTGTCCTTTAAGTCTGTTGATGAAGCCATAGCTTCCTATAATACTACTCTCTCCTCTACTCTGGATACTCTTGCTCTGCTAATTCCATGTCCTGTGAGGTGCACTTCACCTCAGCCCTGTTGTCTTCAACTACCTGCTACCTACATTCTTGTTCCCGATCAGCTGAGTGTACTTGGCTCAAATATCACTCTCTCTCTGACTTTCTTCACTTCAAATTCATTCTTCTTTCCAGTCCACCATTGCACTCGCTAAGCAAAACTATTTTCTCCATCTAACTAACCGTCTTGCCTCTAACCCTTGCCATCTCTTTTCAACTCTCAATTCTCCTCTTAAGGCACCTCCACCTCCAATCCCTCCTTCTCTCTTTGCCCAAACCTAGCAGCCTATTTCCAGACAAAGTGTATAAGATTACTCTTCAATTCCCCACTAAATCTTCTTCCCCCTCTCTTCCCCCTCTCTATTACCAACTTTTCTCCTCAACCTCTATCACCCTTTCATCCTTTTCTAAAATCACTGTTGAGGAAACCTCTCTTCTTCTTTCCTCCTCTAAACTCGCTACCAGTTCTTCTGATCCTATCCCCACCCATCTCCTCAACTCCATCTCCTCCTCCGTCATCCTTTTCATCTCACACATTCTCAACCTTTTGCTTTTCACTGCAACCTTCCCTGTAGCCTTTAAGCATGCTGTAATCACTCCTCTCCTCAAAAACACTTGACCCTACTTGTCCTTCTAATTATCGACCCATCTCCCTTCCCCATTCATTTCCAAAATTCTTGAATGTGCAGTTCTCCACTGCTGTCTAGAATTTCTCTCCTCTCAAGCCCTTCCTGATCCACTTCAATCTGGTTTTTGTCCATTTTATTCTACTGAATAAAATCTCTAGTTATCAGTTCCTTGCTAAGTCCAAAGACCTTTACACGGTTCTCATTCTTCTCGATCTTTCTGGTGCTTTTGATACTGTTGATCACCTCTTCCTCCTTGACACTTTATCCTCTCTTAGTTTTAAAGGCCCTGTACTGTCTTGGTTCTCTTCTTATCTCTCCAATCGCTCTTTCAGCATTTGTTCTGGACGTTCCTCCTCTTCTGCCATTCCTCTCTCAGTTGTTGTACCTCAAGGATCTGTTCTGGGCCCTCTCCTTTTCTCTCTCTATACCCAGTCCCTTGGTGCCCTCATCTCTTCCCATGGCTTTCAGTATCATTTTTATGCTGATGACTCTCAACTCTATCTATCTATCTACACCTGGCATTCCTCCTTCTCTCCAAACTTGTATCTTTACTTGCTTGTCTGACATTGCCGCCTGAATGTCTCACCGCCACCTAAAATTGAATATTGGCTAAAACTAAACTTCTTATTTTTCTCCCTAAACTCTCTTCCTCCCTTCCTTTCTCTATCACTGTTGACAACACTCTTCTTCCTGTTTCCTCGGCCCGCAACCTTGGGGTCATCTTTGACTCCTCCCTTTCTTTCTTCACATATTGAACATATAGCTAAAACCTGTCATTTCTTTCTCTACAACATTAACAAAATTTGTCCCTTCCTCTCTGAATACACTACTAAGGCTCTTGTCCACACTTTGATCACCTCCCATCTTGACTATTGCAACCTCCTCCTTGCTGGTCTCCCTCAGTGTCATCTCTCTCCTCTTCAATCTATCTAGAACTCAGCTGCGCGGCTAATCTTCCACCAGCCCCGATACACTCATATAACCTCTCTTCTAAAATCATCTCACTGGCTCCCTTTCCATTTCCGTATCCAATTATCACTTTTTCTTCTAACATATAAATGCATTCACTCTACTGCCCTTCATTACCTTGCCTCTCTCCTCTCTCCCTACACCCCTCCTTGTGAACTCCGCTCCTCCTCTGGCTTTCTTCTCTCTATGCCCTTTTCTTCTTCTGCAAACTGTAGTCTTCGATCTTTTCACCTTGCTGTACCTTATGTATGGAACAAACTTTCTCTGTCTTTACATCAAGTCTTTTCTCTCCCCTTCTTCAAATCCACGCTAAAGGTTTACTTCTTTGAGGCCGCATTTGGATCCTAATTCCTTGTTCTTCTCGTGTCTCCTTCCCTATTTGAATCCCCCCTTGTTTCTCTTGTATTGTTCTGTCTGTCTTGATTAGATTGTAAGCTCTATGAGCAGTGACTGTCTTCTTTATATATTTGTACAACACTGCATACAACTTGTAGTGCTATATAGTAGTAGTACACTTGTGGAACTCATCCTCACTGCTTCAGGAGAATCTGCACAGCTAAGCTATTCTTTTTACTTTTTGGATGTTTTTCTAAATATATATTTTCTATTGCCTGACTCTTATAATGCTATTTAGCCACTGTGGTGTTTTAGAGCAGCTGCACACATTAAAAAAGACTGCTTTTCCTCTTTGTTCTTTCTGCAAAGGAGAAGGTTTTTCTTGCAAACGTCTACCTGTCCACAGCCCTCTACAGCTACAGTGGCAAACAACCTAAATTTTGGTTAAAAGCTTAGGAAAATCTAGCTCGTCAGTATTCCTTGCCTAGCCTTTTAAATCAGAAATTTGAGTGTACCCTCAATTCATATAGGTCTACTGGGCTGGGACACTTAAATTCCTACCCACTTCAGAGCTGCATATGCCTATATAGTTTTCATATCATAGATAGTCTTCTGTTCTCCAATTGAATGGAGTGTCTGCCTTTCTCCTTTTGCTAAAACTGCTTTATAATCCTCTCAATCAACATGTTGTGTATTCAATGCAATAGCTATGGTGCCTTCATTCTAAGAAGAATCATTTTAAACCTTAGAGCTTGCCCTATATGTCTCAAGCTATCTGCAATGAATAAAGAATCGACTCTATTAAGGGAAGAATTAGCTGTAATGAAACACACCTCTCTTAGGGTACAAATTGAAAACAATTCACCACCACTCCTACTAAGAATCAAACATCCCAGTAAAAAATGGATCACATGGGGCTCTGGTAGGTTGCAACCTGTAACACAGCAACACCCTCTGCATAGAAAATGAGAGTGCCCAATTAGTGGAAATTGAAGTGACCTTAAATAAATAAGAAAGTTAACACCCAATATACTGGTAATGCCCCAAATATGAACAAAAAAAATCACAAAACAGGAAACTATTATTACATGGAGACTCCGTCATCGGAGGGATTAACTTGGGAACACAGCCCAAGGGACAGAAGATAGTTAAATGCCTCCCAGGCTCTTCAGCCAGCAGGAACACAGAAAGTAAGTATTCCAAAACTGATGATATTATCCACTTGGGTACAAATGACCTGGCTAGAATCAGTAACTCTACAGTACAAAGGGACTTCCAGATTTTGGGAGGAAAATGTAAATCCATGATCAACACTATAGCATTCTCAGAAGTTCTACCTGTTCATGATCAGGGGAAGAGAGGCTGCATCACATAACCAACTTTAATATGTGGCTCCAAACCTGATGTAAACGAGAAGGATTTAGATATATAAGTAACTGGGGCAATAGATGGAGCAACAAGAGTTTGTTTTGTATTGATGGACTGCATCTCTTTGTGGCAGTAAAAAGGATTCTAAGGGGTATGTTTACTAAATAGCGGTAGAGGCTTCCGTTCAATATCGAAGCTGCGGCCCCATTGAATTCAATGGGGCCGTGGCTCCGATATCACATGGAAGATGCTACTGCTGTTTAGTAAATATAACCTAAGTGAAAAATGTAGGCAATATATGGACAAGAATTTAAATTAGGCAAAGGGGGTGACAGATGGGGAAAAAACAAGCTCAGGGCGTCACTCCCAACAAAAACATAATAACATTGGTAATAATCATCATATTAATCCATACATCAATGATAATAGGGAAAAGGAATCTGGAATAAAATCCTTGCAAATTACAAGCAAGCCAACCAACAATTGCTGGAAGGCAATGAGAACAAATGCTCAAAGTCTAGCCAATAAAGTTCCTGACCTGGAAGCCCTGATGGTGGAAATGGACTTGGACATTGTGGCCATTACAGAAACATGTTTTAACAAATTGCATGAATGGGATATTTAGAAGACATAGAGAGGCAGAAAAAGAGAAGGAGTAGCCCAATATGTCAAAAGCAACATTAAAGCCGCTGAAATGCAGGGGACCTGAGGAAAAGAAAAAGCGCTGTGGATTGTGTTAGAAAGAGGAGATGGCACTATCATCCACACTGGTGTAGTCTACAGGCCTTCAACTCAAACTGAGGAAATGGATAGAGACTTGATCATTGATATTGTAAAGGTAGCAATGAAGGGAGAAGTGCTCATATTGGGTGACTTTAATCTAACAGATATGAATTGGAATATTCCTTCTGTAAATCTGGAAAGTAGTAAAAAGATTGTGGATGCCTTCCAAGAAGCATTGCTCAGACAAATGGTGATGGAACCAACTAGGGAAAGTTTGACTTGGGATTTAGTACTCACCAAAGGAGCTACTGTGTCGAATGTCTGGGTGGGTGTCCATGTGAGCAGCAGTGATCATCACACAGTGTGGTTTGAGGTAAAAGCCAAGGCAGAGTCTAATCACAGCAAACTCAAAATCCTAGATTTCAAAAGCGCTGACTTCGGTAAAATGGGGAAGTACCTGAAGGAAAAGATGGCAGCGTGGGTGGACATAAGGGAAGTGGAATTGCAGTGGGCTAAACTAAAAGAGGCAATAAAAGGGGCAACAGATACAGTACATATGTAAGGAAAATAAATACAAATAAGAGGAAATGGAAACCTATATGGTTCATCAAATTCTAGACTTCGCTCCTTTCACCTGGCTGCACCCTTTGCCTGGAACAATCTACCTCTTTCTGTGTGCAATGCGCCCTCTCTGGACCTCTTCAAGTCCAGATTGAAAACCCATCTCTCTTCTCTATTGATTTCTGTTCTTGATTCTTGTTTTTGTTCTTCTTGTTTATTGTATACTTTGTCTTTCTTGATTGTATTTGTATTTTGTGATCTTCTTGACTAGATTGTGAGCTGTGATGAGCAGGGACTGTCTTTTCTTCATGTATGTACAGCGCTTCATATATTTGAAGCGCTTTATAAATGTTAAATAGATAGACAGCTAGATAGAAAGAAGTGGCTGCACAAATAAAGTAAAAAAAACACAGCTTTCACAAAATTCAGTAGATCACAAAAAGAGGAATACCGAAACCAATATAGGATAAAGCTAAAAGAGACAAAGAGAGAAATAAGGATAGCAAAAGCAAAGGTGGAAGAAAAAATGGCTAAAGATGTGAAGCGTGGAGATAAAACTTTTTTTCAGGTATATTCGAGAGAAGGGGAAGATCAGAGGTGGAATTGCAAGACTTAAAAGTACCGAGGATAGATTTGTGGCAAATGACATTGAAAAAATGAAAATGCTAACAAATATGTCTGTTCTGTATTCAGTAAAGAAAATCCTGGGGAAGTACCATGTATGAATGACAAATATACAATAGGAATAGAGTGGATACCACATCATTCACAGAAGATGATGTTTTTGAACAGCTTGCAAAACTGAAAGTGGACAAGACCATGGGACCAGATGGGAGACATCACAGTATGCTGAAAGAGCATACAGAATTTCTGGCAGGGCCTTTAAAGGATGTTTTTAATACATCCTTGGAGACAGGAGAGTTTCCACAGGACTGGAGAAGAGCTGATGTGGTATCTCTTCATGAAAGTGGTAATAGGGAAGAGGTGACAAAATATTGGCCGGTATGCCTTATCTCTGTGGTGTGAAAAGTAATAGAGGTGCTCTTTAAAGAAAGAAAAGTGAACTTTCTAGAAACCAATGGATTGCATCATCTAAGGCAACATGGTTTTACCAAAGGAAGATTATGTCAAACAAACTTGATTGAGTTCTTTAAATGGGTGACCAGAAAACTAAATCAAAGGCATGCAATGGATGTGATCTACCTAGATTTCAGCGAAGCCTTTGATACTGTTCCTCATAGAAGGCTTATCAATAAACTGAGTAGCCTGGGGATAGGTCCCAAGATGGTAAACTGGATCAGAAATTGGTTGACTGACACGACGACAGAAGGTGGTGGCAAACGGAACTCACTCAGAAGAAAGGAAGGTGCATAGCAACGTGCCTCAGGGATTGGTCCTAGGACCGATACTATTCAATGTATTTGTTAGTGATATTGCAGAAGGATTGAAAGGAAAAGTCTGCCTTTTTGCAGATGACTCAAAAATTTGCAACAGAGTAGACAACATGAGGAAAGATCTACAAACACTGGAAGAATGGTCTAATGCTTGGCAGTTAAGATTTAATGCAAAGAAGTGCAGAGTCATGCACTTGGGATGAAGAAATCCAAAGGAATTGTATATGATAGGGGGTGAGAGGTTGGTGTGCATGGTCCAGGAGAGAGACCTTGGAATGATAGTGCCCAAGGATCTCAAGGTGGCAAAACAATGTGACAAAGTGGTAGCCAAAGCCAGAAGGATGCTGGGCTGCATACAGAGAAGAATAACCAGCAGAAAGGAGGAGGTATTAATGCCCCTGTTCAAGTTGTTGGTGAAGCCTTACTTGGAGTATTGTGTTCTGTTTTGGAGACCATATCTCAAAAAGGATATTAAAAGACTTGAAACGGTTTAGAGTTAGGAGACCAAAATGATTTGGAGCTTGTGCCAAAAGACATATGAGAAGAGACTTGAAGACCTAAATATGTATACCCTAAAGGAGAGGAGGGACAGGGGAGATATGATACAGATCTTTAAATACTTAAAGGGTATCAATGAACAAACAAAACGTTTTCAAAAAAGGAGAAGCTGTAAAACTAGAGGGCATATGATGAAGCTGCAAGGCAGTAAACTTCAAAGCAACATCAGGAAATACTTTTTCACTGGAAGGGTGGTGGATGCATGGAATGCCCTCCTGATGGAAGTGGTGGGGGCAAATACAGTGACAGAATTCAAAATGGCATGGGACAGATACACTGGATCCCTTTATAGCAAGAGGATGAAATCAAAGCAAAGTTAAATATCTTTTATACTTCAATACATAGATGGTGGGGGGGGGGGGGGGTGACCTGCACAGATCGGCAGATCTATGTGGCTGCCGTTATCAAAATAGGGCCAATATGTTAACGTCCCTGACATTTATTTGGATGTTTTGCCCTGGACACCGCAGATTTCACATGGATGTCTTTTCTAAAATACCACTTCACATGTGACAATGGACCCTCCACATGGATAATTCCTATTCCTTGCAGAGTTGTCCTTGCTAAGTAGAAGGACACATACAACTCATAGTACTAATTTTTCCTAAACAAATGAGTCAAATTAAAATTCAAAGGGGACATCAACTAAGTTATTGACAACAGTTTACTACTACTTTCTAGGAAGACAGAGCAAAGATCCCCTGTTAAATATTTGCATGGAACCTTCATCAAAGGTTGCAACATTTCCAGAAACAATAAGAAAATCTTTAGAGCTACATACTTATGTGATTGGGACTTTAGCTTGTATCTAATCAGAGGAATGGTTGCCAATCAATTGCAATATCACGCTAATATGCAATTTAAGTTGTCTTGTTTTTCTAGCTTCTCTCCTAAGGTACTCTCCTCTCTGTGGTCCCATTTTGCAATAGAAAAAGACATGGTGATGAGGAGTAGCCCAGTGATTAGAGCAACAGGTTGAGAACTATGGAAGCCAGGGTTCAAATCTCACTACCATTCCTTGTAATATTGGGCAAGTCATTCAACACACCAGCACCCCAGGTACAAACTTAGATTGCAAGCTCTGTGGGGACAAGGAAATACCTATTATACTTGAATCTAACTTGCCTTGAACAACTGTTGGAAAGGTGTGAGCTACACTCTAAAAATAAATGATAGCTGTTGGCCTCCTTTTTGCGTCAGTTGGACTACCATTGTTGGCTTTATGCTGACGTTATTCAGTTTTCAGTACCATTGCTAAGCTCATCAGCATTTTCAGAAGCAGTGCCCTCTTTCCTAACAATTGTGTAAGACTGGCTGTCATCTAATAGATTGGTCCTAAATCTTAAAAGATGGCATTTGCTGGGCTTGTTCGAGGCGGCTGCTTCCTTATGAGTACGAAGTAGCCGCCTCTTAACTGCAGCCCTCACAAACTGCTCTTGCCTCTACGCCTGTTTCTTCTGGTTCCTTGGACTCATACTTGGTGTGCCCACCCCAATATCCAGCAGTATTGGGTGAGGAAAGTCTGGCTGCAGAGTTGCCAGGGCCTGAGAGCCCGGCATCTGATTTGGAATTAGCATTTCTATTCCCGGATCTATGTCCAGCATTGAAGACAATGTGCTTCCAGCAGTCCCCCGACAGAAGCCTGTTGCCAGGACTCTCCTTGGGTGAGTGGGGTCATCTGAGCTGTGAGGGCCAAGCTTGGTGGCAGTGGTGGTGGGAAGCTCTCTAGCCCCGGAATATCTTATTTATCGTGCTGAACTAATGACTTTACCGGGTGGAAGGGGAACAGCAGGAGAAGCTGTGGTCTTGAGAGGTGACATCGCGTCAGCAGGAATGGAGGCTGCAATGATCCAAGCAGGTGATATTGCTGCTTTTACATTTGTGCGGCCGGTAAACTTTACATTGGAATTGATATCGACAGCTATCATCTCACTGGGGGAGGCATTGTTGTCCCAAGTATCCTCTTTGGCAGTTGAAGTATTGAACAATGTTGCTGAGATTGAGCAATTATCTTCTACCATTGAGACTGTTAAAAGTGAGGTAGCAGAAATTCGATCTAAGTTGGCCCCATTGTAAAGACAGTCTGAGCTATTTGTTAAGAATTTTGTCACGGTGAAAAGGAAATTGGAATAGTTGGAAAATATGTATTGAGCAAATAATTTGCATTTATTTAATTTTCCACGGGTCACTACAACCACTGCAAGGGATATGTTCACGGAGTATTTGGTGGACACTTTATCGGTATATCAGATTCATTTCCTCCAATGGTAAAATTATTTTATCTTCTATCGGGCAGCAAAGTGACACCCCTTGCAGGTCAACAGATGGATGTGCTGAACATTTCTGATTTACTGGAATCATCTCTAGAGGAGACCATGGCTCCAGTCACGTTGATTGTAACTTTTGCTCTTCTTTCAGATAGTGGCTTTTAAAGCTCTTTTTCAGCAAGAGAAATCTTTTGTTTCATGGTTTGCAAGTATACATTTATCCTCACTTGGCAAATGTAACCCAGCGTCACTGTAGGGAGTTTCTCCTGATGCGACCTGGGGTACTGCAACTGGGGGGGCTCTTTTTCTTGAAGCACCCTTGTAAGTGCTTTGTGAAGTGTCAGTCTGTCTCTTATATTTTTTGAGCCCTTCCAGTTGCTAGCCTTCTTGAATGCAAGACGTCTTGAAACCTCTGTTGAATCCACACCAGTTGTTCCGTAATTTTGTGTGCTGGATATAAGCCTAGCTTTTGTGTATATTTGTCAGAATTTAATTTCTAATGATTGGTTTCCCCCTGATATTGTGGGCTAGGCTGAGCCGTCAGGGTATGTTTTTCTTTTGTGCTTTGAAAACGTTTTGTATCTTTATTGCTTTCTTTATTGTGCTGCTCTGTTTTTGTTCAAGAATGTTTTTGTTAACTTTCTTGGTTATATATGTAAAACTGCATAAAGAAAAAAAAAAAAAAGAATTTATTTTGGGACTGCAATTGTATGAAGATATTCCCTCAATTTAATTTGAATCTTGTGGATATTATGCTGCCAGCTGCAAACGCTACTGACTTCAGTGAATATGAGTTGGACAACCTGCCACAACTTAGGCCTGTAGTCACAGCTTGTTTTTTGCAAACTTATTCTAATTCAGAAGCTGCCTCCTTAGTTGTGCAATCACTTGTGTTCTAGAATACTGCAATATCTCTATCTGGGTCTGCCTAAATATAGGCTTTGCACCCTTCAGATAGTACTAATTGAGGCAGCAAGACTAATTACTAAATGTCTTTTTAGGGATCATATTAATCCCTATCTGATATGTTTACATTAGCTCCCAATGATCCAGCAAGTTGAATTCAAGTTGGGTGTTAGGATCTTTAGACTGCTTACTGGTGAGGGCCCTGTGGATCTGAGGCATGCTATAAAGGGGCAGCAGGCAGAGTGGGCCTAATGCTCTTTGGGCATACGTCAATTGGTTGTAACTTCAGTTGCTTTGGTTCATTCAAGCAGAGCTTATATGAGATTGTTCTCTGACATTGTCCCCATTATTTTGGAGTTCCCTACCATTGGAGATATGCTCCAAAATGTATTATAGAAATTTAGGAAGCAGCTGAAGGGCTTTGTCTTTGTGATGGCCTTTGGTCCCACTGCTGATGGGTTGGTTGGATCAGTACTGTTGTAGCTTAGTTGGAAGGTTTTCTTTTTAGATAAGTGTTGTTTTATATGTTTTATATAGTCTACTTTTAAGTATTTTTATTATGTGCATTCAACCATACAGCACACAAATTGCTTGATATTATGGTCTATAAATACTTATAAATGAAATTAAAAAGAGTGGACCATCTTGGAGTATCACAACAAAAAAGACCAAAATTTCAGATTAGAAAGTATTAGACTG
Source organism: Ichthyophis bannanicus (assembly GCA_033557465.1). Taxonomy (NCBI): domain Eukaryota; kingdom Metazoa; phylum Chordata; class Amphibia; order Gymnophiona; family Ichthyophiidae; genus Ichthyophis; species Ichthyophis bannanicus. Next base: position 417,009,938 of record CM066037.1, read on the forward strand.
GCATGGGTATGCAATACTTGCATCAGCATTTTGTTCTCACAAATGTTACTAAAGGAGCTCTGAGCCAAACCTGGCTGAGTTTCTACTGCTCAGCAGTATTCCATTTCAATAACAAGCAGATAGCAAGAGTCTACAAGTGCCAACTGGCATACATTAATGGACAGGTTGTCTTTGTGGTGTTATTTTGAACACCACAAAGACAACTGTTGCATGCATTTTATGAGTTATATATTAAAATTAGATTGTTGTTTATAATATGTTCTAGTTCTATTTAACTTTATACTGTAACTGTGGTTCGCAGTGAGGAGTCTGGGAGAGATCTGGAGCATTGGGTATGCTGGAACGTATTGGTTTGGTACCTGATGAAGTGAGCATTGGGAGAAAGTCAGTGACCCTGTTTAGACTAGAGTGTAGGGCTGTGTGTCTGATGATGGAAAGCATGAGGAATACGCTGGAGCTTTGGAAAACATACCCGCTCTCATTGATGGAGCGGGTTAGTTTGTTTAAAATGGTGCTGTTTCCAAGGCGGTTATTATATCTGATGCAGATGTTGCCTCTGTTTCTGCGCAGGACTGATCTGAAGGCCTTGGGATGCATGATTTCAGGGTTTTGTTTGGGAGGGAGGAAAGTGTGGGTCCCTTATTCTAGGTTAGGGAGGGATTGGAAAAATGGAGGGACAGCTCTGCCTGATCTGCATTTATACAACCTCGCATGTCTTATCAGGCATTTGTGGGGCTGGGCGGAGCCAGCGGCAGATTACACCCCTTTTCAGTATGAGAGTGCAAGGGGCTATCCAAATGCATTGATGCCCTTGTTGCATGCCCCATTGGAGAAGATTCCAGTGCGGTTGAGGTCACAATGCATACTGATGCCCTTGAGGAAGGCCTGGCATTTTTGATGTCTGCTTCTGCAACAGGATCTTTGGCTGATTGTCTATTTGCCCTTGAGAGGGAATGTGGAATTTTTACCTGGGTGGCAGACTAGTGGGTTTGGGTGGTGGGTGGAGGGGAGGGGCTCAGAAATTGGGCCATGTGTTGGATGAACAGGGCGTTTTGCGAAATTTGCAATGAAAAACTGGGTTTGAGTAGGAGAAATGTATTTGTCTTTTTTGCAGTTGCAACATTATGTGAGTCTCCTTCCCAAGGAGAGTTTGCAGATAAGTTGAGGATAAGTTACAATATCTGTGGGCACTGGAGGAGGAGGAGTGGAAATTGACCATATCGGAGTGCATAAGCAGATTCAAAGGGAGCAGCCCAAACCTACTTTTGATTGTTTGATGGCCAAGTGGCAGGAGGACTTGGGGAAGGAGTCCATGGAGTCAATACCCGTGCTAGTTTGGTCAGGATCCCTGGGTGGTGTGTTGTACTAGACTTAGGGAATGCCAATATAAGATGCTGCATAGGGCATATTTCTCTAGAGCGTGGGCCTTTCAGGCTGGGTTGCTGCCCTCTACAGACTGTTTAAAGTGTGAGAGTGCAGTAAGGACTTTGGGGCTTATGGTGTGGGCATGCCCTAAGGTTATGGGTTTTTGGAAGAGGGTTTTGTGGTATATTCAGAGAATCATAGGGCAGGAAGTTAGGGGGGGCCCCAAAGCTGTGTTGTTTGATGTCCTGGAAGCTTTTGAATTCAAGGGACAGTTTGAGGTTCTCTGGGCAAGGAAAGCCTTGTATTGGCATTAGTGCAATTTTCTCCATGAGTTAATGGTACTGGAGCAAATGGATATGAGGGGGGTGTCTCAGCATAAGGCCAATACATGATGGTATGGGAAGGGTACCTGCAATTGCTGCCACCGTGAGCCAGTAGTCTGATTGTTAATGGGTTTTGAGGATGACCGGGGGGGGGGGGGGGCTGCTTGGTTGGAGAACGTATGACTGTGTGGTGGTGCATGTTTGGGGTTAGATGACTGCACTTGATGCCCATTGGGTGAGGGGGGGGGGCGGGTGAGAGTTCATTTGACTCTTGTGTTATCCTCTTCTGGGGCCCATAAGAGCCACTGGGCCCTGGGAGGGAGTTGAGGTAGTGACATGGGAAGGGGGAAGATGGGTATAGCTGCAGGAAACGTATGGGCTTTTGCTCTTGGAGTGAGGTTCTGCCCTGGAGCTGTATTTGTTGTGGTTTGGAGCTGAGAATCAATGGTCCAACATGAGAATTTTAAATTTAATCCTGCTGGTCACTGGCCAGCGCTGTTTGATGGCATTACATGGTCTGATCGTTTAGCATTATATAGCAGTTCTACCTGTGTGTTTTGTACTATTTTAACATACATTTTTTAGTGTAGATAACAAATATGAAAATGGTCACTTTTGTCAGAGTGGAAATGCTATCATTAGTGTTACTCTGTACTATATCAGTAAAGTGTATATTGTATCGTGCTTGAACTCATGGCTAAAGAGGTCTCAGAAACCATAGGCTGCCATTGTTTGAGTTTTTTTCAATGGACTGATGCCTAAATGCACATCAATGACCTCATTTTTGAACTCATAGCCAGTAGTTATTTTTTATGAAAAATTTTTTTTATCTACTTCAATACGTTATCTTCTTTAGCAAGCTTTTATATCTATAGAATGAACCAGTGAACCAGTGCTTATCTGTGTAGTAGAATTTAAATATCATGGTATTGATTATAAATTACGCACAAATACCAATTGCCAGTCCACATATGTTATTTATGGGATCCGTTGTCCTTGCGACCTAATATATGTGGGGAAAACTATACGAACTCTCCAAATACGGATCAATGAACATAAAAGTAAACTCAAATGTCGCAGAACAGAAGCTCCGATAGTCGACCACTGTCTGCAGTTTCAACATGACTTCACTACATTACGCTGCTTTGCTATTGAACAAGTCTCATCCCCATCTAGAGGCAGAACGTTGGACCACACTCTGATTTACAGGGAGCAACGGTGGATATACACATTGGATTCTATTATACCACAGGGATTGAATTCCCGTATAGAGTGGGAAGTGTGTTTATAAGAGATACATTGATGTCCTTTTTTTCGTCCACCTTATTGTCAATCAGTACTTCAGGTGTGATAGTTCCCGCCATAGCGTTTATATACCCCGCATGCGTGGCGTTTTAGTAGTTCAACAGCAAGCACCAGACAGCGCATATGAGAACCATTGCAGTGATACCAGAGGTAGGAGTGCTCTGGATTTCGTTTTAGAGGGTTTTATAATTTGAAACATAATGAAGTGTGTATCTTAAAAGAACTCTCTCTCTTCACAGTGCCGATTTACACTACTCCCCTGATGAAACCAAAGTGGTGAAACGCGTGATACAGCGCATGAATAAGCGTCGGGATTCGACTACACAGATAAGCACTGGTTCACTGGTTCATTCTATAGATATAAAAGCTTGCTAAAGAAGATAACGTATTGAAGTAGATAAAAAATTTTTTTCATAAAAAATAACTACTGGCTATGAGTTCAAAAATGAGGTCATTGATGTGCATTTAGGCATCAGTCCATTGAAAAAAACTCAAACAATGGCAGCCTATGGTTTCTGAGACCTCTTTAGCCATGAGTTCAAGCACGATACAATATACACTTTACTGATATAGTACAGAGTAACACTAATGATACTATTTTAACATACTTCAAACTATATAATGGGATGCCAGCTAAAATAGAATTACAGTAGTTTAAATTATTCAGTATCAGTGTGTAAATTAGGGTCTTTAGTGCTCAGAAGTCAAGATAAGTTCTAGGAGATCTGATCATCCTAAGAGCATAAAAGGATTTCTTTACAAAGTTAGAGATATAGGGGTCAAAGAAGATATTACTATCGAACAAGACTCCCGATGAGGGACTAGAATCTTTAACAGGTAAAGAGGTTTCTGCAATACAAGGCAGAAAACAGGGGGGCAACCTGTGACCATTAGGCTTTCTAAGCGATCATTTATAACCTGTTGAATGGAATCACAATGATCATGGGTGATTAATAATTGGATGTCATCTACATGCATGTAAGTACTCAATCCATCCTCTAGATTAAAGCAGCAAGAGGAGCAAATAATAGGTTAAACAGAGTGAGACCTGAGGAACAAAACAGAGCAGGAAGTGTTCTGAGGATGAGAGGTTAGATATCCTTATCTTGACAAGATGCAATGAAAGGCATAACTTAAAACCATTCTAACACCATCCTGGATATCCCAACCTCTTCTAGTCTACCTAAGAGGAACTGACATAGGCTTAGTTTGGCGAGGGGGAGGGGACGGGGGACATGGGGGGTGGTGCCCCCCCAAACATTGCAGGTACTAATGGTGAAGTGGTCCTCCTGCCCCCACTGCCAGTATAACTTCTTTACAAACTTTAAGCAATGTTTCTGCTAAGAAGCTTCATGCTGCGTGGGAGTCCTCTACCAGCATTCCTGCCAGTGGGAGGTGGTGCAATATTGCCTCTACTGTATTCAGAAGCAAGTGCTCTCATCTGTTCAGCTTTCCACAATACCTGTGCCTCTCAACTGTGAGTGTTTGGTTTCACTTCCTCTCTGTCTGCAGCCCACTCACTCTTGGCATATGTACTCTGCCTTCACATCTGGCACTTGAGAAGGCACGTTTCTCTATGAAGTCACCCACTTTATCTCTGGATCTAATGCCATCTAAAAATCCTCAGCTGGGCTTGCTCTCATTATTCTAGCAACGGTCAGAACAAGCCTTTCTTTGGGACTGTTTCCTTTGTGCTGGAAAACAGCAATGATCTAACCACTCTTAAAAAAGACCTCCCTCGACTTTTCTGTTCCAGCTGTCACCCAGTGTATAGCTCATAGATTCCCAAACTTTTTTGCCCCGTAGACCTCTTGTCGATTTTTTTTGTTTTCCGTAGACCCCCTCCTGCCTGCCTAATATTGAATTTTCCTAAACTTATTAACTTCAAATGTGTTTTTGACAGCTGACACAGTGCTACTCACTTTGATAGGGTTTTTTGTAGAGTGGACAATTGTAAAAAAAAGAAAAACATGTACAATTTTTATTCATATCTTTATTGAAAAGACACAAAATGCAAGTAAATATTTGGATTTGGAACAAAACAAATCAGAACCTAGTAAAATTCTTACATAAAATTAATACACAAATAATGCTGTTAATGAGAGGGATGAACCTGATGCACTGATAGCAATTGTTCAATATTTGGCTTCAAATTAGTGAGGTATAGTCTTAAATCTCCACGTCCAGTGATTTGTAATCAATTTCTTTTTTTCGTAAGAAGATTGGCAACCGCGCTAAAACCCCTTTCCACGAGGTATAAAGATGGAAAAGCTATCAAAAATGTTCTTGCGATAGTCCATAATGCAGGATAAGCAACAGGTATATCTTTCTGAAGCCAGAACTGCTGATACCCCTTTGTGAACTGCACCTTAAGTTCTTCGTTAGTGCTTATTCTGATCAGTTCTTCTTGTAATATGACATCCGATTCTTCAATGACACCGTATGGATTGATAATCCACTGTGGGATTTCCATAGTCAAAACATCCTCAAACCTGATTTTAAAGTCTGTGTGAAGGACATTTAAATGTTGAATATAGACCAAAACGTCATCATCCTGAACGTTTGTCAATGACAAGTTGGGTAACTGGGAAAATTCTCTCGTCCAATGTTTTGCTTCATTAGATTCATTCTGGCAAGAAAAGCTGCAATGATGGACTTTGTTTTTATTAAATTCAGACTGTCACCTTGTAACTGCAAGTTAACCTCATTAAATTTAGTAAACAAATCTGTTAAATAAGCAATGTCTGGTTTCCATTTGATTAAATTTCTTTCAAAATGGGATGTTCAGCATCCAAAAACTCTAAAACGGTCTCAAAAAGTGAAAAAAATCCTGTCAAACATAAGCCTTTCGAGAGCCAGCGTACTTCAGTGTGAAGGAGTAATCGATGAAAGTCCTTGTCATTTTCTTCATACAACTGTGCAAATAACCTAGAATTCAACGCGTTGCTACGAATCTTGTTTACTGCGTTTATGACGAATTGAAGAGATTGATGCAATCTGGCACTCAGATTTTTAGCTACTAAATGTTGTTGATGAATGATGCAGTGAATTACAAACACCCCGGGTACAATTTGTTTTAAATGGCTTATAAAACCGCGATAGCGCCCAATCATGGCTGGTGCTCCATCTGCTGCTGCTGATATTATATTTGATAAAGGGATCGCTTTTTCCATGAAATAATCTTTTGAAACATTGACTATTGATTTGCCTTTAGTGTCTGTTGTCAAAGTTCACGCAAAGAGCAGTTCTTCATGGATTTCTTGGTCCATAACAAAACGAACATAAGCCAATAATAGTACTTCATTACCAGGTAACGTTGACTCATCCAGTTGAATAGGGAAATAGTTCGTTTGCAGATAATAGAAAGGGCACGGGCGAAGTCCTGGTGCCCGAAGGTAACCGGGGGCGAGCGTCAACGCGCCCCTGGCCTGGGCAAAAAGTCGGAGGAGAAAGCAGGGTAAAAGAAAGGGGGGGGGGAAGATCTCGGAAGCGCGCCTGTGTGCTGACGCAGGAGCGCATCCTTTGAATTGATTGGTTCCGCCGCGAGATGCGCGCGGCTGGAACCAATCGGGAGGGTGTGAAAGAGCCATGTGCAGCGGCTGCCCGAGCGCACGCTAGCACATGGTTTTGGAAGGGCGGCTGGCCGGTGTGTTTCTCTTGCGGTGTCTGGCTGCTCGGGCTTGGAGCGTTGTTGTGGCGTTTGGCGGCGATTTCGGCGGCGGATCGACCTTGCCGGTTGCGCTGGTGTGGGAGAGCACTCCGGGTCTGCGTGGGAGTTCCGAGAGCTGGTGGCTGGTCAGCTGTTGGAGCGGAGGCTCCTCAGGCGAGTGGGGGTGCTTTGGGGTTTTCAGTTATAATTTAAGAATACTGTCTAACTGCACCGGGGGGGGGGGGGGGGGGTCAGTGTGCTGTGTACGGTGTGAGGGCTGGGTCTGATTTTGTTTCGCTCCGTGCAACTTTTCATTTAAAAATAAATAAATAAAAGTGTCTTCGCGTGTGCATTTAAATCCGGTGGAATATCATTGCAGCCAGTCAGCTAATTTTATTCACTGTTTTGGTGCCGGGATGGCTGGGGGAAAAGGGGGACAGAGCGGTGCTAAAGGAGGTCCGGGAGGGGCAAAAGGACGACAAGGCCAGGGCAAAAGGGTTTCCGGAGTGGCTCAGAGAGGCAGGGGAGAGGAAAGGGGGAGAAATTGCAGGCCTGTTGGGCCATCCAGGGGCCGCTTAGCTGTTGCGGCTGGAGGTCTTAGGGCCAGGGGTGTGGTGTCACGTGGTCGGTCTTCCACTAGACCTCGTCCTGGACTGCGGAGCAGGATAGGGGGACGCAACACGGCCCCGTCCGGAGGGAGGGATGCAGTTAGGGGTGCACATGAATATCAGCAGGATGTAGTGGGTGCCGTTGGTGGGAGAGCGGGAGAGGAAAGCGTGGATCCCTCGCAAGGAATGGCTTGCGGTGCATCTGGGGGAGAGAGCGGCATGTTTTGGCCTGGAACTGGGTGGGGGATGCCGGGTGGGGAGTTTAGATCAAGGCATTACTCGGTTGGAGGTTTGGGTGGTGCTGGGAGACTTGGGGTTCTGGAACAACAGGCTTGGGATCAATGGCAGCGTGGGGGGTTAGGCTCGTCAGGATCTAATTGGTTGGGGGCTTGGCAACCTGCTTGGTCGGGTGTTTCCCCTCTCCTTTTTTGCCTTTTCTTTCTTCACAGAATCCTATGACGGCTTCACCTGGATCAACGCAGAGTGGATCGCAGCAAAGCAGACTTCCACGGGAAGACGATCGCCATTTGGGGTCCGCTAGCGGTTTGATGACGGAGTCGGGTGCACAGCAACCTTCGGATGGGCTACAGCTTGAAGCGGAACGGACGTCTGTTACGGCTATGGATGGTGAGTTACCTCAAGGGGGGGTCGGGCCAGGGACTAGCGACCGAACCGGGCGGTCGGGGAAAGCGAGTAGCAAAAGGAAGCGTTCTTCGAGGCGACGCCGGCACTCGGATTCTTCCACTTCCTCTTCCTCTAGTTCTTCCACTAGTGCGGCGAGTGTGGACGGTGGCAGAGGGGTGTTGGGGGAGGGGGTTTCATTGGGGAGCCCTGTTGTTGGGGGTGCTTCGGCGTTGACACCATTGTCAGAATTGTGGGAGGGGGTGCCTAAGAAGTTGAGAAATAAAATTAGGAAAAGACGGTATATTGACATTTTCCGTTTATTGGAAGGTCGTAAGAGGTCGGGGGAGAGTCGGAAAAAACGCAAAGAGGATGAGAAGGCTGGGAGGGTTCGTAAGGTGACTAGATCAGTGGTAAATTGGGTCAGGGCTTTTTTGCGTTTGGCTAGTGTGTGGGGTCAGTCTTACCCGGGGCAGTACGGGATGTTACTGTCTTATGCTGACTCTATTTTGGAAGCCTCGCAGGCCCACGAGGGCTGGTCTTGGCTTAATTATGACGAGAAGTTTCGTGACAAAATGGAGGAAAACCGGTTTCTATCGTGGGGTACACAAGACATCAACTTGTGGCTCACCCAAATGTCTGCTCGTCCGCATTCAGTAGGGGGTTTGTCAGGGTCTGGCAATAAGTTTGGTGGAGGGCCGAATTCCTTGGGGAGCCGGTCCTTTCGAGTTGGGGGGGGGGGGAATCACGAGTAAGTCTGGGGCAGGGGGAGGCAGCGATGTCTGTTGGCGATTTAATAAGGCCTCATGCCCATTTACGGACTGTAAGTTCCGGCACGCCTGCTCTGCTTGCGGTGGCAGTCATTCAGCGGCAAAGTGCATCAAGAGAGGGGTTGGGGGTGTTACCCCATCTACTTCTAAGTGAGGGTTTTCACTTAGGCAGAGCCCCGTCGCCCATTAAGGTTGAGACATTGCGCGACTGGCTTTGCGGATACCCGAAAGCGGGGGATAGGGAATTTTTACAAAAAGGGTTTGAGGGGGGGTTTGTTATCCCGGTTTGTGGCACAGTCGCTGCGCAAGCAGCAAGGAATTCCCCGTCGGTGCGGCGGTTTGAAGCGGTTGTCCGGCAGAAATTGGCGGTGGAGTTGAGTCTGGGTCGGATAGCCGGACCCTTTCCGGAACCACCTTTCGAGAATTTTGTAGTGTCCCCTTTGGGGATTGTCCCTAAGAAGGAGCTGGGAAAATATAGGCTTATTCACAATCTCTCATTCCCGTCAGGATTGTCGGTGAATGATCACATTCCGAGGGAGTACTGCACGGTCCGTTATGCTTCTTTCGACAGGGCGGTACAGTTAGTCCGACGGGCGGGTACAGGGGCGCTGATGGCGAAGGTGGACGTTGAATCCGCGTTTCGTTTGTTGCCTGTTCATCCCTCTTCTTTTCATCTTTTGGGTTTCCGATTCGGGGGGGAATTTTATTTTGACAAATGTATGCCCATGGGTTGTTCCGTGTCATGTGCCTGTTTTGAGAAATTTAGTACGTTTTTGCAATGGATGGTTACGATCCGGGCCGGTGCCAGGAGTGTTGTCCATTACCTGGATGATTTTTTGTTTGTCGGACCAGCGCAGACTTTGCTGTGTGGGGAATTGTTGGAGGTTTTCTTGGGTGTCGCGGGTGACTTGGGTGTACCTTTAGCTGAGGGTAAAACGGAGGGGCCGACGACTAAGCTTACGTTCTTGGGCATTGAATTAGACTCGGAGGAGATGGTGGCGCGATTGCCGCCAGCAAAAGTGGACACGTTAAGAGCCTTGATTTCGAATGCGTTGGCAGCGGCGAAGTTCACGCTGAGAGAGTTTCAGTCGTTGATCGGGTCCTTGAATTTTGCATCGCGGGTCATACCAATGGGGCGGATATTTATTCGACGTTTGGCGGCAGCCACGTCAGGTGTCCGTAAGCCTCATCATAGAATTCGCATCTCCAGGAGCATTAAGGAGGATTTGCGGGTGTGGGATGTGTTCCTAAGGGAGTTTAACGGGGCGCCTGTGCTCATGGAGTTGGCCTGTTCTACGCACGATTTGCAGTTATATACTGATGCGGCGGGGGCTGTTGGATTGGGTATTTACTTTGGTGGGGAATGGTGTGCAGAGCGGTGGCCTCCGTTGTGGCATCAACGGGGGCTTCTCCGGAATATCACATTTTTGGAGTTGTTCCCGATTTTAGTGACGTTGGAGTTGTGGCCTGAAAAATTGCGGAACAAGAGGTTGGTCTGGTGGTGCGACAACGAAGCTGTAGTGAGCGTGGTTAACCGTTATACCCCACGCTGTAGATTGGTAGCTGATCTCATGAGAAGGGTGGTGTTGGCCTGTCTGCGGCTTAATGTTGGTTTGACTGCTAGACACATTCCGGGGTTACACAATGGAATAGCTGATGCTCTTTCCCGTTTACAGTTGGATCGGTTTCGGCAACTGGCGCCAGAGGCAGACGAGATCGGGTTATCGGTCCCTTGGAACTTGTGGAACAGTGGCCTGCTGATATGAAAGAGATGTTGAAGAGCTCTGTAGCGAAGAAAACTTGGGACGACTACTGTCGGGGTTGTCGTACGGTGATGGCATTTTTGTGGGCTCAGGGATGGAGGTCCGGAGCGGTGTCTGATGGATTACTGGCCCAGTATATCATGGGGCAAGGAGGATGGGTTATACTAGGGCTGGAGTTAGGGCCCACTTGGCAGGCTTTGCGTTTTTTGCGAAGGCTGTGGGGTGGGGCCCGGCCAGTGGGGGGTTTTTTGGTGAAGAAATTGTTACAAGGGTGGGGGCGCGAACACCCTCCTCAGGCGGATCAACGACGGCCTGTAACACATGACCTTTTGCAGGGACTGTGTGCGGTCTTGCCAGTCGTTGCGAGGTCTGAGTATGAGGCCATGCTTTTCAGGGCTGTTTTTTCTTTGGCCTTTTTTGGGGCGTTTAGGGTAGGTGAATTGGTAGCGGATTCCAAGTTGGCTGTTGCGGGGCACAGTATGCAGCGTCAACATGTGCGTTTGGAGGGCTCCCGCTTGCAGGTCCTTTTGAAAAAGTCAAAAACGGATCAGCAAGGACGGGGCCTCTGGGTGGTGTTACAGGCCATAGGGGGGCCCACGTGTCCGGTGACAGCCATGCGGGAGTATTTAGCTTGCCGCCCGGAAGTAGCTGGGGGGTTATTTCTGCACGAGGATGCGGGGTTGGTCACGCGTTACCAGGTCACAGCAGTTTTGCGTTTGGGGTTACAGCGCTTGGGCGAGGACTCTGCCTGTTATGCTGCGCACTCTTTTCGCATTGGGGCGGCGTCTAGTGCGGCGGGTGCTGGCTTGTCGGGTTGGCATATATGCCTCATTGGCCGTTGGAGGTCCAAGGCTTTTCGAGGTTATGTCCGTCTGTAATTCAAAAAAAAAAAAAAAAAAAGAGGAACTGAATGAATGAAAGTAAAGACAACTTGCACTCATCCAACTAGGTTGCGCCTGCGTTATTAACTGCTGTTTTTTGGTTTCAGGTAAGGGCGGAGGTGTGCTGGGCTCTTGGATGCTGGGGCATTCTTTCGTTTATTGGGCTGGTCAACGGGCAGAGTTGCGGCCTATCGGGCCTAACCTAGGACTGGAGCCTGATGTGGTGTCGGTGTTATGGCTGGGTGAGCGAGGGCTGCGTTGGATGCAGCTGTTGCCTTTGCTGCGACATCACGCCCGAATTCGGACTCCTCCGGGAATTATCCTACTGCACCTGGGAGGCAATGATCTCGCAACATGGACTTGTAAACAACTAATCAACGCTGCAAAAAAAGACATGGATCTGATATTAAAAATGTTTTTAGGCGTTGTGCTTATTTGGTCGGATGTCATCCCAAGGCCAGCGTGCTGGGGTCAGCGGCGGTGGTCTCGGGGATTGACGAAGATCAATAGGCAGATTGGAAAATGGTTATGTGCGCATGGGGGTTATCATGTGCAGCATGATTGGGTGGATGTGACTTGTAAGGGCTTATATCGGGGTGATGGAGTGCATTTGTCTCCTGTGGGGGTTGACCTGCTCCTGAACGACTGGCAGGAGGTTTTGGAGCGGGTGGTGCGGGTTATGCAGAGCAGGTCGCAGCTTGTGCTCCGGTAGTGGGGGGGCGGCAAAGGCACGGGTTGTGCCTGTGCCGGTGGCGGGATCCCGGAGGTTTCCGGGGTCCGGAGCCATAGCTGATTGGGGCGGGGCAGGGTGCCCGCGGCCCGGTGAACCCCTAGCAGGCTTTTGCTAGTGACATGGCGAGGTCGGGCAGGGGTGGTACTAACTTGTCCGGTGTTTGACCGGCCTAGGTGCGGTAGTGTTGTCACCTTGCTATTCATATGGCTGGTGAGGAACGCTTCGCAACGGGATTGGGTGTTGGGTTATTCATGTTAAAATGTTAATATGTTATGGAGCAAATAAAGCTGCGACCTGTTGTTATACCAACTCATGTGTGGTCTAAGTTTGTTTGAGAGGGGTAGGGCCGGATTAAGATGTGGGTGTGGGGGTAATGCCAGGAGAGTGCTTGGTGCGGCTCCCCGGTTATAGAAAGGGCACGGGCGAAGTCCTGGTGCCCGAAGGTAACCGGGGGCGAGCGTCAACGCGCCCCTGGCCTGGGCAAAAAGTCGGAGGAGAAAGCAGGGTAAAAGAAAGGGGGGGGGAAGATCTCGGAAGCGCGCCTGGGTGCTGACGCAGGAGCGCATCCTTTGAATTGATTGGTTCCGCCGCGAGATGCGCGCGGCTGGAACCAATCGGGAGGGTGAAAGAGCCATGTGCAGCGGCTGCCCGAGCGCACGCTAGCACATGGTTTTGGAAGGGCGGCTGGCCGGTGTCCCGCCCTCCCACCCGGTTATGAGGGTTGGGTGTGGTGGGATTTAGGGGTGTTGCAGCTGGAGGGGGTTGGGGTGGGTGGCGGGATCCCGGAGGTTTCCGGGGTCCGGAGCCATAGCTGATTGGGGCGGGGCAGGGTGCCCGCGGCCCGGTGAACCCCTAGCAGGCTTTTGCTAGTGACATGGCGAGGTCGGGCAGGGGTGGTACTAACTTGTCCGGTGTTTGACCGGCCTAGGTGCGGTAGTGTTGTCACCTTGCTATTCATATGGCTGGTGAGGAACGCTTCGCACCGGGATTGGGTGTTGGGTTATTCATGTTAAAATGTTAATATGTTATGGAGCAAATAAAGCTGCGACCTGTTGTTATACCAACTCATGTGTGGTCTAAGTTTGTTTGAGAGGGGTAGGGCCGGATTAAGATGTGGGTGTGGGGGTAATGCCAGGAGAGTGCTTGGTGCGGCTCCCCGGTTATTACACAAGAAGCTTTCAACAACATGACTCATTTCATCAATATGTCTTTGAACTGTGTTGTTGCTCAAAGGAATTCTTTTGAGTATATCATATGCAGGCTTGTGTAGAACAGTTTATAAAACCTCTTCAACAGCTGGCAAAATCAGCTGTTCCCCGATAGTATGAGACTTTCCTGATTTTGCTATGAGTAGTGAGATATTGTAAGATGCCCGCAAACCATCATTGTCTCTTTTTGACATTTAAGCGAACATACTGTCCACCGTGGTTCTCTTCTGAAGTTTTTCTTTCAGTGTTTTAAAGTATGTCAAATCTTTACTTGTTTTATCAGGGTGACACCTTCTCAGATGATCCTCCAGCTTGGATGGTTTCATAGAGCCATTGCTTAAAATACACAAAAGGCACATGGACAGATGTTTGTCCGACAGGGATGGAATGAAGCTGAACTTCAAACAATCAACGCTATACTGCCTACATTTCTTTTTAGCCTGGGCCATGTTGGGTAGAAGTTATCTGTTGACAAAAATGAAGCTATTTAAATATGATAAGACAGAGCAATTCAAAATTGATTCCTGCCCAGACAGCACACAAATATTTTTAAAATATCTTTAAAATATTTTTTAGGAATTTAGGAAAAATTAACTACCTAAAGTCGTGATCAGCGTCTACAGCTGTACGCAATCGGAGTGACTACAAAAATATGTATACAATTTTGTACTTACTTTTCTTAGGCACGCCTAAAGAAGATGATTTTGATTCACTTTGACTTGTACCTATTTATATTTTTGAACATATTTTCAAACCACTTTTCTTCTCAAAACTCAGAAAACAAATGAACAGTGTTTGTCTCTAACACTCTTATTTATAATTGATGAATCAAACAAGTCTGTGCAAAGCTTTGGTACAAGTCTGGACAAGTGTTATTCACTGCACGTACGCACGCGATGTGTTTCTGCTGGTATGAAAACTTGTAAAAACTTGCACATGAACGTAGCACACCACAAAGCAGATAGGTACTGGCGTACTCGGGAATCGCTTCACTGCTCCGTCCCTTTGAATTGGAAAAAGGTTTAAAAGAATTGTTGAACCCATACATTATTTATTCTATCAATTTTTATATTTATGCTTTTAAAAAGGAGTTGACCTTTTTTAACCTTGTTTTTAATTTGGTGATTTTCAGCCATCTCAATATCGCTGGAGAACTTTGGAATGATATGCTTCTCACATGTTTCCTTTCCTCTGCTAGTTTTATCTGCTGTCATAAGGAGGTAAGTTAAATTTTACCAATTGGTCGTATGGTCTTTATACGACAGGTACTTAAACAATTTTATGAAATATAATTAATATATGTACATATAAGTAATTTCTATGTCTATTATAAGTATTATGTACACACAATCTGTGTTAGGTGTAATAAGACATTTACGGAATGCCTAAATGTTGATGACGATCTGCTTAAATGGGGAGGTCCGCTCAAATGGATCCCCCATTTACATCCCGTGCACTCCCAATAATTTTTTTTGCTGACATGGACCCCCTGCAAGTCAAAATCGACCCTTGGGGGTCCATATAGACCACTTTGGGAACCATTGGTATAGCTTGTTGTTTGTTTCTAAAATCACCAAGAAAATAGTATTTCAAAAGTTCACTGACTTCTTAGAGAAAATTCACTTCCTTCATCCATATCAGTCAGGTTTCAGGTCTTGTCACTGCACTGAGACTTCACTTGTCTGCATGTCTAATAAAATTAGAATGAACAAAGGCACCAATAAGGATATAGTTTTGGTCCTTGTAGACATTACCGCGACTTTCAATCTGCTGAACTATAAATATTTAGTATTTTGCATTTTTCATGGCGAAGATTGATCAACTAAAGCAGGAGAGAAGAGGAGGGGAGTTTGGGTGGCTCATCAGGGAGTAGAAGAGTTCAAAGTAAAGAAAGAGTGATTAAAGGGGAGAAACAGGAACAGTTTACTTTAGATAGGTTGAGAACATTACTGAAGGTCATAAATAACACTTTTCGGGGTTGAACTTATAGGGTTGCTTAAGTACAAAATGGAAGGCATGTTGAAATGGTTGCTGGAGCTGATCAATGCCTTATTACAATCAGAGTTGTTGCCTACACATTTGAAAGAAGCAGTAACAGCTCCAGTCCCAAAAAAGGATAAGGTAGATGGTTCTTCCTGACATGGCTGATGCTGAAAAGCTCACTGCTGCCAGTGCTGCACTGCTGCCCCTCGAAGTCCAATTTCTGGGCCCGTCTGTGGAGGTAGGGTGGTGGGGTGGCAGCAACGGTGGTAGAGAAAAGGGAGGAGGAGCCAGATGCTGGACACCTTGAGTGGGGGAGGTCAGAAAAGAGAGGGGACATACTGGATACCAGAAGGGGAGGAATGCTGGAGACGTGAGTGGGGGGAAGGGAAGGAGATAGATGCTGGAGGTCTGGGAGGGGTTGGGATGGTGAGATGCCCGACTACGGGTGGGGTGAGGTGGCGCAGGGGTGCATGGCCGATGGTTCGCCTAGTGTGCCAGATATCCTTAGGTTCAGACTGTCAACAGCACTAGGCCATGTTGGACTTAAAAGAGCCGTGAGGCCATTAATCTAAAACAGGGATCTCCAAATCCATTCCTGGAGGGCCACAAACCAGTCAGGTTTTCATAATATCCCTAATGACTATGCATGAGAACTTCAAATGCAACGGGGGCAGTGCATGCAAATATATCTCATGCATAATCATTAGGGATATCGCAAAACCCTGGCAGGACTGGTTTGGAGACCTCTGATCTAAAAGAAAGAGCTAGCATGAAGCCAAGATTGTGGTTGGGCCTGCATCGGGAGACTCAGGAGTTCGGACTGTGGTCCTAAAAAAAAATAACCACAAATGATCTGAGGTGACACAATTAAAAAAGGATTCTCTGATGAGAGACAGTCATTCTGGTCACCTTTTCTTCAAAGATCCTAGGACTGTCTAGTTCTCTGTCCTCCCCCTTCGTTACAACTTCTTCTCTTGTCTGCTCTGGCCACCTAATGTTTTCACTTTGGACAACGGATAAATAAATAGAATATTGTTTTGCACTTTTAGCCACATTACCTTAAATTTCTATCTTTTTTTTTTGTCTGGCCCCTCCTTTTTTTGTTGTGGCCTAATTGGGAGTCTAATAACAGTGGTTGTTTCTTTTTATTTATCTTCTATGTTTCCTATGCAAGATAATACTTGTTTGTAAATGTGAAATAAAATAAATAAATTAATCTTGGAGAAATTAATCTTTTCTCAATCCGGTGACCATTTAGACCACACCAACGCACTTCATCCCCGTCAGTCAGGATTTCGCCCCAGACACAGCACTGAAGCCATTCTTGCTGTCTGTTTAGTGAAGTTCACAGTTCCTTGACCAAGGTAATGTCTTCCTGGTAGTTTCTCTTGACCTTTCTTTTGTCTTCGATCTAGTCAACCACTTCATTCTTTGTTCCCATTGGTTTGCATGGTACTGTCCTCCACTGGTTTCGCTCTTTCCTTATTGATCGTTACTTCTTGGTCTCATTCAGATCTACTTCCTTTGCTATCTATCCCCTCACTTGTGGCATTCCTCAAGACTCTGTTCTTGCTTCAATACTATTCAACATCTTCAGCATACCACTTACCACAGACAATTGAAAGTTACCTCCAGACAATAGGAAGCCCCACAGCTGATCCTGACATCCCCAAGGTGATTCCCTTACCCACAACGTTATACCTCAATGGTGTAGCGGCATCTGCACCATGGGCGTGTGCTGAAGTAGCGTACCCAAGGAGCAGGTCCTGTTCCTTGTGCAAGCTCCTTGGGGTGACTCCTGGGATGCTTCTGAAGTGTTTGCTTCTAGCTGCCCTTTGGTTAGAGGTCCAGCAGTTTGAAACGTCTACCAATATCACCTTGGTTATGACCTCCATTCCAGTTATCTGGACTCCTCGGCTACCTGCTCTCTTGATGACATATTTATTTATTTTATTTATTTATTTATTTAACAGGGTTTGTTTTTTTTATACCACTTTATCATTTAGTCAAAGCGATTTGCATTGTAACTTCAAGTTGGTAACGTACATTAAACAGGGACATTGATAACTTGGATTCTTCTGAGGCAATGGAGGGTTAATTGACTTGCCCAAACCAATATAACTTATATATATAACTTCCTTTTCCGGGGACGCCGCCCTCGTAACTTGATTCGTTGTTCTTTTAGACCAGGGGTCTGCAAACCTGTCCTGGAGGGCCACAATCCTGCCAGGTTTTCAGGATATCCCTAATGAATATGCATGAGATATATTTGCATGCACTGCCCCGATTGTATTTGAAGTTATCTCATGCATAATCATTAACAAAAAAAGCCACACTGATAGTATTACACCAAACAGAAACTCTCAGACCAAAACAATCTAGATAATTCCTAACTCATCTAAACTTATTCCAATAGCTCAAAAGAGTCACAACAACTAAACCACCTAAAGGAGACTTAGGGGCTTGTTTACAAAGCCGCGGTAGTGGTTCGCGATCGCGATCGCAGCCGCGGCCCCATTGAAATCAATGGGGCCGCGGCTCCGATTACGACCGCAAACCGCTACCGCGGCTTTGTAAACAAGCCCCTTAGGGTCTCCTGGCTCCATACCCTTGCTCCTGACAAAGCCAGTGGGGGTGAAACAAAGATCTTTGTTGGGCAGAAGGGTAGAAAGAAGTTTTGTTATTCTAAGGCAGCAAATTTTGTGTGACTACTTTAGCAGTGAAGTTTGTTTAGAGTGGGTTTCAGCAGTGCAGCCTGTTCAATCAGTGTTCCCTGAGAGCTGTTTTGAAGTTCTTCAGTGACATCTTTAAGATAAGTAGACCAACTGTGTTTTTTGTGAAGGTTATGAACTTTGCTTAACTAGTTTGATTCTTGTTTGTAGGGTTTGACCTAGGTCTGAGTTGCTTTTGCCATTGCAATTGAGCTCATATTGCCGGCCAGCACTGCTGTGTAATTGGTTTATTTATAATGGGCATTGCTATGCTACAACATATACTAAGGGGGTCATTCTGAATACGAATAGCGGGGATGAACATCCCAATGGGATGTCCATCCCCACTATTCGTGCCAGCTTCAGCCCCCAACTAACTTTCCCGCCGGTTGTGCGGGAAAGTTAGTAGGGGGCAGCCCGGGAGCAGAGAGTGGGCGGGCAGTGGGCGGTTGCCGGCCCTGGACGTACAGGGCCGATTCTAATGATGGCCCTGTATGACCAGGGCCAGCGAAATGGCCAGGAAAGTTATTCCACCTCTGAGGTAGAATAACTTCCCTGGACGTATCTTTTTAGCAATGCCAGGGCACGGATGGGGATGGGGGGGCCAAGGATTATTCCCCACAGCCCAACCTTGGCCTTAGGAAGCCGGATCAGGGGTCGGACTGCAGAGAATAATCACTTTAACCCAGCGGCTGGCACCGCAGCTTTTAAATGGAGCCGCAGTGTCATGGCAACATGACAACATGGAGCCATGGCTCCATTTAAATGTCCTGACTGAGTTAGCTGGGTGCAGTCCTGCATGAGCAGGCTGGACAGAATCGCTGTCCCAGCCTGCACATGCAGGACTGTTCGCGACTCTGATCCCTTGGGGCTAGAGGTGCCCCGCGGGATCAGAATCGCGATCCCCTCTGTTCGTCCAGTTCAGACCGGACGCACAGAGGAGATGGATGTGCGGGACAGAATCGGGCCCTAAGTGTACTATCAAGTGCCATGTAACTACTTTCTCTGCCCCCATCCCCCTCTATTGGTGCTTTGTTTTAAACTTTAAATGTGTGATATATGCCGTGAGAGATCTGTGTGAGTGTATGTGAAGCTTGTTATTTAGTAAAGGATTTTAATTCTGGTTAGGGTTGTTTGGTAGCTCTGCAAGACTGGTTTTAGGAGCTTCGGCAGATTGATTGAGTAATGTTTTGATGTGGGTAGTGGGTATAGAGAGTGTATCTTATAGGCACCTTTATGTTTATTGAACTATTGAATGAATATTATAATAAAAGAAGGGGGAGTTTTTTAATGCCTATGATGTAGAGCTCTTAATCTCCCCTACGGCTTTTGTTGCCACATAGTGGGAAGTGATAAGGTTCTGAGGCTTTTTCTCCCCTAAATTGTTGCTGCCATTCAGACTCATTCCATCCCAGATGTACAGCCCCTCTGTATGTCCAGTATGAACAAAGGCTTTCCCTGCAGCCTGACCCCCGATCCAGCCTCCTAAGGCCGGGGTCGGGCTGCGGGGAATGTCCTCGGGCCCCCTTGCCCCATCCACGCCCTGGGCCCACTGAAAAAAGATGTCCAGGGCGTGGATGGGGCATGTCCTTGGAGTTGTCCAGGGCGTGTCCTTGGAGGTGGAATAACTTCCCCGCACAAGTCGCCGGCCCTGGACATACAGGGCCGACATTAGAATCAGCCCTGTACGTCCAGGGCTGGTGACTGCCCACCGCCTACCCTAACTCTGCCCCCAATCCGCCCCTTCCCCACCCCAATCTAACCTCTCTGTAAACTGGTGGGGAGATTAGATGCCGGTGGGGAGGGCACATATAGCGGGGAAGGCAGGGAGGTTAGACATCGGCAGGGAGGGCAGGGCAGGCACGAATAGTGGGATGGACGTCCCGTTGGGACATCCATCCCCGCTATTCATGGGACAGAATCAGGCCCATTGTGGTTTGATATAATGTTCTCCTGTAGGTGGTTTAGTTGTTGTGACTCTTTTGGGCTATTGTAGTAAGTTTAGCTGAATTAGGAATTATTTAGATTGTTTTAGTCTGAGTTTCCGTTTGGTGGATGCATATTCATTAGGGATATCCTGAAAACCAAACTGGTTTGCGGCCCTCTAGGACTGGATTTTTCTTCGCCTGCTCATGTTCTACCTCTCAATATAGCTTTGGTAAACTGTAGATCCATTAAATCTAAATCAGCAGTTATCTCTGACCTTTTATCACATTACGCCCTTGACATGCTCTGCCTCACTGAAACATGGCTTCACGATGGTGAGGAACCCTATCTTTACCGATGTCTCCCCCTGATTTTCTGGTAATATCAGTTTCTAGAGCAGCCTGTAGGGACGGCAGGGTCCCTATTATCTATCGCTCTTCATTGAAATTATCAGAGCTTTCTATCCAACAGACCCCTGGGGTTGAATCACTGTTTGTATCCCTTGGCACAGTCCCTAATGTCCATTTTTTACTCCTCTATTGTCTCCCTTCCCTTCAGCGATTTTCCTGCAATGCTATCCAACAATCTATTTTAGAACTTATGGTTATGAACATGAATCTGCTAGTCTTAGGAGATTTCAATATTCACTTTGATGCTCCTTTGTGTGTCTGTGACCTTTCCTTCTGTAATTTTCTCTCAGACCACTGTCTTCTGCAACATGTTCAGTCACCCCCACATTCTGCTGGGCACATTCTTGATCTTGTCATTACTCATCAGGACTCTAGCATACCGTTTTCTAGCATACAATCGATCCCCCTACCTCGGACAGATCATGCCCTTCTTTTTGATTCGCTACTATCTCGTCCTCATAACTCTTCTAATCATCATCCTGCGTCTGTTTATATATATAGGAATCTTTCCCGTACAACTGTGGAAGCATTTCCGCCCACTACCTGTTTCCTGAAAACTTCGGATCTTTGTCTCTGCAGTCTCAGACTACCATCTGGCAAGAAACACTCAGGCCCTTGATCAGGTTGCTTCTCTGATTATTTGTTCACGTCACCCCCAGTGTTTCATAAGTGGTTTCACTACGGAATCCATCTCCTCTGCTGCCATACTTGAGCTGCAGAACGGCGAAGGCACAAAACTAGGTCTTTAGTCTCCCTGTAATTCCTTAATAACTGTCACGTCTATTATCGTTCCAAAATTCGGGAGGCCAAGCATCAGCATTTTTTCTCTATCATTAATGCCTCTGAACATTCTGCTAAGGCAATTTTTGCAGTAGTGACCCACTTGAGTAGCCAATCCCGAACCCAACATAACCTTCCTTGGTTAGGACTATCTGCTGAAGATCTAGCACACTTCTTTTCAGATAAAGTACAGCAACTTAAAGATTCCCTCCCTCCTCATCCAACTTTCCAAATACCTAACCCCATTACAGAAAGTCACCCATCTCCATGTGTGCCGCACTACTGGTCAAACTTCACTCCAGTCTTATCACCGAAACTTTTCCAGACATTTCAATCAATGTGAAAGACCACTTCTTCCTTAGATCCTATTCCATCTTCTTGGATTGGCCTTCTTCCATATTTACACACCATTCTGAATACCAGTTTGTATTGTCCCAGAATCCTGGAAAACAACCATAACATCTTTGTTAGTGATATAGCGGAAGGGCTGTCGGGTAAGGTTTGTCTCTTTGCAGATGATACCAAAATCTGCAATAGAGTAGAAACCCAGGAAGGTGTAGATAACATGAGGAGGGATCCAGCTAAGCTTGAAGAATGGTCTAGAATTTGGCAACTGGGATTTAATGTTAAAAAATGTAAGGTCATGCATTTGGGCTGAATCCAAGGGAGCAATATAGTATAGGGGGTGAAGTACTTTTGTCCAGTAAAGAAGAGCGGGACCTAGACGTGGTTGTGTCTAATGATCTTAAAGTAGCTAAACTGGTAGAAAAGGCGACGGCAAAAGCTGGAAGGATGCTTGGGTGCATACGGAGAGGAATGGCTAGCAGAAAAAAGGAGGTGATAGTGCCTCTGTATAAGTCTTTGGTGTGACCTCATTTGGACTATAGTGTGCAATTCTGGAGACCGCACCTTCAAAAGGATGTGAACAGGATGGAGTCGGTGCAGAGGGTGGCTACTAAAATGGTGAGTGGTCTTCATTATAAAGCATATGAGGACAGACTTAGGGATCTTAATATGTACACCTTAGAGGAAAGGCGGGATAGAGGTGATATGATTGAGATGTTTAAATACCTCTGTGGCATAAATGTTCAGGGGGAGAGCCTCATTCAATTGAAAGCAAGTTCTGCTATGAGGGGACATGGGATGAGGGTGAAGGGGGATAGATTCAGGAGTGATATGCGGAAATATTTCTTTATGGAAAGAGTAGTGGATCTGTGGAATAGTCTCTCAGTGGAGTGGTAGAGATGAGGACAGTAACTGAATTCAAAAAAGCATGGGACAAACACAGAAGATCTCTAAAGGAAAAAAGGGGACTGTTGTAGTTGTTGATATGGAAGGAAAGACTAGATAGGCCATGTGGTCTTTTTCTGTCATCATATTTCTATGTTTCTATATCCAATTTTAAAGGACCCTTAGGGCAATATGCTTCAACCTCATAACTATCACCCTATATCTAACCTATCTTTATCAAAGGTGATGGAAAAGATGGTATTTAAGCAGCTTTCTGACCATACTGAGCATGCTCTAATTCTGTATCCTTGACAAGCAGGCTTTCGACCAACACATAGCATAGAAACTGTCTTTATGGCAGTCTTGAATGAGATCTATAAAGCCCTCGATCACAGTAATCATGTTCTTGCTGTCTCTTTGGACCTCTCAGCTGCATTTGATTTGGTCGATCATGACTTTCTCCTCTCATGGCTCCATGCAGGGCCGGCCCGTCCATTGAGCAAGAATATTTCAGGGGGCCCCGCGCAAAAAACATTCTTCATTAGCACAAGTAGAAAAAACCCAAACCGGCTGCTGCTGCCGCTGCCGCCGTGGCAGCGGCAGAATCAAATGTCCCGCCGCGGGGCCCCACCTGCCCGGCAGAGCCTCCCTTCACCATCAGTTCCCAAGTCCCTCCCAATGCGCAGGCTTTCAGAGCCGCGAGAGCTTCTCTGACCTCTCGCGGCTCTGTTAATCCCGCCGGGGCTGATGGGAAAACCCATCAGCCCCCGCGAGATTAACAGAGCCGTGAGAAGAAAGGGAAACTCTCACGGCTCTGAAAGCACTGCATTGGGAGGGACTCGGGAGCTGATGGTGCAGGGAGGCTCTGCCGGGCAGGAGGGGCCCCCCGGCGGGACATTTGATTCTGCCGCTGCCACGACGGGAGCAGCAGCAGCAGCCAGTTTGGTTTTTAATCTATCAGGGCTGATGGGAGGAGGGGGGTTAGGACTGGTAATGGGCTTTGGGGGGGGGGTTAGGACTGGTAAGGGGCTATGGGGGGGGCTAAGTCTGGAAGTGGGTTGATGGGGGGAGGGGGGTTAGGACTGGTAATGGGCTATGGGGGGGTTAGGACTACTAATGGGCTATGGGGGGGCTAAGACTAGAAGTGGGCTGATGGGGGGTTAGGACTGGAAATGGGCTGATGGGGGGTTAGGATGTAATGGGCTATGGGGGGCTAAGATTGGAAATGGGCTGATGGGGGTTAGGACTGGTAATGGGCTATAGGGGGGGCTAGGACTGGAAATGGGCTGATGGGGGGTAGGACTGGTAATGGGCTATAGGGGGGGCTAGGACTGGAAATGTGCTGATGGGGGGGGGTTAGGACTGGTAATGGGCTATGGGGGTGCTAAGACTGGAAATGGGCTGATGGGGGGTTAGGACTAGTAATGGGCTATGGGGGCTAGGACTGGAAATGGGCTAATGGGGGGTTAGAACTGGAATGGGCTGTGGGGAGGCCAAGACTGGAAATGGGCTGATGGGGGTTAGGACTGGTAATGGGCTATGGGGTGCTAGGACTGGTAATGGGCTGGGGGGTGGCTAGGACTGGTAATGGGCTGAGTGGAAGGAGGGCTTGAACTGCAAATAGCTGATGGGGACGGGGGCTTGGAATGGAAATGGACTGTGTGGAAGAAGGGCTTGAACTACAAATAGCTGATGGGGAGGGGGCTTGGAATGGAAATGGGCTGTAAGGGGAGGGAGCTAGGACTGGAAATGGGCTGAGTGAGGGGGGGCTAGGACAGGAAATGGGCTGATGGAGGGCTAGGATAGGACTGGAAATGGGCTGTTGGGGGGCTTGGATTGAAATGGACTCATGGAGGGGCTAGAACTGGAAGTAGGCTCATGGGGGGGCTTGGATTGGAAATAGGCTGAGTGGAGGGGAGCTAGGATTTGACATGGGCTGATGATGGTAGGGCTAGGAAAGGACTAGAAATGGGCTGATGGGGGCTGGGATTGGAAATGAGCTGATGGAGGGACTCGGATGGGGGAGCTAGGACTTGAAATGGGCTGATGGGGGTTAGGACTGGTAATGGGCTATGGGGGGGCTAAGACTGAAAATGGGGTGATGGGGGAGCTTAGAACTGGAAGTGGGCTGATGGGCTTAGGATTGGTAATGGGTTATGGGGGCTTAGGACTGGTAATGGGCTATGGGGGGGCTAGGACTGGTAATGGGCTGGGGGGGGGGTGGCTAGGACTGGAAATGGGCTGAATGGAAGGAGGGCTTAAACTGCAAATAGCTGATGGGGACGGGGACTTGGAATGGAAATGGGCTGAGTGGAAGGAAGGCTTGAACTACAATTAGCTGATGGGGAGGCGGGCTTGGAATGGAAATGGACTGTGAGGGGAGGGAGCTAGGACTGGAAATGGGCTGAGGGGGGGCTAGGACTGGAAATGGGTTGATGGAGGGCTAGGATAGGACTGGAAATGGGCTGTTGGGGGGGCTTGGATTGAAATGGACTCATGGAGGGGCTAGAACTGGAAGTAGGCTCATGGGGGGCTTGGATTGGAAATGGGCTGAGTGGAGAGGAGCTAGGATTTGACATGGGCTGATGGTGGGGCTAGGAAAGGACTAGAAATGGGCTGATGGGGGGCTGGGATTGGAAATGAGCTGATGGAGGGACTCGGATGGGGGAGCTAGGACTGGAAATGGGCTGATGCGGGGACTAGAAGGGAGCGGATGCTGGGTGGGGCTGGAACTAGAAGGGAGCTGATGTTGGGGGAGGATTAGAATGGGATAGAGCTGGGAGAGTGAAATGGAGAGGGAAAAATATTTTGTGTGGGAGGGAAGACAAATCTACAATTGGCCGGATATTGGGAGAGTAAGTGGGGATTGAGGATGGCGGGGTAAAATTTGAGTGGATGAAATAGGAATGAGGAAAGAGCAAAAGGAGAAAGATTAGTATGTTAAAGCAGATGTAGAGAGAGAATGGAAAAAAACTAGAAGAGTGAAGAAAGGACAAATGGACAGCAGACGATGGAGAGTTAGCAGAAGACACGAAGAAACCAGAAGAAAGTGGCTGGAGCAATTGCAACTGAAAAAAATGCACAAAAGGTAGAAAAATATCTCTTTATTGAATTTATTAACTGAAATATGCCAGCTCTGGGAAATGTGCATCATTAACGTCTGCGCTTTGTTTAGTACAAGAGGAAATTAATTTATAGTTTTATTTCTACAGTGTTGTTGGGCTTTTGGGGTTCCCAGTTTAATTATTGTCTTCCTGTTTCTACATTGTGATTTCTTGTTTGTTGACGATCTATGTTCTGCACGTGTAACTGAGCTGAGGTATTCTGTTTATGTAATTCCTATTTGACATTGCCACTTGTTCTCTTTCCCCAGTAGGTCATGTATTGTTGTTCTCTGAAATGTATTGGTTTAATATTTGCAGTGTTGCCTTCTGATAGGTAGAGTATGGTGCTTTGTGAGTCCTGGTAGTGCTGTTATGATATGGCGGGTTTGCTATGGGTTCTAAATGGGCAGTGTTTGTAGTAGTTCCTAATGTGTCTGGCAGTTGGCACTGGATTATAGTAATGTAGAAATCTTTTAGTCGTTCTTTATCCATACACTCATTAAGAGGCAGGTTTACTAAAAGTTAGTGTATGGTAACATTATGCAAATATTTATGCAAATGAGGTCTGTTATGCAAATGAGGCCCCGCACCGAGTCTCCGCACATGGCCCCGCACCCCCCTTGGGCCGCCCCTGGCTCCATGATGTAGGTATTCGCAGAACAGTCTTAGCCTGGTTCTGATCTTTCCTCCGTGTCGTTCCTATATTGTCAGTACTCACATTGAGAAGTTATCTCCCTATGCTCTTCAATGTGGTGTCCCTCAAGGATTTACCCTTTCCCCCCTGCTCTTTAAGATTTTCATTAGTCTCTTGGTCACTCTCATCCAAAGTCTTGGTGTCTCAAGCTTTGTCTACGCTGATGATATCCTTTTTCTTTACCCTGCTAATTCACTTTCCCCGGATCTTACTCTTCTTAATACTTGCCTTAACAATGTCACGCAGTGGTTACAAAACAACTCTTTAAAATGTAACCCCTTAAAGTCTGTCGCTACTTGGTTCACTTGTTCTTCTAATAGTCCTTCTCTAACCTCTTTCTTAGAGGGGACCCCCATTCAATTACAACCTTCCCTACGTTATCATGGAGTCATTTTGGACACAGAGTTATCTTTTTCTTCTCAGTTAGCACAAATGGTTAAGTAATCTTTCTGTGCTGTCTGTTGCGTCTATGCAATTCAACCATTTCTGGACGAACCCTCAAAAATTACAGCTCTCTGCCACACCGTAACATCTTGTTTAGATTACTATAAAATGACTTACTTGGAGCTAACATTGTACTAGCTTTGCCGTTTACAGACTATCCAAAATACTGCTGCTCGTATCCTCTCTCACGCATGTAAATCTGACATCTCTCCCCTCTTAATGCACCATCACTGGCTCCCAATCACTGCCTGTGTTAAGGTTAAGGCCCTAATGCTGGCTCACATTTATTTATTTATTTAACATTTCTTCTATACCGCGCTATTATAATCAGCGCGGTGTACATCGAACAAAAACATACTACAATGCATACAGGCAACATTGAGTTTACAATGAACAGGAAATTAAACAGGGGATAACCGGGAGAACTATGTACAAGTTAACTTGATACTATATACAATACTCTAAACTCGTTTGGATATTGCATGTGCTTTTTCGGGTGGATGGTACAGGTATGATGATTAGCAGGTGGGCTAGTGTGTAGGCTAACCATTTTATGGTTGTATTAAGGTGCTAAGGCGCTGGGGCATGTGGGAAGTTTGCCAGTTGTGTGATTGTCTGGGATGGCTTCTGGGTAGCATTTTGTGAACAGATGGTGTTTCAAAGCTTTTCTGAATAGGATTAGGCTTTTGATGCCACGGATTTCATGGGGAAGGGCATTCCAGTTTAAAGGAGCGAATATAGAGAAGGCCCTGTTGGAAGTAGCCTTAGTACACGTCGTCATCATCTTAGGGACTATTAAGGTGTTCATTGCAGTAGGCCTCCTGTTTCTATTTTCCAGGGTGCCGTGAATTAGCTTGCTGATTGGCGTAGGGGGGTAGTTATTTAGGGCTTTGAAGGTAAGGACTAATGACTTATATTGGAGTCTGGCATGTAAAGGTAGCCAATGCAGATCTTTCATGATAGGCGTTATGTGGTCAGATCTTGACGATCCAGAGAGGACTCTTGCAGCTGCATTCATAGCCAGGCGGAGCGGATTTAAAGTTGATTGAGAGAGACCGTGGAGGATGATGTTAGCAAAATCCAGGTGTGGGAGGACTAATGCCTGGAAGGTTGTTCGGTAGTCGGTGGAATCCAGTAGGGGCGGAGGTGACGTAGCGTTCTGATCTTATGATATATAGTCTTTGTAACGTTCTTTACATGTGTTGTCATATCCAGGTGCTGGTCCAATGTGATGCCGAGATAACGGATTGTGGGTTTGGATTTCAACTCTACATTGTTGACAAGTAGTGATGGGGGAGGTATGAACTTACGGTTCCTCGTGACAAAAAGAACATCAGTTTTGCTATGATTGATCCGTAGGTTTTGTGTCAGCAGCCATTCGGCTACAGTTTCGAAGCAATTGATTATTGGGGAGAACACTGGTTGGTCAATTGTGAACGGCATGTAGAGGAGGATGTCATTTGCGTAAGCCAAGCATTGTACGTTGAAGGATCGGATCAAATCACATATCGGCTGCATATAGATATTGAACATCAGTGCCGATAAGGACGATCCTTGAGGTACCCCCTGTGACTGCAGGAATGGTTCTGAGGATGCGTGGCCTGTTTTGACTTGTTACACAAGGGGAGCAGAGGCTCCTGCAGGAGATAGGAGAGTCACAAGAGGCAGGAGACGTTGGATGAACAAATTCTTCTTTATTGTATAGAGACCCCAACGCGTTTCGGCAACGCCTTCTTCAGGGGGAAAGGATGCAAATCTATTTCCATATGCACAACAATAAAAATAAACAAATATTAAATAACAATATTAAAAATATACATTAAAATAACACACCTGGCATGTAGTATGCTGGAGATACAAACATTCTTGTGCCACAAATGTAAGGCATATCTTTGAACATGCAAACTTGTAAATAAACATGTGATAAGACAATAAATAAAAAATGGATTGGACCTCACATTAAAAACAAAACAACCAAACGCAGGGCTGAACAACCAACAAGTAAAAATGTTGCCAAAGTCTTGGCAAACTGGATGAAGAGATAGAAAAATTTACATTGAAAAAGATTAATATAAATAATATGATTCAGGCTAACATCAAGATCACACAAAAATAAGTATTATAAAAATATATATAAATTATATACGTGTATCTGCATGACTATGTAGATAAAAATTAAAAACAAAACACCATGCATAGTAGATACCATAAAACATTATTGATAAAACTAACAATAATAACATTAGAATAACAATAATAAAATACATAAATATATGATAATATTTTGATAGAAACAACAAAGAGAGCTAATAAATTAGAAAATGAATTACATCTTAAAATATTGTCACTGGCTAAAAAAGCTTCTAGGGTTAAATGTGCAAATACTGTATAAAAAAGCTTGTAAAACATGCAAAATTGATGACTGGAGACTTCTCACAAGTAAAGATACTCCGTAGGGAATGAGACGAGTAAAAATGCTATCCATTTTTGCCAAGAAAAAACAAATTAAAGGAACATCTTTTGAGGGGCCTCAAGGCAGTTTTAAAACTATCAAGGCACATACGAATAGAGCTGAAGTACCGAGAATGTTTAAAACGGCAAATAGCCATGCCACATAGGGATACGGATTACAGGACCAAAACGCTAATCAAAAAAACTTATTAGTGAAGAGACAGATGGCTAGCTGCTTAGCTTAAACGTGGCAGTGTAAAAACTGAAGACCGCGGACTCCAAAGAACCATAGAGCTAATGCTGAACACGATGATCACTGATCGGGTGATTGTATTATATTACGTGGAGCAAAGTGAAACCACATGTTCAAACTTAAAGAGACCAACGGGGATTATGGAAATTACCTTAGTGTCCAAATAAACACACATTTTAAAAGAATTTCACTTACCCAAAGGTAATATCAACTATATATGTGTGAAAGAGCAGGAAATTTTAAAAAACCAATAAAATAGTCGGCACTGCAATGACAAAAACAGTTAGAAGTAAATAAGACCACGGTAAAACTAAAAAACAGTCTGGATCAATCAAAGTCAATATAAATATATATACACATGTAATGTATACAAAATACTCGAGAGGGGTTACATTTGGAACCAGAAATCAAACCTGTAACAGGAGTTCTGTACATGAGATTCATCACAGAAAAAGCTGCGTGCAACTGAAGGGGAGGACAAGTGAAGACCGATACTTTTAAAACGCCGATTTTCGCGCCAAAAAAAGGGGGCGGATCGACGCGATGGGAGGAGCTTCGAGACAAAAAATGTGACACATGAACATGGCATTTCTAAAGAAGGAGGGAGGAGAGTGATATATAACTAGCTTATATGAAAAACTATCAATATGGTTCAATATAAAAACTAAAAATAAAATGATAAAACCTTTGGATATAATAGAAACATATTATAGGTCACTCTTATGTATGCGTGGAAATGAGTTTATCGATCAGGTTTACTCCAAAAACACTGCAAAATCCACTTCCTGATTCAAGCCATGTGGTTCTAATGTATTGAGCTCATAAATAAAACGTTGCTCAAATTTCAACAATATTTGATCAATGTTACCTCCTCTCCAGTGTGGAATGATAGTTTTAATGACAGCAAATTTTATGTCACTAATAGTGTGTTTATATTGTAACCAGTGTGAAACTAGTGGTTTGTCTGTCTGACATCTCTGAATATTACTCCTATGTTCTATTATACGTGTGCGGATCTGTCTGAGAGTCTTTCCTATATATAATTTATTGCAGGGGCATTGGATGAGGTAAATGACATTGGTGGTTTTACAGTTAGAATAGTTTTGTAAATACAGTTTACGTCCAGAGGAAACATGTGTGAAAAAATTTTTGACCGTGATAACATGTACACAAACTGAACACTTACCACAGCTATAATGTCCCTTAACTATGGGCAATGGTTTCGGAACTGGGAGAGCAGATGGAACCAAAAAATTAGTTAAATTGGAAGACCGTTTATAGGCAACCATTAGCTGCTTGGTGGCAAGAGAAGGTATGGTGGTTAAAAGGTGCCACTCTTGTTTGAGAATATTCACAATAGCCTTGGATTGTCCTGAGAAAGTTAAGGCACAGACAATTTTATCTGTGTGTGAGTTTTTTATCTTGTTCAAAAGTGTAAAACGATCAGTCATACGTGCTCTATGGTAGGCCTTCTGTATACAGGATTGGGGGTAACCCCGTTGTTGAAACCTATTTTTCATATCAGTGGCGTGGATTTCAAAGTCCACATCATTTGTGCATAGACGCTTAATCCTTAAAAATTGACTAATTGGCAAATTTCTCTTCAGAGATGGATTGTGGTGACTGTCGTACTTGAGTAATGTATTGCGGTCTGTTGGCTTACGATATAAGGTGGTTGAGAAACCTGTGGAGGATTTTCTAATCAATATGTCTAAATATGGAATTTCTTCTGTACTGTATGTTCCCTCAAACTGTAAGTGTGGATCTAATGAATTAAGCCAAAGGTGAAAATCATGAAGACTTTCAACCGTACCATTCCATACTACAAGAACATCATCTATGTAACGCTTCCAAAGACAAACATTGGACCGATATGGATGAAAATTCAAAAATTTGGCTTCAAAATCAGTGACATATAGGTTTGCCACATCGGGTGCCATGGGAGACCCCATGGCCACCCCTTTTATCTGTTTATAGAAAACCCCTTTGAAGCAAAAATAATTTTCTGTCATTGCCAAAGATGCAAGTTGAGTGAGAAAATAAGTAGGTGTACGTACCGGTTTTGGTCTCTTGATCAATGTATTTGCTAATACTTCTAGCGCTGCATGTTGGGGGATATTCGTATACAGTGATCTAATGTCAAATGTAACTAAGACCATCTGATTGTGAAAACCTTGAAATTGCTGAAGAATTTGTATGATATGGGTGGAATCCCTAATATATGATGGTGCCTGTGTGACAAAAGGCCTCAAATATGCATCTAAAAGTTTAGACAAAGGTTCAAAAAGTGACCCAATAGCAGACACAATGGGTCGTCCTGGGGGATTTTGTAGGGATTTATGAATTTTGGGAAGCATATATATGGTGGGTATGATGGGGTGTGACACAGTGAGAAAGGAAATTTCTTTTGGGGTCAAATAACCAGCTTCTTTACCTATGTATAACAATGTGTCCACTTTTTGTCGCAATGGTTCAGTGGGATCATCGTAAATTTTCAAATAGTATTCTTTATCATTGAGTTGTCACAAGACTTCTGTAACATAAGAATCTCTATCTTGTACAACTATGGCACCACCTTTATCTGCCGGTTTTATGATGATGTTATGGTTTGATCTTAGACCTTGTAAGGCTAATTTTTGTGGACCTGTGAGATTGTAGAAAGAATGCTTATTGGATGTTTTATATAAGTTATCTATTTTATTCAAACAATATTTTCAAAGGCTGATATCATAATGTTAGGTTTTACTGGCGGTATCCAAGTGGAGGATTTTTTAACGATAGATGGATCGGTTGTATCAGACTGATGTTGATCGAAGTAATCAATAATTTTTAATTTTCGAAAAAAATTTTATAATTCGATATGAGTTGCAAACTTATCATGGGATTTAGTAGGAATGAAGGAGAGACCTTTGTTCAGGACTTCTAATTCCATGTCAGTTAGTTGATGTTTAGAGAGATTAATGACTACATTTAGAGGTCCCAATCCAGGTGTCTTTTTGCCATTAAACCTTGGCTGTGCGTTCTTATTTTTTTTGAATACTGTTTGTTTGGTGAATATCGTGGTTGATTTTGTCGACGATGTGGTGACCTTGGGGACAGATCTCGTTTTCCTTTCTCCCATAATCTGTCCATTTGAAAATCCCGTCTAGAAACTTGGTTATTAACCTTAGGAGAGCGTCGTTCATTCGAAAATAAAGAAGCTGATGGATTAATGTCTTCACGAGAATGACGACGTGTTCTTTTATTGTTCCTCTCTATTTCTGGAGTAATGGACAGGGATCTATGTTTTGTCTTATCTCTTAAACGGTCTTTTTGTATTTGTTTCGGTGAGTAGGCTCTCTTATATGAAGCACTACGTTTCCTATCTCTAAAATCCGACTTATTATAGGTCCAATAGTAAACTGTATTCGACTTGTAGTCCTCTTCATCCCTTTTTAATTTTTTAATCTTTTTATCTCTAACACCTTTTCTATATTCTGCTGTATTCTGATCAAATTTACGTTTTTCAATGTCATACTGAACATCTTTCTTTTTAAGAGCTTCAATCTTTTGTTCTATTTGAGGTTTTAGAACCTCAGCCCTGCGTTTGGAAGTATTAATTAAAAGAATCATCAAGTCTAGAGAACATTTGTTCAGTATCTTAATCCAGTTGGACATGAACGTAACATCGTCTTTATACATGCCAGGTGCCTTCTGAACTCGTAATCCTGTTTTATGGTATCTACTATGCATGGTGTTTTGTTTTTAATTTTTATCTACATAGTCATGCAGATACACGTATATAATTTATATATATTTTTATAATACTTATTTTTGTGTGATCTTGATGTTAGCCTGAATCATATTATTTATATTAATCTTTTTCAATGTAAATTTTTCTATCTCTTCATCCAGTTTGCCAAGACTTTGGCAACATTTTTACTTGTTGGTTGTTCAGCCCTGCGTTTGGTTGTTTTGTTTTTAATGTGAGGTCCAATCCATTTTTTATTTATTGTCTTATCACATGTTTATTTACAAGTTTGCATGTTCAAAGATATGCCTTACATTTGTGGCACAAGAATGTTTGTATCTCCAGCATACTACATGCCAGGTGTGTTATTTTAATGTATATTTTTAATATTGTTATTTAATATTTGTTTATTTTTATTGTTGTGCATATGGAAATAGATTTGCATCCTTTCCCCCTGAAGAAGGCGTTGCCGAAACGCGTTGGGGTCTCTATACAATAAAGAAGAATTTGTTCATCCAACGTCTCCTGCCTCTTGTGACTCTGTTTTGACTTGTTGCCACCTATTGGATAGGTAGGATTTACACCATTCTAGTGCTGTGCTTTGAATCCCCTTTTCTTTCAGGCGTTGTAGAAGTATATCATGACTCACAGAGTCGAAGGCGGCGGAGATGTCCAGGAAGATGAGGAAAAATCCTTGTTGGATGCTGTTTATTCCTGTGACCAAATCATTGAATAGGGTTGTAAGGACTGTGCCGACTCCATGTGCTTCCCTGAAGCCGTGTTGTGATGGATCTAGCGGTGCTTCAGTGTCGATATGATGCTGGATTTGTTGTTGAGCAACTTTTTCGATGATTTTTGCAAGCTGGGGGATGCTCAAGATTGGCCTAAAAGATTCAACTTTGGATGGGTCAAGTCTGCTGTTTTTCAGTAGGGACCTGATAGAGGTGTGTTTCAGACTCTGCGGGAACGAGCCCGTTAAAAAGGACTGGTTCAGTATTTTGCTCAAGATTTGGCTTAGGTCATGTCGCAGTTCTCTGATCCAGCTGGCTGGGCAGGGGTCGTTAGGTGCTGTGCTGGGATTGATAGAAGCGATAATGTTCTCAATCTCTCTATTTGATACCTTAGTGAAATTGCATAATGGTGTTGCTTGGGATGCCTTAGGTGATACGGAGGAGTTACTGACACTTATGTTTGTGTTGGTCTTAATCATCTTTGATTGCAAGTAGTTTGCGCAGTCCTGTGGCTGAGGCATTGGAGGTTGGGCTGAAACCGGCTCTCCTGTTATGGATTTTACTATACTGAACAGTGCATGTGGTTTATTGATGGAGCGTTTTAATATATCTGTGTGGTAAAGTTTCCTACTCTGTGTTATCTTCCCACGGTGGGTAATTAAGTATGAGTTGTATGCAGCAAGCGTCTCGGGGGAGTGGGTTCGTCGCCACCGTCTCTCAAGTTTGCGTAGTTGGTGGAGAGATGTATGAAGGTCCGTAGAGAACCATGGTGCATGTTCCCGTTTTCTTATTTTCTTTTCAGTGTGTAATGGACAGGAGGCAGCTCTAAGGTTCTCGTCCCATTTGGATATGAGATCATCTCAGTTGAGGGATGTGTTGGTCATAAGTGGTCGAAGATTCTCTAGGACTACGCTCTGGTTGAGTGGTCGGAAACGGGCTGTAGGGGTTCCGGATGTGTTTGATAACATTCGGCTCTTGTGGGATGTATTAATGGGTATATGGAATCTGAGTAGATTGTGGTCTGACCAAGGCACTGGTGTTACAGACAGTGCAAGGGTTTGGGGTGTTGTGGCGTTGGAATGAGGTGCGAAGATGAGGTCTAGTTTACCTCCCTTAGTGTGGGTGGGGGAGTCAACATATTGTTTGTAACCTAGATCCTCTAGGGCATCTAGGAATGCTGCTGAGTGGCTGTCATGAAGAGATGGGAGGTTGAAGTCACCAACTAACCAAATTGGAGAGCGTGAAGTGGATGTGGTGCACGCAAGCTCAATTATTGTTGGAAGGTCATCTGGTGAAGGAGTGGGTGCCCGATAGAGAAGGTTGATTGTGCAGATCTCATTAGATATGGTGAGGGAATCAAGGTGTGTTGAGCTGGAGGAGTTGCACAGCTTGAAATGTAGATCAGCTTTGGCAAGGATGAGCGTCCCGCCTCCTTTCTGAATGGACCTGTGGCATGTGTATAGAACAAATCCTGGTGGCAGCATCTGATTCAAGAGGACGTTGTCACAATCGGATAGCCATGTCTCCGTGATCATCAAGATGTCGAGATTGTATAGGGGTATCAGGTCAATGGCTGCAGGCCATTTTGATCGTACTGATCTAGCATTTATCAACGCACATTTCAGTAGGCGCTGGTGATGTTGCTTCTCGGCTTGTGTCTTTTTGATGATTTGGAGAGGAATGTTAAGTAAATGGGAGTGGGATGTATGGTTGTTTTTTGCCGTGGTGTGGTGGGGGAATTCTGACCATCTCCTGGGTAGCATGGTTATACATGACAATGCCCCAGCTTATATTTGCACTCTTGTTGGTCTATATGCCCCTGCCAGGGCTCTCTGTTTTCTACATGGTTTCCAACTTCAAATTCCAACCCTATCCACTATCAAACTTGAATCAACTCATGAATCCGTTTTTTCAGCAGCAGCACTCGCTTTGTGGAACTGTCTGCCTACAAATTTACATACAGAACAGAACTTTAACCAATTTAAGAAGGTCCTGAAAACCTTCCTTTTTGAAGAAGCATTTGGTCCTTCATAATTTTTTCTGGGAGCATTTCCGATATTGTTGGTCAGATGGCTGCACTCCCCTTCCCCTTCCCCTTCCCCTTCCACTCTCTCTTCTTTCCCTTCCAATTGAACTTTCCTCCCTCCCCTTCGCCTATCTTATTTTTCTCCATTTTTTAATATTTTCTTGTCCTATCAAATTTTTGGAGTTCTTTTCTTTTCTTATTTAATATATAATTTTCTTTTATTTTATATTGTTTTTCTTTTGTATTTTATATTTTTATTATATTTTAATTTTTACGAATTGTAAACTACAATGTCTGATCCATGAATTGCGGTATATCATATAAAATCTAAACACAAACATGCCACTGTTAGTCAAGATTCTGGTATATCAGCATATTATTATGCTGATGACATTCTGCTTGTTGTACATTCTCGTTTCTCTATACCCAATTTAACTCCCATCAATGCTTGCCTTTCCCAGATCACCTTGTGGCTGTGAACTAACTTGCTTAAATGTAAAGTTTTGAAGACCTCTGCCACTTGGCTTGCTGGAACTCCTATAGCTCCCAGTATTGCCCTAATATTACAGGATGGTCTTCTCACATTAAATTCTAGTTTTAAATATCTAGATGCCATACTAGATTTTATCTCTCTTTCCATGATTTATCAGTTCTGTAGTAAAAAGTTCATTCTATGTTTTATATCCAATTCACTCTATTCGCTTCTTTCTTACTTTACCAGCCTTTACTGATTACTAGGAGAAACAGAATGATTTAAAATCAGCAAAGGTGTATGACAAGGCTGCATACTTTCCCCCACCTCTTTAATTTATATGCAGAACAGATCATCAGAGAAGCAGAACTGTATGAAGACAACCGAGGTGTGAAGATTGGTAGAAGACTCATCAACAACTTTCGCTATGCTGATGATTCTACATTTCTGGCTGAAAGTGAAGACGATCTGAAACATTTGCTTCTCAAGATCAAGAAACATAGGGGTATGTTTACTAAACTGCGTTAGTGCAATTCGCGTTAGGAGCCGCGGTAGTAACAGAAACCCCAAATAAGGACATGGGTGGTACATCGCCACCACTAACGCGCGTTAAAAAAATTAACGAGCGTTACCGGGCGCCTTGGCACGTCACTGCGCGTTAAACGTAAGAAGACGTACAGACACAAAGCACTGAAACAGAGCTGTAGCACAATGGTTACGGTACTGACCGCTGTTACAGGCAGCATGGGTTCGAGTCCCCAGTGTGCCTAACGCAGAAGGCTGTCCCAGGCATCACCCTGTACATTACAGAGGGAAAGAGGAGGCATGTTTTTCGTTATGCTGAGTATTGGTGTCAGAAAAACACCCTCGGAGTGTGCCTAGCCACGTACGTTGGTGCGTGCGAGGGTGCGTGCATTGGTACGTGCGTAGCCCCGTGCGTAGCTGCGCGCGTACAATCGTGCGTGGGTACATGTGATTTTACGTGCGTGGGTACGTGTGTTTTTACCAGTGTGGGCATCTTATATTACAGACTCTGTAGGGTGTCTTGCACCTATGCATTATGCTAGCAGATGTACGTGTGATGGCCTATGGTTTATCAGAGCCTGTGAGCAGGTGCTGGGGTTTCACAGGGTTGGATTGTGCCAGTCACACCCATGATGCACTGCACATGCAAATCAGCTGTCCACAGATACACACCATGGGGAATGCACCCCCACAGCACCTCGTCCTGGTAGGGGGAAGTGACCATGTGCACCCCCACAGCACCTCGGCCTGGTAGGGGGTACTGACCGTGTGTTGTACTGGCACAGAGTAGCTACACACCGTCACATTGTGCGGGTACTGTGCTCACCCTGAGGGTGCAGTGAGGCGCCCAGCACCAGGTCCACAGCACCGTCCATGGCTAAAAGAGGCCATGGCGCAGGTCCAAAGCAGTGTTACTGTGTGAGATAGGTAGGTTCTGCAGGACCACTTGGACATCTCTGTCTCTCTCAGTCAGGTGTAGCCCCCATGCACCACCACCCCCTCCCCCAGGGCTGAGGGTGGCAAACAGGGTCCCCTATCAAAAGATCCACAGTCTACCTCCCTGCAAAGGTGGCAGTAGAGGGGAACATTAACCCTAGTCCTGCTGAGGAACAGACACCCCACAGGGCAGTCAATGCAGCTCTACACAGCCATAACACAATAGCAAACAGACATTAGGCCTGGATATGGTATGCTGCACCCCACCACTATCTGATATTCCCCTGGTGCAAGCCATCAACCACTGCACCCTGCAAGCCACTCCATCACAACACCTACCAGCTGCAAACAGTCTGCTAGTGCCCAGTGGAGATGCCTGCACCCAGAACTGGGATGTCAGCATACACAGCAAGCAGATACATCAGTGACTGGGCCCCAAAAGAAAACCCATATTTATCACATGAGAGGAATACTAGATAGCACCATGGGAGTGCCTAGCCATGCTGTGGTCACTGCACAGTCAGGGTGAGAGTGATCTCCCAGCAGGATATACTGAGGTCACCCTGTCTGTGTAGGTGGTGGCCGGGCACTACAATGTGCCTGTCACTGCCCTATGCCCTGTGCAGATGCACCCTGGCCAGGCCACCCTGTCCGGCCTATACCCATGGTACATTGCTCCTCATTATGCACATTGGCAGCCCAATACTGGCAACATTGCTGGCAGTGTGGACTGTGGAAGGTGTTTGCAGCCACCACACACTGGATAGACAGACAGCCACCCCCACACCTATGCCAGCATTGTGCTACTATAGAGGTGGTCAGCAGCCATACCCACCACACCAGTCATGGGCATAGTACAGGCATGGATATGGTACACAAGACTGTTGGGGGGTCACTCCCCAGGATGGTGAACACTGTCAGAGACCAGACCTGCAGCACACACCGCAGACATCAGAATGATTGTTATGGTGGAGCTCAATGAGCAAAATGTGCTTAACGTAGGAATTGATATCTGCCAGTTATCATAGGGAACGTTTGATAGCTCTGTACCATATACCCAGGTGTAGGGTGGCATTGCTAAGGTATGCAACTGCTAGTATTGGGAGATACAGGCATGGCCCAATGTCTTGCCTCTCCAGGAGGCATTGGCCAATGGGGCCTGTGGGTGGGTGTGCGGCCCTGTTGGCTGCTGCTTTACGGCAGAGTTCCCCGACTCCAGTCCTGGTGTTCCAAACACTGTTCGGGTTTTCATGCTGTCCCTCATAAATATGCATGAGCTACATCTGCATACCATGGGGGTGGTGCATAGCTATGCAGCACAGGCATCTTTATTAGAGGCAGCATGAAGTCAGAATGGTGTGGGGCCCTCCAGGACTGCATTTGCGGGTCTCTGCTTTAGGTAATGTGCCTGTTTCTGGTGTCTGTGTTTGGTGTAGTAAAATATAGGCCATGCGTATGTTATCTGCAATAAAGGAGTGTCTTTACTATCACTGTTTAGTGGTGGGTAAAACTATGGGGACTGGGTTGGCAGGAGCCCCAGCTGGGATTTGAACCTGTGACCCTCTGGTCTTACAGGCACTGGCTGTGTCTGTTGCACCACACTGTGGCCACAGAGACAGTGCAGTCCCTGGAGTTAGTTAAACTGGCCTGACGAGTCAGAACCCCTGCTCTGCAACAGGTTTGCTGTGGCCTCATTTACCTTGTATGCAGACAAAGGTGCACATAAACCTCAGAACAGACCTCAGAAAAGGGGCACACACCCATAACCAAGCTGGGCAACAATGATATCATTGGGCAACATTACACAACACTCCCAGGACAGCTCCATTACAATGAAATGATCTTTGAAAGGGTCTGCGGAGCGTAGACCCTTCCACACATCATTTCTTTTTTATTTGGTGCTTTCCAGGGAGTGTTGTTACTTGTTGCCCATTGATATCACTGTTGCCCAGCTGAGTTATGCTTTTTAAAATGTTTCTTTTGGTCATTTTTAATGTTTTATGTGAAAGTTTGTTCTGTGCATATGTATCACACTGCTCACGTTTTGTGGGTTTCCCCGGTTTTTCTGTACATTGCTGACGGAAATGGTTTCTCTTCCCTTTAAATGCCTTTAACGACAGGTTTTCATTCGCGTTGGAATTGAGCTCGGAAATTCAGCGCGTTAGTATGAGGGGAGCCTCTCCCCGCCCACTCTCCACCCATTGACCCCTTCTCTCCGCCCACTCTCCACCTTCTGCGCTGTTTTAACGCGCCGCGGAGGTTTACGATCGTTAACTATGCTTAACGCACGTAGTATTACGTTAATGGTCGTTAGCGCGTTATACGGCACTTACGGTCATTAACATCGTATAACACGCGTTAGTCACGTTTACCGCACTTTAGTAAACATTCCCCATAGTCTTAAAATGGGTCTGCACCTTAACGTTAAGAAGACAAAGATCCTGACAACTGGCAAAATCAATAAATTTATCACTGATGGAGAAGAAATTGAAATAGTTGACAACTTTAACTTACTTGGATCAACAATAAAGAAAGGACTAGCAGTCAAGAAATCCAATGCCGTATTGCTCTTGGCAGATTGGCTATGAAGGATCTAGACAAGATTCTCAAGAGCAGAAATGTCTCTCTCCATACAAAGATTTGACTTGTCCAAGCCATGGTATTTTCAATTACATCATATGGATGCAAAATTTGTACAGTGAAAAGAAAATCGATGCCTTTGAATTATGGTGCTGGTGACGAATACTGTGTATACCATGGACTGCCCGAAGAACAAACCAGTTAACAGTAGTGGAGATCAAACCTAAGCTTTTCTTAGAAGCTCAGATGGCAAGACTTTGACTTTCATACTTTGGACACATCATGTGAAGAGAGAGATTATTGGAGAAAGACATAATGCTTGGGAAGGTAGAAGGTCACCGTAAAAGAGGAAGACCAGCAATGAGATGGATCGATACAATAACGGCAACTATGGATATCACTTTATCAACAATGAGCCACTTGGCTGAAGACTGAACAGAGTTTAGGTCAACTTTCCAGGAGTCGGCACCGACTTGATGGCATTTAACAGCACTACTATGGTTCATAGCTTAGTCATACTTGAACTAGACTTCTGCCTTCCAGATTACGAGATAAAAGGACTGCAAACCATTCAAAACTCTGCAGTTTGATTACTTGCCCACGCATCTAAATCTGATCATATCCCATCCCTCCTGATTTATTTTCATTGGTTACCTGTTTACTACTGCATTCAGTACAAAATCCTCATTCTTGTTCATATGTTTTACACAGTGGTATCCCTTCTTATCTCTCCTCACTTGTCATCCCTCACACCCCTCATTGTGTCCTCTGTTCTATCCATGCTAATCCACTCTCCTTCTTCCTGCCTCCTGTGCCAAATATGATTTAACCAGACTCTGCATTCTACTTCTGGGCCCCTAGTCTATGGAAAGCCTTGCCTCCAGAACTTTGTTTAGAACCATCTTACCAAAAATTTAAGGCTGCTATCAGAATGGCATTTGACTTCCCTTTTCACTAACCTCAATTTATCAGCCAGGCCTGCTTCCTCCATTCCTCCCCAACTCCCCTCTGCCTGTCTAATCTTCTTTCTTTTTTTCTTCCCAACTCTTTTCTCTTGTCTTGTATGAATGTGGTTTTTACATGAACAATGATTTTAATGGAGTTTCTTTCTGCTTTCTAAACTGCTCTGATGTTTCTGAAAGACAGTATATCAAATTTTAATAAACTATAAACTATAGTCATGACCTGACAGCCAGAATTTTAAAGGACCATCACCCTGCTTTAAAGAAGATGCAAGCAATGCTGAAAAACTGAGAAAAAGCTAGTGAGGGCGTGTGATTGAGCAAAGTGTCTGGGATCAGTGGAGGCAGGGCAGAGGAGAGAAAATGATTAAAAAGAGTTTTAATACAAGGACATGACGGTCCATAGAAACCACTAAGATCCCTTGGAGGGCAATGAGAAATTATATTGGGGGACATTTTATTGATTTTTGGAGTGTCTGGGTAAAAGAATATATTGAAGGGGTAATTCTTTTCAAAATACATAGCCATTATTATAGGAAATTTTAAAAGAGAGTAAGGGGTATGTTTACTAAACTGTCTTAATGTTACCGGTGCTAGTTGTAGCGCTAACGTGAAGAATCCCATATAAGGAAGTGGGCGTTCCGGTGTTAAGCCGTGTATCACGCGATAGAGGGTGCCTTGCCATTTTCATGCGATAGTATGCAGCGCTGCACATTTGCGCGCCATAAGCCTAAATAGATAGAAGCGCTGTGATAATAGCTACAGAGATGTAGTACACTAGTTAATACAATGCTTGCCGAGACAGCAGTCATGAGTTCGATCCCTCTTAGTGCATACAATATGGCAGTCCGAGACAATTCCTTTTAATGCGTGTAGCAGACACATCTAAACAGTATGTGCTGCCAATCGAAAAACCCACGCTGCAGTGCAGTAACCAGATGCGCATATTACAGCGTCCACCTCAAGGTGCCCTATGATGCGCCGTAATTTGCCACCCTCCGAGGCACCATATAAGGCGCCCCATGAGCTGGTGCAAACTAAGGTGCATCGAAAGATGCCCAAAGGAGGGCAAGGTGATGCCTGAAAAGGTGGCCAGTGGCAGTAAGGAGCCCCAAGTTGAATAGCACAAAATGTATGGCCCAAACACAGATGTAACCCTACCACTGCACAGAATACCAAGGAAAGCCAAACAACGTCTGGAGTGTACCACATGGTGGAGCTTATGGACCTGTCAAATCTGCGTGCAGCTCATATGGTAGCTGGAAAAGTGCAGAAACATATCAGAGGCAGCTGGACCGATGCATAGGGTGATGCTGATGTAAAGTGCCAACATGAGAGTGTGTGGCAGAGGATGCGAAAACGTGTACACCAGAGCAGGTAGAGATGGCAGCATAACAGGAGGACAGAGGAGTAGCAGTGCCATGCCGAGCATACACACAAGAGGCAACCATGAAGAGCCGCAATGCAGAAAACGGTCACAGTGCAGGACATGGGGCGGTAGTCCGCACATTAGGGCAGGACGCCACACAGCTGGCAGAGACAGATAGACGGACAGAAGGATGCTTGGCAACTGTGATGAGGCTATAATGTGCCTCCACACACATCTGCACAGATATGGCTGTTAGAGAAAGGAAAAATAGTGGTGTAGGACAGGCAGAAAAACCAAGAACACACAGGAATCAAACCCATGACCACTGGCTGCGAAGTCAGTGTACTAGCCACTGTGCTATGCCTCTATGGTATCCATCATAGCAATGGCTGGCCACATAACAACTGCAGGTCACCGCATCAACAATCTGCTGTGCATACTGGGGCAGGGTAAAAGCACAGGCAAGGTACTGAATAGGGTACTATAGGTCACATAAATGAGGTGAAGGTGGTCTCCAATATATGTCTGCCTGACACAACCACAAAAGGGAGTTGTGCTGCACATTCTGACTAAAGGAGGCCCTCTGTGGGAATGAACCTGCTGTGTGCCAGGAAAAGGCAACCCCAACAGTAACCATGATGTAATGCACATGTAGAAGAGCTGTGTACAGTGCATATCACAGTCTGCAATTGGGACGACAGCCACATATACACAAATGCACACACAGAATAAAGTGTTAGGCAGTCCAAACTGAAACCACATTGAGTAGGCCAGCTATCCACATGTCGCG
This sequence comes from Ichthyophis bannanicus, assembly GCA_033557465.1. Lineage (NCBI taxonomy): Eukaryota > Metazoa > Chordata > Amphibia > Gymnophiona > Ichthyophiidae > Ichthyophis > Ichthyophis bannanicus. The sequence continues at coordinate 417,053,271 of CM066037.1, forward strand.
TACAAGTCACTGGCACCTCCACAGATGATGGGCAGTACAGATAATATGCAGTAGTATCCCCACACCCCCGCATGCTGCTGCATGCCCCAAATGCCTTTTTCACATATGTGTGCATGTAGACAGTAGGCAGTGCATGCAGGCAGTGCATGTAGACAGAAGGCAGTGCCCAACGCATACCAGTCATGAAGGTATAACAAAAATATATCTGCCCTCAAAAAACAGGTACTGTATTTGGTCAATTTTACTGAGCGAATCACTACTGAAATAGTATAAACTAATTATCTGCTCAGAGATTCACCTCTTAGAAACTAAAGAAAAAGATTCGTTATAGTGCCACAAAGCTAACCAATGCTAGGTACAGGGGTCTCAGTAAAAAACAACGCAGTTATTTGTAAGGTCTGAAAATCATCACCATTACTTTTACTGCTGTTCACATCAACTACCTTTTTCCTTGTACCACTGTAGATATTGTTTACTTTTTTAAATATTGTTCTTTTAACATTACTTCTGTGCCCGTGTTTTTTAAAAACAATGTTTTGATCCTTTGTACTTATTTCCTTAAAACCTTCTGAATCACCTCCTCAAAAATATAAATCTATAAACTCTTTTTGTCCGTTAGAAAACAGTTGTAGTATGAACACTTAGCTTCTCATTCATACGTGACATCCGATATTTCACTGAGGTGATATCAAGCTCTTATGCTGGCGGCTGTTATTAAAATCCTAACGCCGTTCTTCTAAGGCGCCCAAGCGTTTCACAAAATGTGTTTCTTCAGGGGAGTACATACAGTCATTGTGAACTGACCTAAAAAATATACAGCCACAGAGTGTTATTTCTTTGTTTCATTAAAAACTGTTGCTTACTATGTCGCTTATAGGGATCATGAACAATCCTTGGTACATAGGATAATCCTTTTTCCAATAACTGTATTGAATCCTGTGAAAGGGACTTCCCAGAAATATTAATCACTAGATCCGCTCCCGGAGACCCAACTGGGGAATTAATCACTTTCTCCTGGGATATCGCCTTTCGGGAGACCTTCCCCGGGTATCGGTCTGTTTTTTCTTTTTCTTTTTGTCTTCTTGATCCTCAGAAAAACCCTTCTCTTTTGAGGAAGTACTGGTACTCATACTATCGGAGTCTTCTGGACCATCCTCAAAATGAACTTTTTTCCTTGCTCCCCGTGTCATTTTTCTATTTGCATTGAGCCACGGGTAGACATACCCGACCGTGTAGTCTGAATTATCTCTGTTTAGTTTTTTGGTCTTTTGGACTTCTTGTTTTACCAATTCCACCTGTTTTTGTGTCTCTGACAATTTCTGAGCATGTTGTTCAGCCGTTTCTAGCCCTTTTAAAGTGTCCCGTATCTTTTCTGACTCTGTGGTCATCCTTTGAACCTCAAGCTTTGTATGTTCAATAATCAGGATCATTAGATCCAGGGAACATTTATTCAGTACACTGTTCCACTTCTCAATGCAAGTTGCATCGATGTTAGGCAAACGGGGTTCCTTGTAAATACGTAAGCCCCTTGGGATCTGCTGACGATTAATATTATTCAACTAAGGACAATCGGTGTAGTTCAGCTCTTACACATCGCTTTTGAATTTGCAAAAGGGCTTCCCAGGAGCTGTCCGAGTCTACCATCAGCGTCGGTGATATTATATTGTCTTGGGCAAATAGAGTTTTCTCCTTAATCAATCCAGCAACATAATCCTGTGGGAAACTGAAAGTCTCCCTCCATCCCAAACGGGCATATACCAGAGGAAAGACTATCAGACCGCTGAAGCTGCGGATGGCTGAGCATCGCAGTCAGGTTAACAACAAAGTGTTGGAGGCACCGCTAGTGCAACACTGTCTCAGCGCAAACCATAGTTTTGATCAACTTCGGTGCTTTGTTATAGATCAGGTAGTTGGTCCTCGGGGGGGGGAGGGGGGTAAAACTAAAGAGCAAATTTTACTCAGAGAGGAACAAAGGTGGATTTTCAAATTAAATACAGTTAAGCCACAGGGCTTGAATGCATCCATAGATTGGTCGGTATGCGTCTGAAGAGACCTAAACGGATGACATCGGGAGAAGGAGGAGCTAAGTGGGAAGCCTTTAAAATGTTCATAGAGAGTCTAAACCGCATGCGCGGCGTTTTTTCGATAGTCGGTGAGGAGAGTAGTGAAAATAGTCAACCCTTTCCTCCCGTGGTGAAAGAGATAATGGAGATAAAACTACAGGTATATTTATGATTATTCACATAAGCGACATAGTAAGCAACAGTTTTTAATGAAACAAAGAAATAACACTCTGTGGCTGTATATTTTTTAGGTCAGTTCACAATGACTGTATGTACTCCCCTGAAGAAACACATTTTGTGAAACGCTTGGGCGCCTTAGAAGAACGGCATTAGGATTTTAATAACAGCCGCCAGCATAAGAGCTTGATATCACCTCAGTGAAATACCGGATGTCACGTATGAATGAGAAGCTAAGTGTTCATACTACAACTGTTTTCTAACAGACAAAAAAAGTTTATAGATTTATATTTTTGAGGAGGTGATTCAGAAGGTTTTAAGGAAATAAGTACAAAGGATCAAAACATTGTTTTTAAAAACACGGGCACAGAAGTAATGATAAAAGAACAATATTAAAAAAAGTAAACAATATCTACAGTGGTACAAGGAAAAGGGTCGTTGATGTGAACAGCAGTAAAAGTAATGGTGATGATTTTCAGACCTTACAAATAACTGCGTTGTTTTTTACTGAGACCCCTGTACCTAGCATTGGTTAGCTTTGTGGCACTATAACGAAGCTTTTTCTTTAGTTTCTAAGAGGTGAATCTCTGAGCAGATAATTAGTTTATACTATCTCAAAAAACAGGTGGCACAAACCTGCCAAAGCATATGTAGCGAAATCTCTGAAACTGCACACACATACATATATACACGTCACAGATGTGCATAATGCATAATATAGCAAATAAAGTGCCACATATGTCCAAAACAACACTGTGCAAATGCCAAACCCAGATATGGTAACAGGTACAAGAGGCACATGATGCCAGATAATACAGAAAATGCAAGCTATCACACATACAGAGATAACACTATGCAGAAGGTTTGCTGCAATGGGTGTTGTGAAGACAGTATGCGTATACATATGACATGACACATGGAATGCACCCATGAAGGACGAATACGCACACCCACACTTCCAAATTACTGGTGCAATGTGAGTCCAGGAATGTAATGAGATAAAGAAGACTGTGCAGACATGCATTGCTATGTTTGTAAATCAATGTAGAGCGGCACGTCTGTACACTAACCAAACACACTAATCTGTACATAGAGGTCGAAAGAAAGGTCAAACATGGCCCAGTAACCGGCACAGAAGCCACACTGCCACATGCCCTGGTGTACCAACATATTCAGTCACATGCACCTGGAACGTGTACGGTAAACAATGACACAGTGATGCCCCACATACACAGTCACACACGTGGTGATGACTGACCTCTGCGTGTGGCCCACATGCCTATGATGGACATTGATGTTGGACTGCTACATTGGGCATAGGCGGCCTGTCCCACACAACGTTGCTGCCGTGCTCTGGCTGGGTGTGGGGTTCATCGCAGGGGACATGCATTACCTTTTGTGTGCTGTGGCAGATTGTGATGTACCACTTACGTATGCAGGCCCAGGGATTCACGGACAGTCTTCAAGGGACATGTTGGTTTGCAGAGGCTATTTGCGCTATGGACACTGTGTACAAGCCCCTACGTGTGCAGCAGGGACTGACATACTTGCTGCTTGTTGTACATCCATCTGACATTGTGTTACTGTATGTTGCCTATGTGTGTGGCCTGCACCACAGGATATCCTCATCTGTTTAGTTCACCAAGAGCATACAGCCATGCATGTGGCACAGGGGTGACTTTGTATAGGTCCTCTGGTATTTGTGGGGCTACCCTGCAGTTGAACATGGCACGGTATTTAGCACCACACTACTTTGATGTGCGCCAACATCTTGGGTCATTATTTGCCATCACCAAGTGTGTGACTGTGCATGTGGGGCATCACTGTGTCATTGTTTACCGTACACGTTCCAGGTGCATGTGACTGAATATGTTGGTGAGAGCACTGTTGTGCAGTATGCAACAGGCCAGAATAATCTTTGCCACAGTCATGGGTTTGTATTGTAAGGCCCCGCTGGTTCTATCCAGACACCTGAAGCGACGTTTTAAAATGCCAAAGGTGCGCTCGATGACTGAGCGGCTGGAGGCATGGGCCTCACTGTACCTCTTCTTTGCACGTGTCCGCGGCAGACACACAGGGGTCAGCAACCAGGGACAACACCCATACCCTGCATCACCTGTAGAGAAATAATAGAAAGGTAAAACAGAGGCTGAGCCACGCACACATGCACACAAGCATGTACATGCAAACCAACAGCACAGACAGGTCTCCCATGAACATGTTACAGCACATGCTGACACACAACATGTATGTGGCAGCATCTGGAGGTGTGAGACAGGGACCACGGGGTGGGGGTAACTTGTGCAAACCACCTCAGCTGTAACCCACAATAACACATGCTAAACAGCCATAGCCAAAAGGTAGTAGTGCCAGCTGCAAAATCATCAGCCACACACATGGCAAGGCACCCTTCACAAGGTTAGTGATGCACACATTTGCAAGCGTGTGATAGCCATGACACTGCCCACACACATGGTTTGAAACGGGAAAAAGTCCCTGAGTTGCCCCGAGAGGATGTCAAACACAACAATATACTGGTGAATATACGTGGAACATACATGTGTCCTATACTACGCCCACACAAAGCACACAATGTGAAATGGTCAGATATGTCAGAGGTGAAGGTGCCACCAACACAAAACACTGCACCAAAGATGACCGTGAAGGGAAGTGCCAACCCCGGACACACACACAAATGACACACAAACACAACTGGGGACATCTTACAAACACAGGCATGTGCGCCTACGTGTACCCAGAGGAACACCATGTGCACATCTGAGCAGAGAAATACCCACCCAGCAGTATAGAGTCCTCATATTGCCTAGCCTCAAACTATCTGAATAGTGCTGAGTGATGCAGGATAAAGGAGTCATGGGTGGACCCTGCAAACCTAGGGACCACATTCAGAATACACATATTTGCATCACATACAACCTGAACATTCAGGGAATCGTAGTGTTTGTGGTTGCGGAACACTGCCTCCCTGTCTCCGGGCGGCACCAGGTCAACATGTGTGCAATCAATAGCTCCCATTACGTGTGGTATCCCCGCAACCTCTTCAAAGGCCTGGTTCAGGGTCCCCCACTTTTGCCTAGTTTTGGGAATTGCAATGTAATTCCCCACCCGGCTGACCATGGCACGCAGTACCTGGTGGAGACAGCGTGAGAAGGTGGGGCGGCTCATGCCACCCACTGTGGCCACAGATGACTGGAAACAGCCAGAGGCAAAGAAATGTAGGGCAGCCAGGAGCTTGACCAAACCCGGTATGGCATGTGACCGACCGGTCAGGGGCTTGAGGTTAGGTCTGAGATCCTCAAAAAGCTCCCTAATAGCCACTGTGTCAGGACGGTACAGGGAGATCACCTGGTCATCACGCATGTCCTGGAGCTGGGCCCTGGGCCTGTAGAGGCGAGCCTGGCGAGGGCGCAGCTTGGCACACCTCCTGCGCCATGCCGGCTGAGCCCTAGCTTGCATGGCCTCCACAGATGCAGGTCGGAGTTGCAGCAGGTCTGCACCCATGCCCTGTGCCACAGCGCCGTGGACACCATCACCCGCGTCAGGCAACCACGGGTCCTGAGCACCCCCCAATGCACCTGCAGCCACAACAAAGGCAGCCATCATCAAAACAGAGGTACCACAGACAGAGGGTTTCACTCACCTCTCCCTTGCCCCACCAACACCGCCCTCTACCTGTCTCTCACCTCACCCCCTGTACCCTATGCCTGCTCACTACCTCACCTGCCCCCCACCACCTCAACACCACCTCCCACCTGCTGCTCACCTCACCCTACCACACCTCACCTCACCCCAACTCACCTCACCCTACCACACCTCACCTCACCTCACCGCACCTCACCCCACTGCACCTCACCTCACCTCACCCCACCTCACCTCACCTGCTGTACACCTGACAAATACCTCACCTGTCCTGCTCTACACCTCACCTACACAAAACCCTCAGCGTATACCACCTATGCATCACAGGTTAAGTACCTTTCATCTGGTGTATGTCTGTGCGCGCGTTGCACATGTGCAGTGCTGTGAACATGGTGTCTGCGTGCATTGCACATGCGCATTAGGTCTGGCCATGACCCATGTGCATGTGTTGCGTGGGACTCCACGAACACATATGGCGTACACGGCATGGCATGCTTGGGGCCATGCACACACAACCTTTGGTGGCGCCATCCACTGCATGGGCAGCTAATCACAGGCATCATGCATGGTGACCCCCTCATACAGCAACCCCTAGCATGGCGCATGTGCAACACACACATCGCACGTGCCGCTGTGCATGCGTGAGTGGCTCTTGTGTAGCCGCACATGCACACATAGCACACACACGCTGCAGTGCATGCGCACATAGTGCAATGTGCTGCAGTGCATGTGCAATGTGTGTAACCCTGCACTCCCAAGTAAAATGCATAAAAAGGCCACCACACGTGATAAATGCCGAGGGTTTTGTGTAGGCAAGGTGAAGGGCAGGCATGGAGAGCAATCGGTCAGGGTGATAGCAGGTGTGGAGAGGAGAGGAAAGGTGAGGAGAGCAGCAGGTGTGAGGGAGAGGAGGTGTGGTGAAGAGCAGGCGTGAGGGTGAGGTGGTGAGGGGAGGTGCAGTGGAGAGGGAGCGAAGGGCAGGGGAGCAGCAGGAGAGGGAATTGTAGGCAAGGAATGGGAGAGGTGGGGATGTGTGACAGGGAGGAAGAGGCCACAGGGAGCAGGGGGATGGAGCGACAGTCTATGGCAGGAGGGGATGAGGGGGAAACCCCTGAACAGTGGTCCACAGGGGTGGCAGGGATGTGTGGGCCTGAGGTGGTGGCTGCAGGGCCATTGGGTGTGTCCCAGCCCACACAGGGGCAGCCCGAGGGGCCACCCAGTGCCAAACAGAGGCGTGTCCCAGTGCCAGTGGAGGAACGGAGGAGAGCAGTTAGATTCAGCCTGCAGGAGAATCACATCCTGCTGGCCAGTGTGCTGGAGCGCTATGAGGTGCTCTATGGGTGGCTGAGCTCCAGCACCATGGTGAGGACACACATACATATGTGGGAGGAGGTACAGGAAGCTGTAGCACAGGCTGGGGGCCCACCCAGGGACCTGGACAGCCTCAGAAAAAGATTTAATGACATCAAGCGTGGTGTCCGTGCACACATGGTGGCGGAGAGGTGACATGCCATGAGCACCAGTGGGGGTGCCCCCTTTGTCCTAACCTTGTCACCCCTGGAGCAGTAGCTCACAGATAGGCTTGGTCCCATCCACCTGCATGGACTTCCTGAAACGCTGGACACCGCCCATCCACAGGCAGGTAGGTCTGACATATGCAGCACACTTACAGCTCACGGCCCAGCACATGCTGGCCATGGATGAGATGGTGGGGGGCCTATGTCCTGTGAACACGTGTTTCCCTAATACAGGCAACTGGGGGCCACACCACCAGCAAAACCTGGCAAGGTTTTTACAGGGTGTTTGTGACAGATACTTGGGGCTGTGTCCATGACAGTCACAGTCCTGGATGTAGTAGCGCACTGAACAGGTGAACAGCACCGTGGGGAGGGGGCAGTCCGTCATCCAGGTGGATTGCACCCCCCTCCACTGTGCAAGAGAGGAAAGGAGCACTGTACATATGGGGAGGGCCTAACACCTTCCACCCTATTATCCCAGCACATGCAGCAGCTAGTTGTACCTGGCATATAGGTCACGGAAACATCATACATCTGCAGCCAGTCATGCATCACAATATGACAGGTGGGAGCATACAGGACGGACATATATCTAGGCCAACACACATTGACCTGGGGGGCCCCGCACCCTCCACCTATAACATCTATGACGTGTGACTGACATTACCTGTCCAGAGACATATCCCTGAACAGTGATAGAGAATGGCCTCTCGCACTGAGATTATGAGGTGGATGCAAACCAATGCCAAACAGCACATCACACACATATCGGACACATACTACCCTATCATTGGCCAACATACAGTAGGAATCCCCCATCCACCCTCACAAGACATTGGGGTGCACATTCCCAAACCTTCCACAACTGCACCTAGCCCAACCCCCACACCACCTGGGGCCTGCTCCTATAAAGGTAATGCAGTGCCACAGACACATTCCCATGACCCCCACCCACAGTGCAACCCCATACCCAGCATCGCTCCACCCATCCCCCAAAACAATCCACCACACCCACAGAGTACTGGATAGCTGTCCACCCACAGCGCCAGTCCCCACACATGTCTGGCTGACCTAGACACATGCTGCATCATGTACCATGCATACCACACAGGCCAATGCATAGATATCGCTCACACACACCATGACAGGCCACACTCACATTCAGGGCTCCCACAAGCACCCCAGGCACATGTCACACTGAGCCCACATCCCAGGTCACCCACACAGTGCCTACCTAGTGCTGCACATAGTGGGCACGGTACTTGCCACCACATCCCCCCCAAACACAACATCGAATGTGGCACAACTCCACCAGTGCAAGAGGCTGCCCCTCCCCCTCCCCCCATGCCAGGTGCAGCACACTGTACGCACATGTGTTCTCCCCAGTGTAGGCACAGGGACAGCAGTTACAGGTGGACAACACATTTCAGCTGGTGGGGATGGTACTACACAGGTGTACATATGTGCTCTGCGCAAGGTCATCTTTGATGTGTACCCTGTTACACTCTCCAGGTGACATGCAGGTCATGGAGGTGTATGAGGAGGTGGATGTGCCAGAGCCAGAGGATGCTGAGGGGCCAGGGGTTGGCGAATCCGAGGTCGCGGCCAGCACAGGTGGTGAGACCCCAGGAACCAATGTGGTGCCCGAGGCAGAGGACAGGGCATAGGATGTCCACACACCAGTGGGGTCCTCCAGCAGTATCTCAATGACTGTGGAGTGCATGAAGATGGAGGGGAGTCGGCACACACTGTAGGCACCAGGGACATCAGGCACCCCACCCACCAGCATGGATGTGATCCTGGCAGAGCTGCAGGCTCATACAACCTCATCAAGGCAAGATGCTGAAGGTGGGTAACAGAATAAACAGCAAAACCCCTGGGAGTTGGGGTAATAGTCACAATGACATTCCATGTGCTCCCCAATATAATGACACCATAGCATGTCATTTCGTATGTTATGTGGGAGTCTGTGCCATGTGCGATCCCCCCTCTTCTAGCATGGGTCACCTGTTGTCATCATTTTAATGAGCTCATACATCCACCCACTATTCACCTCCATATACCCCAAGGAGACGTACAGCAGTCAGCACCTATCCCAGATCACCTAGACAGCTTACTCGGCAGACCCCTCTTTCTGTGTAATAGTACCTAGCTTAGATAGTCATAGTAATCAGTACTGTGCGTCAGGCTCAGAGTAAACAGCACCCCCCAGATATATATCTGTGTGCCATGAATCTCACGTTATCCAGCCTATCTCATATGACCAGTATGCAGATCAATCATTGACCCAATGAACTGCGACATAGTACCATGTGTTATATCTGGGATTCCCACAACCCTCCATCAGTATCATTTCCTGGTCTGCGGATGCATCATGGGGCACACAGATGTCAACATGGTACTATGTTGCTAGTTGTCGCATGCATGGTTGTTCTGAGGACTGGTCTGTTGTGATACGTCAGACATGTGCATGAGCCATGGTGGGAGGTGCAACACATGTCTCACAAATCACTTTGTGTCTCACCCACAGGCACTCGTCAGGCTCTGATGGCCATTCGGGAGGAGGTGAGCCAGCTGCGTGCCACAGCTGAGGTGATGGCAGCGGCACTAGTATGGATTGCGGATGACCAGGAGGCCATGGCTGGGCGTCCCCAGCAGCCAGCACCAGTGCCAGAGGCAGCACCAGCGGAACCGGAACAAAGGGGTGGTTTGGGCCGTGTTCACCATGGACGTGGGTGGCCACGCAGGTCGTGATTGTGGGAAACAGGTCACCATCATGCAATTACAATGCCACATAACCATAGTGTGGTCTCCCACAGGCTGTTGGGCTACTGTAAACTGGTCGTTTTTCGTGAATGATTACTAAATTGTAATAAATCTGAACCTTATTCAACTGTTAACCAATGCAAATTATTCAGTATTTCTCTATTGTCATAAACTGAGCCTCAGAATCAACCAATGGCACTGATTGGTGCCATTGGTTGATTCTGAGTGTTGGGCTACTGTGACATGCTGTACTGCGCTGCAGAGGCCGCAACACTCACCACCACGTTGTTGCAGCACCCTCCTTTGTGGCCGGTCGAGGACATCCGGGCAGTGCAGCCGCAACGCTCATCCCTTTTTCCGTAGTTCCTCCACCTGGGGGGGAATGCAATGGGTGGGAACATTAGGGGACAGATATCTCTGATGGGTGCCCAACGCATATCACACATCACTGCGAGCAGCAGGGTGCTGCTGCTGCTCAGGCCAGTGGGTCCTCTACTACCTGTTGCCAGTGCCAGCTGCATGTGTGGCTGTGGGTCTGGGCATGTGTGGGGTGCCACCTACGTGTCCTTTGAGCTACCCCCCAGACCACCCTTACCCAGTTCCTACGCTCTCCTTGCATGACATGGCAGTACCATGCCATGTGTGGGGTAGGCATGCTGGTCTCCAGGGGAGGTGTTTCTTAACCCCCTGTGGGGTCCGGCACACACCTGTGTGTTTGCCTGACCTACACACATCAGCAGACACACCCACCATGCCACCATGATATCTTTATTGGAACATGTGTGATGTGTTCTGGCATCGCACGGGGATTGTGTGGCCCTGAACACATCACCAGGAGCCACTACCATAACACCAGGATGTCTACTATACCTCTGTGGTCATGACTAGGGCCTCCTGTGAATAGGGCAGTTGTGGCCGAATGCAACAGGAGCATGCACCAACACACCTAGCTGGGCTATAGACCATTTTAATCAGGTCCTGGGCCTCCTGGGGTTAGGGCAGAGCTGTGAAACCCCAACTGATGCAGGTACCCTGACACCAGGATCTCTAAAGGACCTCTGTAATCAGGTACAGGGCCTCCTGGGGTTAGGGCAGAGCTGTGAAACCTCAACTGATGCAGTTAATCTAACCCCAGGATCTATAATAGACCCCTGTAACCATGTGTGACGCCTCCTGGGGATAGAGCAGACATTTGAGACCGCAACACATGCAGGTAACATAACACCAGGAAGTGTAATAGACCCATGTAATCAGGTCTGGGGGCCTTCTGGGGATAGGGCAGGCTTGCAATCAACACCATACGCATCTACAGTGGCAACAGCTTGGCCCACAGACTGGTATTTCCACCATGTTCTGCATGTATGATATGTGATGCTTGCTGTATATTGTGTTGCACAACTGCCATTGTGTGACCTGTCCCCATACACTTACTTCACGTGGGTAATCGGCAGATCGGTTGGTGAGGTGCACCCATGCCCTCCTCGCCCGTGCAAGGTCTTGCCTTTTGGATGCACCCGGAAACAGATGCCTCTGCCTGTTGCATATTAGCTCGCAGAGGATCCTGAGCTCCCTCCGGGACAATGCGGGCTTCCGGGATCGGCTGTCCCTTTTTCCTCTCTCGAGATAGCGCATGTACGTGCGCGACACGGCGCATGCACGACAGCTCAATTGCTCATGCACCGTGTCGCGCATGTACACGCACTATCTCGCACTACTACGTGCTACCTGGAGCTATTATGGCGCACAGCACACGTGGGATTTAGACGCCCAGAACACGTCAAAGTATTCTTATCAGAACAGTGAAACGCGCTGCTAACGGCATGGGCCGTTTTTCCAGTCCCCATACACCTGATCTCGCTGCCACGCCCCCATTTGTTAGTTTAATTGGTGAATATCTGTTTACGTTACAGTGGTGAGGCTCCCCGGCGTTGGGCAGCGGGCGCATCATAGGGGTGCCTTAGCTTGCGACGCCCTGTGACGCGCCTTCTACGGCCCATGCTCAGCGCCACCATAGTGTACAGGACTAAGGTGAGTGCATATGTTGGCTTTACCGCACACTAGAGAGATGTGTCTAATTGTTACAGCCATGCAAAAGGGTGGTGCCTTAGACACTCTTCCTGATGTTGTTGCACTGGGGATTCAAACCCATGAGAGCTGGCTGCATAGTCATTGTAATAACCAGTGTGCTATGCCTCTATGGCCATTGTCATAGCTAGGGCTGGCTACACAACAACTGCACGTCAACGCACATACATTCTGCTGTGCTTACTGGGATAGGGGAGACCCACAGCTAAGGCAGTTTCCAGGCCACGTTACTGTAGGCAAATGAGGTGAGGATGTTGTTTTCATTTACACATTAAAGCAATATTCCCATTAAAGCATGTTTAACGCCACATATGTGTCTGTTACAGGCCTACAAGGGAGTTGCCTCTGACAATCTTACTAAGGGCAGCCCCCTGAGGGTTTGGACCCATGACGTCTGACCCCGAATTCATCGCCTTAACCATTATGCTACATCAACATGTGTTTATCCCACGAATGGCTGGCTGCAGAAGGAGTGCAGCTCATCACACAAACCTTATGAGGTGCTGCACGGGATAGGGGAGACCCAAACATACAGGGAGCCCACTGTGGGATTGAAACCATGACTTATGCCACTGAGGACATCCTATTAACCATTGTACTACATCACTATGGGGTTTTTCATACCAATGGCTGGCCACAGACAGGATGCAGGTCACCGGACATACTGTCTGCTGTGGTAACCAGGATAGGATAGAGATAACAGTACCCATAATGCAATTCACATGCAGAACAGCGTTCTACATCTGCTCCTCAGATGGGGTATGCACCTCTACAGCATGTCAGCTTGGTAGGGGGGACTGACCGTGCGTGTTACTGCCACTTGCTACCTACAGTCCTTGCCATTGTGCGTGAATTGTGATCACCCTGAGGGTGAGGTGGAGTGGCCAGCAGCAGGTCCACAGTACCTGAGATGGCTTTGCTGAAGGTCTCCATCAGTGCTAGTGTGTGAGAGGTATTTGCAGAGATGCCTGTGAATGCCCTGTTTCTGTTTGTATTTGACAGTCATATCTGCCCCTTGTAAACTGTGATGTAACCAAACTGGTGCATAGCCAGTGTGTTTGCCATGTCACTTGTTTTCAGAGCAGGGGTGTGTGTGTGTCCGTGTGGACTCACATGATGATGATGTACATATCAAACCGGCCTCTCTGGGTCAGGGTAGGGCACATGATCTGGCCCCAACATACCCACATTCTGAACATTCCCAAAAGGGGCAGTACTGCAACATGATGACAGGCTGTGGGACCAACAACCACCTTCCTTTGGGGAACCCAACATTTAATGCAGGTTGGTACCTATATCAGGGCTGTAGCCATACAGGTGATAGGCATGATCAGCTCAGCTGCCCCCCACCACCACAATCTGCCATTCACCAGCAGAGACCACAGTCATGGTGCACCTGCTGCACCCTGCAATGTTTTGCAGCCAGACACATGCTGACTGCACACAGTGTGCTAGCCCATACTTAGTGCATATTCCAGAGGAACAATGTGCACCCAGATGTGGGATAGTCTCACCAACACCAAGCAGGTATGCCAGTGAATGGGCCCCAGGCATGGGACCTCACATATATCACTGTTGAACACACTGTATAGCACTATGGGGGAAGGTTGGCATGCTGTGGTCACTGCTCAATCAGGGTGAGAGTGACCTCACAGCATGACCTGCTGTGGCCACCCTGTCCATGCAGATGGCGTTTGCCCACTACAATATCCCAGTCACTGCCCTATGCCCTATGCAGATGCATCCTGGATAAATGGCCCCGTAGGGGCCATACCCACAATACCTTGCTCATCATTATGCACATTTGAGGTGGAACAGTGGAAACAATGCAAACATGGGGGGTTTAGTGGGGTGTGGGCGGCCACAAAACAATGGACACACATACACAGATTACCACACCTATTTGAGCATTATGCAAAGATAGCGGTGGTTGGCAGACCTGTCTGCAACACCAGTCATGGGTTTTGTGCAGGCATTGGTAGAATAATCAGTACTGTTAGGGACACTCTCCAGGGTGGTAAACACTGTCAGATATGGATGAGGGGGCACACACCACATAGATCAGTGCATAAGAACATAAGATATGCCATACTGGGTCAGACCAAGGTCCATCAAGCCCAGTATCCTGTTTCCAACAGTGGCCAATCTAGGTCATACGTACCCAGCAGTTTCCCCAAATAACACAGGTTCCGCAATGCTTGTACTGGGTCAAGCATTGATATCCTGGGTCCCTTCTTAATAATGGTTTATAGACCTTTCCTCCAGGAACTTGTCCAACCCTTTTTTAAACCCAACTACACTAACAGCCTTTACTACATCCTCCGGTAACAAATTCCAGAGTTTGATTACACGTTGAGTGAAAAAATATTTTCTTTTATTAGTCTTAAATAGTTTACCCTGTAGCTTCATTGCATGTACCCTAGTCTTTCTATATTCTGATAATGTAAACAATCGATCTACGTTTACCCGTTCCACTCTGTTCATTAATTTATAGACTTCTATCATATCTCCCCTCAGCCATCTCTTTTCCAGGTTAAAGAGCCCTAACCTTTTTAGCCTTTCTTCATTGAAGTATCCTTCCATCCCCTTTACCATTTTGGTGGCTCTTCTCTGAACCTTTTCTAATAACGCTATATCCTTTTTAAGATATGGCGACCAGAATTGCACACAATATTCAAGGTGCGGTCTCACCATGGAACGATATAGAGGCATTATAATATCTTTTGTTTTATTTTCCATTCCTTTCCTTATGCATTCTATTTGCTCTCTTGGCCGCCGCTGCACACTGGGCGGAGGGTTTTAACATGTTATCCACAATGACGCCTAAATCTTTTTCCTGGGTGGTGGTTCCTAATGTGGAACCTTGCATTGTGTAACCATAGTTTGGGTTGTTCTTCCCTAGGTGCATAACTTTGCACTTGTCCACATTAAATTTCATCTGCCATTTTGATGCCCAGTCTTCCAATTTATCAAGATGCTCTTGCAATTTTCCACAATCCTCTTGGGTTTTAACAACTTTAAATAGTTTTGTGTCATCTGCAAATCTGATAACCTCACTCGTTATTCCACTTTCCAGGTCATTTATGAATATGTCAAAAAGCAGCGGACCCAGCACAGATCCCTGGGGTACACCACTATTCACCTTTCTCCATTGGGAAAATTGGCCATTTAGCCAAACCCTCTGCTTTCTATCTTTTAACCAGTTCCTGATCCACAGTAGTACACTGCCTCCTATCCCATGACTCTTTATTTTTGCCAAAAGTCTCTGATGAGGGACCTTGTCAAAGGTTTTCTGAAAGTTCAGTTACACTATATCAATCGACTCACCTTTGTCCACCTGTTTATTCACACTTTAAAAAAAAACCCAACAGATTAGTAAGGCACGATCTTCCTTGTCAAAAGCCATGTTGGCTGTCTCCCATTAGGCCATGACTATCTACATGCTGAGTAATTTTATTCTTTATGATGGTTTCTACCATTTTTCCCGGTATTGACGTGAGGTAAGTAAGGTTGCTGTGATGGATCTCTGTTAGAGAGTTGTGTTTAAGTTATGATTTGTTATCTGACATTGGTCATAGCTACCTTTTGATGTATATGGGATATGTTTCCATGTTTATGACAGCATTGCTAAGGTATGCAAGTGCTAGTAGTGGGGGATGCGCAGGACACAACAGCCTGCCTTTTCATTATACTTTGGATGGTGGAGCTTGTGTGTGTGTGTGTTGGTGCCCTTGTTGGGTGATGCTCTGGAGCAGAGGTTCACAAATTCAGTCCTGGTGGTTCAGACAGGATTCAGGTTGTCAGGCTGTCCCTACTGAATATGCATGAGGTACATTTGCATACAATGGGGGCAGTTCCTTCAAATGCATCTCATGCATATTTTTAGTATGGACAGCCTGACAACCTGAATGGTGTTTGCGCTCTGGAACTGGGGTTGCCACCATCTGCTCTGGGGAGTGGATATTATTATTGTGTATGTGCTCTGTAGGGTAAAATATACAGACATGGTCTGCAGGAGCCACGGCTGGGACTTGAACCTGTGACTATCTGCCCCTGTACACACTGATTGTGTGTACTGCACCAAACTGTTGCCACAGAGGTAGTTCCTTCCCAGGGGATACCATTACTGTTCGACTGACAGACCTTGTCTGTTGGACTGCACGCCACCCACCTGGACAGGGCTTGGCCTTGGTCTGCTGTGGGCAGATAACACTGTCCCCTCCATCACCAGCACCCCTACGCTACCATGCTGACATGCTGTTCTGCCGGTTGTGCTAATGGTGCGCAGTCCCAGCTCAACTAGTGTGCCATTAGGCGGCTGCCTATGGTGTGGTTTCTTGGGTGGGGGTGCCTACATGGACATGCATGCTTCCCCACCGCACTGACTGCCAATGTTCTGTGGCTTTTGGGGTACCTGCTGGTTGATGTCCATTGGGGCAATGTATGACACACACTCGTGGGCATGTTTGCCCTTGGTCAGTTGCTGTCTTGCTGTTTTTCTGTTTCTGTGTTCCTATGTGCCACCTAGGCATCTGCCTGGTCCACCCTGTGCCCCAGCTGCCCCACTGCATGTCCTACCTTCAGCCCCCTGTGCCCCATTTGCAGCCTCACCGTCGTGCCCTCTCGTACTTGGGTACTATGCTGCTGCTGCACATGTATCACTACTATCACTTTTCTTGGTCTCCCTGCCTTTGCTGTACATTGCTGACTGAAATGGTTTCTCTCTCCTGCAAATGTGCCTCTAGCACGAGGTTTTCACTGGTGCTAATTTTCAGACCTTCATTTCACGGCGTTAGTATGCATGGAGCCTCTCCCTGCCCACTCTCCGCCCATTGACCCCTTATCTCCACCCCTGGGGTGCCTGACTCCGCCCTCTGGGGAGCCTTACTCCACCCTCTGTGCGCCTTAATGCCGGCGGTGACGTTATCGCGCGATACGTGATGTTCTCGCACGGTAATGCGCCATTATCGTGCGATAGCGTCACCGCTGCGACATTAGCGCTGTTTAGTAAACATACCCCTAAGACACTAGGAAATAAAGTTTAGAATGTTTGAATCCTATTGGGAAGGGAGTGAGCCTAGATACCCCCTGAAGAAATACCTGAAGAACCTTTTCACACTTAACACTTGAGTCACCTGACAACAACATCAGCAGCAAAAGAGTTCCTAATCTTAGTGGCATTACATCACACTTCAGTCTCTAACTGAGCAGCTCATTTTAAGCCTGACTGAAAAAAATGACTTTCAGATGTCCAAAAGACCAGTTATTCTGTTTCTAAATGAAGAGCCATTTGAAGACCACAAGCTAGTGTTTTTCTTTAATCCAGATATAGTATTCCTGGTTTATAAGCAGCATAAACTGAAACATGGTGATAACTAGGTGTTTTGTTCCTGGAGCATCCAGGCATATTTGGGACCTCTTTTCCCTATTCCCATCCTCACCCCTTCACTTCTGTTAGCCCCCTTCACTTTGATCCCCAGTCCTCTTTCCTTTTCTTCCCTCTCCCCTCAACCTGGATGAGGGGGCCGAGAATGACATTCTTCCTGGCTTTTCCACTAATATCTGCCCACACTTGGTTTCAGTCGCTTTTCCACCCCCAAGGAACTCTGCACCCTCTATGGCTGCCCTTTCTGCCCACTCCTAGAACTAAAACTTAATTCTGAATAACAGGAGCATGCTTTTACTGCCAGCGTTGAGCAGAAAGTATAAACAGAGAAAGGAGGTTGATGCCAGCTTAGTCCCATTACTAGGAGTTAATTTGCATCTCGAGGTTGGATAATGACTACACGTGCAAACCTTTTAATCCACAGTTTCTAATTTAGTCATTCCACTTTTTACCTTTCATTTTTATTTGATGTAGCACATATCTAAATGAAATCAACAATCCAAATTAGTACAGTTGGGTATGCTGCTAGCTAGTCAAAGTTAAATTTATGGTGTTAAGAAATGTAAGAACTACAGAAAAATTACCCAGAAAAAGGCTGTTGCTCTTTGCCTAAAGCACAGCTGCCATGAAAGAAAACAAAGCGTTGTTTTCAAAAGTGTACTTTTACATTAAAATAAATAGAAAATACTTTTATATTAATCCACAGCAAATTGAGATCCGGTGGCCTAAAATCTTTGCACCTAACTTGCCCAGTATTTCATGTGACACTCTTCTTAATGGGAGCTGATTAAAGTAATGTCTAAAAATGAAGTCCATGTGATGTTGTCTTGCAGATGAACAATTACAATGGCCATGACCATAGTGATGCTATTGTATTTTTAGTCTTAGACTAGGCAATTATTTTAATTGAAAACCCAGCTGTCCGCAGCCTGACTTTTTTTTTTTTTTAATAAGATCATACATGACCTACTTTATAATTTTGGTGTGGCATAAAAGAAGCTAAACATTTTCTAATTGTCACACAGTTGTGGTCAACATTATTGGCACTCTTACATTTTAGGTATGTTGTGTACAATATCTTGAGAAATAACTGGAAATATTCCAACTTCATGTCATCATAATATTGTACTAGTATGTTCAAATGTATACAAAAAAATTGTCTGTGCAACTTAGACATAGTAATTTCTGAGAAAAAAACAAAATATGACATGGGCAGGATTAATTGCACCCTTCACTAATATTTGCACAACCCTTGGCAGTGATGACAGCCTCCAAACATTGCTTGTAGCCATCTTTAAGTTTCATACATCTGTCTGCTGGTAGCTTCTCCCACTCTTCAACTTGCGATTTCTTCCAGCTCATGAATGTTTCCAGTATTCCTTTTACCATGGCATATTTCAGCTCTTTCCGAAGGCTCTTGATTGGATTGAGATCAGGACTCATTGCTGGCCATTTTAAAATAGTTCGTTTGTTCCTTTTTAACCATTCTTTTGAACTTTTGGATATATGTTTTGGGTCATTGTCCTGCTGGAGGACTCATAACCTTCAACCCAGACCTAGCTTTCTGACACTAGGTAGCACATTTTACTCCAAAATACCTTGGTAGTCCTTTGACTTCATGATTCCTTTAATACATTCCAGACCTCCAGTTCCTGAGGCAGCAAAACAGCCCCACAACATTATGGAACCTCCACCATATTTAACTGTAGGAAGGGTGATTTTTTTTTCCTTATAAGCTTCGTTTATTTGCTTGTAAATATATCGCTGGTCTGCATTGCCAGAGAGCTCAAATCTAGTTTCATCAGTCCACAGAACATTTTCCCAGAAGGTTTGTGGTGTCTCAAGATGGGTTTCGGGCAAAGATCAGGCATGCCTTTTTATGTCTGTCTTTGAGCAGTGGGGTCCTCCTAGGCCTTTACCCATGAAGTCCTTCTTTGTTTAGTGCACGGCATATGGGGTGGCTGGAAACCACCACTCCAGATTTCTCTAGGTCAATTTTAAGCTCTTTGGATGTTGTACGTGATGTTTTTCCAACATGTTGCACTAACCTTCGAAGACTTGGATTAATTTTCCTCTATCACACCACGTCCTGGGAGGTTCTTGACAGTTCCATGAGCAGAAAACTTCTTAATAACATTGCAAACTATAGACACAGGAATTCCAAGGTCTTGGGAGATGGCCTTGCACTCCTTTGAAGTTTGATGGTTGATGATAATAGCTTTTCTGATGGTCTCAGGCAGCTCTTTTGTCTTCACAACTGTGAAAATGGAACAGAAAGTGAATGTGGCATAAGGGCATGTCAGTATGGTGGTGGAGGGGTGCCGGTGTGGCGGAGGGAGCAGTGGCAGCTGCCCACAGCAGAGCAAGACCAAGCCCTGTTTAGGTGGATGGTGTGCAGTGCAACAGATAAGGTCTGTCTGAAGAACAGTCATGGGATCCCCAGGGAACAGCCTGCCTCTGGAGCAATAGTTTGGTGCAGTACACAAAGCCAGTGTGCTCAAAGGCAGAAGGTCACAGGTTCAAATTCCAGCTAGGGTTCCTGCAGACCATGTCCCAATATTTTACGCCACAGAGCACATACTCCATAAACATGTCCACTTCCTAGAGCAGAGGTTCTGAACTCCAGTCCTGGAGGGCCAAACACCATTCAGGTTGTCAGGATGTCCCTAATAAATATGCATGAGATGCATTTACATGCACTGCCCCCATTGTATGCAAATATATCCATGCATATTCATTAGGGACAGCCAGGAAAACAGAATCGTGTTTGGCCCACCAGGACCGGAGTCTGGAACCTCTGTCCCAGAGCATCAGCCAACAGAGGCACGAACACCCACACCCACAGGCTCCACTATCCAAAGCCTCATGGAGATGCAGGCTGTTGGGCCCTGTGTGGAGCAGCAGCTACTACTACTTGCACCTGTATACCTTAGCAATGCCATCATAGACATGGAAACACGTTCCATATATATATCAAAAGGTTGCTATGCTTAATGTCAGATCACAAATCCAAAGTTAAACCAATTTGTTAAAAGAGATTCATCATAGCAACCTTTCTGATATATGTGGAGTGTGCTTCTAGTTATGTTTACGACAGTGGTTGCCACCCCGGAGAGTGACCCTAACAGTATTGTGTTCTTTCGCACTGCCTGCACTGTGCCTAGGACTGGTGTGGCGGCCAGGGCTGGCAAGCACCTCTATCTGTGCATAATGCAGAAATAGGTGTGGGAGTGTGTATGTCTATCCAGTGTTTTGTGGCTGCATACACCTTACTGAGCACACAATGCTTGCACAGTTTCCAGCGTTAGCCTGCCAATGTGCATAATGAGGGGCAAGGTATTGTGGGTATGGCCCGGACAGGGTGGTCTGGGTAGGATGTATCTGCACAGGGCATAGGGCAATGGCTGGGATATTGTAGTGCGCGACCACTACCTGCAAGGACAATGTGGCCACAGCATGCCATGCTGGGAGGTCACTCTCACTCTGACTGAGCAGTGACCATGGCATGTCTAGGTTCCCACATAGTACTAGACAGTGTTTCTGTCAAGTGATATTTGTGGTTCCCATTTTTGGGGCCCAATTGCTAACAAACCTGCTTAGTGTTTGTGCCAAATCCCATGTTTGGGTGCACATTGTTCCTCTAGGAACATGCACTATGTGTTTGCTAGCAGACTGTCTGCAGTTAGCATGTGTATAGCAGCAACACCTTGCAGGGTGCAGTAGGTGCACACTGACTGCCTCTGCTGGTAAATGTCAGATTGTAGTGGGAGACAACTGAGCTGACCAGGCACACTGCCAGTGGCCCTATCCCAACTGAAGATCTGCATCAGCTGTCCATTTGCCAGCAGGACTGGGGTTGCTGGTCCCACAGTCCATCATCATGTACCTCCACTGTCCCCCATTGCAAACAGTGAGAGTGCAGGTCTGTTGGGGGCAGATCATGTCACCCTGACCCATGGAGGGTGGTTTGCTACATCCATCATCATCATGTTCAACTTGATACACCCCTGGTCATGAAACAAGCGACCATGGCAAGCACACTGTATATGCACTATGTTGGGTGCACCATGGCCCACAAGGCCCAAACATGACTGGCAAATACAAATGGACACAGAAAACTCCTAAGGGTGTCTGCAACAAATACCTGTCACACACTGGCACTGATAGAGACCTACAGCAAAGCCTACCTCACTCAACACAGGTACTGTGGACCTGGTGCTGGCCACCCCACCTCACCCTCAGGGTGAGCACGGAACACACACAGTGGCATGGCCTGTAGGTATGCTGTGCCAATAACATGCATGGTCATTTCCCCCTACCAAGCTGACATGCTGTAGAGGTGCATACCCTATCTGGTGAGCAGATGTAGATTGCTGTTCTGCATGTGAATTGCATTATGGGTACTGTTGGTTCTATCCTATCCTGGTAACCACAGCAGTGTGTTCGGTGACCTGCACTCTTTCTGTAGCCAGCCATTGGCATGATAAAACCCATATTGGTGTAGCACAATGGTTGCTACAATGACCCCAGTGGCAGAGATCATGGGTTCAATTCCTCTCTGTTTGCCTTTTTTTATTCCTGTCCTACACAACTACATTCCATTCCTGTAAGTGATATCTGTGCAGATCTGTGCTGCTGGTACATTATACCCTCATCACAGCTGCCAACCATCCTTCTGTCCATCTATGTGTGTGTGCCAGCTGTGTGGCGTCCTGCCCTACTGTGCAGGCTGCTACCTCATGTCCTGCACTGGTACACATTTCTGCATTGCGGCTCTTCATGCTTGCCTCTCCTGTGTCTGCTCTGCATGGCACTACCACTCCTCTGTCCCCCTGTCATTGCACTTATCCTGCTACCTCTACCTCCTCCGGTGGACACATATTCCCATCCTCTGCCACACACTGTCATTGTTGCACTTTACAGTACCATCACCCTGTGCCCCCGATATGTTTGTCCACTTTACCAGCTGCCACATGGGCTGCACGCAGATTTGGCAGGTCCATCAGCTCCGACATCTACTTCCTTCAATCACTTGTTAATTGCCTTTCATTGGTGCTCTGTGCAGTGTTAGGGTTACATCTGTGTTTGGCCCATACAATTCATGCTTGTGACCTTGGGGCACCTTACTGCCCTTGGGCACCATATCTTGTGTCACCTTAGCCTCCTTGGGACATCTTTAATGGCACCTTAGGTTTGGCCAGCTTATGGGGCGACTTATATGCTGCCTTGGAGGGTGCCAACCTTTTGTGCCGCGCTCTGGGGCACATTATGACCCGCATTGCATGACGTGGTGCTTTATGATGTGCATTATGGTGCGCCCTAAAGGGTGCATTAGGTTGCGGCACTGGGGTGAGGCTTCTTTTGGCTGACAGTACAGATTGTTCGGATGTGTCTGACTGTTGCAAGCAGCAAAAGGAATTGCCACAGACAGCTTTTTAACTGAGCCCACTGAGGGATCGAACTCATGACCACTGTATCAGCAGTTAATGTCTTCACCAGTGTGCTACGCCTCTCTTGCTTTGATCACAGGTCACCGTGTGAAGTTAAGGTTAACGCGCGATAACGTGCCACGGCTCCCTCTATCGCGTGATAATGGACAAGGTGCTCTCTATTGCGCGAAAACCAGCCATTGCTACCTTAACGCCGGAACGCCAACTACCTTATATGGCATTCGGACCGTTTAGTAAACATACCCCCTAGTATCAGAACATTAATCAAAAGTGTTATATTTAAATAATATATTTCTAGCTTTGTTTTCGGTAGCCTGCTTTTGTATTGTACACCGCCCTGATGCTTCGGCCCGGGCGGTTCATCAAATCATGCCAATAAAGATAAAGATAAAGAATATTCTCCCAGTACTTAACTGACAAAAGATGTTCGGTACCACTGTATTTCAACTTCATCTTCCAGCGTTGGCGCCCAGGAGTGAAACCTCCATAACAAGGAGAAACATCACAACCTCAACGCTTGAAAAGCATCTCTGCTGATTCCCACACCGCAAGGCCATCAAGAAATGAACTCAAGGCTCCCACTTCTTTCTAGTCATTTGGTCCGAACTTCTTCTGAGTAGCGAGAATACTTCTCATAACACAGCGCAGCGTGCTGTCAAGGGTATTATTTAGGTATTAGGCTTTATCAAGACACGGGGAAAACATCTGCTCCAGGGGCCTACTAGTGCAGGCCTAAGTTGTGGGGTGGCCAGCCTTGAAATCAATAGGCAATGTATGGGATGATTGTTGTTCCAAAGAATTATTTTTACCCAAATATAAAATCAGATTCCATAGAAATAATTTAAAAATAAGTACATTTCACACATTTGGCATTCTAGTTTTTCAATTCCACTTTTAAGTAGAAGCAGTCAGTGCCAATAAGGTTCTTCTCTATCCTACTACTGTCCTAGCAGAGATGCATGATTAAAGGGCTTAACCATTATCTCTGAGATAAGGACTATAGGGCTCCTTTTATAAAAGCCCAATAGCCTGTTAACGTGCATTTTAATGGGCGGCAACTGGCAGCCAAGAACACTAACGTGGGGGAATGCCAGCAACTGCATAGTAAACGCAGAGTGATCAGCCATCGTGCAATGGGATGGGGAATGGATGGAGGGTGGGCTGCAAGGGCAATTCCCCCACACTTAGTGGCACTGTGGTAATTAGCACGAGTGCACCTAACGACACCTCCATGGGCGTCATTAAGTGCACCCATGTTAGTGCACCGCACATTAAGGTAGACCAATTGCACATTAATTGCCAGGAACATGCTGATTATGCCCCCGAAAGCTAACACAGAAGCTTTGCACTCAATGTTTGTTTATTTCACATGTTAAGTGCAAAACCTTTGTGGGCTTTAGTAAAAGGGGTCCTTCATGAATTTGTGCAATTAATCATCATAAAGAAGGATGACTTCAAAAGATGTCTTCTAGGGGCTTGTTTACAAAGCCACGGTAGCGGTTTCCGATCGTTATCGGAGCCGCGACTTTGTAAACAAGCCCCCTAGTGTTCTTCTTCCCCTCTTTGACCCTAGTCTGATCCCAGTCATAATAAAACTATATATTTGGCCAAAGAATACTTATAGAAATAATAATCCCAAAATAATCTGGATACTAAAGAAATCCCTTCTGACTACTCTTTATTACATTTCTACAATCACATATTACAGGGACTCTTACTTGGCAGAGAAAATAATATTGCTCGTTTTGCCTTTGCAAAGGATCTCCAGAGATTATCTGCAAACTGAATGCAAAATCTCCTTAACTATACTAGAAATAATGCTTAGAATCTAGTTTTTTCTTACCTTCCAGGAATCTCTTGGATGACCAATTCTGGTTCCAGGAAGATGATGGCCAGATTGACACTATTTTGAGCCTAGGTCCTAAGACCTACCATGGACCCCTGTTTATCAACCTCCTCACTGTCACATTCACTCTTTTCCTCCCCTCCCTCCCAGACCTTTCTTGATAGCCTTCCACCCAGGCTGCCATACTTCACCTTTCCAGAATTAGCATGGGGAAAACTGTAGGGCCTAATTCTGGGTGTTTGCCAAAGTAGCAAGTTGTGAGGGAGCATGGGGCTTGTGCATGAACATGTTTTGAATGGAATGAACTATTGGATAGAGCATGAGATGGGGACCAAGGAAGCAGGGTAAGTCATTTTCATCATCCATTGCTGTTGGTACAATCAGAAATGCCAAATGTGAGATTTACGGGAGATGTGTCTGAGGTATAAAAAGCATCAAAAAAGCTTCATGAATGTAAGATGCACATAAGAACATAAGATATGCCATACTGGGTCAGACAAAGGTCCATCAAGCCCAGTATCCTGTTTCCAACAGTGGCCAATCTAGGTCATAAGTACCTAGCAGTTTCCCCAAAAGACACAGGTTCCTCAATGCTTGTATTGGGTCAAGCAGTGATATGTAAATGAAAATATTTAGTTATATGACGCCACACCTACTAGAGAAAGACTGCTGCTGACATTACTATTTATCATTTATATGACACTATTAGGCATACGCAACACTGTGGAAATACTTGTAAGAGACAGTCCCTGCTCCACAGAGCTTAAAATTTATGCAGGATAGACAAATAGAACAAACAGCACTAGGGTAATTCTTTAAGGGAAATGATTAACACATTCATAGGTGTTAAACAGGAGAATAAGGGGTTCAGGATCCAAAGAGGTAGGGTTTTAGCCTGGAGTTGAATAGGACCAGAGGCGGAACCTGATGTACTGACTCAGGTAGTCTGTTCTAGGCATAAGGTTCAGCAAAGTGGAAGGAATGGAGTCTGGAATTGTTAGTGGAAGAGAAGGGTACAGTTAAAAGTGATTTGCCTGATGAGTGGAGTTCCCGAGGAGGGTTGTAAGGAGGGACAGGAGAGGAGAGGTATTAATGAGTCATAGAAACATAGAGACATGCACTCCCTTCTTCTTCACACACACACATACACGCATACATAAGCTCTTCCTGTTCAGACACACACACACACACACATACAGAGATATCAACAGTGGACCATCTCAAAGAGTGAGATTTGCTGCATCAAAGCATGAGATTTTTAAGATGGTATGTCCATATAGGGGCTTGTTTACAAAGTCGCGGTAGCGGACTCCATGCGATATCGGAGCCGTGGCCCCATTGAATTCAATGGGGCCACGGCTCCGATATTGGGCGGAGTCCACTACCGCGGTTTAGTAAACATGCCCCATAGTGTAAACAGCAGAGCTGTCAAATTACCAGTTCTAGGAGAAGACCTTTTGGCCAATCCTGGTTTTGAACTTACATCTTGAAAGACTACCAAGCGGGCTGCTACTGCTGGGAAAAAATCTGCACTTGTGAGTACTTATCTCTTAAGACATTCTCTAAATCTTGGGGAAAAAGGGAATTCTTTGGGGTAAAACTGATAAAATCTGTGTATTTTAAAACAGTGTTTTATTAAGTCAGTTAGGGCATAGTACTACAAGTCAGCTTTCAGTGAAATTATAGCCAGCTGGGGCTTAGTATAACATACCAGTTTTCAGTTAAATTAAAGCCATTTATGGTATATCTTAACAGAGAGAGTAGAATAGGGTAAATATTCTTTGAATATATTGAAAGAAATTGTTTTCTAGAGATCTTTTACAAAGAGGCCTTCCAGTTAGGAGGCAAGAGAACTGTGAAATTGTTTTAAATAGGTGTTAAAAGTCAAGTGACAGATCAAAGGGGCAACTTGAAAGGCTCCTTCTATCAAGGGAAGGGCAGTGTGAATCACCCAGGAAATTAAGAGATTGCCTTAGAAGCACAGATATCCCACAGCTATGTGGTACTTGTAGTCCCTGATTCTACCCATTGATAGGCCCCATAAAGCAATAGGATTAGGACTGTCAAAATGGGCCAGAATCTCTCTCCTGAAAGTGGGTAACTGTGCAGTTCTGAAACTGCTAAATTACAAAAGGGTGCACACACCTTAATAGATGTAATCAAAAACATAAAAAAGGGGCCTGATATTCATTTGGGCAGGTTATGTGCTGCTATGGCACATACCCATAGCCGCCCACCCTTATCTGAGGATATTCAGTGCTGGTGTCATATGTGGCCCCAGCATTGAATATCCGGGTTTGCCGCACATGCCCAGAAGCCGCAGTAGCTAACCGCAAACCAAAAATAGAGTGAAAATATTTTTTTATGGAAGCTAGCGTGTATGCATTTTTGTCGGAAGAGCAGCCATAAGGTTTAATCCACCTCTCGAAGCTATACTTCCATTTTGCTCAAATTTTAATGAGCCCACATCGGAGCTGTATGAACACAGGTAAAACACCATAAATAAGTGCCACCTACATAAAACCAAACTATTCTGTGGTCTTGTGAAAAGAACTGTGCAAAAGTCCAAATAGAAAGATCAGAACTGCAACTTATCTTAGTTGTTCTCTCACTGTCTTCACAACGGTGCTCTCACAGATCTTCAAAGGTTTCACACAGTATAAACTGCAGTTACATAAAAGTACACAGCACTGCGTTTCAGGCAAATACCAGATTCGTGCCCTGTCGCAACGCTTAATCCAACTGCAACATTAAACAGTCTCCTGGCTGATCCACTGCTTGAAAACGCCAGCGCATGCTCTTTAGTGATCTGAACCACGTAGCAAGATTCATGGTTTAAATAGTGCAAAACAACCTATCATTGCAGAACAAAGGATACTACTTGGGATCTGAAAATAACAATCCCAATATAATGGATAATCCCAAATCAATTTATATATGGTCAACAGTTAAAGTATGCTTGTCCAATCCAACTCTTTATTGAGACCTAACGGTTCAACAGTGGACCTCTGAATATCCAGCTTTGTTCCAATGTTTGAAGAAGTTGTTCTCGATCACCACCCCAGAGATTTTCAGGTACATGATCCAAGACCCGCCAACCCAAGTCCTCAAATGTGTGATTAAAATCCAGGCAATGTTGAACTATAGGAGCTGACACCATGGCATTCCTAATTCTAGATGCATGTTCATTCAAACGAATCTTTACAGAACGAATAGTTCTGCCAATATACAAAAGATGGCACGGACAAATCAAAACATACACCACAAATTATGTTAAACAAGTTGTATGCCATCTAGCTTTATGAATTAAGTCTGAATGAGGAACCCGCCACTCACTGCCCAAAATAGATCGCGAACAGTGAAAGCAAGAGGCACAGATGAAATGACCCACCTCAAGAGACTTATTAGTGCCAATTCTATCCAGAGGGGAAGAGGTAGACCCTACAAAATCACGAAGGTTAGGACCCCTAGAATGCACTATCTGTAATCTTCTCTGGAAACATGGGTGTAGTTGTAAAATATCCCAATGCTTAGCGAGAATTTTCCTAATGCAATCGGTGTAGGACATATATGGTAATACACCCACAAAGGTATCAGAATCCCCAGGAGAATCTTGAGACACTGGAGAAAACAACCATTCACGATGGGTATATTTAGCCCTCAAAAATGCTTGCTTAATAACACGTTTGGGATAAGGCGGGCTGATAACTCATATGCATGCTTAAGAAAATCCTGAAAATTGGAGCAAATCCGTCGGAGTCTAAGAAATTTTCCAAATGGAAGACCCTTCTTCAAGGATAATGGATAAAAACTAGTAAAAGTTAACAGAGTATTTCTCTGCACAGATTTTCTAAACAGCGTGGTGTGAAGGGAATTTTGACATTTCATAACCAAAACATCCAAAAATTCTAATTGAAAAAAATGATAATGCATAGTGAAAGACAAATTCGATCGTAATGAATTTAACCATTGAGTGAACAGATGTAAATTAGCTTCAGTGCCCTTCCATAAAAAGAAAATGTCATCTAAAAAACAAACCCACAAAACATCTTTAAACCATGGCGAAGGGTAAATTTGAGATGATTCAAACTCAGCCATGTATAATGTGGCTATAGATGGAGCCACTGTAGCTCCCATAGCTATACCCTGAACTTGGTGGTAAATTTGTTGTTCAAACTGAAAGTAATTTTTAGTGAGTACCAAACTCAACAGCTGCATAAAAAACAAACGAGGAATCCGATCAGGTAAAGGTATTTGCAATTGAGAAATTGCCAATAAGGCTTGATCTTGATTGATGTTGGTGCACATTGCTGTAACATCCAACGAAACAAGCCACCACGAATTCACATCACCCGTAACTTGTTGAAGTTTTGTAATGAAATGAGTGGTATCTTTTAAAAATGAGGGGTGAAGTTGAGCACATGGTTGTAAAAACTTGTCACAAAATTTAGAAAGAGGTTCCAACACAGATCCCCGACAAGACACAATTGGTCTGCCTGGAGGTGCACTAATCAATTTATGTATTTTGGGGACAGTATAAATAAACTGAATTTTTGGATGTTTTAAAACTAGAAATCTAAATTCCCGTTTTGTGATCCAGTTTTTTATCAATGTCTGCTGCATGACAGAATGGATTTCAGATTGTAAACCAATAAAAGGAATAAAAGGTAACTTGACATAATGGTTTATATCACTTAACTGATCCAAAAGATGAGCCCTATACTCAGGGGCGGCCCAAGGGGTGTACGGGGCCATGTGCGGAGACGCGGTGCGGGGCCTTATTTGCATAAATATTTGCATAATGTTACCATACTCTAATTTTTAGTAAACATGTCTCTTAATGAGTGTATGGATAAAGAAAGACTAAAAGATTTCTACATTACTATAATCCAGTGCCAACCACCAGGCACATTAGGAACTACTACAAATGCTGCCCATTTAGAACCCAGAGCAAACCCGTCGTATCCTGACAGCATTACCAGGACTCACAAAGCACCATACCCTACCTATCAAAAGGCAACACTGCAAATATTAAACCAATACATTTCAGAGAATACTGGAGAAAGAGAACAAGTGGCAATGTCAGATAGGAATTACATAAACAGAATACCTCAGCTCAGTTACACATGCAGAACATAGACCATCACCAAACAAGGAATCACAGTTTAGAAACAGGAAGGCAATAATTAAACTGGGAACCCCAAAAGCCAAACTTGGAATGTACAACAACACTGTAGAAATAAAACTATAAATTAATTTCCTCTTGTACCAAACAAAGTGCAGACGTTAATGATGCACATTTCCCAGAGCTTTCATATTCCAGTTAATAAATTCAAAATAAAGAGATATCTTTCTAACTTTTGTGCATTTTTTTTCAGTTGCAATTGCTCCGGCCACTTTCTTCTGGTTTCTTCATACAAGTATTTTCTGCTAACTCTCCATTGTCTGCTGTCCATTTGTCCTTTCTTCTCTCTTCTAGTTTATTTTCCATTCTCTCTATATCTGCTTTAACATACTAATCTTTCTCCTTTTGCTCTTTCCTCATTCCTGTTTCATCCACTCAAATTTTACCCCTCCATCCTCAATCCCCACTTACTCTCCCAATATCCGTCCAATTGTAGATTTTTCATCCCTCCCACACAAAATATTTTTCCCCTCTCCATTTTACTCTCCCAGCCCCATCCCATTCTAATCCTTCCCCAACATCAGCTCCCTTCTAGTTCCAGCCTCACCCAGCATCCACTCCCTTCTAGTCCCTGCATCAGCCCATTTCCAGTCCTAGCCCCTCATCAGCCCATTTCCAGTCCTAGCTCCCCATCCATTTCCAGTCTGAGTCCCTTCATCAGCTCATTTCCAATCCTAGCCCCCCATCAGCCCATTTCTAGTCATTTCCTAGCCCCACCATCAGCCCATGTCAAATCCTAGCTCTCCTCCACTCAGCCCAATTCCAGTCCAAGCCCCCCATGAGCCTACTTCCAGTTCTAGCCCCTCCATGAGTCCATTTCAATCCAAGCCCCCACCACAGCCCATTTCCAATCTTAGCTCCCCCCAACAGCCCATTTCCAGTCCTAGCTCCCTTCCCTCACAGCCCATTTCCATTCCAAGCCCCCCTCCCCATCAGCTATTTGCAGTTCAAGCCCCCCTTCCACACAGCCCATTTCCATTCCAATCCCCCGTCCCCATCAGCCAATTGCAGTTCAAGCCCCCCCTTCCACTCAGCCCATTTCCATTCCAAGTCCCCATCCCCATCAGCTATTTGCAGTTCAAGCCTCCCCTTCCACTCAGCCCATTTCCAGTCCTAGCAACCCCCCAACTCATTACCAGTCCTAACCCCCCATCAACCCACTTCCAGTCCTAACCCCCCATCACCCCATTGTCAGTTTAAGCCCCCGATAACCCATTACCAGTCCTAACCCCTCATCAGCCCACTTCCAGTCCTAACCCCATCAGCCCATTTCCAGTCAGCCCCCCATAGCCCATTGCCAGTCCTAACCCCCCCATCAGCTCACAGCCCATTACCATTCCTAACCCCAGTCCACCTCAAGTCCTAACCCCTACCCATCATCACATTTCTTGTCCTAGCCACCCCATAGCCCATTACAAGTCCTAACCCCCCCATAGCCCATTACCAGTCCTAACCCCCCATCACCCCATTTCCAGACAGCCCCCATCAGCCCACAGCCCATTACCAGTCTTAACCCCCCCATAGACCATTACCAGTCCTAATCCCCCCAACAGCCCACCTCAAGTCCTAACACCTCCCCATCAGCCCATTTCCTGTCCTAGCCCCCCCATAGCCCATTACCAGTCCTAACCCCCCCAACAGCCCACAGCCCATAACCAGACCTAGCCCCAGCAGCCCACATCCATTCTTAACCCCCCATCAGCCCATTTCCAGTCCTAGCCCCCCCCCGCCCATTACCAGTCCTACCCCCCCTATCACCCCACAGCCCACCTCAAGTCCTAACCCCACCTCAAGTCCTAACCCCCTCCATAGCCCATTACCAGTCCTAACCCCCCCCCCCCAATCGGCTCAGGGAAAATTTAAAAAAAAAAAAAAGCTGGCTGCTGCCGCTGCCGCCGCAGCAGCATCAGCATCGAGTTTCCCGCGGGGTCCCTGCGGGCTTAACAGAGATGCGAGGGAGACACTCTCCCTTCACGGATCTGAAAGCCATCTCAGAGAGGCTCAGCCGGGCAGGAGAGCTCAGCTGGGCAGAGGGGGCCCCGCGGGACACTCAATGCTGCCGCTGCCGCGGCAGCAGCAGCAGCCAGCTTATTTTTTTAAATTTAATTTTGAAAGCAGAATGTTCTTTGCGCAGGGCCACCTGAAACGCGGGGCCCTGTGCAAAAAACCTTCTTGCTCAATGGACGGGCCGGCCCTGCCTATACTGAGAATAAGATTGCACCACTGTTGCTCCCCCCTTGTCAGCTCGGCATATTACCAAATCGCAGAGCATGCGCTGGCGTTTTCAAGCAATGGATCAGCCGGGAGACTGTTCTAATGTTGCAGTTGGATTAAGCGTTGAGACAGGGCACGAATCTGGTATTTGCCTGAAATGCAGTGCTGTGTACTTTCATGTAACTGCAGTTTATACTGTGCGAAGCCTGAGAAGATCTGTGAGAGCACCGTTGTGAAGACAGTGAGAGAACAA
The DNA here is from genome assembly GCA_033557465.1 of Ichthyophis bannanicus. NCBI lineage: Eukaryota > Metazoa > Chordata > Amphibia > Gymnophiona > Ichthyophiidae > Ichthyophis > Ichthyophis bannanicus. Next base: position 417,085,873 of record CM066037.1, read on the forward strand.
CTAAGATAAGTTGCAGTTCTGATCTTTCTATTTGGACTTTTGCACAGTTCTTTTCACAAGACCACAGAATAGTTTGGTTTTATGTCGGTGGCACTTATTTATGGTGTTTTACCTGTGTTCATACAGCTCCGATGTGGGCTCATTAAAATTTGAGCAAAATGGAAGTATAGCTTCGAGAGGTGGATTAAACCTCATGGCTGCTCTTCCGACAAAAATGCATACACGCTAGCTTCCATAAAAAAATATTTTCGCTCTATTTTTGGTTTGGGGTATATAGTGTAGAGTGGCAGTTAGTTTGTTATTTTGCAGTAGCTAACCGGGCAACAGTAATGTTGCATGCTGCCTGGTTAGTTCCTGTGGCTAAAAGATAGGCTAGGGTTTTCCTTGCCTATCTTTTAGCCAGCAGTCCCTAACCAGGCAGCATGTAATATCGCTGCTGCCCAGTTAGGGACTGTTGCCACCTCCGCTCCTCCCCATAATGCCCTGACACACCCTGATGCTAAGCAGTTAGCATCGGTGCATGTAAGGGAGATAATTGCGGTGTTAGTGTCATTAAATATCCTGATTAGAGGCATTTACATGATTTACTGGGCTGTAAACCATGTAAATGCCTTTCAGATATTGGGCCCAAGGTGTCTAAATCAGTGTCAATAATGTTTAATCAATGTCTTCTCTCTTCAACCACACCACATGAATAAAAAAAAAGTTTAACTTCTATATCAATTTTTTATGTTTTATTTTCTTCTGTTTATTAAATTAATATATATTTATATTTTTTTGGCGAGGTATCATAACATACAAGCTCAAAAGCCTTCCAAAAAGCTGATTTTAATGGCTCTCAACCTAATCAATTACCTCTTCAAATAATGTCCCAAAAGTATAAGAAAACATTGTCCATTGAAATATAAAGACAAAAGTACTTTTCTCCCCCCAAAAATGTATTAATATATTAATTTAATAAACAGAAGAAAGTAAAACATAAAAAATTGATATAGAATTTAAACAATTTTTTTATTCATATACTGTTGTTGAAGAGAGAAACTATGCACATTTTTAAAAATTTACCTCTCCTGGAGGAGAGTGGGGCAGCCAAGGAGAGCAGCTGAGCATATTTCACCTTCTCCCTCACAGGACAGTAGCAGCAAGAGACCTGGACCACTGCTGCGGAAAGAGCCCCCAATCCTAGGAGAGAAACATCTCTATACAAGGCTCTGTAGAAAGCAGGAAAGAGATTCCTTCACCTGCCCTGCAAGCTCTGCCACCACCTCACAGAGAGGAGAGGGACCCAAAGCCCAAATAAGGAAGTAACCATAGAAGAAAAAAATGAAGAAAAGGTAAAAAAGCAGAAGGAGCCCAGTGTCTGCTGCAGGGAAAGAGAAGAGGTGAGAGGAGGCAAATGCAAAAGATGCATGTGAAGAAGGAAAAGAACCAGGAGAAGAGGGGCTGAGCAGTAGCAGAAGCCAGAAGAAGGAATAAAGGAGAGCTATGGAGTGCAAAGGAAGAAGAGGAAGCAGGAGTGAAAGACTGTGTTGTATTAGTTTGCTGCTGGAGCCAAGAGGAGAAAAAGGATATAGGTAAAAACCAAATGCTCCGGATCTTGGTTATACTACCACACATCAGATCCATGGCAGATCCGTTTTTTACGTATTTAGCAGTGGGGACTTAAATTGGGATCAACACGATTGTCCCCTGCAGCACTAGAGTGCAGCACTGGCCAGGTTTCTTTTCCAACAGTGAAAGGCTCAAGGTAGATCTGGGGGATCCAGCTGCAGATCCAGAGCCAAATCCCCCCCATCTAACTTCCATCTTCCACTGCTGGAAAAGAAACCAGCTGGCGTGGCACACTCACACCCTCAAAGGGTTTTTCCGCTGCAGATGCATTGACTCCGAGTTGTTTCTCTCTCCCTTACTGAGATCCTGAGGATCCGGACCTGTAAGGGAGAGTCCAGAGATCCATTTGGGTGTTTGGGGAAGGCCGTGGGAAATTAGGATTGGGGGTGGGGGTGGGGTGAGTTTTGGGAGGAAGAAGGGGGCCAGAAGCACAATGTGGATGTTTAGCACATGAATATTTCATACCACTTTAGAGGAGGTGCTCTTGGTAACTTTAACATTGGTTTGGAAATAGAGTGATAATAGCTGGTGAGCTGATTATGATCTTATTTGCATAAATGTTGTACGCCACCCTCATGTCAAATGTAACCCCAATTGTGATGTCATGTAACCACTTTGATTGTAGGATAAGGTGGTATACAAATCTGTCTAAATAAATAAATAAATAAATATTTTCCATGTATATGCATGTTAATGTTTAGCACACACATATGCCTGATTTACTGCAAATTCTCACTCATCCCACATTGGTATCAAATCAGTTGATATTTAGCCTTGTTATAGTAAATGTCTTCTACGATATCAAGTCACTTGGCAGCACTGGATATTTTAATGAGTAGGCACAGCTTGCTTGACAAAAGCTAAATGTCAAAACATAAATTTATATACAGCATTGTTAGGATTTTTAAACTTGTTGAAATATCATATAAAATGATTCAGTAAGGAAATCAACCCTTAATTATCTTTTACCATCATATAAATATAATAGATGACTCATACTATTGCCTTGTTAAGAGAATATGGAGTTTAACACACCTCTAGTTCTAATCTTATTTACACTGATCTCACCATGAAATCCTGAATAAGTCATTTTTAATCTTACTTTGGCCAATTCAACTTTGTAGCTAAGCTAAGCTAAATATGATGGATTCTCCCTTCAATGGCAGTGTATGAATTTTCAGCAACTCCCTTTGACTAAGTTTGGTGTTGGTTGATGTGATGCAGGTGAACTCTGAACTTGATGAAATTGCAGAGTTGAGCTTTCTCTCATTCTTTCCCTTTTAAGCTTTTTTATCCTTGATTTTGCAACCGAGTGATAGAGTTGCCCCCATCTGACCCTTTTAAAGTCAGAGTTCTCACTACTATTGAGGTCAACCGTGCAGATTTTACTTACTGAACTGTACTTGTTGGTGTGGCCCTCCCTCTGACATGTGCTGATTATGCAATTGGCCATATAGCACAAATTTGGGAATTTGGCTGTCCTAGCTGATCATCTTATACTTCAGGTGGTGGAATTGCTTGAATTGCCTGAGCATCAGCATTATAGCTTCCAGCATTTGCATTTGCACAGCAATGTGGACAGCACCACTGCCTGGAATATTTTGATCTTAATGGGCATGTCACTTCCATCTTACTCTACAGACTAGGTTGTGCAAGTTCAGTCCTCAAAACATGAAACTAGTCAGGTTTTCAAGATGCCCCTAAAGGAAATGAATGAGAGAGATCTGCATACCTGCTTGGCATGGGGCTTGGATAGAAACAGCTAGCACATGACTTCTCTTTTCTTTCAGGCTGATGATGAGACATAAACATACAGAGGGTGAGTTTTTAATAGTTATCTAAATGTATGGGCTTAGTGTTAGCCAAGTTTCAAATTTTGACTGGCTAGATTTAGAAAATAGTGAGGTGAAAACCTAGCCGGTCATCTGAAGATAACTTGCTAAAATTAGCCACTTACTGTATCTTACTCGTTCAGCATCTTACTGAATATTGAACAAAAGTATTATTATTTTCATTATTATGATAACAAAGAAGAAAAGAAAAGACTTGTGCATAGTTCATGGTGGTAGATGAAAGATACTCTGCACCCCCCCCCCCCCTCACCTAATAACAGATAGGGCTCTTGGGTCACAGAAATCCACACACAAAACAAGGAGAAGGTTAATTGATCATAATCTTTAAATAATACACAAATCTGTAAATAATACACAACACACTTGTATTATAAACACGGGACCAAAGCGCTTTGGGAGAGCAAGCCAGGCTTTTGCCTCTGAAACCAAAGCTTTAGGCCTCTTTATTTATAGGTAAAGATTCCATTACACAGCATAATTTCACTTTATTATTCTACGTCTCACATCACGTATATTCATAATATACATATTCTATTCTACGTCTAGTGTTAAGTATATTCATAATATACTTTTCTATAGGCATGCATGTCATAGACCATCATGAAAAGACATACATATATTCTCAGACACGACTATGTAGGCCTTAATTCTAATTAATTCTAACACTGACAGTTTGATATCTCTGATCAGAGACAGTGAGACTGAAAGGCTGGGTAAACAGCTTGCCTTTTACTTATTTTTCTAATAACATAGGCTAATATTTATGCTATCTAAACCTTTCACCCAATTTCTTTTGCAGACTTTTCAAGGATGGTATTAAATTAGGAGCTACAAATGATATTAACTCTTTCTTAGGGACTATAGCAATATAATGTTATACACAGGGCCTGACTGTGTATCCAACCTGGTACAATCAAGCTTTCTTTCAGTAGAGAATCCAGGGGGCTTGTTTACTAAAGGATTTTCCCATTTTGTGTCTATGGGGGAAATACTTAGTAAACGGGGCCCCAGCACTGTTGCTTAGAGTTGAGTCTCCTCGTTGGAATGATCTCTTAGAGAAGACCCTCCTTCTTTTATAGGATTCTTTTCTATATGGATATTCCATACAGACACTGCTTTCCCTGGGATATATATAGTTTATTAGTGGATAATAATTTAGAATTAGTGCATTTCATATACAGGCCAATTCAGAGATGTGCATCCCTGGGCCATCCAGATATCCGGATGGACCGGAGATGCACCTGATTCTGCTCCCGTGGGGGCTAGACGGCCCAGTGAGAGCAGAACTGTGGCATAAGGCCAGGGTGTCCAGGATGTGTCCCGATTCAGGCACCTCAGACATGCCGACAATTTCCCGGCTAGCCCAGCCAGGTTCCTGCATGGAGCTGCGGTGCCATAGCGACATGTTGCCATGGCACTGTGGTTCCATGCAGGAGCAGCAATCCCCGGCAGACCACGAAAAAATGCTTTCCCCGCAGCCCAACCCCTGATAGGGTTGCTGTGGCCAGGATCGCGCTGTGGGATACCCCCTGTGCTCCCTCACCTCACTTTGCGGGCCCAGGTCATCCAATCTCCTCCATCCTGGGGGACTTATTCCACCTCCGAGATGGAATCAATCCCCCATGCAAATTGTCAACCCTGGACATACAGGGCAGACCTCGGAATCGGCCCTGTACATCCGGGATCAGGTTCCCGCCCACTGCCTGCCCTTGCTCCACCTCTGGCCTTCCCCCTCCCACCCATGAATGGAGCTCTCCTCACATCTTGCCTGTATGTGTGGGGAGCTATGTCGGCTGCATCAGAGCCCTAGCATTAAGCAGGTCTGGACGTCCGGATCAGATGTCTAGACCTGCTAAACGCTGCTGGGAATCTACCCCATAGTGTCTGATAAGAGTGTATGACTCTACTTTTTGGTTACCAGTTACTGTGTTTCCTAATAGCTACCCTGGTTCCCAAAAGAAACTGGAAAGTCCTGAATGTGTACCATACAGTAGCCTATTATATGATGTACCAAGACTTGGTTCATTTCTTCCCATCTCACGTGTTGCTTGGCTCCTCTGATATCTGCTGTGATCTGGAGCTATTCATTATCTCTTGGGCTCCAGGTTTCTTGTGTGTCTCAGCCAGACGATCCTACCTCCCACTTTTCCTACACTACTTCCATGCACCAGTTCCATCCAGGTAATTTGCTTTTCAGTAACATAATGGCCTGTTTACTAAAGCGTGATAGGGTTTTGCACGTTCTGTGAGTTAGGTGCAAAAATGAAAGCACAGTAAATGCAAAGTTTGCATGCTAACTTTTGGGGGTTTGTCTAGCATTTGTTCTACAATTACTGCACAAGGCAGACACTGTATGGTAAATACATTGGCAAGGGGGATTCCAAGATAGCAGATTGCTGGTCACATTCGTTCTGACATATTGCCTTGAATGGGAAAAAGGAAGGCTAAGTCTGGCAAGCATCCCCTGGCTGCTTGACAGACCCCCTCTACCTTGCCTTTCCAGGTTGTTCCTTTAGATTTTTACCTCTTCCGTCGGGAACGTCAGCCTCTGGGAGTGGGAGTGGCATGCCTGGTTGCTTTGACGCTGGAACTGAATGGCTCAGCATCATACTCAGGCTCAGATCTAACCTCTCTCAAGTTACGGAGGTCCTTGAAGATGGTGTGAGCAGCTGTTTGTCCTGGTAACCAGCAGGTTTTTGATGTACCCAGAAGAGGTTTGTCAGTTTCTCTGCAGGGGCCAGCTCCCGGATGTGACACAAGGATTACAGTGACCCCGTGGGGTCAGCCAGGCAGCGTGCATCCCGAAAGTGAAAGAGTGATGATGGCTGCTCCTTCAGCCGCAGGTCAAGCCTTAGTGATTGATGTGGGATTCCCTATGATTGGTGACTCTGCTGGTGGTCCTTTGTTCGTTTTTCCTCTTGAATGCCCAGAACAGTTTACCCTGGAGGCATTCCTAACAGGGGCTCTACAGGTCGAACAAAGGTAAGGATTTGAGGGTTTATTTTTATTAAATTGCTAGCTCTCTGACTGGGAGCTCTTAAAAGGGTTTTGGTATATTTTTCAAGCAAAGTTACATTCTTTTTGGTGCTTTAGTAGCAATATTTTCTTTAGTGGAGTATCTTTTAAACTCTGGTAACCTTCTCAGCTTTGGGATTTGCTGACACCAAATCAGGAGTTAGTGGGCCTGATTAGTCTGTGAATGAACTGAGAGCAGCTGAGGCCTGCATAAAAAGCAATATTTTCTAGTGGAGTAGCTTTTAAACTCTGGTAACCTTCTCAGCTTTTGGGAACTGCTGACACCTAATCAGTTTTCTAGACCATGGGATGCTGTTCCAAGGGCTGCAGAGCAGAGATGGCATCCATCTGTCCAAGAAAGGTCAATGCGTCTTCAGTAATAGACTGGCTAATCTACTGAAGAGGGCTTTAAACTAGACTCAGTGGGGATGGGTGAAGAATGCCTCCAGGTAAGTGAAAGCCCCCAGGTAAGTGATACATTAAATAACTTTATGGAAATGGGTAACAGGGGTAACATATGGAAAGCAGTGTGTATAAATGCCCGTAGCATGGGAAATAAGATCCCTGATGATGAAGCTTTGGTGGGAGTAGCCGACTTGGATTTAGTGGCAGTTACAGAAACATGGTTCACAGAAAACCATGACTGGGATGTAACTATACCTGGCTATACTTTATTCAGAAAGGACAGGGTAGGAAGAAGGAATCCCCCTTGCCAATGTATTTACCATACAGTGCACGCTGCCTGGCTGACCCCACGGGGTCACTGGAATCCCTGCGTCAAATCCGGGAGCTGGCCCCTGCAGAGAAACCGACAAACCTCCTCTGGGTACATCAAAAACCTGCTGGTTACCATGACAAACAGTTGCGCACACCATCTTCAAGGACCTCCATAACTTGGGAGAGGTTAGATCTGAGCCTGAGTATGATGCTGAGCCATTCAGTTCCAGCGTCAAAGCAACCAGGCATGCCACTCCCACTCCCAGAGGTTGACATTCCTGACTGCAGAGGTAAAAATCTAAAGGAACAACCTGGAAAGGCAAGGTAGAGGGGGTCTGTCAAGCAGCCAGGGGATGCTTGCCAGACTTAGCCTTCCTTTTTCCCATTCAAGGCAATACGTCAGAACGAATGTGACCAGCAATCTGCTATCTTGGAATCCCCCTTGCCAATGTATTTACCATACAGTGTCTGCCTTGTGCAGTAATTGTAGAGCAAATGCTAGACAAACCCCCAAAAGAAGAAGGGGAGGAGGAGTAGCGCTATATGTAAAAAATACTATTAAAGCTTTGGAATTACAGACCTTAACAGGGAGAGAGGAGGCATTGTGGGTTAAAATAGAAAGAGGAAATGAAGAATCTATCTGCACTGGTATGATATACAGACCTCCCTCACAAGAGGAAGAGGTGGACAGAGAGTTAATTGAAGACATACACAGCATTGCTAGGAAAGGGGAAGTGCTACTGATAGGGGATTTCAATATGCCAGATGTTTGATTGGCACATTCCTGCTGCAGTATCATCTAGAAGTAAAGAGATCCTGAATTCTCTACAGGGAGAACTATTCAAGCAATTGGTAACAGACCCCACACGTGAAGGGGCCATACTGGACTTGGTGCTTACCAATGGTGAAAGTGTTTCTGATGTTATAGTGGGAGATCATTTTGCATCCAGTGATCACCAGATAGTGTGGTTCAGTATTAGGACTAGGGCTGTTAGAATCCATTCAAAAGTGAGGGTCTTAGACTTTAGGAAGACTAACTTTGCCAGGATGGGCCAATACCTCAGGGAGTCGTTAGCGGGATGGGAACAGCTGGGGGATGTAGAAAAACAGTGGGCAAGACTGAAAGGGGATATTTTAAGGGCAACCAACATTTTTGTTAAAATGGTAAATAAAGGTAAAAGGAAAAGGAGACCGCTATGGCTTTCAAAAGAAGTAGCTGAAAAAGTGAAGAAAAAGAGGGAAGCCTTCATGAAATACAAGAGATCACAGAGAGAGGAAGACAGGCATCTATATTTGGAAAAACTTAGAGAAGCTAGCAAAGTAGTCAGGAAAGCAAAGATTCCAAAAGAGGAGGAAATAGCCAATGCAATAAAATGGAGGGATAAGACATTTTTCAGATATGTTTGTGAGAAGAGGAAGCGCAAAAGTGGTATTGTCAGGCTCAAGGGTGAAGGGGAGGAATATGTAGAAGCTGATGAGGATAAAGCGGAATTGCTTAACAAATATTTCTGTTCTGTGTTCACAGATGAAGAACCAGGAGCAGGACCTCAGAAAACCCCCACAAACAGGAACAGAAGTGAGGGACATCTTGAACAATTTTCAGAAGACTGTGTTTGTGAGAATCTAGCTCAGCTTAAAGTAGACAAAGCAATGGGACCGGATGGGATACACCCTAGAATACTGAGGGAACTTTGGGATGTTCTAGCAGCTCCATTGACTGACCTTTTCAATGCCTTGTTGGAGTCAGGAGCGGTGCCAAAGGACTGCAGAGAGGCTCATGTGGTGCCTTTACACAAAAGTGGAAGTAAGGATGTGGCTGAAAACTACAGGCCGGTTAGTTTAACTTTGGTGGTGAGTAAATTATTGGAAACGCTGCTGAAAGAGAAAATAGTGAGGTTTCTGGAGTCCAGCGGATTACAGGATCCGAGGCAGCATGGATTCACCAGAGGAAGGTCTTGTCAGACAAATCTGATTGATTTCTTTGACTGGGTGACCAGGGAGTTGGACTGAGGGAGAGCCCTAGATGTGGTGTATTTAGATTTCAGTAAAGCCTTTGACACTGTTCCTCAAAGGCGACTTATAAAGAAACTGAGCACAAAGTTACTGCTTGGGTTAGAAATTGGTTGGGTGGGAGGCGACAAAGAGTACAAGTAAATGGAGCTCACTCTGAGGAGAAGGATGTTACCAGTGGTGTGCCTCAGGGATCTGTCCTTGGTCCGATTCTTTTTAACATCTTTGTTAGTGATATAGCGGAAGGGCTGTCTGGTCAGGTTTGCCTTTTTACGGATAATACCAAAATCTGCAATAGAATAGACACCAAGGAAGGTGTAGATAACATGAAGAGGGATCTAGCCAAGCTTGAAGAATGGTCTAGAATTTGGCAGCTGGGATTTAATGTTTAAAAAAATGTAAGGTCATGCATTTGGGCTGCAGCAATCCAAGGGAGCAATATAGTATAGGGGGTGAAGTACTTTTGTCCACTAAAGAAGAGCGGGACCAAGACGTGGTTGTGTCTGATGATCTTAAAGTAGCTAAACAGGTAGAAAAGGCGACGGCAAAATCTAGAAGGATGCTTGGGTGCATACGGAGAGGAATGGCTAGCAGAAAAAAGGAGGTGATAGTGCCTCTGTATGTCTTTGGTGCGAACTCATTTGGAGTATAGTGTGCAATTCTGGAGACCACACCTTCAAATGGATGTGAACAGGATGGAGTCGGTGAAGAGGGTGGCTACTAAAATGGTGAGTGGTCTTCATTATAAAGCATATGAGGACAGACTTAGGGATCTTAATATGTACACCTTAGAGGAAAGGCGGAATAGAGGTGATATGATTGAGATGTTTAAATACCCCCGTGGCATAAATGTTGAGGGGGAGAGCCTCATTCAATTGAATTATTGAGCTCGGCCTTACAGAGATGTAGGCAGAGTGGAATGTGCAGAGCTGAACTGCATGTGTTTTTCTTTCTTTTGTCATTACGGTTTGGCATGTTTGGTCTGAGGAATGCGGGGGAGACATTTCCCTCTGTCACTTGATGCACAGGTTTGGGGGAGTGATTGCGAGAGACTGTGACTGTGTTTGATGAGCGAGCGCAAGAGCTCCCGGTTTGCAGAAGAAGGAGCCAACAAATTTGATATTTGGTGCTTTGGACGTATGAGAGAGGATGGTTTTATTTCATCTTTCTTATCCCCTTCTAGAGTGGGCTATTACTATTATTATTGACACTTTTTACAACAATGTAACTTTAATGTTTTAAATGTTATAGGTTGGTGGATGCCACATAGCTAGATGGGTGAAAGGTGGTGGGTTGGTTAGAGGGAGGGAGGAAAGGACATAGCATAAGATAAGGTAAGGAATTTGATCCAGAGTGAGGTAGAGATGTGGATGGGGAGGAGGGGGAGGGACAATATTGAGGGACAAAGTATGGAAGTGGGGGAGTAGAGTTGCTAAAGGTGGGTCTGGATTGCATCACTAATGGTCAATGAAGAGGGCCCCCAAGGGGGAGGGCAGGAAATGGAGATAGGGAGAATGGGAAGGGAGGGGCAGGGTGATCAAGGGCAATGGGAAAAGGGGGGGGGCAGGGGAGAACAGATTGGGAACAGGGAGAGGGGGGTAGCATAGGGGGGATTTTTATTGACTTGAATAGAGAAAGGGGAATTTGGGGGGTGGGAAGGGTAACCTTTAATGGTTCCTTGAAGGTCTGGCAGGTTGGAAGGCTTGGGAAAGGTAGGGGGAGCCCTGAGCTGGGGGGGGGGGGGGCTGTCCTATTGTCAAATTTATGTGAATAAAATGAATAGTGGTTATGACTATGGATAATGGGTACACGATTGAGATTTGCTTTCTGGAATGTTTGTGGACTGGGGAGTCCCATTAAAAGGCACAAAGTGCTGAAGGCCCTTTGGGATCGGAGTGTGGAGATAGCTTTTTTACAAGAAACACACCACACAATTAGGGAACACTGCAAGCTTAGGAGGTGGTGGGTGGGCGGGGTGTATGGGGCATCATCTGGTGGGAAGAAGGCAGGAGTGGCCATACTAATCCATAAGAAAGTGGGTTTTGTGATGACACGAACTATTGAGGATCCAGAGGGTAGATTAGTCTTAGTTATTGGGGAGATTTTGGGTCAGAGTGTAGCGCTGATGAATATATATGCGCTGAATGTATATGAGGCACAGTTTTGTACCAGGGTTAACAATATCTGAGTGAAATAGAGCGCATCCCGCTAATTCTTGGAGGGGACTTTAACTGCGTGATGGAGGAGAGGGTGGATAGGTCATGACAGAGTGGTAATATTCGAGATCGCAGAGCACAGTGGGTGAGAGGGCTAAGTGAGGGCTACGATCTGATGGATATTGGAGGGTCTTACAACCACTGGAAAGGGATTATACACATGTGTCAAGAGCACATGGCACTGGCTCTAGGATAGATTACTTTTTGGGATCATCTGCGTTGTTTTCAAGAGTGAGGGAGGTGACGGTGGGACCCATAACGATCTCTGACCATGCTCAGATATGGCTAGACATCCAATGGGGGTCGAATCTGGGTAGAGGACTGTGGAGGTATCCTCTGGAGTTCAGCTCAGATAAGTATTTTGGTGAATTCCTAAGAGCTCAATGGGAGGAATATGCTACCCATAATGCTGAACACAGAGAGAATCCAATGTTGTTTTGGGAGACTGCTAAGGCAATGTTAAGGGGACAAATTATAAGATATGTGGGGCATCAAAGGGTGCAGCATAATTGGTGGTTGTTGTGATTGGAGAGGGAGTTATGTGTAGCAAGGAGGAAGTTTTGCTCGGCCCCCATACCACAAAACAAAGAGAAGTTGTTACATTTGCAGAAGGAAGATTCTTCGGTGATGCAAGAGAGGGTGCTTCGTTCCCAGCTACATTACCGATATAAATTGTATAAATTTGGAAACAAAACGGGGACATTGTTTATTTTTTTTTATTTAGACAGTTTTTGTATACCACCTTATCCTTCAATCAAAGCGGTCACAGCACAATTGGGGGATACATTTAACACGCGGGGATATGAGACATACACTAATACTTACAGGGAACATGGGTAATGGAGGGTTAAGTGGCTTGCCCAAGACCACAAGGAGCATCTGTGGGACTAGAAACCCCAGTCCTTCCAGCCCAAGGTTGCTGTCCTCTAGTGGGATTTGAACCCCCGACCTTCCGGCCTGAAGTACCTTGCCCCAACCACTAGGCTACTCCTCCCTCCATTTGCAGGATTGTTAAAATTGGGGGAGGGAGGAAGCACATAGGTTCATGTTCATGTTCATGTTCATTTATTTGCTTGACCGCCTTTCATTGGTAGACAGAGCCGTTCACAATAAAAAGTATAAACAGTGAGGCACAAGGCCGGAAACTGGAAAGGAAAATTACAATTCCAAGAGAGAAAGTGACAGAGACAAGAGCAGGTAGGGCAAAGGGAGGGAGAGAGGGGCGAGGTTAGGGAAGGGGCAGGTCAAAGGCGAGGGAGAACAAGTAAGTTTTGAGGGAGCGTTTAAAGGTAGGGTAGTGGGGCTCAAGGCGAAGAGGAGGGGGGAGGGAGTTCCATAAGGCAGGGGCTGCAAAGAAAAAGGCCGAGGAACGTGTGGACTGGAGGTGAGCGTGTGAGGGGGATGGTAGAGCAAGTTGGTTGAGGTGAAATGAGCGAGGAGTGTGGCGTGGATTGTGAAAATGGAGTAAGTCAGCCAGGTATTGAGGGGTAGAGGTGTGTAGTGCTTTGTGGGCTAGTGTGAGAAGCTTGAACTGAATACGAAAGGAGATGGGGAGCCAGTGCAGTCGCAGAAGAAGGGGGGTGACATGATCTCTGAAGGAAGAATGGGTAACTAGGCGAGCGGCGGTGTTTTGAATACGTTGTAGGCGTGAGAGCTGCAGTTTAGAGATACCAGAGAAGATGGAATTGGAGAAGTCAATACGAGAAATAACCAGGGTGAGGAGCAGAGTGGTTAAGGCAGAGGGAGAGAGGAAGGGGCGAATAGCGCGGATCTGACGGAGGTGAAAGAAAGAAAGTTTAGAGACGTGAGAGACATGTGTGGAGAAAGAGAGGTCTGAGTCGAAAAGAACCCCGAGATAGCAGAAAGTGGTGACCAGTGGAACGGGTGCATTGGAGAAGGATGGGGCCAGGGGTGGGGGTTCACGTCCGTGAGAGAACCAGATGGCTATGGTTTTTGAAAGGTTAAGGTGCAGACAATTTTGTGTTAACCAGTCGGAGACAGCGGCTAAGCAGGCGTTCAACGGGGTTAGGTCGGGAGAGACAGAAGAGGTGTGGTGAAGGAGAATGTCGTCAGCGTAATAAAAGGCTGTGATTCCAAACTGTTGAACAAGCAGCGTGAGGGGAGTGAGAAAGATGTTGAAAAGGAGAGGAGCTAATACAGAGCCTTGGGGGATGCCGCAGACTAATGAAAAAGACTCGGAGAGGGAGTGGGATGAAGAGGAAGGGGTCATGGCTGCAGAGCGAGAGTAAAGAAAGGAATGAAACCAGCGTAGTATAGTACTGCGAAGGCCAATATCATGCAAGCGAGACAGGAGAAGGGAGTGGTCAACCAGGTCAAAAGCAGCGGAAAGATCAAGTGCAACCGCCACCGAAATATCACCCCGGTCACGAGCAGAGTGCAGAGAGTTGGTGAAAGCTAGAAGAACAGTCTTGACACTGTGTCCAGAGCGGAAGCCAGATTGACGTGGGTGAAGGAGATTGGTGGAGTCTAGATGGTGAGTGAGCTGTGCAAAGACAATTTTCTCGAGCAGTTTGGAAAGGAAAGGAAGGTTGGAAACTGGACGGTAGTTAGTGGGGTCAAGGGGGTTGAGAGTTGGTTTCTTGAGTATTGGACGGATGAGAGCATGTTTCCAGGGAGTAGGGAAAGAATCTGAGGAGAGACTGGAGTTCAATAGGGCTTGCAGGCTGGGAAGAGAGGAGAGAGAGGGAACAAGCAACTAGGAGGATGGAATGGGATCAAGGGAGCAGAAAGTTTTATTGGATGAGGTGATAAGGTGATGAAGTTCCATGGTAGTGGTAGGGGAGAAAGAAGACCACGTGTGAGAAATTGGAGAAGTGGGCGGTGGGGATGCCACTGGGGGAGGAGAGGAGAGGGGGGGATGGTGGGGTAAATAGGCCCTCAAGGCAGAGATCTTGTTGGAAAAAGTCGAGGCTAAGAGAGAAGGGGCAGGGAGAGGGTGGGCAGATTGAGCTGGAGTAGTAGGTGCAATGAGGGATGAGAGGGGACAAGTCAGGAACACACAGCAGCAAATAGAAGAGATATTTCGAAAGTATTATGCTTCGTTATATGAGAAGGGGTGGAGAATCAGAGAGCACAGCAGGAATTTCTGGAAAGCGTCCGGATGCCCTGTTTATAGCTGGAACAGAAAGAAATGTTGAATGGCCCAATCACCCCTATGGAAGTGATAGCGTAAATTAAGATGTTAAATAAGGGACGGGCCCCAGGCCCAGATGGATTTGGAGGGGAATTTTATAAAACATTGGTACAGTAGGTGGTGGGGCCTTTATCTGCCCATTTTATGGATTTGGTGAGCAGGCAGTTTTTTCCATACGAGGCTAATAGGGCAATTATTACTGTTCTACCTAAGGAGGGCAGGGACTCTCTGAAGCCAGAGTCCTATCGTCCTATCTCGCTATTGAACGTTGATTTTAAGATTTTTGCTAAAATAATGGCAGAGCGTTTGGCACCAATAATACCGAACCTGGTGCATGATGACCAAGTGGGTTTTGTGCGAAATAGACATATTATTAAAAATATGAGGAGGATATTTTTCTGCTTTGTACATGACGGAGGTGGCTGCAGTGCCAGTGGTTTTGGTGAGTTTTGATGCTGAGAAAGCTTTTGATCGTGTATCATGGCCATATATGTTTAGGATTTTGGAGCGCATGGGATTGGGGATTTTTTTTGGAGAAGTTGTGTGGGTGCTGTATTCAGATCCACAAGGACAAATCATTGTGAATGATTCGTCAACAGCTGTTTTTCCAATAAGGAGAGGAACTAGACAGGGCTGCCCATTGTCGCCACTTCTGTATGTCCTGACATTGGAGCCCTTATTAGAGCATATAAGGACACATCCTAGACTAGTGGGAGTGAGAATACGGAAGGCAGAGTTTAGGGTTTCGGCTTTTGCTGATGATGTGCTGGTATATATGGGGATGCCGCAGGAAACTTTACCAATTTTGTTGGATGTGTTTGCTGAATTTGGAAAGTTCTCTGCTTTGAAATTGAATTTGGAGAAGTTGGAGGCCATGCCTTTGGATGGGGAACTTCAGACAAGCTGGAAAGGGCAGTTCCCATTGAAATGGAGTATGCATACAATAAAGTACTTAGGGATAACGCTCACGGCAGAGACGGGGAGGGCACATAGTCTGAATACACAGAGACTTTTGGCAGAGACTCGGAATAAGTTGGAGATTTGGCAAGACCGTCCTCTCTCGTTGGGAGGGCGGATAGCATTGTATAAGATGGCTGTCTTCCCAAAGTGGTTGTATGTGTTGCAGTTGATGCCTATTTTGATGCTGCGTAAAGAAATAAGGCAGTTGGCGAGGATACTTAATACATTTTTATGGAGAGGTAAAAGACCGAGAATTCAGTTGGGGCTGTTGCAACAACCATGGGAAAGAGGGGGCATGGGATTACCAGATATCTATAGGTATAATATAGCTTGTCAGCTACGGAACTTGCGAGATTGGTTAATCAAGACAGAGGACTATACGCCGATGTCAGTGGAGGGGGACTTGGCACATCCTCTGGCACTGCGGTATGTTCTGCACTCGGCGAAGAAGACCCTACCTAGGGTTATTGGTCAATACGTAGTGTTTAATACACTGTGTCGAGTGTGGGGGTAGTATGCAGACAATGTCAGGGGAATCCATATGTAACACCAATGTTGTCTTTCTATGGGAATGGTGACTTTAAACCGGGAATGGAGGGCATGGCCTTTGGTAGAAGGGAGGCAAAAGGAATAATGGCGCTCAAGCAAGTGATAGATGGAAATGGCAGGATACTTCTGTTTGGAGAGTTGAGGATGAGGTATGGATTAACGGGAGTAGATATATTTAGATATATGCAAGTTAGAAGCTGTGTGTAGTCTACCGAATGAGGATTTGAAGGGAGATGTCTGCTGGCATTTAGAAGAGTTGATATATGCAGGAATGGCCTAACAGGAGCATATAACGATATTGCAGAAGGAGTATTTGGCCTTAGAGGACTCTCCAGCAGAGACGACACTAGCGGACAAGTGGTCAAAGGACCTCCAGGTAAAGGTAACAGAAGAGGACGTGAGGAAGGCCCTGGAGCAGATACCACAAGTTAGTGTGTATTCAAAGTGGAGAGAAATGCAGTACCAAATAATACGGCAAAGTCATTATGCCCCTAATAGGCCCTATAGAGCAGGAAGTGCTGAGTCGGCAAACTGCCCCAAGTGTGGGACTGGAGCAGATACTTTAGGACATATGTGGTGGAAACGCCCTCGGATATCTCGCTTTTGGAAGGAAGTGTATGAATATTTAGGTGGTTTATTTGGAGTGGGGATGGTGGCAGAGCCTAAGGTAGTGGTATTGGGGCTGAAAGAGGATGAGGGAAAGATCCCAGGGAAGTACAAAATTGGTTATATCGCGCATTATTAGTGGCGTGTCACCTTATTCTCAGAGGGTGGTTATCAAGGGGAGGGCCTAGGTTAAAAGATTGGAGAGGGGAGTTGTATGATCTCATGATGCTGGAGAGAGATGGAGCACGGGGGAATGAAAAAGTGAATAAAAACTTCTTGGGAGAATGGGAACCCTTTGTCCAGATGTTATCCGGAGAAGAGAGGAGTCGAATTATAAATACTTTGGGGTAGAGACCTGCTATAAGAAGAGCAATTAGACTTGCTAAGGACCATTGGGGGCAGTTAAGGGGAGGGGTCTAGAAGAAGGGGGGAGGGTGGGATACTGTGGAGGGAGGGAGGGAGGGACGGGGAGGGGATAATGGATGCAGGGAACTGGGGATATGTTACTGTTGATGCCTGATTTTCTTTTCTTTGAAGCTTTATGATAATGTAGAGACTGTTTGTGTTAAACCTCCATCTGGTGTGTAAGAATCAACACCCACCGGGGGACAGTATTGGATGCTGAGGGAAGGGGAACTGGGATTGAATAGGCGAAGAGTTGTGAGGGTTGGAATGGGGGGGGGGGGAGGGGGAGAGGGGGAAGGGAGGGGAGATGAAAATGAAAAGGGGAGATAATAGCTCAACATATAATTGCTACTGATGGATCGTTTAGTATATAATACCAAGTTGTAAAGTAATGATCCAGTTGTATGTTTGTGCCTTTTGCCCTAATAAAAGAAAATTAACATAAAAACAACATCAGTAGATACTTTTTCACAGAAAGGGTGTTGGATGCCTGGATTGTTTTTTTTTAAGTTTAACAGTTTTTTTATACTGCTTTATCATTTCAGTCAAAGTGGTTTACATTGCAACTTAAACTTGCTAATCTACATTAAACAGGGACAATGATAACTTGGATTTTTCTGAGCAATGGAGGGTTAAGTGACTTGCTCAAGGCCACAAGGAGTGCTAGGGGGAATTGAAACCTGGTCTCTTGGTTCCCAAGCCAGTGCTCTAATCATTATGCTATTCATCCATTCCAGTGTCTTCCTGATGGAGGTGGTGGGGGCAACAACACTGACAGAATTCAAAAAGGCATGAGACCAACACAGAGGATCATTATATAGCAAGTGGATATTATCAAAACAAATTTAAATTAAAAAAATAGAGAGGGGTAATTTGAATGGAGTGGCAGGCACAAGCCTAAACAAAGGCATGGGGAAGGCAACCTGAATGGAGCGGCAGGTACATCTCTAGTCACCTTACTGGGCAGGCTAGATGGGCTGTGTTGATCTTTATCTGCCACAATTTACTATGTAACTATATGGGCCACCTTCTGAAGGTTAGTGTTCTAGGCAACTACCTTGCTTGCCTACTGGTAGAGCTGGCCCTAGGGATGTGCAAAGACCCTTTGAGTGGAAAGGGACTGCTGATGAGAAACGAATCTCATCTTGACTCCATTTCATTTGTTTGTAATCTACTTTGTTCACTCGTGATGCTTAAGCTTATATATCTGAGAGTGTATAGTCTCCTTTACATGCAATGTAAGGCACATGAAACACAGTGCAGATGGCTGTGTATGTGTAGCAGAAAGAGCTCTGGCTCTAGGACCCCAAGGACACACAGAATGCAAAGAAGAAGAAACAAACAGAGACTGTCTGGTACCAGTAGCCTATAGTCTTGATTTATGAACCAGAGTGCACAGCGATTAGCACCTGCAGAATGACATAGAAAAAGTATAATTGGGAACTTAATCTTCGCCTCCTTTGGAACAAACTGTGTTTTGCAAGAGAAAAAGGAAATCATGTCTGGAAAACGAGATACTCGGCTCAGGTTGGGGTCCCATTTGCATGTGATGTACAGAGAAGAAACAGATAAGAGAGTACAGGATAACAGATGTACAAGACAGCGTGATGTGAGCTGACATTTGTGATAAGTCACAGGGAGTGAAAAAAACTGCAAACACAGCATAAAGTACCAAGAATATGGAGATGAGAACCAGTGGGGTGGAAGGGAAGATAGATTATAATATCTATTGGGGGGATTAGATAAGGAAATATAAGATGATTAGCACCTGAGAACAAAGAAGTTGGCTGTGACCACTCAGTCAAGTAAACCTATTGAAAAAGTGTAGAAAAAGTGTGATAAGACAGACCGTAAATGATGCAGAGATTCAGAAATTTTCCGGGGAGGGCGGAGGCATATTTAAAGTGTTTTAGCCGGTTAGCACACCTGCTAACCAGCTGACACATAGTGAGCCCAATATTCAGCGGCACAATGTGGATCGAGCCACTGAATATCGCCACAAACCGTGTTAAAAATGCCTGGTTAAAACCAGGACAGTTTATGGGCAGATTGGGGGCTTGCCAGTCGCTCTCTGGTCAGTGGCAATATTCAGTCACAAACTGGATAGCAAAACTGGTTAAAGTTGGGTCATTTTAAAAGCTGTCCTAACTTTAAAGAGTTTTCACTGTCTGGCAAACCTGGATATTCAGCACTGGACACTGGCTAAGTTCTGGCACTGTAAAAGCACCTAGTTGCCAACACTGAATACTGGCCCCTTGGATTTTAAAAGGTTACAAACGAGGGTCCTTGGAAAATTAGGAACACAGTACCATCCACAGGGATACCTAAATTCCAGGAGGGAGTGAGAGATCTAGAAGGACCTGAAAACCCCTGTTTATAGCCTGTTAACTTTCCATTTTGGATTTCACAACAGCGACCGTCGTTTTCACTAATTTGCTACGTAGAGGTTTTCAGTAAAGACCATATTTTAGGAAAACCATCAATTGTGTGACAAGTCTCTGTATTGCATCCTCTTTGATTTTGCACTTTTAGAAAAGCTGTTCCATTGTGTCCTCTTTTCTTTCTTTCCTTTGTAAGTCCACCTATGCAGCTGACTAAGTGGCCTTGTTGGTGAGCCCTCCTTTGCAACTGAATCACTTAGCGCACTCTTTTACCCAACAGGAGTAATTGTAGTGGCCACTCTTGCCCTCTGCTTGAAGAAGTGTTTTGCATGCTGCTTCTATAGCAGCTTTTGATTCACAGTTAGTTTACTAACAACGGCAATTATAAAATTGTTTGACCTTTTATATGACCCCTGATTCAGTCTAGGAGACTTCAACCTCAAGTCCACCAACACCAAAGATGCAGAAGCCTTCCTTCAAGCAATGACTTCACTTCAGTTCACCCAAATAGTCGCAGAGACACGGATCATCCCCAGACCTCATCTTCGCATCCAGCTACCTAACCTCGAGAGGTCTAATATCAACACCCACCATCACCCCAGTTCCATGGTCAGACCACTACATAATTGAGATAAAGTTGCTAATACAAAAAGACAATCTAAACGAACACTCAGACAACACACCCACACAAAGACGATTCAAGAACTTCGACAGAGACACATTCCTACAGGACACAATACAACAACTGACCATAGAAACAGACGACCTGGAGGCCCAAATCACCAGCTGGAACAACACCCTATCTAATGCCGCCAAAGCAACAGATGCCAGACCCAAGAAACACCGTCGCAACAAGTTACAACACAAGCCGTGGTACTCAAAAACCATACGACAAGAAAAGAGAGAACTCAGAAAGATAGAACGAAGATGGAGAAAGACCAAGGTATCTGAAAACCAGCAACTATACCTAAGAAAACAAAAACAATACAATGAACACATCAACCAATCAAAGAGAGAATACCATACAAACACGATAAATACCTCCATAAACAAACCCAGACAGCTATTCGAAATAGTGAAAATACTCACAAAAGAGCAAAGGACAGAAGATGAAGTACAAATAGACCCGCAAAAATTTGCTGACCATATCAAGGAAAAATTTCACTCTGCAGAACAAACAAGACCCAGCGCACCAACTCAGTCTAACTCACACCCTAAGACCTGGGACACTTTCTGCTCACCATCGACAGAGCAGCTCTCCCACATCATCTCCGCAATCAACACAAGCACCGCTCCTACAGAACCTTGCCCAGTGTCATGGATCAAAGCCACCAAATCAAGCTTCATTCACATCATACACAACATGGTGCACAACTCCCTCACTCAAGGATTCATGCCAGATCAACTAAAGCTAGCCACAGTAAGACCGATCCCAAAGACGACAACTCTCGACAAGAACAACCCAGCAGCATATCGACCAATATCCAGCATACCCTTTCTGGCAAAAATCATCGAAAAAACAGTACAACACCAACTACAAGAACACATTGACAACCATGCACCACTGGATGACAACCAACATGGCTTTCGCCCCAACCATGGAGTCGAAACATTACTGATCTACCTCTTCGACAGCATCCTCCGAATCATAGACAACATCAATAAAGGAATCGTAATGATCTTCACTGACATCTCTTCAGCATTCGACACAGTAGACCACAAGACTCTCCTGGAAAGACTAAAAAGCATTGGGCTACATGGTCCCACCTTAAAATGGTTCCACTCATACCTAACCGACAGGCAGATACAGGTCAAGGTAGGCCACAATACCTCTCGACCCATAAAAGTCCTCCAAGGAGTACCACAAGGATCCGCCCTCTCAGCACTACTGTTTAACATCTACATACAGCCAATATGCGACATCCTGAAAAAGAACAGCATTCAATATACAATCTATGCAGATGATATCATGATATACACACCTATCTCAGTTGACAACCCGGACTACTCTAAAATAACAAACTGCCTCACACACATGACAAAATGGTGTCAAAACAACAACCTCACAATCAACTACAGCAAGACTGAGGCACTAATCATCACTCGCAACCCAGACTTCATCCACCCACCGGACATCAAGATACAAAACACAACCATACCAATAAAATCGGAAGTAAAATACCTTGGAGTGACCCTAGACAATGAACTGAATCTAAAGCCACACGTAAGCAAAACAATCAGAAATGCATACTACAGGATGAGAATCATCAGAAGACTTAAACCCCTCCTCGCCACTGAGCACTTCCGTACCGTATGCCAAGCACTAATAATCCCCTTACTGGACTTCTGCAACCCAATATACCTTGGACAAGCAAAACAAACACTCAAACCACTCCAACTAGCACAAAACATGGCGGCCTGCATAATATCTGGATCAACAAGACATGAACACATTACACCTGTTCTGAAAGACCTATACTGGCTCCCAATCAGTTCACGCATCAAATACAAAACAATCATAAACATATTTAAGATCAAACAACACACTTCAGCCAACAGTCTGCACACCCTCATACAACAGCACACGCCCAAGAAGAAAAGGAACTTCCAACCGAGTTAACACCCCTAGAGACTTCAGAAAAACACGCAAAGACACCACAGAAAGAGCACTCTCCCTGGCTGCCCCAACAATCTGGAACACCCTCCCAGACGAGCTGAGATTGACGACGGACCTCAAAGACTTTCGCAAACAGCTGAAGACAACGCTATTCATAGAACACTATGGGCACGTCACATGATCTAACTACCAGGAACTTCCAACATATCCCCCTCCGACCACCTGATAAGAGAATGTATAATGGCACACGATATTTCGTAACACTCAATGTATAGAAGAATGTATTATAGCACACGATGTATCATAGCGCACAATGTACATAGATCAACCTAATCAAACACATGACAACATCTTACACACAATCATGATATAACCTTCACTGTATGAAAAACACGTTCACTCCTTTTGATTGTTTTGCTGTGATACCGCCTTGATTGTAGGATAAGGCGGTATAGCAGGGGTAGGGAACCCTGGTCCTGGAGAGCCGCAGACCAGTCAGGTTTTCGGGATATCCCTAATGAATATGCATGAGATATATATGCATTAGAGATATCCTGCCAACCTGACTGGTTTGTGGCCCTCCAGGGCTGGATTTGGAGACCCCTGCCTGTAAGGGGTCTGCTTCTTGTTGGTCACTCCAGGCCAGGACATCCCGAACCCTCATCTGCGGTGTGCTGCTCCGGCTGGCTGGAATCCAGGGGAATAAAACTCACAGACCACACAGTAGGAAAGTATGCAAGTTTATTCCAAAGGGTGGAGGGATTGTCCGTATTTTATACATTATCAGAAACATAGTCATAGGTCATCCACCCATCTTCTGGGGCCTGCTATAGCTTATCAGTAACTGTGCAAATACAGGTCATCCTTGAGTAGAACAATCAGTTTAGCTTACACAGCACATTCCTTTTTCCATACCCACCAGAATGTACAAAGGGCACACACATAGGATTCTGATTTCTATAGGATTCTAATTTCTCTTGTGCAGGCCTCCTGTATATGCACTTAAACGAAGCATTATTATTACAAAGGGCACATATATAGGATTCTGATTTCCCTAACAATCCCCCCTTTGGACCTGCATAGGCCCACTATAAGAACAGCCTAACAATCTACTACAAAATAACTAAACAGACATTATTAATGGAACATCTGTATGTGGCAGCTCAGGTACATCAGCCACCATAAAAGCAGGAGTATAGGAATACATAAAAGTGGTAGAGCTTTGTAAGGCCTTTCAACAACAGTCAAGAACAAATGAATATACAACAAAAAAGAACAAGAATTATAAAACCGCTCAATAGGGCAATAAGCAGTCCTTTGAGACCACCCCAAAGAAAAATACATCAGAAAGTAATCATGAGAAACTTCCCTGTAGTTGAAGAACAGTATAGAGCAGTATTAGGCAGACTAAAAGCAGAAACAATAAAACAATCCGTAGCATTAAAACTAGAGACAATTTACAATGAGCAAGGGACCTAGTCATATCCCAAAGAGAGGCGAGTAACACCAATGTTATACAAAAAGGTAGAAAAAGAAACATGGGGCTGGGTGCAGTTTAAATTGTCAAGTACAGTAAACTTCTGCATTTCACACAGATTAGAAGGTACAGTAATGAGACATGTTGAGAGAAAAGCTTCAGTTTGTAGCGATCTGCGCACACAAAAAGTAAGGTAGTCTGGGCAAGTAGTATTGCCGTATTAACAGTTCCCGAAATGGGCTGAAGGAGGCACCACATGAGTGGTAGGAGGAGTCAACACAGTCTTGTGCGTGATGGTCAGGAGGCTGGAACCGAAGATGTCAGTGGAGATGATACACGCTTGATTCTTGACGCATGGATCCACGAAGGGGAGGAGTCACACAGGATGGCTGTCCATGTGATGGCGATCACTGTAGTTTGGAGGTCCGTAGAGCGGGTCTAAGGTACCGTGCTTTTGAGGTGCTCTGACCTGTACCTGGTCACCAACCTTGAAGGGATATGTTGGTTCGGTACCTCTAGGCCGAACGCTGCTTTTCTTCAGGAGTCTTCTCCTCTCCTCTCCAGTTGCTAGGGCCTTGGCTGCCCCGGCATCAGCTACTTCTCATCCTGGTCCTGAAGCCTGATCTGTATATGGAGAATGTTTCCAGCGAGGGCAATAGCTTCAGGATCTTTTAGCCGCCACCTTCACTGCAATCGGTGTTATCAGAAGAACTTGGAACGGTCCCATACTGGAAAAGGGGCTTGTACTGTGTGCTGGTGGTATGTCTTTACCAAAATCCAGTCTCCGGATTGAAAGAAAAGAGCTGAGTCATCCAGTAGAAAGGACTGGACCTGCTGAGCATACCTGTGGAGGGAAGAGAGTTGCCTCTGCTGCTAGGAAATACAAGAGATCAAATGTGAGGCTCAGGAGTATAAAAAAATAAGCAGTCTTCCATATAACAGTTCAGAGGGAGAAAAAGTTCAGCCTACTCCCTTAGGGCATTTTTTTTTGGTTGTTTGTTTGTTTATTGAACAGAGTCAAAGGCAAGACAGTTTAGTGTCTTTACAAAGATTTTTTTTTTTTTTTAAAGATTTCAGAGGTTCCCCCCTTCGTGGGTTGCTGTTTGCATACAACAGCCAATCCTAAGCAACTCAATTTAGCTAATACATTTTTGACAAGATGCCCACACTTCCTCAAATTTTTTTCACAATTTTAGAATTATACCAATTTGTAAAAATTTGTGTAAGTAACTTTCCTCCTTTAGCTTCATGTGTCAGGCCAGGACACATAGAGGCAAAAAGGGATAAAAGCATCTGAAAAGCACCACATGGCCAGTGTGGGTCTCCCCAAAGCTCATTAGGATGAAAAGTGCACTCAGCCTATCTCCCAAGTGTCTATTTCCAATTATGGGGTATATCTCTAGGCTAGATAACTTTCAAAATTGGAGTTAATGGGGATGGCATAATCAAATATTGTAGAGTATTCATTGTCAGTTTTCTTTCTAGGTGGATACATCGGATACATCATTTCACATTTCAATTTACCCATACCATTTTATAATGTTAATCTGAGTTCTCTTTTCCAACATGAATATTCCATCACACTCCTTTCAACACCACTTTTTTTTTTTCACTTACATCATTCCATCAAACTACATGCATAGGTCCTTCTGTCTTTTTTATACCATACTAGTGTATCCTTATTTGGCAAGGCTGCTAAGAACATCAAACAATTGTTAGAAACTTAGTATTTTTGTAAACAAAAGGTATATATACATATAAATGTAGATCCTTTTCCATAAGCATAAACAGTGCTCATTCTAATTAGCAACTGCCTAAACAAAATATAGATAAAATCCTTACAATATAGACTAGTGCTTCACGGCATTTTATAACATCAATCCCAATAAGAAGGAGTATGGCTTCTAACAGAACAGCCACATAATCTCTCAGGTGTGACTAAAGTCTATCTTATACCCGGTTCCCAGTGAGAGTGTTGTGGAAACTTAAAAATATTTGAGGACTGATCTTATAATCGCAGTACCCACAAGGATCTGTGGAAGTTACTCACTAATCATGGTGTTTAAGAGATCCTTTTGAGATGAGAGGCCTAAGAAGGTTCAAGGCATTTGTGGTTGGGCTTCAGGGCGATGTTTCCTCGGGTTCTTCTTGGCCTATTCCCCCCTGCCTAGTCATGTCTCTTCAGAGGCATAAATATGCAAGGTTCATGTTCTTCAGGCCTTGTGGGTCCTCGAGGAGTCTTAAAGCAGTCAGAATTCTGGTGGCATCACACTCGGAGCAGCACGTTTATTGCCTTTTCCAAGGCTGTAGCCTCACCTTCTGTCTCTCTCTCTCTCACTCTCTGCTTTTTTTTTTTTTTTCAATGAACTCACGTTAATGTTATTATTTACAAATATTCTCATATTTCCTGGGAACTAAGCTTCATCTTTCCACTAAATGTGATCTAAGCAATTGCAGATCAGCCTCTTTCCAAAATTCTATAATTTCTATGTGTACTGAACCTCTACATAATGTACTGCTACAACAAGTATTTTGGTAACATAAAGTGCAAGTGTGTAAACTAAAGAAAACTTGTATGTCATAGTGCTACAATATACTGTATTACTAAAACTGAAATGTTAAAAACTTTTTCTCTCTGGACCCCAACACATCAAATCAGAAAGATAGCCAGCACCCATGGTGCTACTGTCCTGTTCGTCAGTCATCAGCACCGAGCTTAACAATGCAAAGTAATTAACTTAAAAATCTTACAGTTCAGGAAACAGACATTCAAATAACATGAAACTGCAAAAAGGTGAATTCAGAATCATGCTTTGTCACATTTAAATTAAAACCTTATACATAATACTTGAGACTGGTATCAAACTGATCTGAAACAATGAAATTATGTTAAAGCAATCTACTTAGAGTAACAGTTCAACCTTGATGTTATCTCAAACACAAATAGCAAAGTAAACAGCAGGTCTGTCTTGAGTCCATATTCCTTCAGGCAAATGCAGATAGCTGAACAAAAGAGAGAAAAGTCCTAAATAAAAAGTTGCTTGAGAATTGTCACTAATTGTGATTGCTATTAAATTCCTATAGTTACAACTCTATGTGTTTCTATAATATGAAATCATTTTTTTTCAAGTTGCAGTCTTTTAATTACTGGCTCAGGATGCCCCATTGTCCTGACAGGGTTCCCAACCCCTACTTTGAAGGTTAAAGAAAAACAATCCAAAACCATTTGTGCCTTCTGTAGCCCACGGGAGGGGCTACCCCCTTTCCCTCTCTCTTCTTTGTTCTCTTTGTTAAGTTTCTGATTTCGTTTCTGATGTTGTAGGGGGAAGGGATAGCCCCAACCTAAATTTTTTGTTTTCTCCAAGACACCCTGAATCTTTTCTTTCCCAAGAAATGCAGCAGATTGTTAATGGCTTCTATCACAACTGGTTTCTCCTGCCCTAAACTTTAAAGATCATCTACATAGTGCCTAGGGAGCAGGCTCAAACATATACCTCAAATCTACAATACTGAACCATTTGTGTTCATGCAAAATTTAGCTCAATATTTTTAACCAAAAGCATAAATATACAAATCAAGGGGTTTCTTTTGAAATAAGGTTTTCAAAGGAAAATATCCGTTGCTAGGTCTGGACAATCTTATTCAGATTCCTTAAATCCTGCACCAACCAGCAAGTAAAAGAAAAACAATATTAACTGTAAACAAAACATATATTTTTTTCAGCTTGTTGGGAAGGACACAAAGGAGTTACTTATTTGGGAAACTTCTGTTTCAGTTCTTATTTAAACAAGAGATAAATCAAAGCTTACAAGTGCTTTCTTAAGAAATTTTGCCCTGCATAATGAACTAGACCCTCGGGGTATTGGGAGCGCACCCCATTCCCTGAATTCCTCCATTATTTACATTATACATCTCACTCACACACAATCAGTCTCAGTTCCCAATAGAATATACAAACCACCAAGGTAGATACCAAAGTCCCACTTTTCCTTACCTCGATCTGTGCATAAAATTCACTTGGTTGCTGCAGTGCCTGTCACATTTCTGATTCACAATACCTCTAGTCACCTAGGATCATTACCAGCTAGTAAAGAGACCTCTCCGCAGAGAAGGAGGTGAGACTGTTGAAATCAACAGGACGCGTCTTCGCACCTCCACTCAGCAGGAGTCACTCCACTGTGGGAAAATCCCAGCGAGCCCCAGCTGTTATTTATACCTTTACCTGTGGCCAATTCACCTTTGGCCAAGCTGGCCAATGAGACTCGGGGAGGGATATTGTGAAGCAGATTAAGAGCTCTTTTAGTATTTCATTATTCAGTACATTGCTATAGCAATGGGTGTCTAAATACAGACACACCCTATTACATATTTCAGTGACAGTTATACCGTTGTTAAGTACAAAAGTAATTTTCTTTCTATTTAGCTTGTCTTCTTACAATATGGCAATAAATAGACACTCTGCAAACAAATAATAATTTACGTTTTAGTATGCTGTTTAACTTTAAGTTTCTGTTCTGTCTGCCTGTCCGTAACCTTTGAACACAAAGAACAGGAAGGGAGGGGGAGGGAAGAGCAAATCAGTGGAAGAATAAACAAACACCACTTGTCACTTGCATTCCAGAGTCATCAGTTCTAGAGAGGGGGGGTGGGGGTGTCGTATAGGCACAGAGATAAACATGCTAACAGACTCCTGTAACTTACACTGACAATTTATGTAGAATGGCTGTTTTTTAGCTGCAGTTTTAAAACTTATCACAACATATAGCAGAACATGCACTCCCGCAGATTTTGGAGCGGCCCCCTCACCTTGGGATCCCCATCCTCTAATTAATTCACAACAAACGCACGTCTGGCCACTTGCTTTCTGCACAGTATCTATCACGAGCGCTATATCGCTTCAAAATATGGCAGGGGCGTATAGCCAGACTCACACACACACAGCCCTCACAGCAGCCGCAGATGAGAAAGAGAGCTTTCCCACCGATTCCCACCCAGGGAACAGGAAAGTCTTAATTACCATTTAACCATGCTACCAAAGCAATAGGGACACTCCCAACCAAAGGGAGAATACCAGTTCTAATTTAAACCGTGCTACCAAAGCACAGGGATCCCTGGCCAACGGGAGTATCCGACACTTCTGACACCAAATGTAAAGGGTCTGCTTCTTGTTGGTCACTCCAGGCCAGGACATCCCGAACCCTCATCTGCGGTGTGCTGCTTCGGCTGGCTGGAATCCAGGGGAATAAAACTCACAGACCACACAGTAGGAAAGTATGCAAGTTTATTCCAAAGGGTGGAGGGATTGTCCGTATTTTATACATTATCAGAAACATAGTCATACGTCATCCACCCATCTTCTGGGGCCTGCTATAGCTTATCAGTAACTGTGCAAATACAGGTCATCCTTGAGTAGAACAATCAGTTTAGCTTACACAGCACATCTGCACCTTGCCCACTCACAATCTTAAATGACAGAGGTGTAAGGCAGGGGTCTCCAAATTCAGCCCTGGAGGGCCACAAACCAGTCAGGTTGGCAGGATATCTCTAATGCATATATATCTCATGCATATTCATTAGGGATATCCCGAAAACCTGACTGGTCTGCGGCTCTCCAGGACCAGGGTTCCCTACCCCTGCGGTATAGAAATACTGTTAAATAAATAAATAAAAATAAATGTTTGCTGAAACATGGTCATGTTGGGTCTTTGGTCATAAATACATTTCTAGTTACTACTTGTGTGTTGGTGTTGGCTCATGTGATTCTCTACTACTACTTGATTTTTTTTTTCCATATTGATAATCTGAAACTCAAATTTTATGCTTTGGATTTTGGGTTCAAGAAGCAAGATGCATCACAGAGATCTCAGTCTATACTTCCTCCCTCCCTTTTTCTACTGGTTTTACATGTAGTGAGTTGCAATGAAAATACAGAAGATAGATACTTTGAGCTGCAGAATTTCAATTTCCCGTGCTACTAATTATGCACTGTATCCCAGTAACTACCAGCATTATGCCATTATTTTGGTCATACTTATGCATCAACATGTCTTTGTTTGATCCTACTGTAGAATAGTCCCACTTTGAGGCAGTGATCAATTGATGTGCACAGAGCTGCATACAAGGGTTTGTGCTATATAAAAATACACTAATAAAAGATAAAAGATTCAGTAGACTATTTTGAAACAATAAAGCAAATTTTATTACAGGGGATTATTTAACATTTACACTCAGTTATTAAACTCTAAAAGACCATCTTTATATAAAAACAACCTTATAAAGACAAAAGCAGTGCAAAAGCAGTGTAAAACACGTTTTTGGTTTTCTTGGCCGTCACTTCAGAAAGACAATGTGGCTAATTACATGAAGTCATAAAACACAGCAAAGATAGGACAGGGTTAGATCTAGACTTCGATCAGCAAGTCACAGGACATGTGCACATACCGAAGTAAACAACAGGCAAGGAACAGATTAGTTACGACCCTGTTCAAAAAGGGCGATCGTCTACAATTTAGAATATGTAAAATATTAATTAAAAACCAAACTTGTCTAATCAAGTTGTTAATAATATAGAGGGATTATGAAATACATACTCAATGCTTTAAAGCAGTGTTTCTCAAGCTGGTCCTGCTATACCCCCTTGCCAGTCTAGTTTTAAGGATATCCACAATGAAAATGGAACGAGAGATTTGCATGTAATGGAGGCAGTTAATGCAAATCTATCTCATGCATATTCATTGTCAGTATCCTGAAAACCTGATTGGCTAGGCGGAACACACCAGGACCGGCTTCAGAAACACTGCTTTAAAGCACTTGATTCCAAAATCTTTTTTTTTTCAGTTGGTGCTAATGGAAAGACCTTAGTAAAAGAGGTGCTAAGACGGGGAACCATTCTCAAATTTCTAGACATAATATATAGTTCTTTTAGATAGTTCTATTTGCCACATTCCATATTACAATATTGCTTTATTTAAAAATGACACTTAAAGGACCAGATTCATGAAAGTTTTTCTATCACTATTTACTAGTGCTTAGCACGCAATAACTTTAGTATTAGTAAGTAGGGGGCATATAGGGTTCTTTTACTAAAGTGTGCTAGCAGTTAATACAGTGGTTCGCTAATCAGGGTGCTAATTCCCCTCTTAACTGCTTAGTGTGGAATTGGGTAAGGAATGGGTATGGACTGCAATTTGCAGTTAACGTGTGTTATCTGTTCGTAATACAGAGCAGTTAATGCGCGGTTCTGTTCTGTGCTAACGGTATGGGAAGATATTGGTGAGGCCTCCACTAGTTACTGCAGAGGCTTTGTAGTCATGCTTAGGCATGGTAAATGCAAACTTTTACCAGCGTAAAAGTCAAAGAGCCCCTATATGTTTTATGGGGAGAAAACTTTAGTGAATCAGGTCCAAAGTGTCTTCTAAGACCCATGGTAACTGAAATATGTTTTTACTGGCAACAACCGCACAATGAAAATTAAAGGCACAATCTCCTCATAAAAGAAGCTGAATGTGAATAGCGGTCGTCTTCCGTTCTCCAAAGAAGATCACTCAAGCTAACTACCTACAGAGATGTGCAAACTTCTTCAAAATAGGTATACTGAACAAACTGATGAATTCGTAACATCTTTAAAGGTTCATCAAATTTCTTCATTGAACCTTACTTTGAAACACATTTTTTGAACTCGCCTCAGATTTCATTGTATTGCAAGATCTGCTCTGAAGACTTAGCTAACTTTCCAAAGGAAGAGAAAGTAGGCTTTTAAGACCACTCTGTGAGAGTTTGTGTGTTTGCGTGTGTGTGTGTGTGTGTTTCTGTTTCTTATTTAAAAATCCAAATCGACCTGTCCAGGTTTATACTGAATACTCCAGAAATGTACCAAATATTTTGGAACAAACAGGTTGCAAAAACAGATTACAGAGATTGCAAATACTTGGAAGGTACAGGGAGAGGGGTTCTTAAGACCTGTTGAAGGACACTTATTTAAGAAAGTACATTAAATTAGATATTGGGGGTAATTTTATGAGAAGTTGCCTATTTTTCAGCATCAACAACTCACCTAAATGTTAGTATTTTTGCCATTTAAATATTTACGTGGCCGCTTGCAAGCATAAATAACCTCTTATAAAATACCGACTAGCATACAAGTACGCATGCTGTTTGCATCGTGCATACTTTCATTATGGGCATGCACATGGGTGGAGTCTGAATGGTGCAGAGTCGGAGTGTACAAGTATGCACATTGGTTATAGAATACTATCATTTATATGCGTACTTGCAAAAAATAGGTGCAGTAATTTACACCAGCTCTAGGGCTGATATAAGTCATCACGCCTTAACCTAAGGCACATTCTCTACCACTTAAGCTACTATTTTTTAAAGTCAAGTATGCACCTGACTTTAGAAAATAAGTGCAAAGTACATGCATGAAAACATGCGCTAACTAGGCGCAACTTTATAAAATTACCCTCCATGGGTCGAAGTAAAATTGTAAATTTGAGTCTTCAAAATCAGTTTTTATCAAGAAATCTTTTGAGAAATGTATTGATCTAAAATCAGAAAAAAAATACTGTATCCTGTGTGTATCAATCCAGTGATTTTCATAAACTTCCTAAAACTTTGGAGCAGAAGAAATGCGATGAAGGGTGTAATATATTAAAGCAGTCACATTCACTTCCTTTGCTTGAGGACTGCAAATGAGTCAGGTTTTTGAGTTATTCTAAATGAATATGCATGAAATAGATTTGTATGCAAATCTATCTCATGCATATTCATTCAGAATAGAGTGAAAATCTGACTCTTAGCAGCTCTCGAGAACTGGGAGTGAATATCATTGTATAAGAGTTTTTAGCATTACTCTTTTACTTGTAAATGTTGATTTATATAAAAAAGGAGTGAACAGTCTTGGGGCACCAATTACTTTCCTTCAAATGTGTGTCAAATATTCAGACTAAATAATTGGATTTAGATGATACTGACAGTGAAAATGATTGAACTATATATTTCTTAATTATGCTATAACTCCATTGGTGTAAATGTCTCCGAGGGTAATTTGAAAATTTTGAACAGCAAGAGGGGAACTTTGTAAGGATTGTCTAGATTTATGTGCATTTTCACACACGTATTTCAAACCTATTTTATAAAGTAAGACAAATGCATGCTCTATAAAATAGGGGCATAAATGGCTAAAAACATGCGCTAAACCATGCACATCAGTTATGCTTGGCTTGTGAATGCCTATTCTAGATCTTTCAAGAATGCATGTAAGTTAGAGTATTTTATAACTTATGTCTATAAATCTGCACTCAGCCTGTCCTCTAACAAAACTCTGTCCCCGTACACACTGACAGTGAGAATACGTGCCATTGGTTCGATAAGCACACTTGCAGAATAGCAACTGATAACATTACATGCATGAGTGGCCATTTACGGGTGGAAGCCACGTGCTTTGCACGTAAATCCAGACAACCCTTATAAAATTACCCTCTAAGTGCCTAATATCAATCTATACTATACAAAGATTCAAAAACATGACCGTTATAATGAACACAAACCAGAAGAAAAAAGCATAAAACTGCTCATTAATAGCACAATTCCCAAAGGGAAAAAAACCTTACAAAATACAGTAAATCACAGAAGTGAATATCTAATACAGATTGCTTCATGAACATAAGCTTTGAAAGTTCTCTGTGGTGCACTGCACGCGCTAAAGAAAAAGAACATCTACCCTTTAGAAGAAATTAAAACTATTGTCTATATATAAAGATGAGAGCTAGTGACACTAGGGATACTGAATCGAAATGCTCTTTATAAAGTGTTATCCATACACGTGGAGCCTGATCCAAGAAGGTGCACGTCCGGGTCGTCCAGACGTCCCCGGAAAGGATGTGCTCCATTGTACCCAATTCTGTGTTGCAGGAGCTAGGTGCTCCCATGGAATGCAGGATCGGGCAATGGGATGGCCCAGCGTGCCCCTGCACCAGCTGCTGGGACATCCTGGAGGCAGCACAGCCAGGCCCCCCTGCTCCTGCTGGTGTGCCGACAGCTTTATGCCCCCCCAGACTGGTTTTCCCCCTCCCACCCTCGGCAGGTCTGCTGGGGCTGGGATCAGGCGGCAGGGCAGTACCTGCAGTGGCTCCGTTGAGTTGGGGGGCTGCCGGGCCGGGACGAACGGACACCCAACGCTTATTCTACCTCTGAGGTGGAATAAGCTGTGTGTTCCCTTGGTGCTCCCCACACATACAAGGCCATGACCTGAATCGGCACTGTACATTCGTGCGCCTGGCCCACTAGTCACCTTACAGAATCGGGCCCATAGTCAATGGTGATAATGTGAAATGTGATTGCTTGTCCATTTAAGTGCTAGTTCTCAATGGTGTGTGTTATACTATGAGTTTGTAACTATAGACATAGGGCCCAGTATTTAGAGGCACTTATCTGTTTAGCAGCACCTGTTAACCATATAAGTGCCAGTAAGAGTATGTAGCACAGTGGTTCTCCACCCAGTCCTCTGGGACTCCCAGGCTTTCAGGATATCCACGATGAATATGCATGAGATAGATCTGCATACAATGGAAGCAGAGGACTGGGTGGAGAACCACTGATGTAACGTCGCCATCTAGTAGTGCTGTTGAGAATCTCCTTTGATCACCATGGTACTGTCTGGGGAGTGTTGAGGAGGTTCATGGGCGGGGCAAAAGTGGTCCCAGGAATTTTGGTTACTGGCAAGTTTCAATTCACTAACCAGAAAACCAACCGCATAAAGTTAGGACATCAAAAAGCAGGTCTAACGTTATGCAGTTGGCTATCTGAATAGCTGTTGAATATTGCTGCTATGTGAATAGTCTGCGGCAGTCACCACTGAAATCGGATAGTCAGCAGAAATCGCTATTTGGATACTTCCACTGAATATCCAATTTCATTGTACCCACGGCAGCTGGCATTTAGAAAACGCTGACTGCCATAGACTCAATATCGGTCCAATAGCTCTTCACTTCAAATGAGAAGCAGGTGTGAATATTGATGCCAAAGAGAGCATTAACTCTATTTTGTTTAAGTATTGTTAAATATTCCTTTTCTCCTTCCTCCACACACATAAGTAAAAAGTATTAAAGATTTGTAGGAGATGGATGAGCAGGGACTGTTTCTTCCCAATGGGAGCAGGTTTGCTAAGCGGCACTAGCAAAGCCTCTGCGTTAGCTATAGTGGGGTATAACCAGCATGTTCCCAGCAACTAAAGCACGACGGGCAAATAAAGCATGTACACTGCTAAGCTAGGTGCACTTAACATCTCCCATAGAGGATTCATTAGCTGCACCCACATTAAGAGTCACGTTTCCACTGAGCATGTGGCAATTGCCCGGGCTCCAGCAATAATGCACTTTCCAGGCCCACGCTCTACCCATTCCCCACTCCATCCCGCGATTGCCGGGTTAATGAACGGTTTAGGATGCGGTTGTGGACTTGCTCGTGCATTAGTGTTCCCAGTCCCCTGTTGCCCTGCATTAAAGCTACTAGTACTACTACTTAGCATCTGAATAGCGCTACAAGATGTATGCGGCGCTGCACAGACACATGTAAAAGACGGTCCCTGCTCATCAGAGTTTAGAATCTAGTCAAGACAACACAGTAGCTGTAGACATGGAATACATCTAGGGGGAATGCCAGCCAACAGGCTTTAGTGAAAGGGACCTATAGGTAAATGTCAGAAATTTACTGCAGAGAAAGCAGACGCAAATCTCTGTGCATATTTTTCCCTTGAATAAAAATCAACACCAAATTATTGGCATATGGTAGATGATTTTTAATTGAAAAGAAACCTAAGTGCGTATTACTGGAATGAGATTGGGATAATGTTTTTATCAAAGACAGACTGTATATCAGAGTTGATATCCAAATCGCTAGATTTGTAAAATCTGGCTGTTTGTTGATGAAATTAAAATACAAAAAAAAAAAGGAAACGCAATAGTGCCACTTTTTTCCATTGCTGACACAAATTCTACTAGTGAAATTTCATATTACTGATTTTGATTTCCTCAGTTTCATTCTTTTTGTAATATGTAAGGGTCACATGACCTGCCAGGCTTTTGTACACCAATCCACAAAACACTGCCGTACTTTTTGGTTCTTGGTACAAATCCCAAATACCTGAGCAAATCCCAAGTGCCTGTGGAATTTACACCAAAATATCCAGTTGTGATTATTTGCTTCTGAATTCTTTTTGACAGATGAATGGCCATCGCCGATGATTCCTAGGGGATACATTTTCCATCATGCTGGTGTATCACCCCAATTACAACACAGAGATAATGAAACTTGTAGCCATACTGATGTTGACCTCCACTGGTCATGTAGCACTGGGAGATTTCATCAAGTATGTTGACAATGTGTGGTGTTTGTCAGCCTGGGAGTTCATGGGAATCAGATGTATGTGATCTATGTCTCAGATTTTGTTATTGGTATACACGAATCAGGTTGTTTGGATTAAAGCAGCAGAGCTAGCTAAGTTCTTCAAAATGTGAACTTGTCTGTTTCTTACTTCTTCCTTTTCATTTTTATTAATAAATTATCTTTTAGTTTTTGTCTTTAAATATATTTTGTTTGTTTTTTTCTTGCATTTTTTAATAAAGGCCTATTTATCCTTCTATTATGATCATATCTATTGAAAATCCCCCCCTGATTTTATTCGACCCATATACATATACATAGGATTATGATAGAAAGCATCAGAATAGTGGTTTGCAGTTTGTCATGCTGTGAGGGCTTGTGTGCATCAGTGGTGCGGAGAGCTATCGGTAGCTTAACTACTGGCAGGGTCTCCCAAGGAGACAGGTCTCAGCTGAGGTGCCAGACTAAAACAAACCACCCATCTGGGCAGCAGCAGAATGGGACAGTGTTGGCGGCGGAGGATCACAGTTCTGTGACAAATGCAACAGCACTAGAATTACCTGTATGGAAGAAAGGCCAGGCAAATCTATTTCTGTAACTTGCCACCAAGACCCAATGGATAGTCACAAAACAAATTGCACTATAGTGCTG
Organism: Ichthyophis bannanicus; assembly: GCA_033557465.1. Lineage (NCBI taxonomy): Eukaryota > Metazoa > Chordata > Amphibia > Gymnophiona > Ichthyophiidae > Ichthyophis > Ichthyophis bannanicus. Next base: position 417,122,476 of record CM066037.1, read on the forward strand.
GAAGATGAGACACCCAGGTCGGAAGGCACTCAACTGGCTACTGTGGATAAACTGAAGACATCTTAGCGTAAAGCCAGCATTTAAGATGTGGTTGGATGAAAGCCATCATGATGTCTGACTGCTGATGTGGCTGCTCATGAAATGAGAGTCAGAAGTTGCAAAGACGTCTTACATATTGGGACATGGAACATATGAAGCATGAACCAAGGGAATTTGGAGATGGTCAAGAATGAAATGGAACGTGTACAACTCGATCTGTTGGGTGTCAGTGAACTGAAATGGACTTGCATCGGGCACTTTGTATCTGATGATCACATGATTTATTATGCTGGAAATGAAAGACAAAGAAGAAATGGTTTTGCATTTATAATTAAGAAGAAACTTGGAAGAACTGTAATGAAATACAGTTCAGTCAGTGAATGCTTAATTTCTATTCGTCAATGAGGAATGCCAATCAATACAACTATAATTCAGATATATGCCCCAACATCAGCTGCAGAAGGCGAAGATATTTATGAGTTCTATGAGCAAGTACAAGCTGAAATTGACAGAACATGCAAACAGGATATCCTGATAGTCATGGGTGACTGGAATGCAAAACCTGGCAACAAAGAAGAAGGAAAAGTGGTTGGAAAATATGGACTTGGCAACAGAAACAAAGCTGGAGAAAGACTGATAGAATTCTGCAAGACCAATGATCTATTCATCTCAAACACCTTTTTCCAGCAACACAAATGGTGATTGTGCACATGGACTTCACCCAATGGATTGTACAAAAATTAAATTGACTACATCTGTGGAAGTCAACGATGGAAAAGCTCGATAACATCAACAAAGACAAAACCTGGAGCTGACTGTGGTACAGATCACCAACTACTAGTATGCAAACTGAAGCTAAAGTTGAAAAAGAACAAGCTACGCACGAATGTAGCCAAATATGATCTTGAGAGTATACCACTGGAATTTAAAGACTGCCTGCAAAATGGATTTTCTGCTTTAGATACAAATGACAGAGCTCCAGAAGAGTAAAGGGATGACATCAAGAAGGTTGTGTTGGAAGAAAGCAAAAAGTCTCTACAAAAGATGAAAAAGCAAAAACGGCCAAATGGATGACTGAAGAAACTCTGAAAATTGCCCAGAAACACAAACAAGCTAAAACCAGAGAAATTACAGAACTCAGAGATTTCCTAAAGCTACGAGAATTAAAGAAAAAATTCCAGCCTCGATTTGGAATGCTACAAGATGCTCAAGGATCCATGTTGAATGATGCTGAGATGATCAGGAAAAGATGGAAAGAATATAGAGTCATTATACCATAAAGATCAAGTGGACCAACAGAAGTCGAAGCAGCACTGAAAGCCTTATCAAAGAACAAAGCATCGGAAATTGATGGCATTCCCACTGAAGTATTACAGCAATCGGATAAAGCTGTTACCATGCAAAGAAAGCTCTTTCAGGAAATTTGGATGACAAATTCATGGCCAACTGACTGGAGAAGATCTGTATTTATAACAGTACTGAAGAAAGGTGATCTGACTGACTGTGGAAATTATTGCACAATTGCTCTGATCCCACATGCCAGCAAGATTCTACTCAAGATCATTCAGCAGACTACAATCACCTAGAACAAGAACTGCCTGAAGTGCAAGCAGATTTCATGAAAGGGCGAGGAACAAGAGACATCATTGTGGATGTGAGATGGATCCTTGAAAAGACAAAAGAATACCAAAAGGATATCCATATGTGTTTTCTTGACTACAGCAAGACCTTTGACTGTGTAAACCATGAGAAACTCTGGGCCACATTAAGAAGCATGGGTATACGAGAACACCTGAAAGTTCTCTTGCACAACCTTTACATTGATCAAGAAGGAACAGTTCGAACAGAACTAGGAGAAACAGAATTGCTAAAAATCAGCAAAGGTGTATGACAAGATGCATACTTTCCCCTACTTCTTTAATTTATATGCAGAACAAATCATCAGAGAAGTAGGATTTTATGAAGACAACCGAGGTGTGAAGACTGGTGGAAGACTCATAACAAGCTTCGCTATGCTGATGATACCATATTACTGGCTGAAAGTGAAGGCGATCAAAACATTTGCTTCTCAGGATCAAGGAACATAGTCTTAAAATGGGCCTGCACCTTAACATTAAGAAGACAAAGATCCTGACAACTGGCAAAATCAATATGTTCATCATTGATGGAGAAGAAATTGAAATAGTTGACAACTTTAACATACTTGGATCAACAATCAATAAAGAAAGGACAAGCAGTCAAGAATGGCTATGAAGGACCTAGACAAGATTCTCAAGAACAGAGATGTCTCTTTCCAACGATTCGACTTGTTCAAGCCATGGTATTTTCAATAACATCATATGGATGCAAAAACTGGACAATGAAAAAGACAGAAAGGAAGAAAATTGATGCCTTTGAATTTTGGTGAGGGCGACGAATACTGTGTATATCATGGACTGTCCAAAGAACAAACCAGTCAGTACTAGAGGAGATCAAACCTAAGCTTTCCTTAGAAGCTCAGATGACAAGACTTCGACTTTCATACTTTGGACACATCATGCGAAGAGAGAGATCGTTAGAGAAAGAGAGAGATCATTAGAGAATGCTTGACCAGGTAGAAGAAAGGAAGGCCAGCAATGAGATGGATCGATACAATAACAGTAGCTATGGCTGCCACTCTATCAACAATGAGCTGCCTGACTGAAGACTGAACACAGTTTAGGTCAACTATCCAGAGGATTGTCATAAGCTGACACCGACTCAACGGCACTTAACAAGAACAAGTGCCATAATTTATTTGGCGCCCTTTTACTAACGTATTGTAAGCAGTTACTGTATGAAATAGCAAGTGGTAACTCTTAGCACATGCCCATGATAACTGTTACTGTATAGGCATGAGAGCACTAGCTATTTTACAGGATTACTGCACACCTTGGAATGGGTTGTTTGTAAGGAGGGAATGGGTTTAGATTATGTCTTGCAGCTAGTGCATGTTAACTTAATGCACAAGTTATCATCGATACTGATCGCACATCAGTCCTGTCACTGCACTTACCACACAATGAAATTTTTTTACTGTGAGGTAAATGTTATATGGTAAGATGCTCGGAACTCCCCCATCAGTTACTCTACAAACTTTGCAATTACAGTGCAGTAATCTGGGCATTTACCATGCGGGAAGTGCAAACTTGACCGCACTTTAGTTAAAGAGCCCCTTACATTCATAACCATCGGTATGATCAAACATTATGAATACAAGGTCGAAAGATGGTGGCAGCTGTATCATAGTCATCTGTGTTCTCTTACCAGTTTCTCCAATAGCAACTACGTCTGCGCAGAAGAATATCTTTCCACAAACTATATTTCCTGAAACAAGACTAGTGGACTTACAGTATATACTATCCAGTATTAAATATGGCATAATACAAATTACCTGTCAGTTCTAATGCCAGTACTACATGAACTTAATGTCCAGTTAGATAACTAATGATATGCAGAATATGGCACCTTTACCGTGGGCATATTAAAGTGATCATGCCCATGCTAACAACCATATTTAGCAATTCAGATTTTTCTGCACTAATAGGCCCAAAATTAAAAGCCTGCTAACCTTCTCCCTCTTTCAAATCAAGTATGGATTTCCAGTCCTCCTACATAATATTGTGTCTCCAAGCCCTTCTGTTACCCCCTACCCTATCCAAAGACAAGGAAGATCTTCCAAGACCACAAAACTCAGTCCAGGGACCCTTTTGGGAATCCATGTCCTACCTACAGTATCTCCAGGCCTCTCTCACAACTGAAAATGTTCCCCAATTCTTCATCAGCGGAAGGGATCCAGTTTCCCTCCCGTTGGACGTGTTGCAGAATATAAAATAGTGCAGGTAACAGCCTGATCCACATGCAATGGGGTAAAAGGACTAGAGATTATGAGTGGGGCCCAAAGGCCTGATTTTTGTGTAGAGAATGAGGGTTTTGTAGATTTAGAGACCAATTGGGAGTTTGCTGTATGGTCAGGAGGTCCATCATTGTCATTAGGAGTGGGAGGCCTTTTGGACACGAGCCCAAGTTATTAATGTAGCCTACTAGGCCACCAAAGTTAACTATGCCTCCTGAGATGTAGTTAGTTAATTTTATTTCTTAATAGAGCATCTTTTGAAAAATACAGCAAGAAGGTTTACAATTACAATAATACTAAGATACAGTAGACTACTAAGATAGAAGAAAGAAGCAGAACAGAAAAGAAACAGGTCACAATCTGGGAAGAACTTGACAGAGAGAAAGAAACAAGACAGAGCTATTAATAGACCAAACATTAGCACTGCCCATATGCCTGCTCAAAAAAGCCACAGCTTAGGACCAGATCAAAAATATGAGCATGCTCAATTTGTCCTGAGATATAAGAATATAAGATATGCCATACTTGGTCAGACCAAAGATCCATTAAGCCCAGTATCCTGTTTCAACAGTGCCAATCCAGGTTGCAAGTAAACAATTGATTTACATTTACCAGTTCCACTCCACTCATTATTTTATAGACCTCTATCATATCCCCCCCTCAGCCGTCTCTTTTCCAAGCTTTTCCTCATAGGGGTATCCTTCCATCCCCTTTATCATTTTGGTCACTCTTCTTTGTACCTTTTCTAATTCCACTATACGAGTATTCTGCTGCTGCTGCTTCTACTGACATCCTTTGTGAACTTGTATAAGCCAACTTATATCCCACTACCTCTTTGGAGCAGCGACAAATTATACTCAAATACCTAGCACCACAGTACAGTGCCACATACATCCTGCAGTCCTATAAAAATGGTAACTATTATTATAAGTTTTCACTGTTTTCTTCACCATGAGTGGAAGGAAAAGGTAGTTACTCACCTGTAGCAGGTGTTCTCCATGGACAGCAGGAATAAGTCCTCATGTATGGATGATGTTATCCAATGAAGCCCATGCAGGAATGCTCTTCAGCTACTATTGGAAGCTCTTGGGAGGTTCCATCGTGCCTGCATGCCTCCTTCCTACCTGCCACCATGGCGCCATGTTAAATCAGTCTGATAGTATAGTTATAGCGGAATACAACTTCTCGGGAAGGTGGGAGGGTTGTGAAGACTTATTCCTGCTGTCCATGGAGAACACCTGCTACAGGTGAACTACCTTTTCTCCGTGGACAAGCAGGAATGAAGTCCTCACATATGAGATTCCCTAGCAACAGGCTAACAAAAAACGAGAACAATGCAGACAAGCCCAACCGGGGCAACAATTCATCTGCCTAACAGCAATAGGCCTTAGCAACCAAAATACAGAGCTATTTACAATAGGAGGGGTTCTCTCTTCCCTTTTTTTTTCTTTTGATAGTCTGGACAGAATGGGCCTAGGGTTAGATTCTAATCCCCAAACAGATTACGGAATACAGATTGGCCAAAATTGCTGTTGCATCAGGAATCCCATCCAGACAGTAGTGAGATGTGAATGTGTGGACAGAAAACCATGTTGCAGCCCTGCAGATCTCTTCCAATGGAGATTGAGCGCAAGTTGGCCACCGATGCAGTCATGGCTTTGATATTGTGAGCTGTGACATGACCATCAAGGCTCAGCTCTGCCTGGGCATAAGTGAAAAAGATGCAGTCTACTAGTCAAATTGAAAGAGTGTTTGGAAATGGCAGCTCCTAGCTTGGTAGGTCAAAAGAAACAAAAAGCTGGATGGACATTCTATGGGCCTTTGTCCACTCCAAGTTAAAGTTCATTTGGAGTCCAACATGTGCAACACAGCTTCCCCTTTGTGGGCATGTGGCCTTAGGAAAAGTGTTGTAAGAACAACTGACTGATTAAGATAGAAATCCGATACCACCGTATGGAAGGAATTTAGGAGGAGTACGGAGGACCACTCTATTATGGTGGAATTTGGTATAAGATGGATGAACTACAAGAGCCACCAGAAACATGACTCCCCAGGCCAAGAACCTCAGAGGGCAGGAACTGAGTGGCTCAAAAGAAGCTTTCATGAGCTGCGCAAGAACCACATTGAGGTCCCAAGACACTGCAGAACGTTTGTAGGGAGGCTTCAATAGAAGCAACCCCAGCATGAAGCAAACAATTAAAGGCTATACCGAGATGGACTTCCCTTCCACACCTCGATGATAAGCTCTAATTGCACTGATGTGGACCCTGACTGAATTGGACTTTAGTCCAGACTCAGAGAGGTGTAGAAGATGCTCAGTTTTTTTTGTGGGACAGATGAAATGATCTAGGGCTTGGCCCTCACATCAGAAAGCAAACCTCGTCCATTTATAGGAATAAGATTTTCTAGTGGACAACCTCCTGGAGGCCAAAAGGACATCGCTTACACAGTCAGGCAAGTTGAGTTCAGACAATACTAGCCTCTCAACATCTACACTGTGATGGCCAAGGACTGGATGTTGGGGTGCCGCATCATCCAATCTTCTTGCAAAATCAGATCCGGTGCAAGGCCAAGCCAGAGTGGCTCCTGACTGGAGAGCTGTAGGAAAGGAAACCATGGCTGTCTGGGCCAGTAGGGAGCTATGAGAATCATCGAGCCTCTATCTGATTTCAGCTTCAGGATGGTCTTTGCAAAGAGATGGATTGGCAGATACACAGAAAGAAGACCCTCCTCCAATGCAGGAGGAAAGCATCTGAGGCTAGTCTGCTGTGTGATCTTACTCAGGAGCAGAACTGATCCATCTGAGCATTCTGTGGAGTGGCAAAAAGATCTATCTAGGGGATGCTCCACTCCCAAAAGATACAGGACACCACCTCCCTGTCCAGTCTCCATTTGTGTGGTTTGAGGACTCAATTCAGTCTGTCTGCCAGAGTGTTTTGATCGTCTGACAGGTATGTGGCTCTCAAATACATCCCATGTGCGATGGCAAACTTCCACAACCTGACTGCTTCCTAACACAGGAGGTATGAGCCGGTTCCTCCTTGCTTGTTGATGTAAAACATTGTGACTTGATTGCTGATCTGAACCAGAACAACTTGTTTAGCCAGCCAATCTCAGAAAGCCTTTAGAGCATTTGTTATGGCTCTTAACTTCAAGAAGCTGATCTGGTGGAGACTGTCTTGTAGGGACCAATCACCCTGAGTATGACATCCATCGAGGTGAGCTCCCCAACCCAGTTTGGATGCATCTGTCATCAAAATCTTTTGAGGTGGAACAATTTGGAGGGAAAGGCCTCTGAGCAAATTGTAGTGGACTGTCCACCATTTCAGTGACTGAACGAGAGGATTGGTGATGCACAGACGATTCCAGAGTTGACCTGTGGCCTGGGGCCACTGAAACCTCAGAGTCTACTGAGCTTGTCTCATGTGGAGGCATGCCAAAGGTGTGACATGCACAGTGGAGGCCATGTGGCTTAGTACAGTCAACATCCTGCAAGCTATCACCTGCTGACTAAATTGAGTTTCCTGCACTAGTGCTGTCAGCCTGTGAAGTCGGTCGTGTGGAAGGAAGGCTCTCGCCTGAGTCATGTTGAGCAGGGCTCCTTTGAATTCCAAATGTTGGGTGGATTAAAGGTGGGATTTGGGGTAATTTATAACAAACCCTAGTAGTTCCAACACCTGAATGGTCAACAGTGTGAATTCTTGAACTCCTTCCTGAATGGCACTCTTGATCAGCCAATTGCCCAAGTAGGGGAAGACGAACACTCTCAGCATCTGGAGGTAAGCTGCTACATGGCAAAGCATTTTGTGAAAATGAGGGGTGCTGGGGCTAGGCCAAAGGCAACATCCGGTACTGGAAGTGTTGTCCCCCCTGGACGAATCTGATATAATTCCTGTGAGTGTTATGTATCTGTATGTGGGTTTACGCATCCTTCAGATCCAGGGAACACTGCCAATCTCCTTGAAAGTAAGGGAGCAAGGAGCCTAGAGAAATCATTCTGAAATTTTCTCTTGCTGAATATGCGTTCAGATCTCTTAGGTCTAGGATAGGATGGTATCCCCTTGTTTTCTTGGAGATCAGGAAGAACTTGGAATAAAATCCTTGCCCTCTCTGATCCGGTGGCATGAGCTTGATCATGAGATCTTTTAAGAGGGTGATAATTTCTCTCTGAAGCAGTTCCTGATGCAGAGGGTTGATGTGATGCACCCTTGGTGGCAATTTGAAAGTAGGCCGAATAGATGTAATTTGTAACCACTTTGATCAATCTGCAGAACCCATGCATCTGAGGTTATGAGGGGCCACCGCTGGGCAAAAATTGTGAGTCTTCCCCTGACCGGAGGGTTGTCCACTGGGATTATTAGTAGATTGGCTATACTCTGAAGGAACCAATCAAAATCCTGCCCCTGGCTTTGGCTGAGGAGCAGGCTTTACTGAGGCTTCTCTAGTCATGGCTATGGGCGAGGAGCCTGTTTGAGTAGGGAGGTTTGGGCCCCAGGAAAATATCTACATCTACAAGCATAATAGGTCTTTTTCTGGCCCCCTCCTTGTACCTCCTGTGACAAAAGGCCAGCTCAGACATGCATATAAAGAGATTACGAAGAGCGACATGCTGCTTTTTGATGAAGCCAGCCTTCTCTTTAACTTGTTTATTTATTTAACTGTATTTATATCCTGCTTTTCACCGGGTCAAAGCGGTCAATTGGGGGATACATTTAACACGAGGGGATATGAGACACATACACTAATATTTACAGGGAACATGGGCAATGGAGGGTTAAGTGGCTTGCCCAAGACCACAAGGAGTGCCTACAGGACTAGAAATCCCAGTCCCTCCAGCCTGAGATTGCTGTCCCCAGGTGGGACTTGAACCCCCGGCCCTCTGGCCTGAAGTACCTTGTCCTAACCACTAGACCACTCCTCCTCTCTGAAGAGATTCTCTCTATGACATGGCATGTCAGCCAGCTTGTCTTGCACTGATTGTTCCAGGTCTGAGGACCACAGCCAGGTGAGTCTCTGGGCAACAATACCCAAGGCAGAAGCTCTCGATGCTGTTTCGAAGATGTCATAGGTTGCTTGGACCATGAACTTTAAGTAGTCTTTGCCGTGAGCCACTAGGGAACAATATTATTCTAATTTCTCTGGAGGGAGAAGCTCAGTGAGGTCACACATGATGTTCTTCAAGAAAATGTCCATGTAGAGCTGGTAAGAGGAAATGCGGGCTATGAGCATGGAATTCTGAAAATACCTTCTCCCTAAAGAGTCCAGTGTCCAAGCCTCCCTCCCTGGGATCACCAAGGAAAATCTTGGAACTCTTGGACCTCTTAAGGGTGGATTCAACCACCAAGGAATGGTGAGGAAGCTGAGACTTCCTCCATCCAGGAGTCTTCTGAACTATGTATATGTAGTCAATCCTTCTACTGAACTGGAGGTACAATGAGGGGGTTCTTCCACATTCTCATCTGTACTCTCTGTAGGATGTGGTGCACGGGCACTGTCACTGCTTCCTTAGGGGCTGAGGAGTACTGCAGGATCTCCAGCTCTTCTACACTAAGCTCATCCTCAGTGTCCAAAGAAAATGGTATGGGCTTAGTCATGTCTGAAAGAATACTCTGCACCTCCCCTTACCGGCAACACACCAGGGCTCTTGGAGTAACGGAAATCCACACACAAGGCAATCAGAAGGCAATCTGTAAACATCAGTAAATAATACACAACACACTTGTATTATAACAACAAACCAAAGCTTTGGGAGAGCAAACTAGGCTACTGCCTTTGTTTACTCTGCCATCATAGCTTCAGGCCACTTTATTTATAGGTAAATATTTGCTTATCCAGCATAATTCTCACTTTATTGTTCTACGTCTAACCTTACGTGTCCATATCATCATAGTTCTGTTCTTATTAGCATAGGTCATCAGGAGAAGACATACACATATTCCCAGACATAACTATGTAGGCATTAATTCTAATTAATTCTAATACTGACAGTTTGATATCTCTAACCCGAGACTGAGAGACTGGGAGACAACTTGCCCTTTACATATCTTATATAAACATAGACTAGTGTTTATATTACTAGGAACCTTTCACCTAATTATCCTAGCAGAGTCTTTCAAGGATGTTACTGAGTAGAAAGCTCTGAATGGTATTAACTCTTTCTTAGGGCTAGTACTATATTGTTGAGTACCCTGGCCGTATACACAGCCCTGTACAGGCTAGCTTACTTTCAATGTCCATTACAAAATCTTGGAAGTTCATATCCTCAGGAGGGGTCTTACACTGCTCATGAGGCAGAGAAGGGACCGATGGAAGTTCAAGAGACCTGCCCTCTGACAAGTCTTCAGATTCCACATTGGTTACCCAGCATTCTGAATGAGACTCAGAGATGTTGAAGTACTTCTGAGTCTCTGCCTGGATCTCTCTCCTGAACCAAGGGGATCGGTAGTTCCTTTGGGAGCAATGATGCACTGATGCTCTTTTAGATTTTGAGAGTATATCGGACCTTGTAGAGTGATATTGGCCAGGCAAGCACAGGTGTCGGGGCCTTCAATACCCTGGTGTAGCTGTATCTCCCACAGGTAAGGCATGCATTGCTAGAATCAGCTGCACGGTGGTCGATGTAGATTCAGATGATGTTGAGGCTCTGGCATGGTGCAGAGCCAAGAGCTCCGCGATACATTCTTTGAGAGCTTGCAGAAGGCACTTCTCTATGGCTGCTAATTCAAGAGGCTGCAGGGCTTCAGCAACTCCAACTGATGTACCCGTTATCTGGACAGGGGTATCGGCGGCTTAGTCTTGGCTTTCGGTAGGCTGTCGCTTTCCCTCCGATGTTTCGGGGCACTCCTGCAGACCCTTACCACTCTCGACACCATGACTCAATGAGCTCCGACACCAATGCACCAGTCTCTTCACTTGGTGCTCAGTGTGATCACCCTTCAACATTGACGAAGCTGAAGCTGAATACTTCATCTTCGTGTGGAGATCGATCAATGGCCAATGTTCCGGGTCACTATGGGTACCCAGCTCTGAGTGGGCTCAAGAACTCCTCGATGTCGATACACTGCCAGTGTCCATTACAGCCTTTGAAACCATTGAGATCGGTGCTGTCAATGCCGATGGATTGGATTTGTGAGCACTTAAACTGGCCACTGTTTGGAAACTAGATATTGGGCCTGAATGACCTTTGGTCTGACCCTATATGACAATTTCATATGCTCTCTTATGTTCTTATGTCACTTGCAAAACTTGCAAAATAGATGAAGCTTGAATAGATTATTGGGAAACATGAAGAGGGTACGTTTCAGAGTCATTTTACGGGACAAGGCAGTGTTTGAAAATTGTCCAGCTCATGTACCTTGTTTAGCAACATGTGTCCTTTTATCACCATTGGGTGGAAATGTTTCTCGGGGTGGGATTAGATCAGAGATAATAACAATGTGCATGGCTTTGTATTTTGAGAACAATATTTTAGCTTTAGCCGAAAAAGTACCCAAATTAAAAGCAGGTGCGGGTTGAGAAGATGTTTTTCCTTGGGCAATTTTCAAAGTGAATGTATGTGTATGCATTCACTTTGAAAATTCGTGCAAAGACCATGAGTAAAAAGCATCCATGTCTTTAAAATGGGGGCAGTTTTTCTTTATTTGTATCTGCATATTTCCTTTGTTTTGAGTCTGATTGTCACAGAAATTACTGATTTACCCCCTTTTCGCCTTCTTCAAACTTGTCTCCACAGACAATGGTGTGGATGACTTCAGAAATATAGGTATTGGCTATGGCAGTAGAGGAAGCTTCCTGGGGCACTGAACCCTTTAGTAGGGCCAGCGCAAAGTAGGTGGTCACCTAGAACACTGGCCCTCCGGGGGGGCACCATTGCCACCATTGATGCCCCTCTCTGGTATGTGCAGCAGTGGCAATGGCTGCAAACAGCCCTGTGGCGCTTACCTTGAAATTTCGGCACCACGGGGCTATTAGCTTCTGCCCCCTCTGACGCCTAATGCCATCTTCCTGTTTGCAAACACTAAGTCATCATCTGGTGGTCTGAGAGGGGCGGCAGTGGCAGCAATGGGCACTGGGGGGAGGGGCAGAAGAGATGAGGTCCACCTAGGGTATCTCATCTCCTTGCACCGGCCCTGCCCTTCAGCGCTACCTTTGCTCCAGTAGAGCTCACTAGAGATGGCAGTCACCTTCCAACTCATCTGGAGCCTAAGTGCATCACACCTACGATATTCCTAAGCCTTTCTGGCTAGGGAATGCGATCAAGAGTCTCATGCAGTGCAGAGCTGTGGATGGCACATTGCCTTTGCTTTCATCCATTAAGGATGGCGTTACATATTGTAGCATTTCTCTTGTTATTATTCATATTGTTAGCAGAAAAATTTAAATATTTGATTATCTCATTCCTAGCTGGAATTGGGTAACTATTATTGGTTTTAGGTCAAAAAACTGCAGCATCTATTGGACTTGAATAAACTGCACAATATGACTATCCCACCTTATCCCCTGGGGAACCTGCATGGCATGAAAAGGAAGAAGTGTGGCTCTGTGCACTGACCACATGAAGTGATACTGACTTCCTCACAAGAGAACTTTTAAAACTTCATATTCATTCTTTTGACACAGAGTAGGCTCAAATGGTGACTGATGGATGGGAAGGCAAAGAAAGGTTCCACCACCGCTTTAGAATGAAGTCCATGTCATCTTCACATGGATGTTGCCAGAGCAATGTCTGTTTCAGTCTCTCATTCATTTTGTCAAATGCGACAGTCCTTTTCAAAATGGATATTCTGGATCTAGAATGAAAATATTGCTTACAGACGGAAATCATTGCATTCTGCTTAATTTTCTTGGGTGTAGAATGGAGAATCTTTCGAGAGATGACTCTTGACTTCCCTTCTTTCTTTCTTGCTTTCAGATGTGGTCATGTGGATATAGTCTCACCTTTCTCATCTTCAGGCACACTCTTTTTTTCTAGGAAAGATGAAAGGATAAGTTAGAAAAATGTCATTGACAACCACCATAAATTGCCATAAAAAGAAATGCCACCATAAATTGACAACCACCATAAAGGCCAATAGAAATGTGTAAACTAGAGTTTTTGGGAGTTAGAATTCAGGGTCCGAAAGCTCCCTCCATTTCCATTGGCTTCTTCTCTGCTAGTGACAAACCAGCAGAACTGTGAAACTTTGAATTCCAGTTCCACCTCTTGCCATGACATAGAACTTAAGCCACTTAACCTTCACAGAGGAAACGTTTTATAGCCTGCAATGTTGTAAGTTTGGCAATAGCCCACATGGTACATATCTACAAAGTGGCATATAAATTTATTCATTGGACTCATAGGCGCACATTCCTAAACCTCTGTATAGTTTACAGTCCAAAACACATACTCAACGCATATTACATTGCAACAAAACAAAACATAAAGGCAGTAATATAAAATCACATACATGTTAAATGACATTATTAAAAGCTGATGAAAATAAATGAGCTTTGACTTATTTCCACATTAAAGGCAAGAAATTTCAATGTGCACCTGCTGTTTCGGCAGGTGGCTGGTTAGGGATAAAGCAGCATGCACAGTTCTGAAAGTAAAATCTGCACTGCAACATTCTTCCCCAATCTAAACATTATCCCCCTTACCCGCTTTGTACAATTCTGCTAAAGGACATGCATTTTAAAAGCCCTGAAGGGGAAAATGAATCCACCTTCAGGTACCCTTGTCTCAGGTTGGATTACTGACCTCCATCTTGTGCTAATGTCTGCAGCTCTAGGCCCAAGTAAGAAATAGCCTGCTGACCCTTTTCATCCTGGAACTGCAGAATTAGCAGTTTTGAGCTATGAAATGAGCTAACATCCTGAAATCACAGAGCTGACACAATAAGAGCCTCTGAAAACTACCCAGCTATTGAAAACTGCCACCTGGGCCCCTTGAAAGAAAAAAAGAAGAACTTGAACAACATCAGTATCTGGAGTTAATCTGCAGGAAACAGGGCTAGCACAAGGCGAAGAGGACTGCCATGAAAATGGGGAGACAGGATGCCACAAGGGAAAGCAGAGGGCAAGAGGGCAAAAGATTAAGGAGCAGATTTGCTTGAAAAAAATAGGGAATATGAAAGAAAGGAAATCTGCTTATCAGCAATTTTGTTACAAACCTAAAAATGAATATAAATATAGGAGAGAAACTCTGATGGGGAGACAGACACTAGCTGATCTCAACTGGAGTGATGCTGTCTCTGTCTAAGGACCCTTTACACTTAAGTCACGTGCTTTGCTGTTACAGATGTATTGATGCTATGTATTGATACTGAAATTTGTACCTTATCATTTAAAATGCGAAGCTTGTGATGTTACAGACCTGGCAAAATAAAAAAGTTTCCATGCTCTTACGGTGGCATGAGCAATTTGTTTAAGGTGGGTCATGCATATATGTTGGGATGAACACAAGCTGCCACAATAACAAAAATAGAAAATTCCCCAGATAATCTTAGGGGAAGCCCACGAAAACCCCAACAGCACATGCATACTTTTAGCTGCTAATGGATGGGGGGCAATCTACTCAAGTGAGTAACTATTGACCGAAATTAATCCCTTTGAAAACTGCCCCTAAATTGGCCTCTCTGAAAATTTACTAGGGCTGAGGGCCTAAATTTGGATGGTGGGTTAGGGAGGGGTGCCAGGGGGCATAGCAACTAATTTTTAATACCAGATGCTTAAATTTGACTCCTAAATCTAGGCAAATGAATGGCAGCTCTTAACATTAAGAGGATAATTTTTAAGATTCTACTGTACATTCAATCCTCGGTATTCATGCGTTCCGTATTCCCAGATTCACATTTAAGAAACAATGATTCATTTTTCGGTATTCATGGTTCCTCCTGGCTATTTGCGGACCGTGAATACCAAAAACTGGCTCAATCTTGTTCTTCCTTTATGGCTGGGAGGAATAAGATTGATCCACGGTATTCACAGTCCGCGAATAGCTGGAAGGAGACTGTGAATACCGAAAAGGGGGTCACTACACTCAATCCTCAGTATTTGCACTTTCAGTATTTGTGTTATTTTTGGGGAGCCCACGAATACCAAGATTGAGTGTATATTTAAGTAATTTGTCATCTGAAAGTTAGGGACGTTTACTAAAGAAGGTGCCAGTAGTGTGCATTTGAGGCATAAAACTAGAGTGGAGGTCGGCACTAACTTTAGGAGCATATGCTTCCAACCCTCCTGCCAGTAGCATTTTGCTAATGTGAAGCACCATGTAAACCAGCACACAAGTGCACTTAATGTAACCCACTGAGGTGGAGTTAAGTGCACTGGTACTAACTGCAACAATCAGAGTAAGTACGTGCCCAAAACGTCCATGATCATGATGTACCAGCAATGCCTATATTCCCCCTAACTCGTCCCCAACCGGTTAGTGTGGTATTTTGAGCATGAGGCCCCACACTGTTAGCTTGGCATGCTTACCACACAGCAAACCCCACACTAACGAGTGAAGCCGATTCAGAGAGGGGCATGTCCAGGCCATCTGGACGGCCCCAAGCAAGACAGGCCCGTTAGGACCCAATTCTGGACCACAGGAACAAAACATTCTCACGGTGGCCAGAATCAAGTAGGAGGATGGCACGGCATGCCCATGCTGCCTGCAGGGACGTCCTCCCCCCAGGTGCTCCCAGCTCTTGCATCCTTGGCCCCCCTTTTCTCCGCCTCCTGACCCAAGGCTGGCCTGCCACTGCCTGGATCGGGTGGTGGGGACCCCCGCCCCCCCACACCTGGCCCCGGCCCTAGGGGAGGATCCCCGGGCTTGATTGCTGGGTTTTCGTTGCTTATTGCACCTTTGAGGTGGAATAAGCAGCACGTCCCCATGGGCCCGTCAGGACGTACAGGGCTGTGACCTGAATCGGCCCTGTATGTCCTGACAGGCTGGCCCACACCCGCTCCACCCCCGATGCTGCCTCCCCACTCACTGACTCTCCCCGTTCTGAGCATTAGGACGTACAGGGAGAGCCTGAGGGAGAATCGGGCCCAGACGGCTTGTGGGGCTGCTGGGATGTGCAGCCCCGCAACTCACGTCCCAGAATCGGGCCCTTAGTGTACATTAGGGTTGCCAACTTTCTCCTTCCCTTCCCGCCTTCTGCTCCCACCCTGCCCTATCCATGCTCCACCCCCATCCTGCCCCACCCCCAACAAATAACTGCAGAGAGGATAGCAGTGCATACTGGAGTATCTGCAGGCCATATCAAAGGGTGGGAAGAATACAAGAGGCTGTAGTCTTCCATATCCATTCTGCCACAGTCCCTTCCTCAGACCCCCAATAAATATATGCTCTCCCATATGGAATTAAATCCAAATATATATTCTGCATCCACAGACTCTCTCACCCCCACCCCTTCCCCAACAATCTGTGCAGAGCAGAGCTAGGCCACTTCCCCATACAATTAACCATACAAAACAAAGATCTCATTATTTATTTTATTTTTATTTTATTTATTGTTTTTCTATACCGCGCTATTTATCATCAGAGTGGTTCACAGGCAACAAAAAATTGTGCAATGCAGAACAGTCTAACATTGGACTTACATTAAACAGGGAGTTTAAAACATGGTGAACAAGTGAACTATATACAAATTAGTATCAAGGTTCTACACGTGATTTGGCATTATTTACAAATTAAACAGTATGACTATATACACATACATAATTGTATGTTGCAGAGTTATGGACAGCTCATCCATGGTTACCGGGGGGAGGGGGGGGAGGGGATTATTGGGGGAGGGGGGTTAGCTTAAGTGATCTGATTACGGTGTGTGAGGTGGGTACGCTGTGGGAGCTGGCTTGGGTCGAGGTGCGGGTGGCTAAGTGATGTCGTCTGAATTGGAAAAGTACTGAAGAAAGAGATGATGTTTCAGTGCCTTCCTGAACTGGGAGAGGTTGTTTATGGCACGAATGTCTGGTGGCAGGGTGTTCCAGCAAGACGGTGCATATAATGCAAAGGCATGGTTTCTTGTAGCCTTGGAGCTTTTGGTGATAGCTTTCGGGAGAAGTAGGGTGTTGGTGGCGGCTGATCTCCTCAATCTGTTGAGGGGGGTGGTCTGGATGGGGTCTGAGAGGGAGATGGACGTGCCTTTGTTGATGGCCTTGAATGTCATTGTTAAGATCTTAAAGGTAATCCTGCAGTGGACCGGAAGCCAGTGCAGAAGTTTTAGGATTGGGGTGATATGGTCCTTTCTAGATGCTCCATAGAGGGTTCTGGCTGCAGTGTTCATTGCAAGCTGCAAGGGGTTCAGCGAGCTCTTCGGGAGGCCGTGCAATATGGAATTGGCGTAGTCAAAATGAGGCATTATTAGTGCTTGAAAGACTTCGGAAATCTTTTGGCTCTAGTATCTGTCTCATATGATGTAGTATCTGAACTTTGTGGTAAATCGCCTTTACCGTATTGCTTATCTGGGCATTCATGTTAAGACGCTGGTCGAGTGTTACACCAAGATATCGTATCGTCATTTTGGTGAGGAGCTTTGCATTGCGTACCTTCAGTGATGAGGGTGGAGTGAATGCCTGGTCTCTGCTGATGAATAGGACCTCCGTCTTTTTGAAGTTTATTTTGAGCTTCTGTGTTTGTAGCCAGTCTGGGACTGCATCGAAGCATGTAGACAGCCGAGAGAGGTCTGGGTGATCCGTGGATATTGGTGTGAACATAAGGACGTCATCAGCGTATACTAGGCAGTTAATGTTGAAGGACTGGATGAGGATGCAGATGGGTTGCATATAAATGTTGAACAATAGGGCTGAGAGTGACGATCCTTGCGGAACGCCCTTCTCTTGCAGGAAAGGAGTGGATATAGAGGAGCCAGAGCAGACATGCTGCCATCTGTCGTTCAGATATGAAGCACACCAGGTGAGTGCCATGCCGTGGATTCCCTTATCGGTGAGGCGGGATAGGAGTAATTTGTGGCTGACAGAATCGAAAGCTGCCGCGATATCAAGGAAGATGAGAGCGAAACCTTGTCTGATATTGTCCAGACCTATGGTTAGTGTGCTGAATAAGGTTGTCAACAAAGTTTCTACGCCATGTGACTCCCGGAATCCATGCTGGCAAGGGTCAAGGGGTGCATTATTCTCAATATGATGGTTCAGTTGACGTTGGACTATTTTTTCCATGATTTTAGCTAGAAGCGGGATGCTCGATATTGGCCTATAGGAGTCCATCTTTGCGGGGTCTAACTTATTGTTTTTCAACAACGGTCTTATTGACGTTTGCTTTAGGCTTCGAGGAAAGGTTCTGGAATGGAATGAAATACCTATCAGTTTGGTCAAGAAAGGACTGAGCTCGGTCCGTAGGGCTGTTATCCAGAATGCTGGACATGGGTCATTTGGTGCTGTGATGGTATTTATACTCGTGATGATGTCTTGGATATCTTTTTTGGTTGGGGTTGAGAAGGAGGTAATGATATGTTGGGCCTCCAATAGGACTCGTGAGGGCGAGGATGAGGGGGGAAGTACAGGTGTCTCATCTGGAGGATGAGTGTTTGAGGGAATGGTGGATTGGCTTGTTTTGGCTCGTAGGTAATCTGCATATTCCTGTGGGTCTGGGAGGTTTGATTGGCTAGGGGAGGGCTCTTTTGCTAAGGTTTTGACAAGATTGAAAAGCTCATGTGGTTTATTTATGGATCGTTGTAAGATTTCTGCGTGGTATTGCTTCATTCTCATGGAAACTGCTGCTCTATGGGCATCTAGATGGGCGGTGTAGGCATCGTGGTTTTCAGTTGATCTTGAACGGCGCCATCATCTTTCTAGCTGTCTAAGTTGACGGAGGGATTTCGTTAGTTCGGGTGAGTACCAGGGTGCCTTTTTCCTTTTGCGTCGATTACAGCATTGAGACTCTTGTTCCATAAGGATACCATGTCATCTAGATTTTGTTCAAGTTGGTCATGGAGAGGCTATGCTCTTTCCAGGATCTCTTCTTTGTTGAATGGACGGTAGCGTTTAGAAATTGATGTGGCTGGTTCGTTTGAGGATTGGAGACTATTGGGTATAGTGTGTACAGGCATCGAGAATCTGATTAGACTGTGATCGGACCATGGTACTGGGCTTAGTGAGAGATTGATCTTGTGAGTAGGGCAAATGGCTGCTTGTGGTGCGAATATAAGATCAAGCGTATTTCCCTTGACATGGGTAGGGGAGTTGACCAATTGAGTATAACCTAGCACTTTAAGGGCATCGAGGAAGGCCTTGGATTGAGTGTCTTGGAGGGCAGGGAGGTTGAAATCGCCCAATACTAAGTTTGATGTGCGTGGGTTGATGGGGTTACAGGCGAGGTTGATAATTATGGAAAGGTCATCCGGTGATGGGGAAGGTGCTCTGTATAGCAAGTTGATGGTGCTGTTTGTTTGCTATGGAGATATAGTCGAGGTGAGAGGTACTGTTGGAGGCAATTAACTGAAATTGTAGGTCTTTCTTGGTTAGGATAAGTGCTCCTACACCTCTACGGTCGGTTCTGTGGCATGAGTGGATAGAGAAATTAGGGGGGACATACTGATGAAGGAGAACAGAGTCTGAGGCTGACATCCATGTCTCAGTAACGCATAGGATGTCAATATCATGGGCAGATAACATGTCAGATACGGCAGGCCATTTCTTATGGATTGAATGGGCATTTATGAGGGCACACTTGAGGTCGCGGGGGAGGGTGTGAGGTTCATGCTGAGGGGTTTGGACTGATGGAGGGTGACATAAATGAGGTGAGGGTATGGCATGTGCCCAGATCTAGCTGTTTGGTGGTTGGGGAGTCCATAGCATCTCCTCCATGAACCATGTAGAATTGGGATGGAGTTATTGGAGGGGATGAGGGCTTGAGAGCCGTGTGTCAGCGCAAGTATCATGCAGCAGCTGGCAAGGGTATAGGAGAGTGTGGTTGTAGTAGGTGGTGGCATGGTGACTAGGTGGTGACAGGGGTCTCTGTTGGGTAGAGCTGGTTCAGTTTAATGTAACAATTTGGTTGTGATAACTTGTAATAGTGTCGCAGTTCAGATATAACTGTCTCAATTATAACAGTAACAGTTTAGTATAGTGTCAAGTATGACTGGCTCAGAATGGTGTAACAATTTTGCTGTGTTCAAATGAAACAGTGTAGCAGTTCAGATAAAACAGTATCACTTAGGATGGGGTAAATGAATGGAACGATAGGGTTTGAGCATAAAATTGGGTACAGTTAGTGTAAAATATTCTGGGTCCTTGTTCAGGCAATATTTGGTACTGTTTCTGGAGGTACAGAATAGTGTAAAACTAACAAGAATAATTAGCACTGGTTTAGCTTACATTAGGTCATGCTGTGGGTTAATAACTAAATCCTACCAGTGTTTCACAGGAGTTCTAGCATGCTAGATTCAATGCAAGTGAGCGTGTGGAATTGTACATTAGGGCGTTCTCACCAGAGTCAATAGTATTTCATCTCTTGACGACGTTCAGCAGGACGTGGACAACTTCTGGTAGCAGTGGGTGGAAGTTCTGGAACCTGCATATGTTTCCGGGACTGTGCTCGTTGAGTTGCGGTCCCTGCCTAAGGGCCACGCCAAAGGGCCCTCAGGCGCAGATGCGCCCGATGGCGCTCCTTTTTAAAGCATGTTGCTCTGCCCCGATTGGGCAGATCTTGCTTCCTGGTGTCCTTTGTTGCCCCGGTCTGCTCGATCCCTGTCTGGGAGAGCAGAGGCTGTACCGGAGGGATGAGGAGGCAGAAAGGAGGCATTAATGGCAATACAAACTCTCTGAGTACCAGGTCTATTGGAAATGAATACAAAAAAAATCCTTCAGAGCCAATAGCAAATCTACCATGCCAGCACTAACTGCCAAAACACAACCAAGGACCCTATAAGGTAAAGGCAGCACTGTAAATATTGTAGTAGGGCCAGCGCAAATTAGGTGGTCACCTAGAACGCTGGCCCTCTGGGCTAGTAAAACTATTAGGAAAGCTGAATAAGCCAGATTACTACACGTCTTAAATAGACATTACATACTAACAGAATTCCCAGCATTGGTTGCACATACAGAACACAGAAGGACCTTCACCAAATAAAAAATAAATTACCAAAAAGTGAAAATAAAAATATGTGCACAAAAGGGAAACTGAAACTTCAAAAAGACAGACCCTGCATACAATGCAACAGGAGAGAAACAGAAAGAGATGCATTCCCCCTGTACTGTACAGAACAAAAGAGAGCAGATGTCAGGACTGACCTTAGGAGGAATTCAACCAGGGCTATTGCTCTGGACACCCAAGACAGAGATGGTCCCCAAACCAGTCTAATGCTGAAGAAGGAACAGCTTGCTAGTAGGGTTTAGGATCCTCCAAATTTCTGCTCGGGCTGAGCTACAGCCATGTCTAATATCAGTCCTGGCAGATATACATTCTAAAAACTGACATATTCCAATTACTAAATATAAAATAGAATTATTTTTTCTACCTTTAATGTCGAGTCATTTTATTTTATTAATTGTTTTTGGTCCTAGTCTCTGGTGTCTGTTTTCCTCTGTCTTCTCTTACCTCTTCTTTCATGGTCTCCTATTCATATGCCATATCTTCTCTCTCCTCCTGTCTTCACTTCCTCCCTTAGGTCAGTCTCTAACACCGATTTCTTCTTTTCAGTTTTCCTCATTTTTTTAGTTGTCTATCAAATTTCACTCCTCCTTCTTACCAAAAACTTTTCAATTTTACTTTTTTTTTTATTTTTTACCCTATTTAGCTGCAGCTTTCCATCTCTTTCCCTCACCCCAACCCTCCCATTCCTTCTCTCTCTCTCTCTCTCTCCTTCCCCAGCCTCTAACTAACTCTCCTCCTCTCTCCTCATATACCTTGCATATCTCCTCTGTCCCTATCCCGATCCTCCCCATGTCCATCATCTCCTCTCTGTTTCTTGTCGCTATCCTTCTCCACCGATGTTCAGCACTTCTCCTCTATGGTCCTATCTTTTCCCTGTCCAAAATCTCCCTTCTGTGTCCCCATCTCCTCTCCATGTCCAGCATCTCTCCTCAATGTACCGCTTACCAGCACCCTCCATGCCTAGTATCTTCCATCCATGTCCCTTTCTCTCCTATTTCTCCCCCATGACCAACATCTGCCCTCCATACCCTCATGTTCTGCATCAGCCCTTTCTCCTCTATGCCCCTCATCATGCCCAGTATCTGTCCTTTTCCCCAGTCTCTATCTTGTTTGGAAATGTTTACTTTTTTTCCTCCTTTGCCCTTTTATCTGCAAATGTCCATATTTTGATGTACTCCGGATCTTCCTGGACCCTTGCCCCTCCAGGGACTGCCATGCTCGCACTGTCCTTGTTCAGCCGTCTCTTTCAACATGCTGTGTGCCAGTCCTATTGCTGTGAGCTCCCCTTTGCTCCTTCCAGGGTCCTTACTCTCCATGTTTTGTAACATTTTTGAAAAAACAGACCAAATGAGAACAGCCAACGATATTGTATTCCATTGTCCCACAACACTTTAGTAATAGGTTGCATTTCTCTCCGTCTTTGCAGAGTTCCTGTCGCTAGATCAGCAAAAATAGCAACCTTACAGCCCTGCCATTCAAAATTTCCTAAGCTGCGCATTCTCTCCGCAATTTTAGCTTTCACTCTATAATCTGTAATACAGATTACAATGTCCCGTGGCCTGTTCTTGACTACAGGGCCTAGTGCTCGATAGGCTTTGTCCAAGGAGATGTGTTTGGGAATGTTGGGGTCTCCCCCTTGCCATAATGCTTCGAAGCATACCGCTTCAGCTACTCTCTTGCAGTCTTTGAACTCAGATTCCTCCGGTATGCCTCTTATTCTTAAATTGTGCCTCCAAGATCTGTTTTCCAGATCCTCTATCTTCAGTTTTCACATTAATATCTCAGACTTCAGCTCCGCAAACCACCTTTTCAATTCACTCCTTGTTATTTGCTGGATTTGGAGATTGCTTACCTCTTCTCCCGTTGCCTTCTTGCCTTTCTTGTCTTTTTCCATACTCTCTCCATTCTCTGCTCCTGCCGCCACCATTTTCTTCTCCCCTTCCTCCATCACCGCTGCTCCCAGGTATGCCACTTTCCACCTCGTCGTCATACCCCCGGTGTCTCTGACCAGCAAGCTGCATCTTCAACAAAGTGGTGGACATTATGAAAACAATATTGAAATTGAAATATAATCACTTAAATTAGGGTTTGACAAATTTTCTTGGAATCTAGAAGCCAATCTAAAAACCCAGGGGCCAGCCACCGAAACCTAGGTCAGTGTACACCCCGCGCACTCAGAAAAGTACTCAAGACTTCCGTAGGAACATGATGCTTATAAGAACCACTTCAATCCAGAAAGTCACTTGATAGACAACATCACCAAACCCAAGTTATCGTCCTTCAACCCAAGCTCCACCAAACACATCGAGAATATCATAAGGGGGATCAACACTACCACCTTGCCAACCGATCCATGCCCCACAAGTTGGATCAAGATAGCACGATCTGACCAAAGTGCAATCATTGCCAGAATCATGCACCTCTCCCTAACTATGGGCATTGTATCAATATTCCTGAAAAATGCCTCCGTCAGACCATTAGTGACAAACAACAAACTGGATCCATTTAACATAAGTTTTTACAGATCCATATCCAGCCTCCCATTCCAGCATTTGACAAAGTAAATCTCCTGCTCTGCCGATTGCAGGAGAAAGGAATATAAAACACAGCCCTAGACTGGTGCAGATCTTACCTTACAGGTCGCCAATAGTAGATATGAATAGGCACTCATGCATCGACCACATCTGAGTAAACGCAAGGAGTCCCACAGGATCATCACCATCTGCCTACTCTTCAACATCTACATTCAGCCAATTTGCCCAATAATATAATCCTACATCATACTCTACCACATATACACTGACCATGTCCTACTATATGCACCCCTTTCCACGGACAAACTCTACCACACCAATATAACAGAATGCTTCAATGCAGTCTCAGAATGGCTCCGTAGACACAACCTTAAAAAGAACTATGAGAAAACCGAAGTGCTGTTTATAACCAAAAATCAAGTAAAGGTAAAGGATGCAAAATGGATAAAAAAGCAAGAAGTGCGCTATCTCGGAGTCACCCTGGACCAACAATTGCAAACACACACATCACTAAAGCAGTATGTCACAAAATAAAAACTCTCAGATATCTACGCCCTCTCCTGGATGCATAGAACTTCCGCATTGTATTCCAAGCCCTTTATCTTTATCTTTATTATCACATTTAATATACCGCTCTTTCCGGTGGCACCAGAGCGGTGTACAATAACAAAATAGAAAGGCTGCTGAAAAGGAAAAAGAACGTAAAAAAAAAAAGAAAAGATTAAGAGACAGGATAGGGTGGAGAGATAGAGTAAAGCAATAGGTAATGCAATGGGGTAGACAAAACAGAGAAATAAATACATCCAAGTTCAGCGGGGTGGGGGAGAAAGGGGAGCAGAGGGAAGAGAAAGGTTAAAAGCGGTGCAGAAAAGGTGGGTCTTCAGCCTAGCCTTAAAGGTTTTATAAGAGCTTCTAAATGGAGAGCGACGGGAAGTGAGTTCCAGAGTCGGGGGCCCAAAAAGAAAAATGCTGAGGAGCGAGTGGTCTCAAGATGAGCCTGTGATGGGGAGGGAAGAGACATGCAGTTCAGGTGAACCGATCTGAGAGAGCAGTGAGATGAATGAAGATGTATTAGATTGGCGAGGTAGAGGGGAGTACCGGTATGGATGGTTTTGTGCACATATATGAGGATTTTGAACTGTATATGGTAAATAAGGGGAAGCCAGTGTAGGTGAATCAGGATGGGGGTGATGTGGTCGAAGCGAGAAGCATGAGTAAGAATACGTGCAGCTGTATGGTGGACTAGCTGTAGTCTTCGCAGTTGGGTTTGAGGGAGACCGGCCAGGACAACATTGCAGTAGTCCTGGCGGGATACCACCAGGGACAGTAATAGTGTAGTCAGGGAGGAGACTGATATAAAAGGACGGATGGCACGGAGTTGACGCAAGGTGTGAAAGGACTGCTGCATGACTGAGGAGATATGGTCTTTGAAGGATAAGGCTGAGTCCAGGGTAACTCCTAAATAACGTAGGGAGGAGACTACCGGCACTATCTCCCCACACTTTGACTATGACAATATCATCCTCCAAGGCCTACCAAAATGCATGCTACAACCACTTCAAATGGCTCTGAACACTGTGCCCAAACCCTGCATGGTGTCTCCAGGTCAGAGCGTATCATGCCCATCTTAAGGAAACTACATTGGCTACCAATAGCAAACTGCCTAAAATACAAAACACTACTGATGACATTTAAAATACCAAATAACACTTAACATCAAACAACAGAACAAGGAGAAGAAGCACTGCAAACACACTTATAACCCTTACAGCAATAATAAAAACTACCCAAGCTACAAGGAATCAAGCTTTCTCGTTATATGCACCATCCCTCTGGAACACCCTCCCTGTTACGATCCAAATCATCTCCGACCTCTCAACTTTCCATAAGGCAATAAAGATTCATTTGTTCTGACTATTCTATGATAATATTCCATAACATAATCAAATAGCTATAGACCGACGGTCCCATGCCTCTGCTTATCCTTATATCTTATGAAACATATACCATATGTAATATAGTTCTTCCCCGTTAGCTATCCGAGTTGACATCCATGTTCAATGTAAAAGGTTTATTGTTATTATTCTAGGTAAACTGTTCTGATCTTAAAATAGAGAGGTATATAAAATCAAATAAATAAATATATATACATATATATCATGGTTAATTTTTTAGGTTTATGGCCTGATTTATTAAAAATCTTTTCCCACTTTTTATGGGAAAAAGCTTAGTAAATCAAGCCCCACTCCTCCTCCTTCTCCCACCACTCCCAATGATCCTTTGAGAGAGTGTGTGTGTGTGTGTGTGTGTTATGCTTCACTTTCCAACCCCTACCCCCATCACGCCAAACTTTCTCCTGCTGACCCTCCTCCACTACCATTTCTCTTCCAAGACTCTCTCTCCTAACTGGTCAGTGACGATATTGTGCCACTTTCCGGTATGTGATCCGTGGGTAAAGGTAGGCATGGTAACAGTTAGCTTATCTTTACCTGCAGGGTGATAACTGGGCTCAGTATCGCTGCTGACCGGTTAGCTTCCAGGCTGTGTGGCAAACCCGGATATTCAATGCTGATGGCCGGATATGGCCCTGGCTAGGCGATGGCTAGGCACTGTAATTGCACTAGCCGCTACTGCTGAATATCGGACCCAAATTACTTAACACCATATTCAACCCATTATATTTTGTAAGGTGCTAAAGACTCAACTATTCTTAGAGCACTTTGGAAAGGAAACATAACTCAAGAAGGCCCATTCAATGGTACAACACATAACTGCTAGCTCTTATTAATTGTGACCACTCATTTATAATACTTGTTTAATAGAAGCAATATTTGAGCATTTAATGTAAGATATGAAAAATTTCAGATGTAACCAGGGTCGGGGTTAGATATGCAGGGACCCAGGGCAGAAACTGCTGAAGGGGCCCCAAAGCCTGCCTTCAGGGTATGCCTCCTTCAGCATAAGGCAGACTTGGGGAACCTTGTGGTATGGGAACCCAGAGCAATTGCCCTGTTTACCACCCTCTAACGCTGGCCCTATATGTAACCTGCAAAAGGATTGATGCTATTTCTGTTTAAGTGTTCAACGTAAAATTGTTATGGTTATCTGTAAACCATTTTGACTGTAAGATAAAGCGGTCTATTAAAACACACAAATAAATAAATTGATCACAAACCCACACATCAAGGAAGCATTCTTGGGAGCAGGGTTGGAGCTGAAGTTTGCACCTGCATGTATGCATTTGGATTTCCAAAACATATGGTTAGGTTTTCAGCGATAAAGTACCTACACAATGAGAAGCGATAGATTTGTGCGGATACTTTCCTAAGTCAAGTTCCCTTTGAAAACTGATGGAAGGATTGTAGGTAAAAATGCTTGCAGACTTTACTCTTAGGCACTCTGTTTTAAAGTTGCACCCCCTATAAATATTGACCCCCCCCCCCAGGCATTGGAGCAGACAAGGCTAATTAACCACCAAAACTGCATAGGATCATCAGAATAAGGGTTAAGGAAATGAAAACATCAACAGTTTCATCTAAAGATATTCTTGCACATAGTCTTAAAAATTCACAAATCTGTTGACTACAGGACATGTTTACGAAACCGTGCTACCAGGTTAGTACAGTGTTAGCATGCTTTTTGGGTAGTTCACTTAAAGGTAGCATGGGCCTACATACTAAAAAACCCATGCTACCCTGATAACATGGGTGTGGTATGAGGAATAGGTGGGACATGGTCGGTGCACTTCAATGAATGGTGTTAGCTACGCTCGTGTGCCGGCTGATGCAGTACCAGCATGCTAGCCCTGCATGAACTGCAGGGGGACGGAAGCACATGCCCTCCGCAGACCTCCCGCATTGGTATCGCGGCCCACATGAGCGTTACCAGTACGGAAGTTAGTAAATATACCTATAGGCATTAACTGGTGAAATTCAGCATGAAATGCCAAACGGAGATATTCTCAAACTCCCTAGCATGTTTTTTTCTTTCCGATGAAAACTTAAGGAAAAATAAAGATGACAATTTATCAAAGGGGGCTAATGTCACTGTTTTATTGCCAACATGGCAACCCATCACTTGTCTCATGAAAACATTCTCATGAAAGTCTATGGCTAACAAGTCGACAGTCTCTGAATTTTTTTATAAAGAGGAAAACTTGTTATTTTTGTAATTCCTTGCTTTTGCTGTATTTTTGCAATTCTTTGGGTGTTTCTTCAGGTTTAAAAAAAATATCACCTCTGCTTGTACTAAAGTAAAGAAATGAAGTTTGATTCTCCACATTGCATCAGTGTTGCTGGCAAATCAAGTTTATTAAACTAGTCTGACTTTTTCCTTAAGTGCTGCAACATCTTCAGCTCTCTAATAACATATTATTAAACGATTAAAACAGTAATTTGTTTTAGCAAGTCATTTAACATTTTACACTTTGAATTTTATTCAAATCACTTGTAGGCTGCGAAATCAATTGTCTTCCATCTTCATTTATAACTACTTTATGAATCTGGATTGCCTCTATGAAATATAACATGAAATGCTATCAACTATTTTTTTTAAATTTAATATTTATGCAATTTTACAAATGTAACAAGAATACATCTTGAACAGAAAACTGAGATAGTTAAGGAAAAAGAAATAACGTAGAACTAAAAGCCCCACCAATATACATAAGGTAACAAAATCAATACCCAACCCACTCTAGCTCCCAAGAAAGGGAGGATATTATAAGAAGAAAAAAATAACATCCAATAATTCTGAAAGGCAATACAAGGTGTAATTAACAGTCTATACCCGGGGTCTCAAACACGCGGCCCGCGAGAGAACTTTGTGCGGCCCGCGACGGAGGGAAACAAAAAAACAAAACCCTGGCTTCTGCTGCTGCCGCCGCCGCCGTGGCAGCAGCAGAATCAACTGTCAATTAAAAAAAAAACTGGCTTCTGCTGCTGCAGCCGTGGCAGCAGCAGAATCAGCTGTCCCGCGGCCCCTTCTCCTCTGCCCGGAAGAGCCCTGAGTCTGCTCCTTTAGCGGCGGGCTTTTCAAGCCACGAAGAGAGTATTTCCCTCTCGCGCGGCTTAAACCTATTCACTTTTCAAGCCACGCGAGAGGGAAATACTCTCTTCGCGGCTTGAAAAGCCCGCCGCTAAAGGAGCAGACTCAGGGCTCTTCCGGGCAGAGGAGAAGGGGCCGTGGGAGAGTTGATTCTGCCGCTGCCACGGCTGCAGCAGCAGAAGCCAGGTTTTTAAAAAATTGACAGTTGATTCTGCCGCTGCCACAGCGGCAGCAGCAGAAGCCAGGTTTTTTTTTTTAAATTTACCTGGACTGATGGGGGGGGAGGGGGGGGTTAGGACTGGAAATGGGCTAATGGGGGTTAGGAAGGCCTGGAGGTGGGCTGATGGGGGGAGTTAGGACTGGTAATGAGCTATGGAGGGGTTAAGATTGAAATGGGGTAATGGGGGGTTAGGACTGGAAGTGGGCTAATGGCAGCGCGGGGGGGGGGGGGTTAGGACTGGTAATGGGCTATGATGGGGGCTAGGACTGGAAATGGGCAGATGGTGGTTAGGACTGGAGGTGGGCTGATTGGTGGGTTAGGACTGGTAATGGGCTATGGGGGGGGTTAAGAATGAAAATGGGTTGATGGGAGGGTTAGGACTGGAAGTGGGCTGTTGGGGGGCTTAGGACTAGTAATGGGCTATGGGGGGCTAGAAATGGTAATGGACTGGGGGGTTGCTAGGACTGGAAATGGGCTTAGTGGGGCGGAGCTAGGACAGGAAATGGGCTGATGGTGGGGCTAGGATAGGACTGGAAATGGGCTGACGTGGGGACTAGAAGGGAACGGATGCTGGGTGGGGCTGGAACTAGAAGGGAGCTGATGTTGGGGGAGGATTACAATGGGATGGGGCTGGGAGAGTGAAATGGAGAGGGAAGAAATATTTTGTGTGGGAGGGAAGAAAAATCTACAATTGGCCGGGTATTGGGAAAGTAAGTGGTGATTGAGGATGGTGGGGTAAAATTTGAGTGGATGAAATAGGAATGAGAAAGGAGCAAAAGGAGAAAGATTAGTATGTTAAAGCAGATGTAGAGAGAGAATGGAAAAAAAAAAAACTAGAAGAGAGAAGAAAGGACAAATGGACAGCAGACGATGGAGAGTTAGCAGAAGACACGAAGAAACCAGAAGAAAGTGGCTGGAACAATTGCAACTGAAAAAAATGCACAAAAGGTAGAAAAATATCTATTTTGAATTTATTAACTGGAATATGTCAGCTCTGGGAAATGTGCATCATTAACGTCTGCGCTTTGTATGGTAATATTATGCAAATGAGGCCCCGCGTCTTATGCGACCCGCGGGTTACTTTACAAGTCCTCATTTGGCCCTCAAAGCAATTTGAGTTTGAGACCCCTGGTCTATACATATTAAGCTCAAACAGAAGCAGAGGGAAGAGCAGCCGCCTCCGCAGAAAGACGGGCATTAATAAAGTCCAGCAATTGGGAAGGCTCATAAAAAATAAAGGAATCAGACTGATACTTGATCAGAAATTTAAAAAAAAGAACCCTCCCAATTGATGAACTCCAGGATGTAAGAGGAGAAAGTCCCGCCATCTCCTCTGAGTTTCCCTGGATAGATCTGGAAACATATGGACAGTCAAATCCTTAAATAACATATGCCACTTTTTAAAGAACAACTTGTAAGCCATTCCTTATCTGATAGCAATGCCAACGTAATCAATAAAGTAGATGGTACTACATGCTTATCCTGTGAAGATTCCAACATAGCAGTTACTTTTAAGACATCCACATTTGATAATCCTCTAACCTCTCCCAATCCCTCAACTTTCTTCCCAGACAGTAAATAATACATTTTAGCGATAGGGGGACAGGATTCAGGGGGGGATACCCAAATTTTCAGTCAAGTAAGTCCGAAACATGTCCCTTGCTGAAATCAGTGCTACCCTGGGAAAGTTAACAACACGACGATTCACAGCACATGTTGAATTTTCCAGCATCTCCAACTTAAAACGCATAGGCATTCCAAATCATTCTCAACAGACAACGTCTTAACCTGAAAATTAGAAAATCTGCCTGTAGAGTAGATATTTTTACAGCATTTTCCTGAATAACAACTACATTGCTTGCAACCTGAGATGCCAAACTGGTCATCCGTGGAGCCAACTCCTCCCACAGCTGCATAATAGTGGCCCATATGCTTTCCAGTGTTACTACCTCTGGGACTTCAGAAGACACTGAAAGGACAGTCTCCACCGTAGCAGCTACCACTGATGTATGGCCCGACAGCAGAGGTGCTGTCAACAGACCAAACACAAGTCCGTCACCTCCCTCTGCCATTCCCGCCATGACCTCTGCCCTCTGACGCTGATCCTGGGAGACAGCAGAACCCAAACCTTGCTCCAAGGCCAAGCGCTGCTTCCTGGCGGAGTCCGATGACTCAACACCCTCCACCTGACTCCCCAGACCACTGGATCTCCTGACAAGGGACCTTTGAGACCTGGACTGAGCCCGGGGAACAGAGATCACTGTCCGAAGCAGACAGCGAGGACTCTACCTCTGATAACTGCCAAGCCAAGCCACGCTCCCTTTCTCCACTCGAATGTCTTGGCACGGGGAAAAAGGAAGAGTCCACTATCAACTATTTTTAATTCCAGAAAGGGGCCACACTGTAAACGTATTGATTAGCTAAATTCTACTAATAGGATACAAAGGAGTTAAAGTGAGGAGCCCTTTTACTAACGTCTCTCAAGCAGTTATGGCATGAATTAGCATTTGGTAATTAGATGCATGGCTGCAGCATGACTCTGCATGGTAATTCATTCAGTTACTGTATACCCTGTTATGGAGTGGGGACAGGGGTATGAGGTACCCTATGTGACCCTCAACCCTTGTGCCCCCCTGCTCCCACTCCTGACCCCTCCTCAGCTCTCATTGCTGCCAATACGGCTGCCTCCCTTCAGGACCTGCACCGGTAGCAATGGCTTCAAACAGCCCTGCAGCGCTTACCTAAACCTCCATTGCTGTGAGGCTGTTTGCAACTTCGTTCCCTCCGATGCTGACTTCCTTTTGCATGGGAGGTCGGCATTGGGCATCCGAGGGGGCGGAATCGCAAACGATGGGCTGCCTCTGGACCAGTGGTAGTTCACCTAATGGTTGTGCAGACCCTGAGTGGGGACTAGTTGTGGACTGTGCATTGCATGCAGTTAGTGCATGGTAACTTACTGCACACTGTCACTGCACACTTATCGTCTCTTAAATAGGAAGCCATAAGGGCATTTTGCACTATCTGTAACTACCCTTACCACATGACAAAATGTTTTCTGTGTGGTAACTGTACGGGAAAATGTTGGGAACGCTCTGCACTTATTGTATGGTAATCTGAGAGCTTGTAGGGGCATGTTTCCTAAACTACGCTGAGTTAGCATGCATTAAGACCAGTTTTTTGGTTCAGGGGGCAGGATCAGATCTGCACTAGGTGATGAGAGTGTATCTGGCATGGGTTCGGCTCTACCATGCGCTAAGCCATTTGCTGTGATGAATGGGGGTACACCTATTGCCACCCACTGAGGTGGTAAATACACCAGTGCTAACTGCAGCATTGCAAGTTAGCAAATGCGATGTGCATGTGCTGCCCCTGAACTGCCTAGTCTCTGTCCCAACCCACCCCAAGCAGTTAGCATGAGATTTTTCTTACGGCCACATTTTTAGTGTGCAGTAATGGCTACTGCGCTGCACTTAGCGCACAGTAAACCCCATGCTAACCGCTAGCACAGTCTAGTAAACATTCCTTATAGTGCTGCAAGTGCTAACGTTTACTGCACTTTAGTAAAAGGGCCCTCAACTGTGGAATAATATACAAACCTAATAAGGATATATTATAATTTTGGTTTTATCAAAACTTTTCATCAAGCAGTAAATATGACACATACTGCAGTCTGTTAACTAAAGTGTGCTGTATGGAAGTGCGCTTTATTGTGCATTAAGGATGTATATGTGATAAAGTTCACAAAGATTCCTATTTTAAGCCTATTTTAGGAAAACAACATGGAGGTAATTTTATAAAGTCATTCCTGTGCGTATGTTGCCAAATGTGTGTGTAAATAAAATGGTGACTGAGCCCTGTTCAAGCACTACCGCTGCAACCCGGAAGTTTTTGCTTCGAGGAGGGGGAGTGCGAGGCAGCATCTCTGTATCGGGAGGTTCCTGATGCTTTGGAGGGCTCTCTCTCGAAGCTGATGTTGGTGGTAACTGCTGTGGGGGATGGAGCCGCGGTTTCTTCTCCCGAGGGTAGTTTGTGGGTGGAGCAAGTGAAGACCAGCTCCTCGATCACCTTGACTGCCCGGACTTTTGGCTGTTTGGAAAGACCAGCGCTAGTAACACTTGATAGCTTATGGGAAGCAATATCCTCGATCAACAAGCCCTTCTTCCTATGGTGGATATCTTTGCTAAAACTTCATTAATAAAAAACTAACAAAAAAAATAGTGACTGGCGTAAAATAACATACTTTGGCATGAAGGTGTGAACTTTATTAGTAAGTGTAGCTGGGGCGTGATCTGAGCGGAAGTTTCACGTACATGCATAGACTATACAATACCTTAATCTATGTGCATACATATATAAAGTAAGTCTGAAAGGAGCACTCACTCCCACAAGTCCAAAATGTACCGAAAGAGCGAGGTGAAGTATTCATGACACACCAGTATTGATGAAAACAAAGGTTGGTTTATTGCTTTAGAACAAACCGATCACATCTCACCCTACACGACCGTGTTTCATTGTGTGACTGCCTCAGGTGTGTAGACTTATAAAACACATAAAATATGAAACAATGATCAGATAACATCAAAAACTAATTAACCACCATGTGTATACTCATATATTTATAAAATATACTCACTGTGCCCAAACTATGCCCTGGGAATAACTACAAACAGCAGGAGTACAAGTCCATGGCCTCATGTCTGCATATCTACTTACACACAGCGCTGGCCCGAGAGTTGGTTTAAGGTGTTGGAACCCTAGGCAATCTATAAGCCTTGTGTCCCCCTGGCTATCAGAATCTATTGTTTAACTCTTAATGCCCTGCTTTTTGCCACCTCATGAAAGCTGCCACCCTAGGTGGCCAACTAATTTGCCTGATGGTTGGGCTAGCCCTGCTTAGACACCACACAACTTTACAAAAGGCTTTCTCCAAGTGTAAAGCAGCCTTTACATGCAGAAAAATCTTTATAAAATTATATGCTATCCAGGTGCTTCATCTTAGTAAAATGACCACTGTCAGGTTCTCAAGCAAAGAGTAACATGAGTTTCACTAGAATGATTTTGTTACATCCATAAAATGTAATCCATCACTACAATTTGGATTTGACTAAATAAATCTGAGAAACCAGATGGTGCCTGTAAGTACCTTTGAGGAAGCTGTTGTCTGTTACGTTATTCAATCTCAGTTGACTCTGATTTTACAAGACTGAGTGGTTTAAGCTGCAATATATTGCCTTGATAGAAATTTCTAGGTTAGGTTCCGGTGCCAAATTGATGTGAAGTATTCTTTAAGGATGAAAGTAGTATTTTCTGTTACGGAAATGATATCCAGGTGAGTAGGAGGGAGAGAGTATATGAATTGCAGGAACTGAAATTGAATTCTTATTCTGTAGAAGACTGTATGAAGGGTTTGAATCAAGAATAGTTCCCAATGTGTGATGTTTGCAAATTGTATACAGTCTATAATATCATGAAAGTGCAAGATCTATGAGCTGCGGCCTACAAGCAGCTCTGTTAAGGAAAATGAATTCCTCCCTATACCCATCTAATACACACAACTCCTCTTCTCCTTTCTTGTCCTTTCAAGTTTGAAGTTTCACATTTCTTTGATGTACTGCATAACAGATTCATCATCTAAATAGTTTAAATAATAAAAAACAATTGAAATATAAAGTAACAAGCAAGGATAAAAGAAGGGAACAGAGAAGGGCCCATAAATACTCTTTCGACATACATATTTCAGGATTCCCTTCAGTCTGTCACTCTAAGGCAGAGTCAAGCTTTAGAAACAAATTTGGCAATAAAATTATATAAAGATTATAAGTAGGCTTACTTCCATATTTTTGAAATACTAGATATTTTGTCCAATGATTTAATTTGTTGCATCTTTAGTAAGGAAGATTCCTCAGTAGAAGACGGTAAATAAAAATGTGTTTGAAAAAGCATGGTTAAACCTTTGTCCAAGCGCTACATTTTAGAAAATGGGCAAATACTATATCTCACAGTGCTTTTCTGACAAATATTTTTGTTTGCTGAATTTTTTTTCTACAAATTTTAGTTTGGAAATTCATTCCTAAGTCATACATAAGGAGTGGAGGAGTGGCCTAGTGGTTGGGGCAAGGTACTTCAGGCCGGAAGGTCAGGGGTTCAAATCCCACTAGAGGACAGCAACCTTGGATCGGAAGGACTGGGGTTTCTAGTCCCACAGGTGCTCCTTGTGGTCTTGGGCAAGCCACTTAACCCTCCATAGCCCACGTTCCCTGTAAAATAGTTATCTCCAAGATATAATGCCCTGTTCAATGTAATTTCAGTTTGTTCAATGTAAACCACACTGATGCAGAATAGCATGGTATATAAGAGAATGTAAATAAATAAATACAAATTTCTAGGTGAATATTGTGCAAGCATTTCATATTTATTTTGCCCTACTTCAGTCTTAACTTTACTCTGGTTATAAATGTGTGAACCAGGGGCGGCCCATCCATTGTGCAAGAATGCTGTTTGCAAAGGGCCCCGAGTTTCAGGGGGCCCACCTCGCCAACAACACACACACACACATGCTGTGCTTCCTTGTCTGCAAGTGTGTCCCGAAAGTCCTGGTCGCAGTCCCAGTCCTGTTCCGCTTCAATTGGTCCCACTGTCTTTGTCCAACACTGCCGTCTCCAATTTAGACCTGCCTGGCTGGCCTGCCACAGTGCCACATAGCAATTGAACTCTGTTTTTTTTTTTTGGGGGGGTATTTTTTGTTCCACGCCTTAAATGCTGCTGCGTTGCCCGATGTGCCGTGCTCCACCGAAGAGAGGTGTCGGTGGCTTCAGGATTTGCACGTGTTGACTTTTCTTTTGCAGAGAGTGACGGCGCAGAAGTCAGTAGCTGGTCGACAGACAGGAGACAGCTTCTTACCTTCTTTAACAGTGAAGCCGAAAACTCGGGCATTTTAAAATCCGCACTTTCAAGAATTTGCAAGGTATTCTATTTCTACCCTTTTTTAAAATTGTCTAGATATTTAAAAAGTAATTGGGGGGGGGGGGGAGGAGAAGATGAACATGCACCACAAAGTATAATGCAGTTACGGACCAATATCTTTCTCATCCAACAGATTTACGGCCCCAAGGTGCCTCATTTTTCAGCAAGAAATAACAGATTTGAAATACACTCTAGGAGACTGCCTACTACCTCAGTCATACATATGTTAAGATTAACACATATTGCTAATTCTGCAGACAGCAGAATCCACAGGTTCCTCAAGAATTTTTCTTTCCTTGCTGTGGTTTTGGATCAGCAAAAGCAATTCGCTAGGCACCTCTTCCCCATTTGATAAAAGGGACGGTACCCCCAAAACAAGTGACTTTGCTTTTCCTCCTTCCCCTCACCCATATTTACAAGTTAGCATGGCGATGGCACACTTTAAATAACCAGTACACCCCTCTCCCCACGCTGCATCAGTTCTGTGTAGCAGGGTTGACAAGTTTCTCAGTTCCAGGAAGGAGACTTTTTGGCCAGTTCTGGTTTTGAAATTACACCCTACTGTGTTGTGGTATTTGAAATCCTTGATAGAATCTATTGAAATCAATACTGCAGATTGCTTGAAATAGAGGTCCGGCCTAAAATTTCCCTCTTAGATCTGGATAACCTGCTAGTTCTCAATCAGCCTTCTAGACCTCAATGCTACCAGCTAGTGCTGGGCCTGGCCTTACTAACAAATGGAGGAGAGGTGCATGGCATATCCCCATGGAGTTAGTTGTTGTTAAGTGCCATCGACTCATAGCGATCCTCTGGAAAGATGTCCTGAGCTATGTTTGGTCTTCAGTCAGGCAGCTCATTGTTGACAGGCTGGCACCTATAGCTGCTGTTATTGTATCGATCCATCTCATTGCTGGCCTTCCTCTTTTGCATTGACCTTCTACCTTGCCAAGCATGATGTCTTTCTCTAATGATCTCTCTCTTCGCATGATATGTCCAAAATATGAAAGTCAAAGTCTTGTCATCTGAGCTTCTAAAGAAAACTTAGGTTTGATCTCCTCTAGTACTGACTGGTTTGTTCTTTGGGCAGTCCATTGTATACACAGTATTCACCGCCAGCACCATAATTCAAAGGCATCGACTTTCTTCCTGTCTATCTTTTTCACTGTCCAACTTTCGCATCCATATGACGTTATTGAAAATCCCATGGCTTGAACAAGTTGAATATTTGTATGGAGAGAGACATCTCTGCTCTTGAGAATTTTGTCTAGGTCCTTCATAACTATTCTGCCAAGAGCAACGCGTTGTCTGATTTCTTGACTGCTTGTTGCTTCTTTATTGATAGTTGATCCAAGTAGGTTAAAGTCATTCACTATTTCAATTTCTTCTCCATCAACAATGAACTTATTGATTTTACCAGTTGCCAGGCTCTTTGTCTTCTTTACATTAAGGTGCAGGCCCATTTTAAGACTATGTTCCTTGATCTTGAGGAGCAAATGTTTCAGATCGTCTTCACTTTCAGCCAGTAATGTGGTATCATGAGCAGGTTGTTGATGAGTCTCCCACCAACCTTCACACTTCTGCTGACTTCATACAGCCCTGCTTCTCTGATGATTTGCTTACAACATTGGAGAGTCTAAACTTCTGGGTTAGACTAGTATGAGGAAACCCTGCACTAGAACTTTAGTGCCGGGCTCTAGCATAGTTTCTGCATTGAACTGAACCTGGTGCCCTCCAAACGGTCCCTATTGCTAAACAGTCATAATGAATATTTCAGTGTGATCATTGTGGGTTTTTGATTGCTGCCACATTTGTTTACTGTGTTCTGGTGAGGCTCAGCAATTTTATAATTCCTTATTTGAAGGTAGCTTTACATATTTTATTTTATGTTATTTTACTGTATACTTACTCTGTGGAAAAAAGGCCTGACAATCTACTTCTGGTCCTGGTCGCACACTGCTAAGAGAACCCAGGGGCTTAGTCACCAGGAGTCAGCAGTGACTCAACAGCATACACTAAAAAGTCATGGGATAGGAGGCAGTGTACTAGTGTGGATCAGGAAATGGTTAAAAGATAGAAAGCAGAGGATAGGGCTAAATGGCCAGTTTTCCCAATGGAGAAAGGTGAATAGTGGAGTATCCCAGGGATCTGTGCTGGGTCCGCTGCTTTTTAACATATTCATAAATGACCTGGAAATGGGACTAATGAGCGAGGTTATCAGATTTGCAGATGACACAAAACTATTCAAAGTTGTTAAAACCCATGAGGATTGTGGAAAATTGCAAGAGGATCTTGATAAATTGGAAGACTGGGCATCCAAATGGCAGATGAAATTTAATGTGGACAAGTGCAAAGTTATGCACCTGAGAAAGAAAAACCCAACTATGGTTACATGATGTAAGGTTCCACATTAGGAACCACCACCCAAGAAAAAGATTTAGGTGTCATCGTGGATAACATGTTAAAACCCTCTGCCCAGTGTGCAGCGGCGGCCAAGAGGGCAAATAGAATGCTAGGTATCATAAAGAAAGGAATGGAGAATAAAACAAAGGATATTATAATGCCTCTGTATCATTCCATGGTGCAACTGCACCTTGAATATTGTGTGCAATTCTGGTCCTGGTATTAGAAAGGTACAGACAACAGCCACCAAAATGGTAAAGGGGATGGAAGGATACCCCTATGAAGAAAGGCTAAAAAAGTTAGTACTCTTCAACCTGGAAAAGAGACAGCTGAGGGGAGATATGATAGAGGTCTATAAATTAATGAATGGAGTGGAACGGGTAAACGTAGATCGATTGTTTACGTCATCAGAATATAGAAAGACTAGGGGACATGCAATGAAGCTATAGGGTAACCTATTTAAGACTAATAAGAGAAAATATTTTTTCACTCAACGTGTAATCAAACTCTGGAATTTGTTACCAGAGGATGTAGTAAAAGCTGTTAGTGTAGCTGGGTTTAAAAAAGGTTTGGAGAAGTTCCTGGAGGAAAGGTCCATAAACCATTATTAAAAGGGACCCGGGATATCACTGCTTGACCCAATACAAGCATTGTGGAACCTGTGTCTTTTGAGGAAACTGCTAGGTACTTATGACCTAGATTGGCCACTGTTGGAAACAGGATACTGAGCTTGATGGATCTTGGTCTGATCCAGTATGACATATCTTATGTTCTTATATGTTCTTAAATACTAAATTTAACACGTGGTAAGGGGAAAACCAAGTCCCACTTCTGGGCTTGCTTCTATATTTAATGAAAACTTTGT
Organism: Ichthyophis bannanicus; assembly: GCA_033557465.1. NCBI lineage: Eukaryota > Metazoa > Chordata > Amphibia > Gymnophiona > Ichthyophiidae > Ichthyophis > Ichthyophis bannanicus. The sequence continues at coordinate 417,161,506 of CM066037.1, forward strand.
CAACACTTGAGATAAGTGCTAGCATGTAGTTTGTAGTAGTCCAACTTGTTCTGTTTTTCTGGACCGGTAGATGATGTTCTGTTGCTATAGGGCCTGGTGTAATATTTACATTACTACCTTTTCATAGCTGGGATTATTGCTGTAAGACATTTTAGAATAGCAGGATTCCTACATAGATGCTGAGCATCTGTGTGATATACATGAGACTTGGTTGATTAGTTGATTTCTCCAGCTCTTCCAAATAAAATGGCATTTCACTGCCCTTCGTATATATATGACCGGCAGTTTCCTTTATTCCTGAGGCTTGAGATCGCTGTCTAAATGACTATCAAATAATATTCTAAGAGGATCATTTTAAAAGCCTTAGGGGTATGTTTACTAAACCGTCTTAAAGTGCGCCCAGCGTTAGTGTACAGGATGCCATAAAAGGAGTGGGCATTCCAGTCTAAACGTCGCAAGCGTGCGTCAGCGTGCGATAATGTGCACTGCGCACACTATCGTGCGATAAGGTGCGTAACACACGTCAATGCGCGGTTAGCACAAGTAGGCGCACTGACTTGTAAACAGAGCAAAAAAGGTGTAGTACAATGGTTAATACACCGACTGATGGTACAGGGGTCATGAGTTCGACTCCTGAGTGGGCCTGCAGAAGAAGGCTGTTTGAGGCAGTACCCATTGCATTTACCCACTGCTAGCTGAGGCAGTTCCCCTTTTATTTGAAATCTGTGCTGCCAAACACACCATCAAAGTGCTGTAAAAGAAGGTGCTGCAGAAGGCGCCTCCCAAGGCGCCCTAGAGGGCACCTTTTAAAGTGCACTGTATGCCAAGGCACCCTATAATGTTGCCTATAGGGCACCCTAGAGGGTGCTGTATAGGGTGCCCTATGAGCCGCTGCAAGGGTACAGCACTGCTTTGGATGGCAGCACTGCACATGGTAACCCCTGGTCATCCTAAGTAGGTCAGCTGACATGCAAGCAGCAACAGCAGCATAGCACAATGGTTAATACAATGACTGATGGTACAGGCATCATGGGTTCAAGCCCCCAGTGGGGCTATTGCGTCTGACTGCCTGATACATTGCCCTCTACTATCAGCGGTGATTTCTGAGGCAGTTTCCTTTTATTTTCATATGTGCTCCCAGCAAACACACCCTTACAGTGCCATACCCTGATGTGACGCAGCAGGCGTCCTATGGGGCTATCCAGCAGACACATTATAAGGTGCACTGTCCGCCACAACACCTTATACTGTTCCCTTATAGGGCGCATCATAGGTCACCTTATGCAGTACAGTTTTGGTGCTTTCTGGTGCGCTTTTGAGGCAACCTCGGTCTATAGTACTGAGGGTGTTGCTGCTGGCAGCACTACATAGACGTAGGGAGCATAAAAGCCTCTGCTAGCACTATCAGAGACCCCCACTGTGGGTTCACACCCATGACCTCTCGCTCCTCAGGCAGTGAGGTCACCAATGAGCTACATTCCATAGCTGCTACATAACTGCTAGCTGGCTACAGTGGGACCTCAGGTCATCCCACGAACTGTCTGCTGTGGTTACCAGGATAGGGTTATACCGCACATACCCATGATGCACTACACATGTCAATCGGCACTCTTCAAATACCCACGGGATGGGGTATGCACCCCCACAGCACCGCAGCCTGGTAGGGGGTACTGACCGTATGTGTTACTGGCACAGGGTAGCTACAGGCCATCACATTGTGCGGGTCCAGTGCTCACCCTGAGGGTGAGGTGGGTCTAATGGCACCATATCCAGAGCACCTGGCGTAGCTGAAATAGGCTATGCTGCAGGACCCCATCACTGGCAGTGTGTGATAGGTAGGTCTTGCAGATGCATTTGGGCATACATCTGTGTCCATTGGTACTCCACAGTTATATTTTGCCCTTGAGGACCATGATGCACCCAGATTAGCGCATATCCTGTGTGGGTGCCATGGCCACATGCGGGGCGGGGCGGGGCGGGGCGGGGGGGTTGGACCCATTGGCAGATTATGTCGTACCACCCATACTGTCCCCTAGAGCTCAGTATCCCCCACCAACACATCCGCATCCCTGCGATGGTGGCAACCATCCACCTCAATGCATCTGGGGTACAGACAGCTTACAGGGAGGTCCCTGCAGTTCTGTACGCATCCATTGGGCAATAGGGGACAGACAGTAGGACTGGAAATGTTCAGCTGGCCCCCACCACTATCGGACTTTCTCAAACAGCGAGCACAGGGGGTCTCCAGCTGCTGCACCCTGCAAGGTGTTCGAGCAATACACATAGACACTGCATGCAGCCTGCTAGCTAGTCCATAGTACTGGAGGTGAGGTGTTCACCCCAAACCTGGGATGTGAACACACTCACTGAGCAGATAGGTCGGTGATTGGGCCCCCAGAAGGGGAACCCATATATATCACCTCATAGCAAAACTATATAGCTATGGGGGCACCTAGCCATGCCATGGTCACTGTCCAGTCATGGTGAGGGTGCCTCCCAGCGGGACATTATGTGGCCACCCTGTCCCTGCAGGTGGTGGCTGGGCACTACACTGTCCCAGTCATTGCCCTATGCCGTGTGCTGCTGCATCCTGCCCAGGCCACCCTGTCCAGGCTATACCCACAATACCTTGCTCCTCATTATGCACATTGGCAGACTAACACTCTGATCACTGCAAGCAGTGTGGTCTGCATAAGGTGTTAGCAACCAACACACATTGGATGGACAGAGACACTCTCTCACACCGGTGGCAGCATTGTGCCATTATAGAGGCATTTTGCAGCCCTCCCCCACCTCACCAGGCCTGGTTACAGCACAGACATGGCTATGTTATGCAGGACTGTTGGGGTCACTCCACAGGGTGCAGGACACTTCTAGACAACAGACCTGCTACACGCTCCACAGACATCATGGAGGTTGGTGTGCTACGGATCAAGGGGCAGTTTGTACCTAACTTAGGATTAGCTATCAGCCATTGTTCATAGCAACCTTTTCATATAGGTTTACCTCATCCCCGGTTTTAGGGTGGCATTGCTAAGGTATGCAGGCGCTAGTATTGGGGGCGCCACGCAGGGCCCAACATTCTGCCTCTCCAGGACGCTTTGGGAAATTACGCCTGTGGGTGCAGGTGTGTCCGGCACTGTTGGCCGCTGCTCTCAGGCAGAGCCTCCCAACACCAGTCCTGGTGGGCCAAACACTGTTTGGGTTTCCATGCTGTCCCTAATGACTATGCATGAGATACATCTGCATACCATGTGGGCGGTACAGGGTCATGCAGCACAGACATCTTTATTTGGGGCAGCATGGGTCACGATTGTTGTTTGGCCCTCAAAGGCTTCATTTGGGGGACTCAGGTGTAGGTGATGCACATGCTTATGATGTCTACACTCTGTAGGGCAAAATATGGGCCTTTGCAGCATGTTTGTGTTCTCTGCACTGGACGTCCGCTTTTTACTGCCACGGCTTAGTGGTGGGTAAAATATGGGACCTGGAATGTCAGGCCCTCAGCTGGGATTTGAACCTGTGACCTTCTGCTCTTGAGCGCACTGCCTGTGTGTACTGCACCACAATGTGGCCACAGAGATGCTTTCTTCCCTGGCGATGCCATGACTGTTCGTCAGACAGGGCCTGTGTGCTGCAGTGCATGGCACCCACCTACACAGGGCTGGGCCATGATCCGCTGTGCGCAGCTGCCACTGCCCCCTCCCCACCCTCCCCTGTCCCCTCCCCCACCCTCGGCCACCCTGCCGACATGCCCTTCTGCTGGTGGTGCTGGTGGAGCACAGTGTCCAGCCATCCAGTGTGTGGGTAGGCAGCTGCCTATGGTGCGGGTTCTGGGGTAAGGGTGGCTACATAGATGTCCGCGTTTCCCCCCAACACCGTCTGCCAATGTTGGTACTATCCCCTGTAACACTGTGGGGGGTAAACTCGTGCCCATGCTGGACCCTCATCATTTGCTGTCTGGCTGCTCTACTGTTTCAGCATTCCTATGGCCCACCTAGGCATCACCCTGATCTGCACTGTGGCCCAGCTGCACCACAGCATGTGCCGCCTGCGGCCCTCTGTGTCCCCTTTCCCAGCATCTGTCCAGTTGCCCATTCCAATATGCCCACCCTGCTGTTGTGGGACATGTGCACGCCACAGGGAGCCTGTCCAATGGAGAGGGACTCCCTGCACAGCACAATATCCCTGTGGGATCATTCATCCTGTATGGGGATGGTGCGTGGACCCTTCCGCAATTCATATATTTCTTTTTGGGTGCTTTCTTGGGGGTGTTTTTTGCTGTTTCCCATTACTATCACTATTACCCAGCTTGGTTATGTTTTTTCTATATTTTGTTGGGGTCCTTTTCACTGTTTCTTTACCCTTCTGTTCCGTGCACATGTATCACACTTATCACTGTTTTGTAGGTTTCCCTGGTTTTGCTGTACATTGCTGACAGAAATGGTTTCTCTTCTCTTTAAATCATTTCTAACGCCAGGGTTTCACTGGCGCTAGTTTTGTGACTCGGATTTCACAGCGTTAGTGTGCGGGGAGCCTCTCCCCTCCCACTCTCTGCCCATTGACCCCTTCTCTCCGCCCCTGGGAAGCCTTCCTCCGCCCTCCGGGGGCCTTTCCCCGCCTTCAGCGCTCGTTTGCGCCGCAGCACGCATTATCACGCAATATGGTACCTGTGCGCCTTAAAAAGCGCCATCATCGCGCAATAAGGTACCTTATCACGCGATAACATCGCAGGGCGCACTTTAAGACGGTTTAGTAAACATACCCCTTAGTCATGATTGGACATCTGAAAACTTCCATGCAAATGTCCAAATCATGGAGACATCCCTAGAGCGATTTTACATTGAAAAGAGTGAATTAGGATAACTCTGTTCAGTAGACTATATTTGATTAATCTTTATTGGTTACAGCTTGGGGGGCTTACTCTTTGCAAGGGAGCGAGTAAACAAAACACACAATGAGCAACAGAGACAAGAGGCAGAGACAGATTTTGAAAATATCTCTCTGGTGCAGAGAAGGTAAGAAAGAGAAGACGTGAGCAAGAGTTCCTAGAAACACAGTAAGGAGCTTTGGAAAAATACATGAAAAAAAGATCAAAATGTAGAAGAAAGTGAGACAACAGATATCGTACAGCAGAGTGAAATGGAAGTGCTACCAGAACTGCCAACTGAGCAAACACACGGTGAGAAAAGTAAACTAGAGATGACTGAGCCAAGCATAAGCTCCGCACTTGAGCAACACTTGTAAAGTGTAATCCACGGAAGTGCTGCTACAGCCACAGATTATGATGATCCAGGATGTTGGCCTCAATTTACTGACTCAAAATTATGTGACTTTCTTGCGGTAAGAGGTCCCACTGATCAAGGATTATTCCTTTCAAAGGACTAATACAATCGTAGTGTCAAGGCAACATATTATGTTTGTGTGATGTCAAATGGTGAATCCGTCAACTGCCGTTGGCTTGTATATTCTAAAAAACTCAACACCGTGTTTTGCTTCTGTTCCATTCCATTCTGATGATTCTAACCCCACACAACTCACAAAGGGTGGATGTTCAGATTGGGTCCATGTAACTTCATGTTTGAAACAACATGAACGTGCCATGACTCATTTTGACTGCCTGCAACAGTGAACTGAACTGGAACAGAAACTAGCAAGTAATACAGTGATTGACAGCGTTAATCAATCTGCCATTAACACTGAAAGACAAAGGTGGCGGAATGTTCTTGAGTGTCTGTTTGCTATTACTTATCACCTGGCTTCTCAAAATAATGCTTTTCATCATCGTAATGATACGCTGTACACTCCAAACCATGGAAATTTTCTGAGCTTGGTAGAGCTGTTGGCACGTTTTGATCCTGTGATGTAGGAACATATTAACAAAGTTAAAGACAATAATATCCATAACAATTACTTGGGCCACAGAATTCAAAATGAAATCATAGATGTAATGTCTCAAATAATTAAAGATGTTATAACTGAAGATGTGAAACAAGCTAAATACTTTTTGGTGATTTTGAACTGTACTCCCGATATAAATCATCAAGAACAGTTATCGGTTATTCTGAGAATTGTTAAGGCTGCAGCAACAGATCAGAATACTGCTGACTTTATTGTAGTTGATGATACAACTGGAGAAGGATTGGCAGATGTTTTAATAAAAGAACTTGACTCACTAGGACTGAATTTGCTGGATTGTGGTGGCCAGGGTTATGATAATGGGTCCAATATGAAAGGACGTAAACGAGGAGTCCAGGCTTGTATTCTGAAAACAAACCCAAGAGCATTATTTTCACCATGTGGTAGTCATAACTTGAACTTGGTGCTTGGAAATACTGCAAAGTCATCTAACAGAGCAAAAACATTCTTTGGTATGCTGCAGCGCATTTTATACAATATTTAGTGCCTCTCCAAGCAGATGGAAAATTTTGAAGGACAATATCACCTCACTGACTGTCAAACCTCTATCAGAAACCCGTTGGGAGTGCAAAATTGATAGTGTAAAAGCAATTCGGTTTCAAGCATCTAATAGCAGAGAAGACGTGTTCTAAGTTGCAGATGAAACAAATGATTCTGTAGTTCAAAGTGAAGTCCACTTGCTAGCTAACAATGAGCTTAGCTCTTTTGAGTTCTTGATCAGTTTAGTCCTGTGGTATGATCTGTTAACTGAAGTGAATGTAGTAAGTAAAATTATGCAAGCCTCAGAGATTCAGATTGATGTGGTTTTGAAACATATAGAACAATTACGTACATTTCTTAAGAAATACAGGAAAACTGGTTTCATTTCAGCAATTATTAAAGCCAAAGAAATTGCAGCAGAGATGGATGTGGAACCCATATTCAGACAGAAGCATGTTAAAAGAAGGAAGAGAGCTTTTGATTATGAGGTATGTGACCAACCTATTGAGGATGCAGAATAATCTTTCAAAACAGAGTATTTCATGGTAGTCATTATAATTTCAATTGAGGAAAGATATGAATTGTATAGACAGCACAGAACAAATTTTGGCTTTCTCTACAACATTGGACGACTAAAGGAAAAAGCCGCAGATGAACTCCTGCAACACTGCAAAAATGTACAGTGCCTTTGAGTGATGCTGGAGCTCACAATTCTGATATAGATGGAGAAGATCTGTTTTTGGAACTACAGCGATTATCAATCTTTGTTCAGGAAAACAGCTCTGCGCTAGAAGCCCTCAAATATCTTTGTAAAATCCGTCTGTTGTTTGCATATCCTAACACATCATTTGTACTGAGGATTTTATTAACTCTGCCAGTCACGGTGATATCAGCAGAATGCGGCTTTTCAAAGCTAAAACTGATCAAGACCTATCTGAGATCTACAGTAAGTCAAGAGCGACTTGTCGGCCTTGCACGCAGTTCAATTGAGAACACTGTTGATCAGGCATTGGATTTTACCAATCTAATTGATGCTTTTGTAGCAAAAAAAGGCTAGGAAGGTTCCACTTTAAGCAAAATCATGAGGCTATAGATAACGTTAGTCTCTTTCAAAACAGAATATTTCTTTGCTCTTGGTAGTTAGTGACGGTGCAGGCTGCATATAGTGGTTTGCAGTGTTTTCCAGTTGGAAGATTATTCCTTGTTCATGTGAAATATATATTGGACTATAGCATTCAAGGACAGCACCTAAAGAAGAGTATTTAATATAACCTATGGAATTTCAACATCTGATTGTTAGTCTTGAATGTTACCATTCTTATTAAACATGTTTGGACTGTCATGGCTGGTTACATAAATATGTATTTGTTCAATAATGAAAACAACAACTTCTGTTAAATTATGTTATTTAAAAGAATTATGGTGCTATGGCTTCTTAACAAATAAGCAGTGTAAATAATAAAAGTGAAACTGATTGCTCTCGGATACTACCCTCTGGTTTTTCTTGCATTGCATAATGCTAAGCTCTCTTACTGTTAAATGTTAGTTTAAGAGGCACAAACCTCCTGTAGTCCTATACTATTAGGCACATAACTAATACATTTGAGAGAATAGACTGAATAGGAGCATTAGTACAAGGTTCCACAGTTATGCAAATATTTATGCAAATGAAGTCCTTTATGCAAATGAGGCCCCGCAATGAGCTCCACACATGGCCCCACATCCCCCCTGGTGTGAACCGCATGTAACATGGAAATACTTAGAGGCATGTTAACTAAAATGCTTTAAGCATTTTTCATGGATTTTAATGTGCAGGACTGTGGTAACGGCTACCAAGAAGTAAACACTACTGTGTGGTAAAAATGCCATAGTATGTGTTTAATGCGGGTTGGGGGAGCGATTGGGGTGGGAATCGGGCATGGCTGGCAGTTATTGCGCAGTACATTACTGCATGGTAGCTGTCACAGTGACGGAATTCAAAATGGCATGGGACAGACACAGTGGATCCCTTTACAGCAACAGGATAAAATCAAAATAAACTGAACTATCTAATTTCTCAACAAACAGGGGTGTCCTACATGAAGCGGTGGGTTCACCCCTAAACAAAGACCTGGGGAGGGGTGGCCTGCACGGAGCGGCAGATGCACTTACTCTTGCCATCTTACTGGGCAGACTAGATGGACCATACTGGTCTTTATCTGCCATCATTGACTATGTTACTATGTCAGAAGGTGGCATTAAGTGCACTAGTCTACAATGCCTACCTTCTCCCCCGCATGGGTTTCCTGTTATTATGGAAACACACGCATGAGGCAGAGCCCTGCTGGGCAGGTATCAGTGCTCGATTCCTGCTATGAGCTTCCTACAGCCACGGGGACAGCCATGAGAAATATAAGGCAGACTCGGATGAGGCATAGTCACAACATTCTGGTGCCTATCAAAACTCTGCACCAGAAGCAATTGCCTGTGCCTAAATTCAGGCCTCATCATACCCCAACCCTCCTCCTCAACCCCCATCCCCCCCCCCCCGGTACTCATCTGGGGGTCTCCCTGGTAGTTTAGTGGAGAAGGGTAGAGGCGGTCCCCTCTGCATCCCCCTCCCGCAATAGCCATCGGGCTTCAAAATGCCTGCTATAACCCCTAGAAGTAGTCTCACAGAGCTACCACTAGAGGCCAATCTGCAATATAAGGGCAACCTCTCCTTATATGGCAGCTTTAACCCTAGCAGAAGTATTGAGAAACTCTGCTAGGAGTTCTGGCTGCCATTTTGAAACCCAGAAACTACTGGGATGTGAGCAGAGGGACCATGCCAACCTTGCTTCACAAGACTGCCAGAGAGACTAGGGCAGGGGTCTGCAACCTTTAAGACGTAAAGAGCCACTTGGACCCGTTTCCGAAGGGAAAAAAAAAACTGGGAGCCGCAAAACCATTGCGACATTTAAAACAAATCTAACACTGCATATATTGTTTCTTACCTTAATGCTATATACGACCCCCTACTTTTCCTGTTAAAATATAGGTGTTTGGCCTATACTCGCCGTATAAGACTACCCCTCTTCCTTCACACACCAAAAAAAAAAAACGCCAGAAAATATCACAACAACAAGTAACAATATTTGATTTCAAAATTATGATGATTTTGTAGTCAAATCACTAATATGAAATAAAATTATTTTTTCTACCTTTGTTGTCTGACCAATTTATTCTTTGATCATGCTGGTCCCGATCTGAGGCTTCTGCTTTCCTGTCTTCTCTTAGCTCTCTTTCTGTGGTCTATGGTCCATCTGCCATTTCTTATCTCTTCTTTCGTTTTCTTCACTTCTTTCCATCAGCCTATTTCCAGTCCCAGTAACCCTCCCCAATATCAGCCCCTTTCCAGTCCTCACTCCCAGTACCTTCCAGTGCTAATCCCCCCTCAACCCCATTACCAGTGCTAGCCTCCCCTAATCAGCCCAATACCAGTCCTACCCCCCATCAGCTCATTACCAGTCCTAGCCTCCCCTAATCAGCTCATTTCCAGTGCTCGTCCCCTCAACCCCATTACCAGTGCTCCATCCCTCCATGTCAGCCCCCTCCCTCCCTCCATCCATATCAGCTCCCTCCCTCCATGTCAGCCCCCTCCATCCCTCCATGTCAGCCCCCCTCCCTCCATCCATATCAGCTCCCTCCCTCCATCCATATCAGCTCCCTCCCTCCATGTCAGCCCCCTCCATCCCTCCATGTCAGCCCCCCTCCCTCCATCCATCCATATCAGCTCCCTCCCTCCATGTCAGCCCCCTCCATCCCGCCAGGTCAGCCCCCCTCCCTCCAGCCAGATCAGCTCCCTCCCTCCATGTCAGCCCCCCTCCCTCCATCCATCCATATCAGCTCCCTCCCTCCATGTCAGCCCCCTCCCTCCATATCTGCTCCCTCCCTCCCTCCATCCATCCATATCTGCTCCCTCCCTCCATGTCAGCCCCCCTCCCCTCCATCCATATCAGCTCCCTCCCTCCATGTCAGCCCCCCTCCCTCCATCCATCCATATCATCTGCCTCCCTCATTTTCTGCCTCCGCGATACCTACATTTCAGCCCCCCTCCCTCCATCCATCCATATCAGCTCCCTCCCTCCATGTCAGCCCCCCTCCCTCCATCCATCCATATCTGCTCCCTCCCTCCATGTCAGCCCCCCTCCCTCCATGTCAGCCCCCCTCCCTCCATCCATCATCTGCTCCCTCCCTCCATGTCAGCCCCTCCCTCCATCCATATCAGCTCCCTCCCTCCCTCCATGTCAGCCCCCCTCCCTCCATCCATCCATATCTGCTCCCTCCCTCCATGTCAGCCCCCCTCCCTCCATCCATCCATATCTGCTCCCTCCCTCCATGTCAGCCCCCCTCCCTCCATGTCAGCCCCCCTCCCTCCATCCATCCATATCTGCTCCCTCCCTCCATGTCAGCCCCCCTCCCTCCATGTCAGCCCCCCTCCCTCCATCCATCCATCCATATCTGCTCCCTCCCTCCATGTCAGCCCCCTCCCTCCATCCATATCAGCTCCCTCCCTCCATCCATATCAGCGCCCTCCCTCCATCCATATCAGCTCCCTCCCTCCATGTCAGCCCCCCACCCTCCCTCCATCCATATCAGCTCCCTCCCTCCATGTCTGCCCCCTCCATCCCTCCATGTCAGCCCCTCCTCCCTCCCTCCCTCCATGTCAGCCCCCCTCCCTCCATCCATCCATATCAGCTCCCTCCCTCCATGACAGCCCCCTCCCTCCATCCATCCATATCAGCTCCCTCCCTCCATGTCAGCCCCCCTCCCTCCATGTCAGCCCCCTCCATCCCTCCATGTCAGCCCCCCTCCCTCCATCCATATCAGCTCCCTCCCTCCATGTCAGCTCACCTCCCTTCTTCTGCAGCCGCGGCTCCCTGCCTCTTAAGGAACCGCGGCGGTGCTTTTAAAATCATCTCGGAGCCCTTCCTGTCTTGACGGGCTCCGTGCAGCATTGTCCCGCCTCCAAACTTCCTTTAGAGGCGGGACAATGCTGCACGGAGCCCGTCAAGACAGGAAGGGCTCCGAGATGATTTTAAAAGCACAGCCGCGGTTCCCTAAGAGGCAGGGAGCCGCGGCTGCAGAAGAAGGGAGGGAGCCCATAACGCCATAAATACCGGGCGGGCAGTGTGCTCCGGAGCTGCGGCAAAGGTGAGAAAGAGCCGCATGCGGCTCCGGAGCCGCGAGTTGCCGACCCCTGGACTAGGGGAAGTGGGGGGAGGGTTGAGGTATGGGGAGGACTGGATTCAGGGGCTGATGAGGAGGGCTATGTGCTGGGGAGAGGGTTGGATGCCACTGTGATGTGCCATTACAGTGTTTAAAAATGTTGTGCCAGTGCCCGCAATCCATTCCTCGACAGAAGCACAGGTGCCCCAGAGGCATGGAATGCGGGTCCATGCGGTAAGCATCTGCCCTGTGCACTACCCGCAGAGCAGATGCTGGATATGCCCCCGATTGCACACAGGCTTTGCACTTATCGTTCATTATTTTTTGCCCATAACACACAGTAAATGCAAAAACTTGCTGCACTTCAGTAAACAGATGCCAGAGTCGTGAGAATGCAAAGCGGGCGCATCGTATCTCCTTTCTGTCTTCTCTTCCCCACCTTATCTTGGTCATTTTACATATGAAAACTGACATTGAAATTAGGGATCTGTGGATTATGATCTGAATCCCAGCCAACCAGGGATGCGCAATTCATTTTGATATTTATGATCCTAGTGATTTTGGATAGTGATTTTGTGAAATGTGATTCCAAATGAAGCTATGATTAATACTGAATGGCTTGGCCTCTCATTCTTTTGAAGGCTTTCCATCCACATTTCGTGCCCTCTATAATAAAATAAATGATGAATGGTGCTATCACCACGCAGAAGACAGTTCAACAGAAACAATTAATTAAAAGGCTGATTCATGAAACCCAGGTACGTTTTTAACATGGAAAATCTGTATTACATACCACACATCCCATTTTATTCAGTGGAAGCTATCCACTAACAACATGGGTTTTCCACGCTACAAACTTAACAGAGCTTTGTGAGTCAGCCTTTACATAAAATAATATAAGAATATAAAATATGCTATGCTGGGTCAGAATAAAGGTGCATCAAGCCCAGCATCCTGTCTCCAACAGTGGCTAGTCCGGGTCACCAGAACATATCCAGCAGATTCCACAGATAAAATAGATTCATTCTTCCAGCTCGCTTTCCAGAGATGAGCTACAGCTTTCCAAAGTCTACTTAGCTAACACTTGTTAGTGGACTTTTTCTCTAGGAATCTGCACACACCTTTTAAACCCAGCTATGCCAAATGCCTTTGTTCATATCCTCTGGCAGCAAATTCCATGTTTATTTGTTGACACTAAAAAATACTTCCTCCATTTTGTTTTGAATCTGCTACCTGTTAGTTTCATTGAATGTTCCCTAATCCCTGTACAGTTGAAGGCAGAAACAACCATTCCCTATTTACCTGTTCCATTCCACTCAGGATTTTATAAACCTCTGTCATATCCCCTCTTAGCTATCTTTTCTTCAAGCTGAAGACCCCTAATCAGTTCAACGTTTCTTCATAAGGGAGCCAATCCATGCCTTTTATCATGGGACAGGAGGCAGTATCTTGTTGTGGATTGAGAACTGGTTAAAAGATAGAAAACAGAAGTCTAGCTAATGGTTATTTTCTCAGTGGAGAAAGGTAAACCGTGGACAGCCCCAGGGATCTGCACTGGGCCCACTGATTTTTATAGTTATAGTTTATTTTGCTTGATATACCACCTTTGAATGAAAAGCAAGGCGGTTTACAATATAAACAAAGTAACAGGGGCCGTAGGCACCGAAAAGAAAAGGAACTGAGAATAATAGACAGGAAAGTAAAGGCAAAGTTAGGCAGGTATTCAAATACATTGGACAGGACGAAAAGGAAAGAGACATGCAGTTTATTGGACAGGACTAAAGGAAAGAGACATGCAGTTAGGAAAGGCACAAGTGGACATGAGGTTGGAGGCAACATCAGATAGACATTTATATACAATTTGACAGACGGAAAAGGGAGCAGACAGGACATATTTATAAATGACCTGGAAATGGGAACAAGAAGTGAGGATATCCTAGTATTACCTCTGGGCAGCAATGATCTTAGTGATCTGATCAGCTGATAGCTAGTTGAAAACATTAAAAATGACTACACACTTCTCATCCTAGCTTTCCAGTATGTGCATATTGTAACCCATCTCTTGTTGCTAGTGGATCTGCTTTTGCCTGCTAATGAAGGATGTAACCAAGATCAGAAACTAGTGAGGAGGTTTATTCAGGCTCATTGAAGTTACCATAACAGGCATGACTGGGCCTCGCACTGATAACACATATGTGGACTGCATTAAATTCAAGAAGTGTGTGCATCCATCTCCCTACTGTTAGCATGGACCCAAGGTGTTGCACCTCGTAAACTAGAACGTGGATCTACTTAACACCACCCACTGTAGTGACATTAAGTACACCTGAGCTGAGGGCAGTACCATGGTTAACGTGAGCTATTAATGACTGTGCTATCCGTGCTTTGACATAAACACCTTTGTTTTGCCCATACCCACCCAGTCTCCACCTCACTGCACAGAACCTGGGTAGCGTGGGACTTTTGGGTCTGGGGCCCACACTATTTTTTAGCAAGATGCCTAAACTGCACATTAAACCCTGCGCTACTAGGTAGCACACTTTAGTAAACCTGCTCCTTAGGGAAGAATAACTCAAACTTTAGCTACATGATAGTAGATTCCACATAAGGAGCCACCACCCACCCAGAGGAGCGAGAGTAGCCTTAGTGGTACAGGGCAGCAGCCTGGGACCAGAAAGATCAGGGTTCAAATCCCTACTGGCACTTCTTGTCGCCTTGGGCAAGTCACTTAACCCTCTATTGCTCAGGTACGAACTTAGATTGTAAACACTCTGGGGATGGGAACATAACTATTGTACCTGAATGCAACTTGCCTTGCTCTACTGCTACTGGAGAGACGTGTGCTAAATAAATAAAAGGATCCAGGTACCATCACTGAAATATGTTGAAATCCTCTGCTCAGTGGCCAATAAAATGCTAGGAATTATAAGTCAGACAATGAAGAGAATATCTTCATAGGAGTGGAGGAGTGGCCTAGTAGTTGGGGCAAGGTATTTCAGGCCGGAAGATCGGGGGTTCAAATCCCACTAGAGGACAGCAACCTTGGGCCGGAAGGACTGGGGTTTCTGGTCCCACAGGTGCTCCTTGTGGTCTTGGGCAAGCCACTTAACCCTCCATAGCCCATGTTCCCTGTAAAATAGTTATCTCCAAGTTATAATGCCCTGTTCAATGTAATTTCAGTTTGTTCAATGTAAACCGCACTGATGCAGAATAGCGCGGTATATAAGAGAATGTAAATAAATAAATAAAATAAATCATACCTCTGTATTGCTCCATGACGCAACTGCATCTTGAGTACTGTACGCAGTTCTGGCTGCTGCATTTAAAATAAGACTAGGGGACACACAATGAAGCTACTGAGTAATACATTTCAAATTAATTGGAGAAAATATATTTTTTTGCTTAGCATATAATTAACATAGAAACACGATGGCAGATAAAGACCTATCCAGTCTGCCCTTTCCTATCAACTGCTATAGTCCGTTTTTTCTTTGAGGGATCTTCTGCATTTGTCCCAGGCTTTCTTGAATTCAGATACTATCCTCGTTTCTACTAGCTCCACTGGAGACTGTTCCATGCACCGACCACTCTTTCTGTAAATAAACATTTCTGTATGGTACTCCTGAGTTGATCCCCTTTCACCGTCATCCTATGCCTCCTTGTTGCAGAGCTTGCTTTCAGTTGAAAGATGCTCTCCCCCTGTGCATGTATGCCACAAAGGTATTTAAATGTCTCTATCATATGTCCCTCTCCTGCCTTTCCTCTAAAGTATACATAGTGCGATCTTTAAGTCTATCCCCATATGTCTTACGAAGAAATCCATCCTCTGCACCGACTCCATCCTCTTTCTATCCTTTTGAAGGTGCGGTTTCCAGAACTGCACTCAATACTCCAAACAGGGTCTCAGCAAAGATGTATACAGAGGCACCATCACCTCTTTATTCTTGCTGGCCATTCTTCTCCCTGTGCACCCAAGCGTCCTTCTAGCTTTTGCTGTCGCCTTTTCTACCTGTTTAGCCGCCTTAAGATCATCAGAAACAATTACGCCAGATCCTGCTCTTCTTTCATGGAATTCGTTGCTGGAGGATGTAGTAAAATCTGTTAGTGTAGCTGGGTTTAAAAAAAGGTTTAGAGAATCGCCTGAGGAAAAGTCCATAAGCCATTATTAAAATGGCCTGAGGAAAATTAATTGCTCACCCGAGGGTAAGTAGCATGGAATCTGTCTACATTTTGGGATCTTGTTATCTGGATTGGCCACTGTTGGATACAGGATACTGGGCTTGATGGACCTTTGATCTGACCCAGTGTGGCAATCTTATGATCGTATGGTCTTATTTTGCTACCCCTTTTTTTAAATTAAGTAATTGAACATTAATAAGCACAGGAAAGACCAGCAACAAAATAGTATGTTGTCACCCTTCTTTTACCTTTTGTAGTACCCAGAGCTCGACAGACTCCAGACACCAAGTTGCTATAGTGACCAAAAAAAAAGGGACCTGGCGCCTGGGGCTCAGGCACAAGGGCAGAAGCATCAGTAGCTGCCAGTGGGGATCCCAACCCCCGCGGACAGAAGTGCAGGAAGGGACACGTTTGCAGCCAGGAGCATCAGATAGCGGCCCATGGGGATCCCAACCCCCATGGGCAGAAGCGCTATGGTGGCTGGGAGCATCTGTGTTTGCAGGCCTGAAAAAAAAAGTTGAGAGAGAGTTTGCTGCACCAATGGCTCAATACGTTTAAAGGGACAGTAGGATTTAGTAAATAATGGATGGTGAGGGGAATGGAGGGCAGGGGCTGTGCAGGGGGTGGAGGTTGAAGGGGAGAGTCTGGGAAGGGAAACAGAGTTGTAGGATGGTGAAGGGACAGCAGGACAGGGGTTAGAGTGTGGGGGGAAGAGTAAAGAGATGAATGCATGGAAAGTAAAGAGCACACTGTGTATGTGCAAAAGGTGCATCCATCTCCCACCACACACATGTGCACCCCACCTCTGCACCATACTAACAAGCACACACTCCACATATATTCAGGCACCCCACCTGCGCACCGCACAGACACACACTGGTGTAGCTTAAAGGGATGGGGGGTGGGAGAGAGAGGAGAAGGAGTGTGGCAACGACCTCCTGTTGGTACTGTGCAGTGGACTATTAAAAGCCTGATTTATTGTCCCCAAAGAAAATGGGAAAACCGTCTTTGTAAATCAGGCCCTAAAACCTACAAAAGTAACGGTGATACATCTTTTTGGAGTGCAGGGGCGTGCACGGCGACCTAGGTTTCGGCAGGCAGCTCCTAGATTTTTAGGCTGGCTCTTAGATTCCAAGAAAATTTGTCAAGGCCTACTAGTACCATTATTTCTTTTTTGAGATGGGAGGAACAGAACTGCACACAATATTCAATTACGCAGTGAAGTGGAATTATGAAGTGGAAGAAGACAGTATAAAAATAAAGGGCCCAATATTCAGCGCCCGCAGATAGTGCTGCTGAAGTTGTTAGATACCGGCGATGAACTTAAAACCCGGGTATTCAATGCCAGGGCCATATCCGAGCTGCCTGGATTTCCACCAAGCTAACCAGGTCGCGGCAATATTCGGCCATTGCCCAGTTAGCTTCTGAGGTGAAAATTAGGCCAGGGTTTCCTGCGTCTGACTTTCGCTGCGTATCGCTAACCGCGCAGTAGCTCAATATCGCCACTGCCCGGTTAGCAATGGGCGCTGCCCTGGAATGTCCTTAACTCGCCGATGCTAACTGGCTCATCTTAGTGCTGCTGAATATTTCGCAGAGTGGCTTTTACACAGTCTGCACATCTTTTAGTGAGCTGGAATTATCCTGCAGGCTAGATAATATGGGAAACGGAATTAATATGAACATTAACATAGTAAATGACAGCAGATAAGGACCAGCATGGTCCATCTAGTCTGGCCAGTAAGGTGCCAGAATTGTACGTGCCGCTCCAGGCTGTTAACCCCTCTTTATTTAAAAGTTATTTACATTTGTTCTGATTCCATCCTCTCGCTATGTAGTGATGCTGTGTGGCTGTCCCATGCCTTTATGAAGTCTATCAGCATTTTTGTTCCCACCACCTCCTTCAGGAGGGCATTCCAGGCATCCACCACCCTTTCTATGGAAAAGTATTTATTTAATTCACAGATTTATATTTCACTTTTTGCACAGGAAAGAGGGCAGAGCAGTTTAAATTTTATTTTCAGGTAGTTGTCTATCCCTTGGAGGACTTACAATCTCATTTTGTACTTGAGGCAATGGAGGATTAAACTTGCCCAGATTAGAGGAGCAGCGGTGGGATTCGGACCGGGCTTCCTTGGTTCTCAGTCCAGTGCTCCTCTGCTCTGACTAGACCTTCACTCTATTACATGCAGAAGTCCTTCGAAACAGCTTCGGGCAAAGTTTTGTTAAATTTTGTCTTGGCTGATAGATTTCAACAAAGCACTCAGCATCTACAGATATTATTTAATAACTGATAGAAGATTCTTCACTTCTACCATGTAAAATCCTTATATAGATTTGATCAAAAACAAGTTGGAGGTGATACAATTTTATTGAACTACATAATATATTTACAAATGTGTGATTCACAGTGGGATGTTCACTGGTTTAGAAACTGCACTAAAAAGTAGTGTGGGGCCCTCGCGCTAAAAATCCCACACTACCCTGGTAGCGCACATCAGGGTGGGGACTGGGTGGGAAAAGGGTGTTCCTGGCATGTCGGGGCTAGCACAGGCTTTAGTGGCCCGTAGCATGGATCCAAATAATTCTACCTCACTAGGGGGTGTCAGCTGCACCTGTGACTTGGTCTCCTGGGGTGGTTACATATACCTCAACGAGCATAAGTGGGTTAACACACCTGCCTTACGGTTGGGTCTTTTCAGTATGATGTAAAAGAGTATGAAGCCTCTACTTTCAAAACCTCTGGCTAAAAAGCAAACCCCCTGCATCAAATCTACTTCACCAAAATGACCCTACTGCAAGTGCTTTCCTTCCTGTTTTTTCTACTGACAAGCTTGCAATTTTAAGCCACATCTCCTTTTGAAAAGCCTTCTCCCACCCAAAATGCAAGAAGTAATCACTGCTCGGCTCCTAGATCCCCATCCCAAGCCTCCTCTCTCTGGGCCTTGCTCACTATCAGCAAAAGCCCCTGCTCTGTAATGGGGCAGGAGTGCTCTCTAGTCGCTCTAATGCAAAGAGCTGCTGGCTGACTGAAGGCTGTACTGTATCAAGTCTGTGCAGATGAAGGGATTTTGTAGAGAATCAGCTGTAGATTAAAAGGTAGTCGATGGCTCAATATCTTGACAAGATCTTTCAAAGGACTCTATAACCTTAGAACCCCTCTTTTTCTCACATGATGTAAGGGCTTCAAGCTCTGATGATCGTAATGTTACTTCTCAGGTCCGATGCAAGGATTGGAGGTGCCTTAGGTAGGCCCCTCCATCCTGCTACCCCCCTCCACTACCCACCCCCTTTGCCGCTACTGCCGCCTCTGTTCAGGACCTGCAGAGGTGGTGATAACTCAGAAACTACAAGATGGCACTCACCTTAACTCATCGGTGCTGTATCGTTGTTTTTGCCCTCTACCATCGGCCTATTCCATCCCCCTCCAATGCAGACTTCAAATCAGAAATCTGCGTCGGAGGGGGGTGGAAGAGACTGACAGCAGAGGGCAAAAACAGCAAAGCAACACTGGCAAGTTCAGGTAAGTGCTGCCTCACGGTTTCTGAGCTACCGCCGCCGCTACAGGTCCTAGAGAAGAGCGGCAGTGGCTCCAACAGGTGCCTCCGGAGGGCAGGCGCTCTAGGCAGTCACCTGGTGGAAGCACTGGCCTTGGCTCCTCCCACCTCCTGGATTCCTTCAAACCTCGCCAAGTAAATCCACTGATAAACAAAGACCTTGAGGATGGAAGCATTCTGAATCATTCCTGCCACATAGGCTTTGACAAGGAAAATGGTCCTCACTGACCTGCTAGTCTTCCTTGCTCTTCATGTAGTGCATCTGAAAATGAGCTAACACTGCACATGCAACTTTTGTTGATTTTGTATTTTGGTATTTCAAGATGAAATGCTTGGCGTGTATTTTACTTCCTGATCTAACCTAGCTGACTTTTGTCTTTGGGTGACAGCAGACATGATGTTTCACAGCTCGCATGCTTTTACCCCACATTGGGAGAGTGTGTGTGTGTGTTGGAGGGGGGGTTAAGTTTGAAACACATTTCACGTGGATGAACACATTTACCAGTGTAAACACCTCTGAACATCTCCCTCTCACTGTGCACTTCAGAATTATACAAGAATAGATAACATTATGATAATCTCTACAGTAAATGGAAATAAAACAGAAAATACCATCATGCCTCTGTATTGCTCTGTGGTGCAATTACACTTGGAGTTTTTTGGGCAGTTCTGGTTGCTGCATCACAGAAAAGATATAGCAGAATTAAAATAGGCACAGAGGAGGGCAACCAAAATGAGAAAGGGAATGGGATGACTCCCCTGTGACAAAAGGCTAAAGAGATTAGGGTTCTTCAGCTTGGAGATGAAACAGCTTAGGGGAGATATGGTAAAGATCTCTATATGTACCGCATTGCGTACGCCTTGTAGTGCTATATAAATGATCAGTAGTAATAGTAGTAATGACTGGAGTTGAATGAGTAAATCTGAATCAATTGTTTACTCTTTAAAAAAAGAACAAAGACTAGGGGACACTCCATGATATTACTAAGTAGCAAATTTAAAGCAAATTGGAGAACATTTCTTTCCGCACTGCGTAACTGAGCTCTGGAATTTGTTGCCAGAGGACTTGATAAAAGCTACTAGTGTAACACGATTGGAAAAGGTTGGGGACAAGTTCCATAAGCCATTATTAACAAGGTAGATTTAAACAGTACAGAATCTTTCTACCCTTTGGGATCCTACCAGGTAGATCTGAGCTGGTTTGGACACTGTTGGAAACAGAATGCTGAGCTAGATGGACCTTTGGTCTGACCCACTATGGTAGTTTTTATGTTCTTACTTGAAACTACAAGCCACAATTTGTTGACCCTTACTTCTCCTTGAAGCTGTAAAATGTATGTGAAGAACAACATTTTACACTATCATTTAATTCATCATTAATAAACAGTGATACATTTGCAATGCAATTTGCATCTTCAGGAACAGATTTTAGAGGAGTTATATTAAATTAGATGATTACATCTTGAAACACAGGCAAAACTTAATAAGAGCTAATATGAGAAAACCAATTGAATCCATCTTTAATTTGAAAGCCATAGTTCTAAGAATTTCAAATTATATCAGGAACACAGTGTAGAAGACTGTGGCATTGTCGTCTCTTTTTAGGATTGAATCCAGTGTTTGAATGGCTTATCCCTTTGGCTTTCAAAAATTACACCTTTGGAATGACATGCTATATGGGTTTCACCTGCTGTCATACTATTTATTTATTTTATTTATTTAACATCTCTTATATACCACGCTCTTTGTCATCAGTGCGGTTTACATTGAACAATATAACACTTGGTCAGTTAAATTAGACCGTCGTCTACATATATTGTATTTAGCAAAATTGTACCTAGTTAATTAATGTTTCATGTAAAACAGACCTGTTAATCTGTTCATTCCTTGTTCACTGTAAACCGCACCTGATCTGTGGAAGGTAGCGGTATATAAGCAACTGTTAAATAAATAAATAAAATAAATAGAACAGGGAGTTAACATGGAGGTAACTTGGGGGAACTATTTACATTCTTAGTTCAAATACATTTAGCTCTAGGTTCGGTGTAGGTTATTGGACTCATATAGCTGTGGTTTGGGGTTGGGAGGGAGGGGAATGGTGAGGGGAGGGAATATCAAGATGAGTGAAATACGTGAGGAAAAGGTGGTGTTTGAGGGCTTTTCTGAACGACCTAAGGTCCTTGATTGCTCTAATGCTGGGAGGGAGCGTGTTCCAACATCTAGGAGCATAGTTCGAGAATGCCCTATTGATGGAGGTCTGGTTGAGCTTTGTAGATTCGCTTGGTATGAGTAGCGTGTCTGCAGTCAGTGTTCTCCTAGGTCTGTTGTTTGCAGTGTGTGTGATGAGGTCAGAAATAGATGCAGGTGACATTTTGTTAAAGGCCTTGAAGGTAGTGAGGAGGGCCTTGTATAGGATTCTGGAGCATACTGGGAGCCAGTGAAACTCTTTTAGAATGGGGGAGATGTGGTCATTCCTTGAGGCTCCACAAAGTACGCAGGCTGCTGCGTTCATGGCTAGCTGTAGAGGGTTGAGGGTGGTTTTCAGGAGACCATGAAGTATTATATTGGCATAATCGAAGTGCAATGTAACTATCGCTTGGAAGATGGTGCGGAAGTCTCCGGGTTCAATCATAGGTCTCAGGTGCCGAAGGGTTTTGACCTTGAAATAGATAGTTTTTACGGTGTGTTTTATGTGTTCCTTGAAGTCCAACTGTTGATCCAATGTGACACCAAGATACCGTATATTGGATTTGACTGGGAGTTCTGCGTCTCTGACTTTCAGCACTGGTGGAGGAGAGAAACCTTTATTTCTTGTTATTATTAGGACTTCTGTTTTTTTGAAATTTATACGGAGGTTCTGAGTGAGTAGCCAGTCCGTTATTGCATTGAAGCAGTTGATTAGTACAGTGTAGTCCGGGCAAGTGACAGTTATAGGTGTAAACAGCAGTACGTCGTCTGCTTACATGAGGCAGGATATGCCGAAAGAGTGGGCAATGTCACAGACTGGCTGCATATAGATATTAAAGAGCAGGGCCGACAGGGAGGAACCTTGGGGTACACCCTGTTTCTGCTGGAAAGGTTCGGATGTGTCGTTACCAATGCGTACTTGCTGCCATCTGTGTTCGAGGTAGGATTTGCACCAGTTCCATGCTTGGTCCTGGATTCCCTTCTCTTGAAGCCGCTTCAGGAGCTGCAAATGATCTACGGAGTCGAACGCAGCTGCTATATTGAGGAAAATTAGTGCAAAGCCATTCTTGATGCTGTTTATTCCATTGATGAGTGTATTGGTTAGTACCGTTAGTAGAGTTTCTACACTGTGGGCTTCTCTGAATCCATGTTGACATGGGTCTAATGGGGAGGCTGTATCAACATGTTGCTGAATCTGCCTCTGGGTCAACTTCTCTAGAATTTTAGCTAGTAATGGGATACTAGAGATTGGTCGGTAAGAATCCTCTTTCTTCGGATCCAGCTGGTTGTTTTTAAGTAGTGGACGAATGGATGTGTGCTTGAGGGCATCTGGGAAGACTCCGGCTTCGAAGGACAGCTTGGCAATGTTGGCTATGAATGGGCTGAGTTGAGAGCGCATAGATCTGATCCAATGGGCTGGACAACGATCAGTTGGTGCAGTTGTAGTGTTGATTGAGGCGATGATCTCCTCGATGGTCTTTGCTGAGGGAGGTGAGATTTTGGTGAGTGGAAACTGCATGTGGGGAGTTTTGGAGGGTTCATGTGTTGTTGTTGTGTTGATCTTTATTGCCTTGCATTGAATGTAGTTCGCGTATGCCTGGGGTTGAATGCTTTCTTGCTGAGGTGGGGAAGGTTGGTTGGTAAAGGATTTTACTAGGTTGAATAGGTCTCTTGGCTTATTTAGTGAGCATTTGAGGATCTCAGTGTGGAATTCCTTCCTCTTGGCCCATGTTGATTCTTGATGTTTCAGATGTTATAAGTAGATGATTTGGTCAGAGGTTCTACGGGTAGTTCTCCATTTTCTCTCAAGTTTTCTGAGGTGGAGCAGGGAAGCTCGGAGATCAGGGGAGAACCAAGGAGCAGACTGCTTTTTAGTGATGTCACTGTCGGGTATGGTCTTTTTGTAGAAGGCTGGTTGATGAGCATATGATGAGAGGGTATCATTCCAGTTGGAGACCATTTCGTTGAGGCTGACTGAGGGTCCGGCGAGCTTTGGAATTGTGCAGTTCCTGAACATCTCACTGTTGAGTTGCTTGAAGCGGGCGGCTCTTGATATCTCCTTTTTGTTTGAGCGGTGGCATGTGGTTTGTTGCATTGGTATATGAAATGTTATCAGGTTATGGTCTGACCATGGAACAGGAGTGATGGCAATGTTGAATTGTTTTGTCATTCTCATAACTGGATGGGGTACGAAGATTAGATCCAAGAGGTTCCCACCTTGATGGGTGGGATCAATCACTACTTGCTTGTAGTTAAGGTCGGACATTGCTTCTAGGAAGGTATTGGCTAGGGTGGGTTGAGTGGAAACAAGATTAAAGTCTCCCAACAGCCAGTTAGGTTTGGAGGGGTTTTCTGGGTTACAGGCTAAGTCAATAATGTCTGAGAGTTCATCTGACTCAGACCCTGTTGCCCTATAAATGAGGTTAATAGTATTGAGTTTATTGGTAATGGTTAGTGTGTTCAGGTGCTGTGTGCTCCTGGTCAGGTTAGCCTGATATTGTAGCGCTGTTTTTGCAAGTACCAGTACACCTCCACCTCTTCTGTTTTCCCTGTTACAGGTGTATATTGAGAAGTTAGGTGGTGTGAGGTGGTTTAGAATTACGTTGTCCATGTCAGAAAGCCATGTTTCCGTGACCATTAGTATGTCTAAATTGTGGGTGGCTATTAGGTCCGTGACTACCGGCCATTTATTACGGACCAAGCGTGCGTTGATGAGTGCACATCTAAGATCCTGCTGAGGCTTAGCTCCTTTGTCTTCTGTGGGGGTTGTGATTTCCAAGGATACATAAAGCAAGTGTGACTGCCTTTTATGATGAGGGCTTGTGGGTGGTTGGTATTGATTGTTGTGGTGTTTCCTGCTGGCATTTTGGATTAGTTGGATAGGGTTGTAGCCATTTGCAGCAGCATCAGAATCATGGAGTGTGCTGGCTAGTGTGCAGATTAGGGCAAGAGTAAATAAGGAGGGGGCCATTATGATGTTCTAGAGGTTTGTTTTGTGTCAATGAGTACTGTGTAGAGGGGTTTGTGCGTTTCTGGTGGGGAGAGGGGTGGGAGTAGGTAGGACGGAATGCAGAGTATGGATGAGTACGGGGATAAACAGCTCCAGGGATGCTTTTGGGTGTTATATTCTAGTTTAGCTATACTTAGTTCAGCAGTTCAGTTACTTAGTAGCAGATGTTTATAAACAGTCATGAACTAGATACTTTGTAACGGAGGTCTGTAATGAACTATGTATCAGATACTTTGTAACAGATACTTTCAACAGATACTTTGTACGGCAGTCAAAGTTACATCAGGCTAGTAGCAGGGGTATGCCGACTTTGTAAAGCAGGCTAATTACAACAGGCAGGTATGTAAACTTATGGTGGTGGCAGGTGGTGTCTGCTTTATGAAAATTTGATGCAGTGCATATGTATTACAGGTTAGAGTTCAGGTACCTTAGGCTTTCTGAGCTAGTCGTTTTGCATCCAGTTCTTACGCTCTGTTGCTGTGGTGGTGAGGAAGGCTGAGTTGACTGTGTAACATTTGTGAAGAGGCAGAGAAGTTGGAGAGGAGCGAGCTCGACCGTGAGGGAGCTCGAGCTGCTGAATCGTTGAAGTGATGCAGATATATCCCTGAGATTTGTGATGGCTTCTTGGTGCTCACGTGTGTGCCACTGCCTAAGGGCCATGCCAAAGGGCCCTCTGGCGCGGGCCCGCAAGGCGCGGGTGCGCCTTCTGGCGCTCCTGTTTTAAACTGGAAGGGCTGCCCCGATTGGGCAGGAGGAGCTGGCTGGAACGTCGGCGATGGCCCGGGATGGAAAAAGCACACTCCCTCCGGGGAGCTGTGCAGGGCTGAAGAGAGGGTCGCTGTTTCTGGCGCTCCTGTTTTAAACTGGAAGGGCTGCCCCAATTGGGCAGGAGGAGCTGGCTGGAACGTCGGCGATGGCCCGGGATGGAAAAAGCACACTCCCTTCGGGGAGCTGTGCAGGGCTGAAGAGAGGGTCGCTGTTTCTGGCACTCCTCTTTTAAACTGGAAGGGCTGCCCCGATTGGGCAGAAGGAGCTGGCTGGAACGTCGGCGATGGCCCGGGATGGAAAAAGCACACTCCCTCCGGGGAGCTGTGCAGGGCTGAAGAGCTGTGACTTAATTTTTACTTATTCTCAGAGCTCGCCCCCAAATTATTTTTACAGTACTTGCAACAGGGTGACTTGGAAATGAATGGATGGCAGCGAGGAGTGAAGCTGGCCACTCTGGTTTAAGTGCTTTGCATCACATTTGTAGTACAACATTTAACAAATTACTGGTCTTTATCTTTTTACTGCATGGCGGTTTAGAGTTCACAGTATAACTGTTCTTGCCCTCTTCACAAGACTGTAATAATCTTGGCATTCTATGGAACTCTTGGGTGAACTTTAGAGTGAGGCCAATTGCAACTTACCAGAAATAACTTACGGTTCTTAAAACGCTGTGAAAACAGGTAAAATACTTAGACACTTTTCTAGCAGGTTACAAGATTAGACAGCTCTTCAGCAACAGGAAGCACTCCTCAGTTCACAGCATGATTCTGGCTAGTTCCTTGTCCTCTTTCACCACGCTACAGTTTACAGTCTCTGGTCTCTATTAAGTTGCATGAATGCATTAACATGTTAGTGGGTAATTAACGAAAGTTAATTGCTGGATACAAATGATAAACTGTGTTAACATGGCTTTTAGAGGGTAATTTTATGAAGTCACACCTTGTTAAATGCGCAACTGCCATGTGTCAATTGCACAGATTTTATAAAGTCAATTACACATGTACTTTATTTTCTAAAATAAGAGTGCAAGTAGTGGGATATGTGCAGAAAATATAGGCACGATCACTTACACCAACCCTATGTCAAGTGTAAATGCCCACACCTATATTTCTCAGGAATGCACTAAATTAAAGTATTTTATAATTTACATGTGTAAATTTGCACCTTGCCCGGGCTCCACCCATGTGCACGCCCACAGTGAAAGGAGACGCCATTGGCCTTACACACATACTTCAAGAATAGCGATCGGCTAAACTATGCACATAAAAGCCTATCTATGTGCGTAAGTTACTGAAAATACATGATATATGTGGGTTGATGGCATGTAACATTCCACAGCTCATTATAAAATTCCCCCCTAATGTAAAAAAACATAAGACTCAGTGTGCAGAAAAATAATAGTAACATAGTAAATGACGGCAGATAAAGACTAGTATGGTCCATCTACTGTAGTCTGCCCAGTAAGATGGCAAGAGCAGGTGCACCCACCGCTCTGTGCACCCCTCCCCATGTCTTTGTTTAGGAGTGAACCCACCGCTCCATGTAGGACACCCCTATTTGTTGAGAAATTAGATAGTTAAGTTTGTTTTGATTTTATCCTGTTGCTGTAAAAGGATCCACTGTGTCTGTCCCATGCCATTTTGAATTCTGTCACTGTATTTGCCCCCACCACTTCCATCGGGAGGGCATTCCAAGCATCCACCACCTGTTCAGTGAAAAAGTATTTCCTGACATTGCCTCTCAATTTACCCCCTTGCAGCTTCATGTTATGCCCTGTAGTTTTACAGCTTCCCTGTCTTTGGAAGAGGTTTGTTTGTTCATTATTTCTCTTTAAGTATTTAAAGGTCTGAATCATATCTCCCCTATCCCTCCTCTCCTCCAGAGTGAACATATTTAGGTCTTCAAGTCTCTACTCATAAGGCTTCTGACGCAGGCTCCAAATCATTTTGGTCGCCTTCCTCTGAACAGTTTCCAGTCTTTTTACATCCTTTGCAAGATATGGTCTCCAAAACTGAACACAGTATTCCAAGTGAGGCCTCACCAGTGACTTATACAGGGGCAATTAGTACCTCTTCTTTTCTGCAGGTAATTCCTCTTTGTATGCAGCCCAACATCCTCCTGGCTTTTGCCACCGCCTTGTCGCACTGTTTTGCCACCTTGAGATCCTCAGAAATAATCACACCAAGGTCCTTCTCCTGCTCCGTGCACACCAACCTCTCACCCCCTATCGTGTACATTTCCCTTGGATTTCTGCTTCCCAAGTGCATGACACTGCACTTCTTCGCATTAAATCTTAATTGCCAAGAATTAGACCATTTTTCCAGCTTTTGTAGATCTTTCCTCATGTTATCCACTCCCTCAGGGGAGTCCACTCTGTTGCAAATTTTCGAGTCATCTGCAAAAAGACAGACTTTTCCATTCAGTCCATCAGCAATGTCACTCACAAATACACTGAACAGTGCCAGTATCAAAGGCTTTGCTGAAATCCAGGTAGATGACATCCATCGCATGCCCCTGATCTAGTTCTCTGGTCACCCAGTCAAAGAACTCAATCAGATTTGTTTGGTAAGATCGTCCTTTGATTAAACCATGTTGTCTCGGATCATGCAACCTGTTAGTTTTGAGAAAGTCCACTATTTGCTCTTTCAGGAGCGCCTCCATTACTTTTCCCAACACCGATGTAAGGCTCACTGGTCTGTAGTTTGTCACTTCTTCCCTGTCACCACTTTTGTGAAGAGGTACCACATCAGCCATTCTCCAGTCCTGGGGAACTTCTCCTGTTTCCAGGATTTGTTGAAAACATCCTTTAACGGCCCTGCAAGAACCTCTCTGAGCTCCTTCAATATCCTGGGATGTATCCCATCTGGTCCCATGGCCTTGTCCACTTTCAGTTTTACAAGTTGCTCTAACACATCATCTTCTGAGTGGCATCACATGCAAATGCATGCAAATCAGTTCATTATTATGTGCAGTGCAACAAGAAAATTAACTACATCTTTAGAGGTGTGTGATGGAGTGTATGGGAAACTCCCCAGCCAAGGCCAGAACCGGTGAGGTATTGCTCTGGTAAGAGCTTAAACCCCTGTCCCTTTAAGAGAATAGGCTGGAGAATGCCTGGGGAAGATGTGGCCAGGTCCAGAAATTTAAACTAGGAAGCAGGAGACCTGGGGGAGAGAGAAGGCCGGAGGTCTAGAGCATACTGAACCACTTACCTTTGAAAGGAAGCCTGTTAAGAAGGTAGGAAGTGTTTTTGCCTAGGGCAACAGAGGGTTTTAACCCTATGTATGCCTGAAAACCCAAGGAGGGCCACGGCAGTTGTCTGGAAGCTTGTCCCAAAATAAAGTATATTTTCTTTAAACCTCCACATTAGAAGCCACCACCCAGGAAAAAGATTTAGGAGTCATCGTGGATAACATGTTAAAACCCTCCACCCAGTGTGCAGCGGCGGCCAAGAAAGCAAACAGAATGCTAGGTATCATAAGGAAAGGGATGGAGAATAAAACAAAGGATATTATAATGCCTCTGTATCGCTCCATGGTACGACCGCACCTTGAATATTGTGTGCAATTCTGGTCACCGTATCTTAAAAAGGACATAGCGTTATTAGAAAAAGTACAGAGAAGAGCCACCAAATTGGTGAAGGGGATGGAAGGCTACTCCTATGAAGAGAGGCTAAAAAGGTTAGGGCTCTTTAGCCTGGAAAAGAGACGGCTGAGGGGAGATATGATAGAGGTCTATAAATTAATGAATGGAGTGGAACAGATAAACGTGGATCAATTGTTTACACTATCAGAATATAGAAAGACTAGGGGACATGTAATGAAGCTACAGGGTAAACTATTTAAGACAAATAAGAGAAAATATTTTTTCACTCAACGTGTAATCAAACTCTGGAATCTGTTACCGGAGGATGTGGTAAGGGCTGATAGTATAGCTGGGTTTAAAAAAGGTTTGGACAAGTTCCTGGAGGAAAGGTCCATAAACCACTATTAAAAAGGGACCCAGGATATCAATGCTTGACCCAGTACAAGCATTGTGGAACTTGTGTCTTTTGGGGAAACTGCTAGGTACGTATGACCTAGATTGGCCACTGTTGGAAACAGGATACTGGGCTTGATGGACCTCGGTCTGACCCAGTATGGCATGTCTTATGTTCTTATGTTCTTATGTTCTTTCTTGGCTGTGGAGTCCTGAGTCATGCCTCACATTGACCACATCTATCACAAGGTGTTATTAACTTTCTCCAGGGAGCACTGGCTCCCTACCTGATTTCCCCAGAGGCCAGATCTCCTAGTTAGGTCATCTCATCAAAGAATCTGACATTCCGTGTAAAAAAACTGCATTGCAGGCCAATGTGTCTAATTCAGCATAGTACTAGATAGATTAGCAGGTATATAGTAACTTTATGATGAAAGGTTAGGGCCAGAGCCAGGACCGGCCCATCCACTAGGTGGGCTAGGCGGCCATCTAGGGCAGAAGACCTCTGTGGGCAGCATGGGTCGGCACCTGCGGCAGGCCATGTGCTTTGGCACACATGGCCTGCCAATTCTGACTCTCCTCCGATAGGACATTGTGTCAGACGGGGGGCCAGAAGTGGCAGGCCATGTGTGCTGAAGTACATGGCCTGCCGCGGGCTGCTGCCATGCCGAACAGCCGCCTCCTGCTCTGCTGGAACGTGGCAACTGGAAGTGACAGCATGGCTCAGCACGGGGGGAAGGGGGGGGGCGGCATGGCCGGGGGGGGGGGGCATGGCCGGGGCTTCTGCTTGGGATGGCATAAACCCTTGGCCCGGCACTGGTTAAGGTCTACAGTGCCACTAAAGCCCCTTCACTTCCACCAAAAGAAGGGTTTATAATGAAGGAACTGACTAATGAATTGCTAGCAGGTGCTTCTCCAATGCAGTACTAATCTAACAATATAGTTCATGAATAGCTCCAATATCAGTTTGACTTATGAATCAGGATTTAATCAGTTTTTTTTAAGAACTCTAACATTGCATAATTAAATCTCTTGGATCTTCATTAAGATTTTGCACAGCAAACAGGAGATGCAGAAAAGTTTAATATGTAATGTGAGATTTACCTAATATTGTAGTGCTTGAAATTCAAGCTGAAGAAAAGAGTTGCAGCCTGCTAGGTGAACTATCCATAGGCTCCCCAGGAGCTGACATCGACTCAACGGCATTTAACAACAGTAACAACAGACATGAAATGCACGTTATATTAAACCAGGAATTACAAAATAAAAATAATGTAACAGTTTAGAGTTTTTATAAGACAATCTTTTCCTTTGCTTTTGGGACCTATATACTAAGGCGCTTGTTTACTACAAGGCGTTAGCCGCTACCACGGGGCTAATGCAGATTTATCCCGTGGTGGTAGCAGCTAACGTGAGAGAAATGCAGATATCGTAGGTACTTTTCAGTGATAGCTGCATTTTCTGTGGTGGACTGGTGGAGGGGGGTGGGCAGAGAGTAACCGTGTTGAGTGTTGCCATCCAGCGTGCAAAACTATATCGCGGAGTGGCTACCAAAAATAGTCAGTCACGGCCCCCCACCCCACTACCCCGATCAGGCCCCCCTTGATGCAACAATATTATCGGTGCCATGGATGTAAAGATCCATGGCACTGACAATTAAAAAAAATTCTCTTACCTCCCCTGGACAGCTCTTGGTCCCCATTGGGAACTGTCCAGGGGTATCAGTGCACCGCCCAGCCAGAAACAGTATTTGACTAGCAGGTTCAGTGCCCAAGGGGTTCCCCCTTCCTGATCCTTTAAAAAAACCTGTCTATGCAGTCGGGGTCCCAATCCCCCACCCCTGCCCCCTTAAAACAATGAGTGCTGGCTAACCAGTCAGATTGGGCCCCCCGTTCCATACATTTTATCCCTGGTTGTCCGATGGTCAATGGGGTCAGGAATGGTCCTCCCACTCCTGTCTCCGTCATCAGGCTCGCCCAAAATGGACACGATCACATGGTCTTGCCACCTAGGGGGCTGCAACATGAGATCATGGCCATTTTTGTTAGTACTACTGAGGAGGGCAGGAGTGAAGCAGGTATCGCGGGCCTCCATGGTAAATCCAAATCCACAACGGTATCTGGGGGGAGGGGGGAGAAAACTGGGAACGCCTCCTGCAGACACCGTGGAAGTTTTAGGCTTAACTGGGGGTGTTAGGTAGCTATCGCACTGCAATAGCTGCAAATGGACCACAGTTTAGTAAACATGCCCCTAAAGATTAAAATGCAATTAAAGATAATTTTATAACTGCGGATGCATGTAAAAGGTATATACAAACTTTCAAAAGAAAAATATATATGCACTTCTGCTTTGAAAATTATTTCAAGGAATTTAGGTGCATGTTTACTAATCTGTGTTACCAGGCAATGCAGGGTTCAGCACACGCCAAGAGTGCCGCATTAAAAAGCACCATCCACTAAAAATGCGACCATGTTAAAAATCCTGCATTATCTAAGTAGAATGGGTTGGGGGTGAAGACTGGACAGTTCTGTGGTGGAGCATGCACATCATACCAAACAACAGGAGCGTAGGGGTGCTGCACAATCCCTGTTAGTAACATGGGGATGTGGCACTGAATATCTGGCTTTAGCACTAACCGCCATTGTGGCATTTACAAATTTGTGCACAGTAATACTCCTACGCAGCTTAGAGGGAACATTGCTGGCAACACTGTCATTATTACATTTTAATAAACTCTGATTAATATTATAGCGCCATCCTTTGGGTGGGACCTGAACTGCCAAATGAGCAGCGTGCAAATTTAAACTAAGCAATCATGATCAGCTGCAGATGCAAAATAGTTCCGTTTTTATATGCTGCTTTATACGAATAATCAAAATGTGTCTCAGTATTATATTTATTGGTGTGTACCATGTTCTTCCGTGTGTACACGGCTCATGTGTAACACTGGTCCGGCCGGAGGGGACATTCAGTGGCACAGCCCAGTTAGTGCTGCTGAATATCCCTCTCAGCAGTGTTTATTTGGTTAGCAGGTCCCACCAATTGGATAAACCTCTTTGAATATCGGCACGAAAGATTTTAAAAGTTTCTGGAAACTAAAATAATTAGATTCCAATGGCAAAGATTCTGGCAACGAGTTCCTTATGAGGGACTACAAACTGAAAAAGCCACTTTCTGTGTGATTGCCAAACGCGCCAAAAGAACTGAAAGAATAAAAAGTAAATTAGTTCCAGAAGAACATAAGGCTCTGTTTGTTTGAGCCCGAATGAGTTATCTTGCCAAATAAATAGAGAAACCATTCTGCAAAACTAAAAAAAAAATATAACAAATTTTACAAACGATTCTCAACACTACAGGAAGCCAATGCAGTTGCTCCAGCACAGGAGACACATGATCCCTAGGTCTCCATTGCATAATTAATAAGGCAGCTGAATTTTTGATCAGCTGCAAGGCTCTTAGTGATTTAGCTAGAAGACCACAAAACAATGCGTTACAGTAATCTAGTTTCCCAATAACGAGAGACTAGATCACTGTACCAAACCAGATATTGCAATATAATATCTAACACTTCTTAGAAATTGTAACTCGTATGAGCAACTATGATCAATTTCTTTAATGTAAGGTTTAAAAGTTAATTTGGAGTCTCAACTCCCCCCCCCCCCCCAGCAAGACTACGTACATTATTCTGGACCATGAGCATGAAGCCATCAACAGTGATGTGCAGTTCAGAGGACAACACAGCATTACTCACCCAAAGAATTTCAGTTTTTGCTATATTTAATGCTAATTGACTCTGAATCATCCAAGCTTTTATAAGGTTAAAACAATCTCTTACCATCTCAAGTACATTGGTAACAATGGTAACTGGAAGGACAAGTTGTGCATCATCTGCGTAAATGCTAAAATCAGAATCATGTGTCAGCTCAGAGTCCTGAGGAGCACTCGATTACAAAGGAAACCGAGTAGAGATGGAACTATGAAAGTCAACCTTCTGGAAATGGACCGTACAAATAAGTAAACTGTTTCAAAACAGTCTTTTGAAACCCCAAAATAGTCAACTGATTCAATAAGATAACAACCAAGAGCATCAAATGTGGATGCTAAATCCAAACAAACAAATAATCTTGATCCATGCCTATCTAATGCATGATGAAATGATTCCAATAAAGAAATTAACAGAGTCTCTGTACTGTGCTTATGAGGAAAACCACATTGGTATTCATCTAAGATCTGATTTTCATCAATATAATCTAACAACTGAATCAACACAAACCTCAATAATTTTGACAAATGCAGGCAAGTACAAGATTGGATGATAACTAACACAGTCTGTAATGTCTAAATTAGGTCTCTTAAAGATAGAATGAATCAATGGAGAAATTTTACATACCTGCTAATTTCCTTTCCTTGAATCCTGCCAGACCTGTCCAGTCGAGTGGGTTATGCCCCCCAGCCAGCAGGGGAGGGAAGACTAGAGCAGCTTTCAGTTATGACATCAATAGCATATATTCTGGTGCAGCATTGAGAGAAGCCAGTATGATACTTCCCAAGCAGAACATAAGACTGAAAAACTCAGAAAAAATATTAATCAATCTCAAATTCAACTCTTGACTTTGCAGAGGCACTGATACTGATAATACAATTAAAGGCAGCAGGACCTCCACACCTCCAGGAGTTGCCTTCCCAGGGTGGGTACTGAACTGGTCTAGCAGGATTCAAGGAAAAATAAATTAGCAGGTATATAAAATTTCTCCTTCCTTATCATCCTTCTAGACCAGTCCAGATGAGTGGGATGTACCTAAGCAGTCAGGACCCAGGGTGGGAGGAAGACAATGTTCCAGACAGAACTGCTCTGCCAAAGGAGCCATCTGCTCCATCTCCTACGTACAGTCTGTAGTGCTTTACAAAAATGCTCAGGGATGACCAGGTAGACTTACGATGTCTTCTGAAGACACCAAGACAGACTCAGCCCATGAGGAGGCTTGAGAGCCAGCCCATGAGGAGGCTTGAGAGCTCTCGAGTGAGCTCTGACTCCCTCTGGCATGCATTTTCCACACAGGAGGTAGGCTGAAGTCTCTCTAATCCAGGGGGTAAGCAAGGACTTGGCAGCTACTTGCCCTTTCCTTGAACTGCTGAAGAGGACAAAGAGATGGTTTGGCCACCAGAAGGAATTAGTAGTCTCCAGATACTTCACCAACCCCTTCCTCATGTCTAAAAGATGTAGTAAGGAGTCTGACTGAAAGTCCTCCTCTAAGCAGCACCTTTGGGAGAAAGGACAGCATCATCCTAGGAGACAGAGGCTGAAAAGATGGCCAGAAAGGGCTCCCTTTAAGTCAAGGCCTGTAGCTTCAACACCCCCTGGTGGAAGCAATAGCCTTCCAAAGGTGCTCCAAAATGGACCTTTCATCACCTTCAACACCAGCAGAAGGCCTGGCCACAGGAGTGGATGAATCTGCTTCACCCCCTTGAGGAATACATTGGGTTGTGCCACTAGGGACACCTCCTAAACTTGCCCCCAGTAGCATGCAAGGGCTACCACCTGAACCTTGACAGAGGTTCAGAGCTAAACTCTGATCCAAACCAGACTGTAAGGAGGACAAAATGGCCACAGTGTCTGCCCACTTGGCATCCAGGGCCTGAGAACA
The DNA here is from genome assembly GCA_033557465.1 of Ichthyophis bannanicus. Lineage (NCBI taxonomy): Eukaryota > Metazoa > Chordata > Amphibia > Gymnophiona > Ichthyophiidae > Ichthyophis > Ichthyophis bannanicus. The sequence goes on from CM066037.1 coordinate 417,196,416, forward strand.
ACACTACTTTCCAAAACTCTTCAGAAACTAACAGAGGCCAAGGACATAGAGGCCCTCTGAGCCTTAAGAAGGATATCAACTACTGCCCCAGGATATCCTTTCTTAGATAACTTGTGCCTCTCAAAGGCCAGGCCATCAGCAAGAAGGGCCTGGAGTCCTCCATGACCAGGGGACTCTGCCACAGCAGGACCCTCCTGAGGTAGCAGTAGAGCGCACCCTGCCAACAGGGTCAAGAGAATGTGTAGCTTGGCTTGCGTGACCAAACTGGTATCAATAGAATGACCAAGCCCAGGTGTGACTGAATCCTATGCATAGGCTGTCTCAACAAGAGCCATGGAGAAAAGACATACAGAATACTCTCCTCGGGGCCACACCTGCAAAGGGCATCCAAACCCTACCAAGGATCCTTCCTGCAACTGAAAAAGTTCTTCACTTTGGTATTCTCTTGGGAGGCTATCAGATCGAACATTGGCAGGCCCCACTTCAACATGATGAGGTTGAATGTGTGAAGGCTTACCTTCTACTTGCCAGGATCCACAGTGTTCCAGCTCAAAAAGTTGGCCTGTACATTGTTGACTTCCACAATGTGTACCATTCACAGAGCCACCAGTTGAGCCTTTGCCTGGTGACAAAGTGCCACCAAATCCATGGCCACTATGACACTGCGTGCCACCTTGCTTGCTGATGTAAGTCACTGCTGTGGCATTATCTGAGGACACTCTGACTGCCTTGCCCTCTAGGAGGGTCTGGAAGCTCTCCATAGCCAGGCTCCAGCTCCTGCTTGTCTGCCATGAACACCATGGCTTTTGAGAAGGTGTGAGGGGCTGTGGGAAGGCCAAACAGCAGGGCCTTCCCACAACCCCTCACACCTTCTGGCTTAGGATGAAGAAGTGGAGAAACCATTAATGTCTTTCCCTAATAGGAATATGGAAGTACGCCTCAGAAAAATCCAAGAAGTCAGAAACTCCCCTTGTCAGACCAATCTAATAACCAAACTGAGGGTCTCCATGCATGAAAGGAGCACTCTGAGTTTGGTACTGACTGCTTTCAAATCCAGAAATGTATTGAAGGAACTGCCTTTCTTTGATATCATGAAGTAAATGAAATACTGCCCCTGACCTTCTTCTGTGGAGGGCACAGGTATTATAGCCTGCAACCACAGAAAGCAATGAAGTGTTTCCTTGATTGTCAATCTCTTGGCTACTAGAAGATTCCAGAATGGCATCCCAAAGAGGCTCTTCAAACTTCAGCGCATACCCCTTTTCAAGGACCTAGAGAATCCATTGGTCTGATGTTATGTGAGTCCGTTCTGAGCAAAACAGCCAGAAACAACTTGACCACCTGTCCCTCAGAAGGGATCCACTAGATCTCATTGAATGGGCTTACCAGTTCCTTAGAATGTTCCTGCTGAGTCCTGCAAGCACTGAGATCCAAGAAAGGGCTGATCTTTTTGGGTTTAGACCGACAGGAGGAATAGATAGCACCAGAACTTTTTCTGGCCCATGTTCCCCAATGAGTGCTGCGAGATAAACTTATGGGTGATCTTTGGGGTCCTTTGTGGATGAGCTTCTCTCAGTTCCTTCATCAGCTTTTCTAGGTTTTCATCGAAGTGCAACCTTCCCTTAAAGAGGAGCTTGTTCAGCTGCAGCTTGGACAAAGGATCAGCAGACCAATTCTGGAGGAAGAGTCACCTTTAGGCAACCATAGTCGCCATGGCCTTAGAGGAGTTCCTAATCAAGTCGTACAGGACATTCACCACAAATGACACTCCAGACTCCACTGAGAAGACATGAGCTGTCACAAGAGTTCAAGGAGGGGAAAGGGGCCAGATGGATGTTTCAAGGCTCCGTTAGGAGCAGTGTCACCACAGAAGTCTGAACAAAGGTATAAAGGTCCAACTAGTGAGAAAGACCAACAGCCATGGAACCTTTGTCTTCACCAGAGGAAGCTCCCTTCCTCCACTGACTCTTCCATTAGAACAGGGAATCCTCTTAATCTCCCCAGACCTTCCTCCCATATGCAACAATAAAGAATAGAGGTGACTAAACCCCTCTTCATGTCGCTGCTCAGAGCCAGCTGTATATGAGCCTGGGCCCCAGAGGGTTCTCAACCAGCCTCAGACTGCAGTTGCCTGACCATACTCTCCCTCTACCTGGACCATTCAGCCCTTCAAAATGGTCAACATTTCTGTTGATGGGAAAAATGGGGGAGACACGGCATAGGCTGCAAAATTGGCATTAGGACCCAGGCTCCTCTATGAGGGAGTCCTGAAATGCCCCAAAAAATGTGTCATGTGGAGACTCAATGCACTCAGGCAAAAAAACCTGCTGCTTCATAATTAAAATGCCAGGGACCACATGCTGCATCTGGCAGTGCGGTTCAGCACTGGAGTGGCAAAGGAACAAAGACTGTGAAGAAAATCCCGACAAACCATGGTAAAAAAAGGAACCCCTATCAAAAAGAGGATCCCTGTTCCTGTCAGGCTGGCTAAAGAAACCTGAGAAGGGTTGCCCCAGATTCCCACACAGGACCAGAGAAGCCCGGTTGCCTTAAAGAATGCTTTTTGAAGCTGCTTTATTTAAGCAGCAAAACAGAGAGCCAATTGAAAATATAGAACTAGAAAAAAATTAAGAGAAAGGAAGCAATGCTTGTAGATAGTGAGAGGAAAGAGTAGTTACTCACCTGTAACAGGTCTTCTCCAGGAGCAGCAGGAATCAGTCCTCACATATGGGTGATGTCGGCGCCGACGGAGCCCTCGTGCGGAGCATTTCCCCAGCTTTCAAGGAAAGTCTTTGGGAATGCAGCAAGCATGCATGGTCCTCTTCCCACCCAAGGGTACCATCTTGCTCAGTCTGATGACATAGCTAAAAGACAGCAAAAAAACAAAATTAAGTATATGATTGCAACTCCAGGGAAGGAGGGAGGGTCGTGAGGACTGATTCCTGATGCTCCTGGAGAACACCTGTTACAGGTGAGTAACTACTCTTTCTCCAGGACCAAGCAGGAAGTCAGTCCTCACATATGGGACTCCCCAGCTCTAGGCTACCGGGAACCCTAAGCTGAAAAAATGGCTCCCTCTCAAGAGCCTCAGCATTCGTGATAAGAATATCCTCTGAGAATGCCCCTGTACGGTAGCCCAACACAAGGGCCGGAGGGTAGGAGTTGCCTAAACCTCAAAGAGATTACGAAGTACCGCCTGTCCAAAAGCACTGTCCCTTCAGGACTCTCTCTCGAGGTAGTAATGGGCTGCAAAAGTCTGGCTTGAAGATCAAGTTGCGGCCCGGCAGATGTCGGCCAACGGAACAGAGCGGAGATGAGCTACTGATGCGGCTTTCGCAAGGGGAGGTTGGCTGCCTTGTACGCCCAGGCGATACAATCTGCTACCCAAGTGGACAAGGTACGCTTGGAGACAGGTAACCCCATCTTATTAGGGTCAAAGGAGATGAAGAGCTGAGTAGCCCTTCGATGCTCCCGTGTACGTTCTATGTAAAAAGACAATGCCCTCTTAGTCCAGGGTATGCAAGACTGTTTCATCCAGGCTAGTATGCAGCCTGGGAAAGAAGGTCGGAAGAACCACCTCCTGGTTGAGGTGGAAAGAGGAGACCACTTTTGGAAGGAACCTCTGATGGTTCCGTAGGACCACCCTGTTCCTATAGAACCGTGTGTACGGTCTGTCAGAAACCAGAGCTTGTAGTTCACTCACACGTCTGGCTGAGGTAAGAGTTACCAGGAAGAGCGCTTTCCAAGAAAGGAAGCGCAAATGGCAAGTAGCCATCGGCTCAAACAGTGGGCGAGTAAGTTGCTGCAAGACCACGTTCAAATCCCACTCAGTCACCGGTGGACGAACTGGAGGCTTGAGAAGAAGCAGACCTCTGAGAAATCGGGACACCAAGGGATGAACCGACAGAGACTGTCCCTCCACCGGGGAGTGGTGCGCTGATAGAGCACTGAGGTGGACCCGAACAGAGTTAGACTTAAGGCCTAGGTCTGACAGGTGAAGTAGATACTGCAGTACTACTGGCACAAGGCAAGAGAAAGGATCTTCATTGCGCTGAGCACACCATACCGTAAACCTATGCCACTTGAGGGCATAGGAATTTCTGGTGGTTTGCCTCCTAGAGGCCCAAACCACCTCCTCAACCTCCTTAGGTAGAAGCAAGGGAGCTAGCACTATCCTTTCAGCAACCAGGCCATCAGATTGAGGGATCTGAGATTGGGGTGCAGAAGGGAACCCTGATCTTGAGACAGGAGATCGTGTTTCAACCCAAGAGGGAATGGAGTTTCCACCGCCAACTGCAGCAGAAGTGGAAACCCGGTTGCCTCGGCCATCTGGGGGCTACCAGAATCACCGAGGCTTTGTCCCGGAGAATCTTGAACAGAATTCGGGCCACCAGAGGTGTGGGAGGAAACGCATGCAGGAGGCCCGTAGACCAAGAGATCAGAAAAGCATCTGCTGCCATTCTCAGGGGATACTGCTGTCTGGAGCAAAACCTGGGCAGCTGATGGTTTTGTGGACTGGCAAAGAGATCGATGGATGGAAGTCCCCAGCAGAGGAAGATCTGCTGGACCACCCATGGATTCAACTGCCATTCGTGAGGCTGGAGAATCCTGCTTAGCTTGTCTGCTAGGAAATTCTCCTGACCAGGTAGATAAACTGCTTTGAGAAACATGCCTTGTTTGACTGCAAAGGAGCAAAGGGCCAGCACCTCTTGACATAGGAGCCTGGACCCCATGCCCCCTTGTTTGTTCACATAGAACATTGCCACCTGATTGTCTGTCTGAACTAAGACAGACTGGTGAGAGAGGGCATGAGAAAAAGTCTGTAGAGCTAAGCGGATTGCTCGCAGCTCCAAAAGATTGATCTGCTGTGTGGCCTCCCGAGGAGATCAGAGGCCTTGAGTACACATGCCCTAGCAATGTGCACCCCAGCCCTTTAAGGAAGCATTGGTCGTCAGCACCCTTGTGTGTGCTGGAGCCTGAAAAGGTACCCCCCTGAGAAGGTTTGGGAGATGTAGCCACCACTGTAAGGAGTCCAAAAGTATTTTGGACACCTTTACTTTGTCTCTGAGGTCGCCTGTGGCCTGCGCCCATTGAGCTCTGAGGCACCACTGAGCAGCCTGCATGTGAAGACGGGCATTCGGAGTCACAGGTACCGTGGATGCCATGTGGCCCAGGAGCCGCAGGTAGTGCCTGGCGGAAACATGAGAATTGCTCTGAAACTGGTTGGCCAAGTCCATCAGTCTGTGGGCCCTGTCCTCGGGAAAGTAAGCTCTTGCCTGAAGGGTATCTACTCTTGCCCCTATAAACTCTAGGTTCTGAGAGGGGAGCAAAGTGGACATTGCGTAGTTTATGACAAAGCCCAGATGCTGAAGAAGAGAGACAGTGCGAAGAGTGGCTTGTCTGGCCTCCTGGAGAGACTGGCCCCTGATGAGCCAGTCGTCCAGGTATGGGAAGACAAAAATTCCCTGATTCCTGAGATAGGCCGCCACCACCACCAGGCATTTGGTGAAAACCCTGGGGGCAGAGGTTAGGCCAAAGGGAAGTACCCCGTACGGAAAATGGTTTCTTCCCACTACAAACCTGAGATATTGTCTGTGGTCTGGATGAATGAGGATGTGAGTATAAGCATCCTTTAGGTTTAAGGAGCATAGCCAGTCTACCTGCTGGAGGTAGGGCAGAAGTATCCCAAGGGTAAGCATCTTGAACTTTTCCCTCTCCAAAGACTTGTTTAGGTTTCGCAAGTCTAGGATAGGCCGGAGGCCTCCTTTCCTTTTTGGTACCAGGAAGTACCTGGAGTAGAAACCTTGCCCTTCCAGGTGGTGAGGCACCGGTTCTAACGCCTGTTCCTTGAGAAGACTTGCCAACTCCTGAAGGAGGAGTTTTCTGTGTAGAGGGAATCTTGGAGGCTCCCCTGTAAAATTGGAAGGGGGTAGTTGGTGGAAGTGGAGCATGTAGCCCTTTTGGACTATGCTGAGTACCCAGGTATCCCCTGTGATAGCTGGCCACCTGTAGGCGTATAGGGTCAGCTGACATCCTGTGCTGAGTGGAGCCAGCGGCAGAGAAGAGGCTATGCTGTTGGAGTCAAAACCCCGCTCCCTGCTGTGCAGGAGCCAGACCGGGCGGCTTGGGGTTTTCTGCCTACAGGGCCCCTGCCCCTGCCCCTGCCCCTTGGCCTGCTGGCCCTGTTGGGGAGCTGGAGAGGCCTGATATTGAGGGTAGGGTTTGTAGGCAGCACCCTTCCTCAGGAAAAAAGGCTTCTTTCCTGAGCCCTTCTTTTTTTGAGAAGGGGCAGAAGTCTTTCTGGACAGCCTTGTCCTGGTGAGAATCTCAGTCTCGATTTCTGCAGCCTTTTCAGTCATGGGCTTACCGAATAGGTTGTCACCTCAGCAGGGGACATTAACCAACTTGTCCTGCACCCATGACTCCAGGTCCGATGACTGTAGCCAGGCCTGACGGTGTGCACCGATGCTGGCCGCGGCTACCCGAGCCGAAGCCTCGAAGCCATCATAGGCTGCTTGAGAGATAAACTTCGAGCACTCTCGGATCCCTGTCGACAAGGCTTTGAATCTCTGCAAGGGTTCCTCGGAGAGGCAAGCTGAGAACCCGGCAATCTCTTTTGCCAGGTCTCGTAGGTACATGCCCATGTATAGCTGGTAAGTCTGGACACGGCAAGATAGCATAGAGCCCTGGAAGCACTTTCTACCGAGGGCATCCAGGTTCCGGGCCTCCCGTCCAGGGGGCACCGAGGAGTGCATCTTGTGACTCTTCAGGTGGTGCATGGCCGATTCCACAACCATGGAATTGTGCGGTAACTGCGCCTTTTGGAAACCAGGGCCCTTACGGACTCGATAAATGGAATCAACCTGTTTGCTAAGAACCGGCGCTGAGGCCGGTGCCTCCCACATATGGAAGAGCAGCCGTTCCAGCATCGGAGGAACCGGTACAGTAAAGGCTTCCTTCGGAGGAAAGTCATATTGGAGGGCATCGAGCTCCTTGGCTCGAGGCTCCTCCTCGGAGTCTACAGGGAATGCCAAAGCCTTGGCCATGTCCCTTACGAAGTCCGAGAACCGGGTATCCTCCGGGGGGGGGGGGACCTTCTTCAAGGCTCGGACTCCGGTGTGTCCGAAGGGACGCACTGGGTCCGGAAGGTGTCCAGAGACTCCTCGTCCTCCGTCTCCAACGCCGACTCCTCCTCCGAGGAGTCAAGCGGCTCCAACGGTGTGGGCTTCGGTGCCACCCGCCCGACGCCAAGGGCACCGGCATGGACGACCTTGGCCCCACACGGGAGGTTGAGGGGGACCTTGACCGAGGATCGACTCGAGACTTGATGGACTCGAGGATTGGCTCAGTCTCCGTGGTCGACTTAGACGTCGAGGTCCCGGTGGTCGGGCAGATGCACCAGTCAGACCAGCGATCAGCACCTGCTGCTGTTCCATGAAGGCAGCTAAGCTGCTCTCCAAGGCTGTCAACCTGAGTCCAAGCTCAGGAGACCCAGCAGCCTCTGACTCGAGCCCCGACGGTGGCTCTCCCGGAGGAGAGTCCACGAGAACAACAAAACTTACGTGACTCGGGGACTCCGGCTCCATACGAGGTAGTTTGGAAGGCCTCTCCGACTCTGAGAGCCCGGGGCGGCGGTCAGGGCTACACGACCTGGCCCTCGAGGACCCAGGGGCCTCCACCGACGCCGCTCTCATGAGCTTCTTCTTCCTTTTGTGCTCTCGGGTGGGAGACCCCCTCTCAGAGGAACCACGACCGCGCTCGGTTTCCGACTCCTGAGATGTCGACGCCTCTGATGAAGTCAGGGCCTGGCCGGACACGGACTCTGAGAAAATTCTCTCACGTTGATGCTGACGGCTCCGAAGTGCCTTTGATGACATTTTGCCGCATGGGCCACAGGCCAGCGGGTCATGGTCGGGCCCGAGGCATCGGAGGCAGCAGTCATGTGTATCAGTGAAAGACATAAATTTCCTGCACCGATCACATATTTTGAACCCGCTGGCAGCCATTGGGGGAAAAAGGGCCCCTGCAAGGTCAAAAGACCAGGCTGCCAGTGAAAATAACAAAAAAGGCGCGAATGCTAGTCACAAAGGACAAAACCCAAAAAAAGAATGCCGGACTCGATACCGGTGTACCGAGCCCAGGCGGGAAGAGGAACCGGCGTTGAACCGAATCAGAAAAAGTGAAAATCGCAGAAAAAATCTACTTTTACCGGGGGACACAAACTCATGTCTGTTGGGCTCTGCGGAAAAAGAAAGACAGAGCAAGATGGCACCCTTGGGCGGGAAGGGGACCGCGCATGCACGCTGCATTCCCAAAGGCTTTCCTTGAAAGCTGGGAAAATGCTCCGCACGAGGGCTCCGTCGGCGCCGACGTCACCCATATGAGGACTGACTTCCTGCTTGGTCCTGGAGAAAGCGGGGGCCTGGCCCAGACTTAGCAATACCTCTCAGAGGCCTTGTGGGGTCCTCTGGTCTGCTCTCCAGCCCACCAGTGCTGGAAGACAGGGTGGCTTAAGGAGACAATGGGCATACCCAAACTCCAAGCAAAGATTGTGCCAAAGGTCTCAAAGACACAGACCATAAGACTGTGATATGGGCCAGAGGAGACAGGTCTATCTGTACTGTTGCACCAGTCCACACACTTTGTCACCTTCTGGATGCACACTTATCATGAATAACTCTATAGACATATATCACTATCCGTATATTGAAATAATCCTAGAGTATACTGATAGTCATACCTTACCATATTAACAACTAGCACAATAACAACTAGCATCAACTCGGTCCATTTGTCTTTATTAAATGCTATAGTCCAATGGATAATGCAAGAACAGATGGATCAACTATGATATGTTGTTTCAAGCACTCAACGAAAAGCAAAGATAAGTAAATGAGCTTTTTTCCTGATACAGAACTTTAAATGAGAGTTCGAAACACAACGTTGTGTCAGGCAGAGAAGAGAAAAATGTGATGTACTGTTATTGAAAAGAGACAGTGATATTGTTTTGGAAGACTGATTTTATCTATAGTATTTACTAAAGCCAAATGGACTGTGTTGATGCTAGCTATTATTGTGTTAATATTTAACACTGTTCTACAGCCAAAATGCTTCCAAAATAAATTCAATCACATTTTACTAAGTCTGGGTTGCTGAGAACAAAAATGATACTTATTTATTTATTTATTGGCTCTAGTTTTCAATCTACACTACTGGTCAGTACATACGAACTCGACTTCAGAAGTGCTGATATGTGAGTTATAATGGGAAGGGGTCTCTAAACTACAAATTACTAAAATACATGCACATCTTCGACTGGATTTGTGATAAATCTATATTTTTTTTGGACAGTACTTGCTTTTCAGGCAAAACAATTGATGAATGATGCAATTTGAAGGTGCTATTGCATCATTCATGATATCGTTTGCACCTAGAAGCCATAGATGATGCAATCCTAACTCAGCTTAATTACTTCACTCTGCAGAACAAATAGCACAGCATTTCTTTAATGAACATGATGTGTTAGTAGTATTTTGACTGTAGACCAGTCTTCTTAGTGTTTGATTTTTTCCGTTTAGCCAAAGTGAGAGATTCCTCGCAATTGTTTAAACAATGCAGATTACTTCTGCTACGTTTGTGGTGGAGTGACTTTTGCATTACAAAACTGCAGCATAATTGCTTTGATTAAGAGAACCTACCACCTTTACTTTGGCTGCAAAATTGGAGATCAGAACAAGAGCTGGGCCCGACACATATGCTGCAACACTTGTGCAAGAAATCTTCACCAGGGTTTGAATAGAAAAAGGAAATCCATGCCTTTTGCAGTGCCAATGATTTGGAGAGAGCTGACAGATCGTATCAACAATTGTTACTTCTGCATGGTGCCTCCTGTTGGGAAAGGTTTGTTGAAGAAGAAAAAGTTGACTGTGCAGTATCCGATCATTCCATCAGCTATATGCCCAGTACCTCACGGAGGAGGACTTCTGGTGCCTGATGCTCCAGAATCATTCTCACTTGAGTCAGACAAGGAAAAGGAAGGGGATGAAACTTCTGGTCTCTAACCATCAATGACACATGACCCAGATTTTCTCCCATCCTCCTCCTCTGAATCACACCTCTTAACACAAGGTGAACTGAATGGCTTTTCAGTGATTTGGAACTACCTAAGAGTAAGGCAGAGCTGTTGGGCATCCAGACTGCAGAAGTGAAATCTCCTGTCAGGAGATGTTTGGATTTCCATGTTCTGTGAATGTCAAAATGATCTTGTTACATTCTTCATGGAAGTTGTTCTTGTAGCCTGCAACAACTTTGATGGTCTGACAGCAGCCTTCAACATCATTCTTCATCCAGATGAGTGGAGATTGTTCACCGATTCACTGAAGACGAGTCTTAAAACTGTTTTGCTGCATAAAGGCAATGTTTTGCCATCGATTCCAGTTGGTCATGCAGTCCATATGAAGGAAACTTATGACAATATAAACAGCTGTAGAGATGCACAAACTATGAGCAACATAAGTGGCAGCTTTGTAGTGATTTGAAAGTTTTTGCCCTGTTGCTCGGTCTGCAGACTGATGTTTTCTCTGTGAATGAGACAGTTGTGCGAAAGATTCCCACTACATCAAAACAATCATTGGAGCTGGGAAAGAAAAATGTGCAGCATCCCCCACTTGTTGAATCAAGGAAGATTTTGTTACTATCCTTACACGTTAAGCTGGGTCTAATGAAAACCTTTGCCAAGGCTATGGACAAAACAAAACAAGCTTTCAAGTATCTCAGCAGGGAATGTCCAAGACTAAGTGAAGCTAAGATAAAGGAAGATGTCTTTGTTGGTCCTCAGATTCGTGAACTTCTTTGAGATGATGCACTTAATCATACACTATGTAGCAAAGAAAGGATAGTATGAAAATCCTTCCAGTTAGTGGCAACAAGTTTTCTTGGAAACAAGGCAGACAACTAAAGGCAGTTGGTGGAGAAACTCCTCAATGCATACAAAAGTCTTGGCTGCAACATGTCACTAAAGATACATTTTTTGCACTCTCATCTTGATTTTTTTCCACCGAACTGCGGAGCAGTGAGCGATGAGCATGGCGAGTGATTTCATCAGGACATTGCAGCAATGGAGAAAAGATATCAAGGCAAATGGAGCCTGTCAATGCTTGCAGACTATTGCTGCACAGTGACGAGATATTCCATTTGCAGAATAAAAGAGACAAGTGAAGAAATGCCGAGTGTGCATTGAATAAGGTCTGAAATGAATATTAATGCGTATATAGTCATTTCTTGCTTTCTGTTTCATATTAACTTTTTAAATAAATTGTATTTGCAGTTGTGGTCAACATTATTGGCATCCTTGCAGTTCAACTCCTTAATGTCCAATATCTCCTTAAAAAAGTGGCCAGCGAAATGTCTTTGGACCACATATGCACACATATTTGACACATATAAAAGTCAAATAAAACAAGACCAATTAAAAAAGGAAGTAGTAGGAAATAGTATAAAAACGGGGACATTGCAGGACATGATTATTGCCACCCCTATAAACAATTCAAATCAGTTTGAACACAACCACCACATTCCCAGTGCAGTAAAATTAGACACACCTGTGATCAATTGTCAGTACTCACATGACTTAAATCGACTAATGATGGCTCTAATGTTTAAAATGGCCACATTCACTCCCTGTTCCATTTTTACAATGATGAGAGAGCTGCCTGAGACCATCAAACTTTAAAGGGGCTACACAAGGCCATCTCCAAAGACCTTGGGATTTCTTTGTCTACAGTTTGCAATGTTAAGAGGTTTTCAGCTCATGGAACTGTCAAGAACCTCCCAGGATCTGATTAGAAGACGAAAATTAATCCAAGAAGTCTTCGAAGGTTAGTTCAAACTGTTGGAAAAACACCACATACAACATTCAAAGAGTTTAAGACTGACTTGGAGCAATCTGGTTTCAACCCATACCATATGCTGCACACTAAACAAAGAAGGACTTCATGGGTGAAGGCTGAGGAGGACCCCACTACTAAAAGACAGACATAAAAGGCATGCCTGATCTTTGCCCAACCCACCTTGAGAAAACACAATGCTTCTGGGAAAATGTTCTGTGGACAGATTAAACCAAACTTGAGCTCTTTGGCAATGCAGACCAATGATATATTTATAGGCAAAGAAATTAACTTATAAGGAAAAAGAAATACCCTTCTTATAGTTGAATATGTTGGAGGTTCCATAATGTTGTGGGGCTGTTTTACTGCCTCAGGAACTGGAGGCCTGGAACGTATTAAAGGAAACATGAAGTCAGAGGACTTCTGAGGTATTTTAGGGCGAAATGTGATACCTAGTGTCAGAAAGCTAGGTCTGGGTCGAAGCAGGACAGTGACCTAAAAGTCCAAAAGAATGTTTAAAAAGGAAAAAAATGGACAGTTTGAAACTGACCAGCAATGAGTCCTGATCTCAGTCCAATTGAGAATCTTTGGAAAATTCTGAAATCTGCCATTGGTAAAAGGAATCCTGGAAACATTCATGAGCTGGAACAAATCATAGTTGAAGAGTGGGAAAATCTACCAGCAGACAGATGTACGAAACTTATAGATGGCTACAAGAAATGTTTGGAGGGTGTCATCACTGGCAAGGATTATGCAACCAAATATTAGTGAAGGGTGTCATTAGTCCTGTCCAGGTCATATTTTTTTTTCCTCAGAAATTGCTACGTTTAAATTGTACATTTTTTTGTTGCATACCTTTGAATATATTTTTAAAATATTATGATCAGATACAGTTGGAATATTTCCAATTTTTTCTCAAGATATTGTACACAAAATACCTAAAATGCAAGGGCACCAATAATATTGACCACAACTGTAAATAACCCTATGATTTTTCAGCTTTTAAACAAACACGACAGGTGAAATATTATCAAGGTCATATATAGGGCACCCATAAATACATGAAAAGACCTAGGTTTATAATTTGTGATTAAAACTCTACTACAACATGCTACAGTACATATACACATGTAAAATGGAAAAGCTTAGATATCCTGGAAACAGTAGCCAATTAGCGGCTTTGTCTTTTTTAAAATTCAGAACATCAAAATCCATAAGAATTGGCAGATTTTGTGTCTGAAGACGACGACTATTAAAAAATTGTACTAATCATTATAAACTTGCAACCACTCTGATGCAGTTATTGCAAAGGGTTGTATAATCAATACCTAAATAAACTAAACTTAACGGTATGTTTACTAAACTGCGGTAAAGTAGCAGCAGCTACGTTAATGCTCGTTAACGTTACCTAACGCGCGTTAGCATTCCTGGCCACGGTAAACCCCGCAGAGGGTGGAGAGAAGGGGTCAATTGGCTGGGAGTGGGCGTGGAGAGGCTCCCGTGATACCAACGTGGGGAACTGAAGGGCTGGAAACTACTGCGAGTGAAAACCTGGCGTTAGATTCACATTTTGCAGGAGAGAGAAACCATTTAAGTGTCAGCAATGTACAGCCTAGGCAGGGAGCCCGAGAAAGGTGATAGTAGTGCTCTATCTGCAGCAACAGTATAGTGGCCAAGTATGAAAGGCCACTATGGCGATGGTGCAAATGGGGCATAGGGGGGCTGCAGGCGGGTGATGCAGTGGGGGTAGCTGGGGCACAGGGTGAACTAGGCCGTTGCCCAGGTGGCACATAGGAACATAGAAAGTGGAAATCAGCAGGACAGCAGCTGACCAGGGCCAAACATGCCCAGTAGTCCGTGTTCCACAGTGTCTCATCCAGGGGACATTACCCAGCAAGTACCCCAAAAGTCACACAGGTACCACTATGCCTGTAATAGGGCAAGCAGTGTACATCTGGGGACCACACTAACAAGGGTCCATAGACCACACCCGGGATGGGTCCCAAACAGTTTGTAGACCCAGCTAACTGAACACACTTTATGGCAGCCCTTAGGAAAGCATTGCAGGGTGTGCCCACATGTTATCGGAAACATATATACACCCAGTAGGCCAAACTGGGTACACCGTACCTAAGGTGCATGCCCTAGCCTGTCCACAGTCGGCAGTAACAACACACTCCACCTACATCTACCTGGTCCACCCTAGCCATTAGTTGCTAGAGCACTGGCCTGACATCCCCCCAGCCATCACTCCCCCATGTGGAAGGGGCATAACATTGGTAGGCAGTGATGGGTGGGATGTGTGGAAGTCCATGTATGCCTCGCCACCCCAGACTCTGCACCCTAGCCACCCGCCTACCTGCACAGTGGATGGCCTGGGACTGCGCACGACTAGCACCGACAGCACATGGTCATGTCGGCATGGCAGGGGGTGTGTGTTTGTGCTGGAGGGAGCAGTGCCACATGCCTGCAGTGGACCTAGGCCATGCCCTGTACCAGTACGTGGTGTGCAGTGCAACAGAAAAGGTCTGTCTGAGGAAAGTAAGGGTAGCCCCAGGGACCACTACTCCTCTGTGGCAACAGTGTGGTGCAGTACACACAGCTAGTGTGTCCAGGAGCAGAGGGTCACAGGTTCAAGTCCCAGCTGTGGATCCTGCAGAGCATCTCCCCACATTTTACCCTACAATGCAGATACAACATCAACATGTGCAAACCCCAACGAACAGGGGTAAAAACACCCACTCACACAGGCTCCACTATCCAAAACTTTATGGAGAGTCAGGCTGTTGGCCCCAGCATGGAGGTGCAGTTATCACCAGAGCACTATTACTACCCCTTGCACAGTTTAGCAATGTTGGCACTGTGATTAGGACCAGTGTGGAGGCCAGAATTGCCAACCACCTCTATCATTGCACAATGCTGCAATAGGAGTGTGTGTGTGTGTGTGTATGTCTATCCATTGTTTTGTGGCTACCTACAGCGCTCTGGGCCCACAATGTCCCACTGTTAGTAGTGTTAGCCTGCAAATGTGCATAATGAGGAGCAAGGTATTGTGGGTATGGCTCGGACAGGGCGGGTTGGCCAGGATGCATCTGTACAGGGTGAAGAGCAATGGCTGGGACACTGTAGTACCCGACCACCACCTGCATGGACAGGGTGGCCACAGCATGACATGCTGTGAGGTCACTCCCACCCTGACCGAGCAGTGACCATGGCATGTCTATGCTCCCACATAGTACTCAACACTATTTGTCTCCAGTGATACCTGTGTGTTCTCAGTTCTGGGGCCCAATCAGTGAGATAACTGCTTGGTGTCTGTGCTGTACAGCCCATCTCTGGGTGCCCAGGGTTCCCCTGTGAGCATGCACTATGGACTGGTTAGTGGACTGTCTGCAGTTAGTCTGTGCATGGTTGGAACACCTTGTAGGGGTGCTGCAGGTGCAGTCTGACTGTGCGTGGTGTGGGGCAGTTGAAGTTTCCCTGGCCTACACCCAGCATTACTGCTGGTCTGCTAGCCCTGGAAGACTGTCTTCTGCCAGCAGGACTGTGGTTGCTTGTCCTACAGCCATTTCTCAGGGCTCAGACGCCTGTCCCTCCATTCCCTCACCTACAAAATGGGTGGTTGTGGGTCCTTTGGGGTATGTAGTGTATACCACCTTGACCTGTAGAGGCAGTGCTACATCCACTTCATGCGAGTCTAGACACCCTGATAACAGGTGCCCATGGCAGCCAGACGTTAACAGTGGGTAAGCACTAATGTGGGTGGTGTCTGGCCCCACAGGGCCACATGTGACTGCGGAACACAGATGGACACAGAAGTACTTTTGGTTGCATTGCTAGGAACACCTGTCACACACTGGTAGTGATGGGGATGTGCAGCAGGACCTATCTCTAGCACCACATGTACCTAGTGCTGGGCGCCCATCCTAACCCTCAGGGTGAACACAGAACCTACACAATGGCATGGTCTGTAGCTACTCTGTGCCAGTATTATGCACTGTCAGTCCGTCTTACCACATTGCAGTACCGGAGAGGTGCAGACCCCATTTGGTGATTAGCTGTAGACTGCTGTTCTGCATGCGCATTGCATCATGGGTGCTGGTGGGGTTACCCTATCCTGGCACACAGAGCAGACGGTTTGCGCGGTGACCTGCAGTCCTTCTGTACCCAGCCATTGCTGTGCAACAAGCCATAGAGGTATAGCCTACTGGTTAGTACAATGATGCTCTAAACCAGGGGTCTCAAACATGCGGCCCGCGGGCCGCATGCAGCCCGCGAGAGACCTTTGTGCGGCCCGCGATGCACAGGAAAAAAAAAAAAACGGCTTCTGCTGCTGCTGTCCCGCGGCCCCTTCCCATCTGCCCGGCAATAGCAGCAATATCGCAAGTCCCGCGGGGCCCCCCCCCCACCCGGCAGATCCTTTCCTGCTTGCCTGCCTGTCAGTTCTTCTCCGCTTCGGCTTTTCAGAGCCGCGAAGGGAGAGCTTCTCCCTCGCGACTCTGTTAAGCTCGCCGGGGCAGATGGGAAATTTCCCATAAGCCCCAGCGGGCTTAACAGAGTCACGAGGGAGAAGCTCTCCCTTCGCGGCTCTGAAAAGCCGAAGCGGAGAAGAACTGACAGGCAGGCAAGCAGGAAAGGATCTGCCGGGTGGGGGGGGGGGGGGCCCGCGGGACTTGCGATATTGCTGCTACCGCCAGCTTTTTTCTAAAGTTTAATTTTCCCGGGGGGGGGGAGGGAGTAGGACTTGATGTGGGCTGCTGGGGGGGGGGGAGCAGGACTTGATGTGGGCTGCGGGGGGGGGGAGCAGGACTTGATGTGGGCGGCTGGGGGGGGGAGCAGGACATGATGTGGGCAGGGCTGGTAGCAAGACAACACGTTGGATGCTGGGGGGGGGGAGGGAGCAGGACATGATGGGGGCTGCTGGGGGGGGGAGCAGGACTTGATGTGGGCTGCTGGGGGGGGAGCAGGACTTGATGTGGGCTGCTGGGGGGGGGAGGGAGCAGGACTTGATGTGGCTGCTGGGGGGGGAGGGAGCAGGACTTGATGTGGGCTGGGGGGGAGCAGGACTTGATGTGGGCTGCTGGGGGGGGAGCAGGACTTGATGTGGGCTGCTGGGGGGGGGGAGCAGGACTTGATGTGGGCTGCTGGGGGGGGGAGCAGGACTTGATGTGGGCTGCTGGGGGGGGGAGCAGGACTTGATGTGGGCTGCTGGGGGGGTAGGACTGGAAATGGGGTGATGGGGGGATAGTACTGAAAATGGGGTGATGGGGGTTAGGACTGGAGGTGGTCTGATTGGGGGGCTAAGACAGAAAATGGGGTTATGGGGGGGCTAGGAATGAAGATGGGGCGATGGAAGGGTTAGGCCTGGAAGTGGGCTGTTGGAAATGTGCATCTTTAACGTCTGCACTTTATTTAATACAAGAGGAAATCAATGTATAGTTTTATTTCTACAGTGTTGTACATTCTAAGTTTGGCTTTTGGGGTTCCCAGTTTAATTGTCTTCCTGTTTCTAAATTGTGATTCCTTGTTTGGTGATGGTGTATGTTCTGCATGTGTAACTGAGCTGAGGTATTCTGTTTATGTAATTCCTATTTGACATTGCCACTTGTTCTCTTTCCCGAGTAGGTCATGTATTGTTATTCTCTGAAATGTGCTGATTTAATATTTGCAGTGTTGCCTTTTGATAGTTAGGGTATGGTGCTTTGTGAGTCCTGGTAGTGCTGTTAGGACATGGCAGGTTTGCTATGGGTTCTAAATGAGCAGTGTTTCTAGTAGTTCCTAATGTGCCTGGTGGTTGGCACTGGTTTATAGTAATGTAGAAATCTTTTAGTCTTTCTTTATCCATACACTCATTAAGAGGCATGTTTACTAAAAGTTAGTGTATGGTAACATTATGCAAATATTTATGCAAATGATGCCTTTATGCAAATGTGCCCTTATGCAAATGAGGCCTGCGTCTTGTGCGGCCCCCAGGTTACTCTACAAGTCCTCATTTGGCCCTCAAAGCAATTTGAGTTTGAGACCCCTGCTCTAAACAGTGGTCATGGGTTCAATTCCTTGTTCCCTCTTTGCATGCCTGTAACAGTCATATCTCTGCAGATCCTTGCTGCCAGCCCATATTACCCTCACCACAGTTGCCAACAATCCTTCAGTCCATCTATCTGCATCTGTCAGCTGTGTAGAGTCCTGTCTTCCTGTGCAGGCTGCCACCCCATGTCCTGCACTGGTACCCTTTCCTGCATTGCGCCTCTTTGTGCTTGCCTCGCCTGTGCTTGATCTGCATGGCACCACCACTTCTCTGTCCACCCATCATTGTAACTATCCTGCCACCTCCGCCTCCACTGGGGGACACGTATTCCCATCATCTGCCACCCACTGTCTTTCCAGTACTTTACATTGCCAACACCCTGTGCTGTGGTACAGTTGCCCCAACATGTTTGTCAACAATACTGGCAGCCACATGGGATGCCTTTCCTCGGTGCTCTATCCAGTGTTAGGGTTACATCTGTTTCTATGTCTCACAGGTCATTCATGTCAACCTGAAGCACTTTGCAGCCCTTAGGGCACACTAACCTAGGGCACCGTAACATTGTTAGGGCACCTTAACCTGTGGTTCCATAACCCTGGGTGCCTTCTAGGGTGCCTTGTCCAGGGGTGTCTAATACGGCGCTTAGCCTAAGGAGCCCTATAGGGCGCCTTACAAAGCGCCTTATGAGGCAACTTACAAGGCACCTTACTTATAAGGCATCTTACAACGCACCTTACAAGGCGCTTATAAGGCACCTTACAAGGCTCCTTATAAGACATCTTACTTATAAGGCACCTTACAAGGCGCCGTATAAGACACCTTACAAAGCGCCATATAAGGCGTCTTATAAGGCACCTTACCTATCAGGCACCTTAAAAGGCACCTTGTAAGGTGCCTTGTAATGCGCGTTAGCTGATACGGCTTGCCATAACGATGCACCGCCCACGCCTTTATATGGGCATCTGTACCATTACCGCAGAACCTAACGCGAGTGACATTACCGCAGTTTAGTAAACATACCCCTTAGAGATCTTCAACGGCACAATACACATGCAGTATACATCATTTCTGCACAACCGCAGCATTCAATGAGAACTTGTAGATACGCTTTTATTTAAACTAGTTGCAGCATTATACCAGGGCTGTCGCAGCTATTAGGCAAGACTAGGCGATTGCCTAGAACAGTAACATTTTTGAGGAAGGGGAGGGGCAACAGAGCAGCAGTCAAAGCAAAACAATAGTTTCTGACAGCTGCACAAACTAAAAGAGGCATCAGTATATTCTTTTATCTGCAGGCACCCACAATTATGCATTTTTACTGGAATGTTGTTGGAAGGGTGATGTTTGGATGATCATGATCCACTTGGGTACTAATGACCTGGCTAGAAGCAGTGCCTCTACTATTTAGAGAGACTTCCAGATTCTGAGAGAGAAACTCAAATGCATTGTTAACACTATAGCATTCTCAGAGGTTCTAACTGTTCTTGGTAAGGAGGCAGAAAGGCTGCATCGCAAAATCAGCTTTAATACATGGCTCCAAACCTGGTGCAAACAAGAAGAATTTAGATATATAGGCGACTGGGGAAATAGATAGAACAACAAGAGGCTATACTGTGTTGATTAACCACATCTCTCTGTTGAGGGAAAAGGATCCTAAGTGAAAAATTCAGGCCTTATGTGGACAGGCATTTAAAGTAGGGAAAGGGGGTGACGGATGGAAAAGAACAAGTGTAGGACATCACTCCCAGCAAAAAACATAATAACATTGGAAACAGACGAACTATTAACCCACACATCATTGGCAAGTGGGAAGAGGTGTGTAGAACAAAATCCATGCAAAATAGAGGCAAGCCAGCCAAGAAATGCTGGAAAGCAATTAGCACAAATGCTTGAAGCCTAGCCAACAAATTTCCTGACCTGGAAGCCCTAATGGTGGCAATGGACTTGGACATTGGGGACCATTACAGAAACATGGTTTAACAAGACACATGAATGGGATATAGCCATAGCTGGCTATAATCTATTTAGAAGAGATAGAGAGGGCAGAAAAGGAAGAGGAGTCAAAAGCAACATTAAAGTATCAAAAGCAACATTAAAGTTGCTAAAATGCAGGGGATGTGGGGAAAAGAAGAAGCGCTGTGGATTGTGTTGGAATGAGGAGATGGCACTATAATCCATACTTTTGTAATCTACAGGCCTCCACCTCAAACTGAAGAAATGGATAGCAAATTGATTGCTGACATTGCAAAGATAGCCATGAAGGGAGAAGTGATCATATTGGTTGACTTTAATTTACCCAATGTGAATTGTAGTATTATTCCTGCAAATCTGGAAAGAAGTAAAAAAATTGTCTTACCTCGGTAGCGGGAAAACTAATGGAGGTGCTCCTGAAAGAGTGAATAGTTGTATGATCCAAGGCAACATGGTTTTACCAAAGGACAATCTTGCCAAACAAATCTGACTGAGTTCTTTGAATGGGTGACCAGAGAACTAGATCAAGGGCATGTGATGAATGTGATCTACCTAGATTTCAGCAGTGCCTTACTGTTCCTCATAGGAGGCTTATCAATAAAGCACAGTTACTTACCTGTAACAGGTGATCTCTGGGAACAGCAGGAATAAGTCTTCACATATGGGGTACGTCGGTACCAATGGAGCCTGCGCGGGAACGCTCCCCAGTGTCCAAAAAGAAAGCCTTTGGGAGCATCCCACACGCATGCGCGCTGCCTTCCCGCCCATTCACTTCCCTCCCATCAGTTGGGTTTGTAGCTGAGACCGAAGGAGGGAAGTAGACAAATTAGAGAGAGAGAGAGAGAGAGAAACAACTCCTAGGGGAGGTGGGTGGGTTGTGAAGACTTATTCCTGCTGTTCCCAGAGATCACCTGTTACAGGTAAGTAACTGTGCTATCTCCAGGAACAAGCAGGAATGAGTCTTCACATATGGGGACTCCCAAGACAGAGATGCCTGGAGGAGGTCCTAGCATGTTGCAAATCTAATAGATGGGCCATGCTATTTCCCAGAACCTCAGGCATCCAAGGGATGGAGGGTAGGAGTTGAATAAAAAAGGGTGTGCTGTGGAAAAGCTTGACTAAACAAGGCATCTAGGGGGATCCTTGTGTAGATCATAAATGTTAGAGAAATATTGAATTCCAATTTTCTAATGTGGACCTTAGTCAAAAGTATTGCGAAAGTATTTTTTGAGGCTGATATGGTCTGGTGCTAAGAGCCAGTACATTATCCTCAAGAAAATACCTCACTGTGAAGTAGAGGAAATAAATTTTGCAATACAGGCAGAGGTCAGAAGCCTTAATGGCTAGAACTAATCCCAGAAGAAAAAACTGGGGGGAGTTTAATGAGGTTGGACTTTGGATGAGAAGCTAAAGCTTCTGTAGGCCAAAGTTTGAAGCTCTTTGTCCTTGGAGCAGAATAAGGCTCTAGGAAGAGAGGAGATAAATCTGACTGGTTTGCAGAAAAAGGATGGGTCTTTAAGACCCTCTCTATCCAAATGAAAGAAAGAAACATTTGTAGTAGGCGATGTAGCTTCCAATTTCTTGAAGATCAGTAATGTCTTCCCTAAGTGATGTCACTTAGGATAATGACTTACATGAAGAGCTTCAGATGTAACGTAACCGAAGAGGCTACGGTAAAAGAAGGTAGTTTCTTATTACCATAGAAATTTGGTTGTCCATTTAAACCTTATGGTATGCTGGAACAGCATGCATATGGACAATAACAAATCTTTCAGAGTGAGATATGTGTATTTATATAATATATAAATTCTCAAGCAGGTCTTACCCCTTCGTGTTATTAAGTGAGACCTGCTTGAGAATATGGATAGAGAACCCCTTACTGGTTACACGTGGGAGAACCATGAAGGTGGTTACATGGAAACCAGTGGAATGTTCCTAGTCAGAAGGATAGGTCTAGATGTCTTTAAATTCTAGACTTTGAATAAACAGATATGGAGATCTACGTGAAGGGGTGCAGAGAAATCCTTAGTCTTAAGACCACAAGTCTGGATCCTTCTATAACTTCAGTGTGGAGAAAAAGACGCAATATAAGGGAATACCATATTTGCCCATCTATGAGGGTAATATTTATTTATTTATTTAACTGCATTTATATACCGCTTTTCACCGGGTCAAAGCGGTGTAACATATAACATAAGGGGGGGGGGCAATTTTCAGGGTGGGGCCATCACCAAGGGGCAACAATTAATGATTTGGGTAGACATAGACATGTATACTTCTGCTGAATCTAAGTATTAGATCATGCGGATAGGGTGGTATTTCTGTTCAGAGATGTTCACGGAATAGGATTGTCTTCAGCTGTTTCTTAAATGATGTGATGTCAGCGTTGTTCCTGATGTGGTTTGGTAGAGAGTTCCAGAGGGATGGAGCATAAAGTTCGAAGGCTCTGTTGCAGGTCCGTTGTGTGGATTTGGTTCTTTTGTGGGGGACGACGATAGAGTTATTGGAGGAATGTCTGGTTGATCTGTTGTGGGATGGGCGAGGCAGTAGGGGGTGGAGTGAGGTGTTCCGTGTTTGGTGGATAGTCTTGTGGATGAGTAGGATAGCTTTGTACTTGATTCTTGCTTGTATTGGAAGGAAGTGGAGGTCTCTTAGGATTGGGGTAATGTGATCCCGTTTTTTTGCATTCTGAATAATCCTTGCTGTAGTATTTAAGGCAGTTCGGAGGGGGTTGGTGTGTGAGGCAGGAAGTCCATGGTAGATTATGCTGCAGAAATCCAGATGGGGGAGTGTCACGGTTTGCATTACTGTCCTGAAGTCATGAGGTTCTACATAGAAACATAGAAACATAGAAATATGACGACAGAAAAAGACCACATGGCCTATCTAGTCTGTCCTTCCATAACAACTACAACAGTCCACTTTTTGCCTTTAGAGATCCTCTGTGTTGGTCCCATGCTTTCTTGAATTCAGTTACTGTCCTCATCTCTACCACCTCCACTGGGAGACTATTCCACGGATCCACTACTCTTTCCGTAAAGAAATATTTCCGCATATCACTCCTGAATCTATCTCCCTTCACCCTCATCCCATGTCCCCTCGTAGCAGAACTTGCTTTCAATTGAAAGAGGCTCTCTCCCTGAACATTTATGCCACGGAGGTATTTAAACATCTCAATCATATCACCTCTATCCCGCCTTTCCTCTAAGGTGTACATATTAAGATCCTTAAGTCTGTCCTCATATGCTTTATAATGAAGCCCATTAATCATTTTGGTAGCAACCCTCTGCACCGACTCCATCCTGTTCACATCCTTTTGAAGGTGCGGTCTCCAGAATTGCACACCATACTCCAAATGAGGTCGCACCAAAGACTTATACAGAGGCATTATCACCTCCTTTTTTCTGCTAGCCATTCCTCTCCGTATGCACCCAAGCATCCTTCTAGCTTTTGCTGTCGCCTTTTCCACCTGTTTAGCTACTTTAAGATCATCAGACACAACCATGCCTAGGTCCCGCTCTTCTTTAGTGGACAAAAGTACTTCACCTCCTATACTGTATTGCTCCCTTGGATTGCTGCAGCCCAAATGCATGACCTTACATTTTTTAACATTAAATCCCAGCTGCCAAATTCTAGACCATTCTTCAAGCTTAGCTAGATCCCTCCTCATGTTATCTACCCCTTCCTGGGTGTCTACTCTATTGCAGATTTTGGTATCATCCGCAAAGAGGCAAACCTTACCCGACAGCCCTTCCGCTATATCACTAACAAAGATGTTAAAAAGAATCGGACCAAGGACAGATCCCTGGGGCACACCACTGGTAACATCCTTCTCCTCAGAGTGAGCTCCATTTACTTGTACTCTTTGTCGCCTCCCACCCAACCAATTTCTAACCCAAGCAGTAACTTTAGGGTCCATCCCTAGGGTGCTCAGTTTGTTTATAAGTCGCCTGTGAGGAACAGTGTCAAAGGCTTTACGGAAATCTAAATACACCACATCTAGAGCTCTCCCTCGGTCCAACTCCCTGGTCACCCAGTCAAAAAAATCAATCAGATTTGTCTGACAAGACCTGCCTCTGGTGAATCCATGCTGCCTCGGATCCTGTAATCCGCTGGACTCCAGAAACCTCACTATTTTCTCTTTCAGCAGCGTTTCCAATAATTTACTCACCACCGAAGTTAAACTAACCGGCCTGTAGTTTTCAACCACATCCTTACTTCCGCTTTTGTGTAAAGGCACCACATGAGCCTCTCTCCAGTCCTTTGGCACCACTCCTGACTCCAACGAGGCATTGAAAAGGTCAGTCAGTGGAGCTGCTAGAACGTCCCCAAGTTCCCTCAGTATTCTAGGGTGTATCCCATCCGGTCCCATCGCTTTGTCTACTTTAAGTTGAGCTAGTTTCTCACGAACACAGTCTTCTGAAAATAGTTCAAGATGTCCCTCGCTTCTGTTCTTATTTGTGGGTGTTTTCTGAGGTCCTGCTCCTGGTTCTTCATCTGTGAACACAGAACAAAAATATTTGTTAAGCAATTCCGCTTTATCCTTATCAGCTTCTACATATTCCCCCCCTGCACCCTTGAGTCTGACAATACCACTTTTGCTCTTCCTCTTCTCACTAATATATCTGAAAAATGTCTTATCCCCCCATTTTATTGCATTGGCTATTTCCTCCTCCTTTTGAATCTTTGCCTTCTTGACTACTTTGCTAGCTTCTCTAAGTTTTTCCAAATACAGATGCCTGTCTTCTGCTCTCTGTGATCTCTTGTATTTCATGAAGGCCTCCCTCTTTTTCTTCACTTTTTCAGCTACTTCCTTCGAAAACCATAGCGGTCTCCTGTTCCTTTTGCCTTTATTTACCATTTTAACAAAAAGGTTGGTTGCCCTTAAAATACCCCCTTTCAGTTTTGCCCACTGTTTTTCTACATCCCCCAGCTGTTCCCATCCCACTAACGACTCCCTGAGGTATTGGCCCATCTTCACAAAGTTAGTCTTCCTAAAGTCTAAGATCCTCACCTTGGAATGGATTCTAACAGCCCTAGTCCTAATACTGAACCACACCATCTGGTGATCACTGGATGCAAAATGATCTCCCACTACAACATCAGAAACACTTTCACCATTGATAAGCACCAAGTCCAGTATGGCCCCTTCACGTGTGGGGTCTGTTACCAATTGCCTGAATAGTTCTCCCTGTAGAGAATCCAGGATCTCCTTACTTCTAGATGATACTGCAGCAGGAATGTGCCAATCAACATCTGGCATATTGAAATCTCCTATCAGTAGCACTTCCCCTTTCCTAGCAATGCTGCATATGTCTTCAATTAACTCTCTGTCCACCTCTTCCTCTTGTGAGGGAGGTCTGTATATCACTCCAATGCAAATAGATTTCTCTTTCCCTCTTTCTAGTTTAACCCACAATGCCTCCTCTCTCCCTTTTAAGCTCTGTAATTCCAAAGCTTTAATAGTAGTTTTTACATATAGTGCCACTCCTCCTCCTCTTCTTCCTACCCTGTCCTTCCTGAATAAAGTATAGCCAGGTATAGTTACATCCCAGTCATTGTTTTCTGTGAACCATGTTTCTGTAACTGCCACTAAATCCAAGTCAGCCACTCCCACCAAAGCTTCAACCTCAGGGATCTTATTTCCCATGCTACGGGCATTAATACACACTGCTTTCCATATGTTACCCCTGTTACCCATTTCCATAAAGGTATTTAATGTATCACCTACCTGGGGGCTTTCACTTACCTGGGGGCTTTCTTCACCCATCCCCAAGGAATCTAGTTTAAAGCCCTCTTCAGTAGATTAGCCAGTCTACTACCAAAGATGCGTTGACCTCTCTTGGACAGATGGATGCCATCTCTGCTTTGCAACCCTTGGAAAAGCATCCCATGGTCTAGGAAACCAAAACGCTCTCGATGACACCATCCACGCAGCCATGCATTTGTCTCCAGGATGCGAGCCTCTCTGCCTTGGCCTTTACCCTCAACAGGGAGGATTGAAGAGAACACCACCTGTGCACCTAACTGCTTCACCCTCTGTCCCAGAGCCATGAAGTCACTTTTGATACGTTCCGAGGTATACCTTGCAGTATCATTTGTTCCAACATGGATTAGCAACATTGGGTAATAGTCTGTGGGCTTGATGAGTCTCGGCAAACTCTCCGTAACATCTTGGATTTTGGCACCAGGCAGACAGGATACCTCTCTGGACATCAAGTCTGGTCGGCAGATGGACGCCTCAGTACCCCTCAGAAGAGAGTCTCCAACCACCACCACCCTTCGTTTCCTTCTGGTGACTGATTCCGCAACTTTGGGGTACTTGAACTCTGGTTCTTCCCTTTCCAGGGATGCTTTCACCTCCTCCACTTCCAGGGCTGCATAATGGTTCTTCAATTCAAGGGATGGAGAAGTTGGATTGGTGATTTTGCAGGCCCTGGTGACTTGTGTCCAACCATCGACATTCTGTTGGCACCCATCTTCTCCGGAGCTGGAGAGCTTGGTTGCTGCAAGTAGCATCTCATCAATGTACTTCTCACTGTCTTGAATGCTCCTCAGCCTCGCCACCTCCTCTCCGAGTTCCTCCACCTCTTTCCTCAGAGCTTCAGCATGCAGGCACCCTGCACATGGAACCGGTCCTTCAACCGGCATTAGGACCTCTGTCTGGATCGAGGCAGAAGCTGTAACGGGAGCAACAGCTTTAGCAATACGATTTTTCCCAGCCATTGTTCTTTTCGTGGAGCTTAGGTATCTGTTAGAGCAAAAGAGAGAGATCTACCAAGTACCAGCCGGTTTCGCAGCTGTCTTTATAGAGAAAAAGCAGTTAAAACACTTTAATTACATACAAATGTGCTGGTCCAATTCACTGTGATTTGTGAAAGGGGAGGCGCCCTATAAAGCAAGGCTGCTCACTAGGGGTGGGTGGGAGTCGGGGTGGGTAGGGCGGGAACTAACACCTGATTAGGTGTTAGCAGCTTCTAAAGCTGAGGAGGTCACTGGAGTCAGCAACCTACTGTGCTCAATTAAGGTTCCCCTAAAACAGCAAAAATGAAGTAACCTTGCTTTTAAAAATATACACAAAACCCTTTTAAGAGCTCCCAGTCAGAGAGCTAGCAATGTAATAAAAACAAACCAAACAAAGAAACCCTCAAAACCTTACTTACTGTTTGATGTGTGGAGCCCTGGTTAGAAATCCCTCAAAGGGGCAGGGCACAGGAGCCTTTTTATGCAGGCTTCAACTGCACTCAGGAAACAGGCCCACTAACACCTGATTAGGTGTTAGCAGCTTCTAAAGCTGAGGAGGTCACTGGAGTCAGCAACCTACTGTGCTCAATTAAGGTTCCCTTAAAACAGCAAAAATGAAGTAACCTTGCTTTTAAAAATATACACAAAACCCTTTTAAGAGCTCCCAGTCAGAGAGCTAGCAATGTAATAAAAACAAACCAAACAAAGAAACCCTCAAAACCTTACTTACTGTTTGATGTGTGGAGCCCTGGTTAGAAAGGCCTCAGAGGGGCAGGGCACAGGAGCCTTTTTATGCAGGCTTCAACTGCACTCAGGAAACAGGCCCACTAACACCTGATTAGGTGTTAGCAGCTTCTAAAGCTGAGGAGGTCACTGGAGTCAGCAACCTACTGTGCTCAATTAAGGTTCCCCTAAAACAGCAAAAATG
The DNA here is from genome assembly GCA_033557465.1 of Ichthyophis bannanicus. Classification (NCBI taxonomy): domain Eukaryota; kingdom Metazoa; phylum Chordata; class Amphibia; order Gymnophiona; family Ichthyophiidae; genus Ichthyophis; species Ichthyophis bannanicus. Next base: position 417,223,972 of record CM066037.1, read on the forward strand.
AAGTAACCTTGCTTTTAAAAATATACACAAAACCCTTTTAAGAGCTCCCAGTCAGAGAGCTAGCAATGTAATAAAAACAAACTAAACAAAGAAACCCTCAAAACCTTACTTACTGTTTGATGTGTGGAGCCCTGGTTAGAAAAGCCTCAAAGGGGCAGGGCACAGGAGCCTTTTTATGCAGGCTTCAACTGCACTCAGGAAACAGGCCCACTAACACCTGATTAGGTGTTAGCAGCTTCTAAAGCTGAGGAGGTCACTGGAGTCAGCAACCTACTGTGCTCAATTAAGGTTCCCCTAAAACAGCAAAAATGAAGTAACCTTGCTTTTAAAAATATACACAAAACCCTTTTAAGAGCTCCGAGTCAGAGAGCTAGCAATGTAATAAAAACAAACCAAACAAAGAAACCCTCAAAACCTTACTTACTGTTTGATGTGTGGAGCCCTGGTTAGAAATCCCTCAAAGGGGCAGGGCACAGGAGCCTTTTTATGCAGGCTTCAACTGCACTCAGGAAACAGGCCCACTAACACCTGATTAGGTGTTAGCAGCTTTTAAAGCTGAGGAGGTCACTGGAGTCAGCAACCTACTGTGCTCAATTAAGGTTCCCCTAAAACAGCAAAAATGAAGTAACCTTGCTTTTAAAAATATACACAAAACCCTTTTAAGAGCTCCCAGTCAGAGAGCTAGCAATGTAATAAAAACAAACCAAACAAAGAAACCCTCAAAACCTTACTTACTGTTTGATGTGTGGAGCCCTGGTTAGAAAAGCCTCAAAGGGGCAGGGCACAGGAGCCTTTTTATGCAGGCTTCAACTGCACTCAGGAAACAGGCCCACTAACACCTGATTAGGTGTTAGCAGCTTCTAAAGCTGAGGAGGTCACTGGAGTCAGCAACCTACTGTGCTCAATTAAGGTTCCCCTAAAACAGCAAAAATGAAGTAACCTTGCTTTTAGGAGGGGTCGGAGGCGTTGAACAGTTTTAGCTTTGTGGAATATCGTCCCAGCGGTTTTGTTGATTTGTTGTTTAAAGGTGAGAGCTTGGTCAATGATGACGCCTAGATATCTTATTTGGGGCTGGATTTGGATTTGCATGGTTCCCATGTTGAGGTGGGTAGGTGGTTTGAAGTCAGGTTCTTTTGTCACTATAAGGGCTTCGGTTTTCTTTATGTTGATGGATAGATTGTTCTCCTGTAGCCAGGTGGCCACGTCGGTGAAGCAGGCTGATAGCTGGTCGTTTTTTGGGCTGGTGGTTGTAATCGGTGCGTAGAGCATTATGTCGTCTGCGTATATGTGGAAGTTGATGTTGTGGGTGCGTATGATTTGAGCATAGCGGACGGAGATATATATTGAACAACATGGCTGATAGGGTGGATCCTTGGGGTACTCCTTGAAGTTGTTGGTAGGGGGGCGAGGTTGTGGAGAAGGTGCAGATCCGTTGCTGTCTGTTGGTTAAATAGGATCTGAACCATTGGAGTACAGTGTCTTTGATTCCAATTGATTGTAGTCTGCGTATGAAGATTTCGTGGGAGATTGTGTCAAAAGCCGCTGATATATCTAGGAATATCAGGATGTATCCTGATTGTTTCTCTTGGGTTCCAATGATGAGAGTGTTCATTAGAATGGTCATGAGGGTCTCGACTCCATATAGTGGCCAGAAACCGTGTTGCTGCGGGTCAAGTATGTCGTTGGTGTCCAGATGATCTTGAAGTTGGCGTTGGACTATCTTTTCTATTATCTTGGTGGCAAGGGGGAGGCTTGCAACTGGTCTGTAGGAGGTGGGGTCCAGGGGGTCCAGGTTGTTCTTCTTTATGGTTGGTCGTATGATTGATGTTTTGAGGGCATCTGGTATGTATCCTTGTTTAAAGGATTCATTTATGATGTGGGTTAATGGGCACTCAGGTCTTCCTTGGTTTTCTTTATCCATTCCGTAGGGCAGGGGTCTAGCAGGGAGGTAGTGGTGTTCAGACAGGAGATGGTGGAAGATATCTCTTCTTTTGAGGTTTCATTGAATGTATTCCAGTCTGCGTTTATGGAGGTGCAGGGATATGTCTTTGTGGTTGTAGCGCAGAGGTGAGGTTGTTGAGGTTGCTGAAATTGTTTGTATTGTCGGGCCAAAAGATCCGAGGGGATATCAGGGAGTTGATCGGAAGTGGTCGGTGCCTTAGTCAGGTTTTTGGCAATTTGAAAGAGTTCTTGAGGTTTGTTTACAGCTGTCGTGATGATTTTGGTGTGGTAGTTTCTCTTCGCATTGTCGGTCTCCGAGTGGTAGGTAGTGAGTTCGTAGAGGTATTGCTTTTTGTCTATTTCATTTTTGGTTTTCCTCCATTTTCTTTCTGCTCTTCTAAGTTTTGTTTTTAGTTTCCGGAGGTCAGGGGTGAACCAGCGGGCCTTTGAGGAGATGGGTTTGTTGCTGGTTTTGTTTAGAGTTGCACTGGATGCTGAGGAGATTGTGGTGTTCCAGTTGTTTATGAGGTCATCAAGGTTGTTGGAGTATAATGCGTTCTTTGTTCAGCGTAAGCTCCAATAAAGTATTGGAGATTAGAAGGAATACACTAGACAAGGACCGACTGCAGTGAAAAGAAATGCATCCCTATTGGAGAGTTCCACTGGAGACGTGGAACAACTCAGGGAATTAAACAATTCTTTATGCTTTCACGTGATCTAAGCCCTGGTATATTTTCCCTAAAATGAAATTTTAAGGAAGATGGTAGAGTAGGAAAAAACCAGTCATGTGGGAGCATGACCTGGCAAGCCTTTTAACCATCTGGAAGTTACCCACCAGGAATGGCTCTGACGCTCTCTGGCAAAGGCCCATAGTTACAGAGCTTTTTGTAGAATTGCAGAGAGCATGTTGTAGGTTGCTTAGGTGAGATCTGGCTGTTTAATTGCCAGTATGCAACCTAATCTATTCTGTGGGAGCCAAAGAATTGAAGATGGCTAAGAATAATAGACAGGCCGGTTGCCTGCAATGATAAATTGTCCAAGTAGGTTTTTGAACCTCTCTTAGAATTATCTGTTATTAAGGCAACATAAGAGGTTAGGTCCTATAGATTGGAAAAGGACCGACAGACATAATTAGAAGTGATAAAACTCAATTATGGTCTGATAAGCTGTCTTAAAAAAATATTTGAAAAGATTGCAGAGGGAGGAAACTCTGTATGGAAATCACCTACTGGAGTAGGTATTGAAGACAATCCTATGGCTTAAAGGGTAAGCCCTCCAGTCAAATAGTATCACTCTTGGAGTGAGGTCTCGAGTAAGAGGGATAGAAAGTAATACAGAGTTGTGAAGACTTACAATTTGATAAGTCTGTGAAAAAGGTAAAGCTCCCCTGCAGTCAAAAATATGAGATATCCTCGTACAGGACAACTGTCAAGGTAAAGGGCATAGCCATACCTTGGAATTAGTTGTTACTCCTCTACTTGGTTTAAAAGGAGAGGAGAAACATGTTACCTGTTAGGCATGACTATCTTTAATAGCTCTAAGAGCTAAAATAATGGATTCCTTTTGGCAAAGGATTCATGCCTAAAGTGGAGTATTGAGCCAGTGTATCACTGACCTCTCTGTAAGGATGAGAAGAACTGTAAACGCTTCTGTTGTTAAGAAGTAGCGGTTCTGAAACTCAACAGGAAAAAGAGATTTAATGAATAAAAGATCAGAAACCCTGCGACTGCTGGGTTTGCTGAGCCTGTTGAGGCTTTGGTTTTCTTAGCCTGGTATGATGTTGTCCTTCTTTGGAAACATCTGCATGATGGGTAGAAGATGAATAAAACTCTTTCCCCTTAGGGGGATAAAGTTTGTTAGGAGATTTTTTATTAGCTGGGATAGAGGAAAGTTTTGACAATCCTCTGCAAGCAATAATATCAGTGTTTAACTGATTAGCTTGGAATAAAGCATCCTTGTTAAAGAGATTTTCACCAGTACAAGGAGTATTTCCCAGCCTTTCTTGTACAAGTCTGAAACTTGGAGCCAGGCCATACGTCGTGCTCCTATGGCTATAGCAGAAGTTCTGCTAATAGACTCAAAACAGTCCAGGGAAGCACGATTAAGGAATTTAGAGACATTTTGAGCATGACTGACTAATAAGAGAAAGTCTGCTCTTTTATGTTCTTGAAGAAAAGGGATCAAAATCTTTAAGTTCTTTGTGACCTCTTCAAGAGATAATCCCTATAGAAAATATATGAGATAATTCTTGCTGAAAGCATGGATGCCTGGAAGCATCGACGTCCAAAGGCATCTAAAGTCCTAGACTCACGACCTGGCGGATAAGAAGAGTGCTTCTTTGCACTCTTAATCTGCCTCATTGCTGATCCTACAACAATAGAATGATGAGGAAGTTGAGTCTTTTGAAAACCTGGAGAAGGTGGCACCTTGTACATAGTGTCAAGTGTCTTAGAATGTGGGGATACAGTTAAAGGAGTTTCCCACATTCTTAATAGTAGATCCTGTAAGGTCTGATGCAAAGGAAGTATGATAACCTCCTTTGGAATCCAGGAGAATTGCAGGGTCTCAGAATCCCCTGGTAGGGATTCTTTACCAGGTATAGAAATGGCAAGTAACTTTGCCATATCAAGCAGAAAAGCTTGAAAAGAAATCTCCCTTGAGGAGGACCCTCTAAAATGAGGGGCAAAGGCTAGACTTGTTGAAAAATTAGCCTCAGTACCAATGCATTCATTCCAGTCATCGGGATTGGAAGACTTGAAAGGATGAAGCATCGGGTTTTCGCTAAAGCGATGTCTTCGGTACCGCCCCAGGCCAGTACAGAGATGAGTCGGTACCGAATCCTCCATGCTAGAGATCGATTCCAGGCTCGGCATCGAAGGAAGCGAGTCTGTCGAAGCAAACATGGACGGTACCGACACCGATGCTGATGTCGATACTGGTACTGGTACCGAAGCCGATACTGATACTCGAGGAACGGTCTGCAGCAACTCCAGCGGTACCGAAGTAACCGAGAGCGCTAGACTACGTTCATCGGTGAGGAGTGTTTCATCCATCACCATAGCCGATGCTGGGGTGTCGGTATCGCTCGAAGCGGCCACAACCCCCGAGCATGGCCCAGGTATGTTCATCGAGGTAAGAACCCCGGGAACAACCTGGAGCTCCGTTGATGCTTAGGAGCCCGAAGACTCCCGCCGGGGCTCTATTGCCAAATTGTCCTCGAGGGCAAGGCCAGAGCCATCTCGATACTTGGAAGGAGATCTACCACTCGAGGACTGGCTAGTCTTTACAGACTTTTGTTTGGTTACCTGATCCTGTGAAAAAGAAGATATTCTAGCTGGTAACATCGAGTGCGATGTGAACCGTGTATCGAGTTGTGCTCGATCCTGAAGACTTCTTCTGTTTGAGCTCCAGCAGGAAAGACACTCCAGTGGGCAATGGTCAGGACCCAAACATTTTAGACACCAAGTATGAGTGTCTGAAAATATATCTGTACCGCCACACTTTGGGCATTTCTTAAGGATAGTGGCTGGCTTTTCCATAATGGAAGAATAGAGGCCTAGTGGCCTAGAAACAGTCAGGCACTAAGTAGGAAAAAATTTCTAAAGAAAAGAAGAAATTCTTTAGTAAAAAAGAAAAGCACCGGCGGTACCGGTGGCGTCGGGGGAAGGCAGACGCGACCACAAAAAAGTAAAAATAAAAAGAAGAATTTTCTGCGGTGACAGGAATACGTCCTGCCGGCTCCGCGGAAACGGAAAACTGATGAGAGGGAAGTGAATGGGCAGGAAGGCAGCGCGCATGCGTGTGGGATGCTCCCAAAGGCTTTCTTTTTGGACGCTGGGGAGCGTTCCCGCGCAGGCTCTGTCGGTACCGACGTACCCCATATGTGAAGACTCATTCCTGCTTCTTCCTGCTTGGGGATGGGTCCCAAAGTGGTGAACTGGATCAGAAATTGGTTGACTGACAGACGACAGAAGGTGATGGTAAACGGAACTCACTCGGATGAAAGGAAGGTGATTAGTGGTGTGCCCCAGGGTTCTGTCCTGGGACCAGTACTGTTCAATGTATTAGTGAGTGATATTGCTGAAGGACTGAATGGAAAAGTCTCTTTTTTTCAGATGACACAAAAATTTGTAACAGAGTGGACTCTCCTGAGGGAGTGGATAACATGAGGAAAGATCTACAAAAGCTGGAAGAATGATCTAATGTTCGGCAGTTTAGATTTTATGTGAAGAAGTCATGCACTTGGGAAGCAGAAATCCAAGGGAATTGTATGCGATAGGGGGTGAGAGGTTGGTGTGCATGGACCAGGAGGACCTCGGTGTGATTGTTTCTGAGGATCTCAATGTGGCAAAACAGTGTGACGGTGGCATACAGAGAGAAATTACCAGCAGAAAGGAGGAGGTACTAATGCCACTGTACAAGTCGCTGGTGAGGCCTCACCTGGAATATTATGTTCAGTTTTGGAGACCACATCTTGCAAAGGATATAAAAAGACTGGAAATGGTTCAGAGAAAGGCAACCAAAATAATTTGGAGCTTGTGCCAGAAGATGTATGAGAAGAGATTTGAAGACTTAAATATGTACACTGGAGGAGAGAAGGGACAGGGGAGATATGATTCAGATCTTTAAATACTTTAAAAGTATTAATGAACAAGCAAACCTCTTCCAAAGATGGGGAAGCTGTAAAACTAGAGGGCATAACATGAAGCTGCAAAGGGGTAAACTGAAAGGCAACATCAGGAAATACTTTTTCACTGAAAGGATAGTGGATGCTTAGAATTTATTTATTTTATTTAACACTTATTTATATACCGCATCTTCCAGCGATCAGTTGCGGTGTACAATCAACAACAGTCAACAATGCAGAGCTTGTTTTACATAGAACAATGATAACTTTTTACATAGAACATCTTAACTTACACAACAACGGGTTTAAAAACTAAGCGGAATAATTCAATAATTCAACTAAGACAGATTGTGTAACAGTTAAAACAAAAGTACTGTCCCTATAACATAGGCAGATTATGACAGTTGTAACTATATACAGATTATGACAGTTGTAACTATATACAGGTAGAATTTCAATGCATAAGAGTGGAGTGATTATACATTTAAGTTTTGTATGTATTGTTTGTAGTAGGGAGTATAAACTTGATTTTGGGCAGGTTCGTGTTTAGCCTTTATCTAAGTTGAGTGGAAGGTTTTCCATGGTATTATAGTGTTTAGTGAATAAGTATGTTTTCAATTTTTTTCTGAATTCTGTTATGCCCTCCCGATGGAAGTGATGGGGGCAAAAACAGTGACAGAATTCATAATGGCATGGGACAGATACAGTGGATCCCTTTATAGCAACAGGATAAAATTAAAATAAACCTAACTATCTCTTATATCTCAGCAAATAGGGGTGACCTACACGGAGCGGTGGGTACACCCCTAAACAAAGGCATGGGGAGGAGTGATCTGCATGGAGCAGCAGGTGCACCTACACTTGTTGTCTTGCTGGGCAGACTAGATGGGCCATACTGGTCTTTATCTGTTGTCATATACTATGTTACTACGTTGCTATATGATTATTGAATTTAATTATCAAAATCTCGAGGGGGAGGGTATGACCTTATAGCAGCCCTGGGGCTGTCCCTGCATTATATCTTATTCACTGTGCAGCGTAAAACTGTCAGGTAAATGCAGAAAGCTGGCACTGAAATCACTCGCTATTAGCTGTTTGCGCGTTTTCATAGTGTGCTGATAACACAAAACTTCAGCGCTGATATGCAGCAAGGGACCTGTATGAAAATGAGATGTCCAAAACTTGGGTGTAAAGTTGAGAGGAGGGGAGCCAATGCATGCACGAAGAGCAGAAGTGCTCCAGGCGCCCGTGTGCATGTGCACATAGATTTCAGACGCTCATGTTATGTGCAGAGGGATGACATCATGGCACAGGTGCACTTCGGTGTGTATATTAGCGTGAAAAATGTAAATGTGAAGTATTGTAACAGTGCTGTAAAGAGCGGAAAAGACATAGAAGTGCTGTGAATGACACATACAGAAGGTAACTGTTTACTGGTACACATGCTGAAACATTCTGTCGCTACATGTGCAAGAATTTTATGTCACCTCAGAGCAGGCCTAGAGATAAGGGCACTCCTAAACTTTATGCCTCGCTGTGTAATCCTCTACGCAAGTCGCTGCATCAAGCGCAGACCTTATTAGCATTTCATTTTAATATGTGCAGCTCATTTGCATATCATTTAAATACACTTGGCGTTGCTGTGTGTGCATCCTTTATTTTTCCTGTTTACACACACTTCAATCTCTTCTCTGCATTCGGTGCGGGCAGTCCTTGTGCGTACATGTTATGTTATCTGCGTGCAAAGGGCGCGTTAGCATTTCTGCATCGGCCTTTGTGTTTGGATAACAGCTGCCATTAATGAATCTTTAGTTTAAAAAATACATTTTCTTACTTAAATAAAAGTGGAATTGTTTTTGCAGTGCTTAAGTATGTGTTAGTGTTTCTCCTCTATCTCTTCCATCGCCAACGCACCACAGCTCCCATATATCCTGCTCTAATAGCCCTATCTCACCCATCAATAACCCCTAAAGCATGTGCTACCAGAGCCCTTGAAATAATGTGCATCAGAGACGGGTGTGAAAGTTTAAATCTTACTGGAAGTGGGATAAACCATGCGTGAAGGCAAGCATACCATGTTATTTAGCTTGCATCTGCTGAAACCTCATTTGCAACAGATGTTCATTCATTTATATGCACCTACATACTAATTTCAGCATGAAGGCTAATGTCTTTCACGCCCATTTTGCATGTATGCTAGGGCATTTGGGCATGGCGTGCTATTTTTTTGGATACTGAACCACCTCAGCATGTAGGCTGAGTTTTTGTGCATATGCCTCTTTATTCCTCTATGCAAAATGTACAAGACAGTCTCACAAAATTCTCTCTATGGTATCTTTGAACTTTATATCCAGAATACATACATGATACAGTAATTAGGTTTTTTTGCATTTACAAACGCGTTTGTTTAAAAAAGCAAACACAGTAAGAGTTCTAAAATGCTGGATGTAGATTATGAACCTGGAAATCAGTAGCAATGTTGCACTACCATTTTAAATAATTCTCCTTTAAAGAATCTTGCTCTAGGAAAATCATGGGCATTGCTTTCACCATACTCCATTCTCTGCAATCTAATTATTCCACATCAAGTAGGTTTGATCCCCTGAGACAGTCAGGGTCATGTATCCGACTACTCTTACATAAAATCCATTATTCTGGAAAAGAAGCCATTACCTCTTACTCGCTCCTCACGAAACTAAAAGCAAGTCAACTGGGATTGCCCAGAAACGCTATCTGAAAAATGTGGCCTGTATATAAGATATAAACAATGGAAGCTGTGTGGCGGAGATAAGATCTAAGTACTAAGATAAATGAGAAGCCCGGCAAGATTTAGTCAGACTTTCAGCTAATAATTCACCTAAAGATAATTGGCTAAAATTAACTGCCTAGTTTAGCTGCTAGTGGCTATTTGAAATTGATGTTAGAGTGATAAACATGGAAGTAACAGCATATTTAGCTAGAAGCAGTATATGTATTATGCAATATACTTTTATGTTTACGTGCAATTATAGCATGGGATCAAATAAGATGGGTCCAACGTCCAATTCTAACTCAAATCACTATTAGAATGTAAGAGTGATTGCATATATTCCTGGTGGCAGAATACATTTGCTATATATTCACTGGTTCTGATCTGATTCATCAGACAAGTGTTTCATATTTCTCCTGTGCACTGATGGAAAGCTCTTTAGCACATGACATATGGAAAAAAATACAAATCCTGTTCAATGCACAATAATCAGGTCAATACTCAGCAGGCCGCCATGGTTGCTATTCAGCACAGATACCTGGATAGTGCCTGCTGCTAAATATCTGGATACAGCAGCCAGTACCACAACTATCCAAGAAGCATAAATATTCAGAGTCACTATAAAACGTCTCAGCAAATAGGGGTGTCCTACATGGAGTGGTGGGTTCACCCCTAAACAAAGACATGGGGAGAGGTGGCCTGCACCTACTCTTGCCATCTTGCTAGGCAGACTAGATGGACCATGCAGGTCTTTATCTGCCGTCATCTACTATGTTACTATGAGTAGCTTATCGGAGAGTTATCTGGCACTATTTATTTATTTATGTAATTTAATATACCACTCAAAATCTAATGGACATCTCCGTGGAGTACAATAAGGAAAACATAAAATATTAAACACCTAAAAGAAGAAAAATCAATAAAATGACTCAGATAAATAAAACAAACAAAAAGATAAAAGCTACAATAAAAAATAGAGAAAATAAATGCACAAGAAAGGGATTAAGCAGTCCATCAAAAGCACACTTTTACCCACACAGCACGCAGCATTGCTGGAGGTGGAAGTGGGTTGGGGAGGCAACAACACAGAAAGTTTTTGCATTTTCAAAACTGTTTCTATGCTATAAGCAGGCACTCATCTTTGGGAGTACTATTTCCTGGGGCAATAAGAAGGGTCATCAGTTTAAACCTATGGCCCTATAATATGTCCGAGCTCACTTCTGAGGGGCAGTGGCCAGTATGATAAATAGGAGGAGGGTGGGGGGAGGGTAGGGGGCTACTGATTGCTATATGGAATCTGGCAATGAGGGGGGATATGGTTGGGGAATTCAAATTGTTGGTGGGCTAGAGATCAGTATTCTGGGGGAGGGGGGGGCAGGCCAGCAGAGAGAGGGCAGTGGGGGAGAATGGCATTTGTTCTCCCTTCCTCCTCTTCTCATTTTGGGTGTTTGGTCTGTGAGGATGCTGTGGGGGTTTGCGTGAGGAGGGGGAAAATTTGGGGTTGTGGTCATAGCTTGGGGCATGGGGTTGTGGGTGTGGCTTCCCTCACAGAATCAGCCAAGATGAAGGGGGATTGGACTGACTAGTGGCTATGCTTTGCTTCTCACAATCAAAGAACATAGTCTCAAAATGGGCCTGCACCTTAATGTAAAGAAGACAAAGATCATGACAACTGGCATAATCAACAGGTTCATCGTTGAAGGAGAAGAAATTGAAGTTGTGAACAACTTTAACCTACTTGGATCAACTATCAATAAAGAAGCAACAAGCAGTCAAGAAATCAGACGACACATTGCTCTTGGCAGAATGTCTATGAAAGACCTAGATAAGATTCTCAAGAGCAGAGATGTCTCTCTCCATACAAAGATTCGACTTGTTCAAGCCATGGTATTTTCAATAACATCATATGGATGTGAAAGCTGGACAGTGAAAAAGATAGACAGGAAGAAAATTGATGCCTTTGAATTATGGTGCTGGCAGCGAATGTATACCATGGACTGCCCGAAGAACAAACCAGTCGGTACTAGAGGAGATCAAACCTAAGCTTTCCTTAGAAGCTCAGATGACAAGACTTCGACTTTCATACTTTGGACACATCATACAAAGAGAGAGATCATTAGAGAAAGACATCATGCTTGGCAAGATAGAAGGTCAATACAAAAGAGGAAGGCCAGCAATGAGATGGATCGATACAATAACAGCAGCTACGTGTATCACCGCCTGACTGAAGACCGAACACAATTTAGGATAGCTATCCAGAGGGTCGCCATGAGTCAACTCCGACTCAACAGCACTTAACAACAACAACATGAGTTATGGGGGCATGACCAGGCATCACCACAGGCTATGAAGAAGGGGGGGGGGGGTGGTAGCCTTCCACAGGGTTCTTCACGGATCTCAGTATGGCTAGGTTGGCACTGAGTGGCTGAGTGCAGTTGTGGGGAATAAGATGGGGGGCAATGGTGATGTTGTATTTGAAGGCAATCAGGGAAGGCTGATCTGGGAGATGAGAGAGGCCAGACAGGGGTTGTACTAATGGAGTGTGGGTTATTAATAGTTTGAAATACAGCTATGGTCAAGACTGTGCCACTACCAGTGTTCCGAGTTTTATGTTGGGGAGTGATGCGAGGAAGGTGTGCGCGAGTGCGTATGATTTAAAAGCAAAAGTACACACAGAACTTTGCTTTCATTGGTGCAGTTCCTGCAGGCAAAGTGTCCGAATGCAGGTAATTGAATCATTGCCCCCAAAATTGGAAAAACTCTATAGTAGATCATCTTTTAGAAATAGAAAAAAAAAGTCTAAAGGTTTTCTTGTGTTTTCTTTTTTTCTCTCTTCCCAGATTCAGTGCCACGGATCTTTCTTACATTCTCTTTGTGTTTCCAGCATCACAATATTTTCCTCTGTGAAAAGAGTAGTGCCCAGTGCTCCAAAACTGTTGAGAGCAATATCATTGTGTCTTTCTTGCTGATTATCCTGGCTAAGTAAAGGACTATTCAGGATAGCAGACCCTTGTTATCACATTTACTACTAAATTTTCAATCTTCTATTGACATCAGCTGTTATACCAGTACAATGTTGCTGAAATTCAAAGCCTCCTATTTTCATTTCCAAATAACTAGGATCCAGAACGGGAAACGTCATGGGCAATTGAGGAGATGAACCATAAAAGAGCCTGATAAAGTCAGCATTAGCATTTTATTCACTAAGGAGGTCATTTTAAAAGGTATAGTTGTGATTTGGATATCTGAAAACGTGCATGTGAACGTTGAAATTATGAAGACATCCCCAGGTGCCATTTCTTTTAAATATCTCATAAGGTTTGCTTGCCATATGGTCCCATGGATAAATTTGTGCAGCATTTGACAATGACTGGAGCCCTCAAGAACTGGGAATATTTCACAAGTGGCTGGTCTAGCCCAGAGACTTATGTAGGGCCCGCTTGAATCCCTTTTAGGTGGATCGTACCAAGTAACAGTACAGTAGTAACCCAAGCAGTAACTTTAGGGTCCATCCTAGGGTGCTCAGTTTGTTTATAAGTTGCCTGTGAAGAACAGTGTCAAAGGCTTTACTGAAATCTAAATACACCACATCTAGGGCTCTCCCTCGGTCCAACTCCCTGGTCACCCAGTCAAAGAAATCAATCAGATTTGTCTGACAAGACCTGCCTCTGGTGAATCCATGCTGCCTCGGATCCTGTAATCCGCTGGACTCCAGAAACCTCACTATTTTCTCTTTCAGCAACGTTTCCAATAATTTACTCACCACCGAAGTTAAACTAACCGGCCTGTAGTTTTCAACCACATCCTTACTTCTGCTTTTGTGTAAAGGCACCACATGAGCCTCTCTCCAGTCCTTTGGCACCACTCCCAACTCCAACGAGGCATTGAAAAGGTCAGTCAGTGGAGCTGCTAGAACGTCCCCAAGTTCCCTCAGTATTCTAGGGTGTATCCCATCTTGTCCCATCGCTTTGTCTACTTTAAGTTGAGCTAGTTTCTCATGAACACAGTCTTGTGAAAAGTGTTCAGGATGTCCCTCGCTTCTGTTCCTATTTGTGGGTGTTTTCTGAGGTCCTGCTCCTGGTTCTTCATCTGTGAACACAGAACAAAAATATTTGTTAAGCAATTCCGCTTTATCCTTATCAGCTTCTACATATTCCTCCCCTGCACCCTTGAGTCAAACAATACCACATTTGCCCTTCCTCTTCTCACTAATATATATGAAAAATGTCTTATCCCCCCATTTTATTGCATTGGCTATTTCCTCCTCCTTTTGAATCTTTGCCTTCTTGACTACTTTGCTAGCTTCTCTAAGTTTTTCCAAATACAGATGCCTGTCTTCCTCTCTCTGGGATCTCTTGTATTTATTTCATGAAGGCCTCCCTCTTTTTCTTCACTTTTTCAGCTACTTCTTTCAAAAACGATAGCGGTCTCCTTTTCCTTTTACCTTTATTTACCATTTTAACAAAAAGGTTGGTTGCCCTTAAAATATCCCCTTTGGCGGACTTAGGACATATGTGGTGGGGGTGTCTGATAGTTTGCCTATACTGGAAGAGGATAGCTGATTTTATGAGTAGGATTGTGTTACAGCGAGTCCGTTGGACAGCATCGCTTGTGATGTTAGATCAGCTTGGACCACTCCACCCGAAAGGGAGATGGGAACGCCTTTTGGTCAGGAAGGCATGTCTGGTGGGTAAAGGCCCGATACTTCATAGGTGGAGAGAAGCATCAGGTCCCACTTATTGGGAATGGCGCAACAATTTCCACCAACTGATGCTTATGGAAAGGAGAGAGGCTAGAGGAAGTGCTCGACGTTGGGCCTTATTCCTGTTAATTTGGGAACCATATATTCAGATATTGAGGCCTTGTGTCCGAAATGAAGTGCTTCTATTGGGATGAGAAGGTCGTAGGATATTAATAATATAATTAATATGCATATTCACTATGGGGGGTTGGTTGCTGAAGGGGGAGGCTGTGGGGTGGGAGGGAGGTTGGTGGGGAAAGGGGGGGAGAGGGGAATATTGTAAATTCTTTTTTCTTGCTGTATTTGTATGATTGATTTGCTGAGGAATCCAGGTCTGGGAGATCAGTAGAACTGCCATTTTTTGATGTATTTGTTGTTATTTTTTAAATATTGTTTTGCATGTTCTGTATTATTTGGTTTTCAATAAATAGAGTTTACAATAAAAAAAATATCCCCTTTCAGTTTTACCCACTGTTTTTCTACATCCCCCAGCTGTTCCCATCCCACTAACGACTCCCTGAGGTATTGGCCCATCTTCGCAAAGTTAGTCTTCCTAAAGTCTAAGATCCTCACCTTTGAATGGATTCTAACAGCCCTAGTCCTAATACTGAACCACACCATCTGGTGATCACTGGATGCAAAATGATCTCCCACTACAACATCAGAAACACTTTCATCATTGGTAAGCACCAAGTCCAGTATGGCCCCTTCATGTGTGGGGTCTGTTACCAATTGTCTGAATAGTTCTCCATGTAGAGAATCCAGGATCTCCTTACTTCTAGATGATACTGCAGCAGGAATGTGCCAATCAACATCTGGCATATTGAAATATCCTATCAGTAGCACTTCCCCTTTCCTAGCAATGCTGTGTATGTCTTCAATTAACTCTCTGTCCACCTCTTCCTCTTGTGAGGGAGGTCTGTATATCACACCAATGCAAATAGATTTCTCTTTCCCTCTTTCTAGTTTAACTCACAATGCCTCCTCTCTCCCTTTTAAGTTCTGTAATTCCAAAGCTTTAATAGTAGTTTTTACATATAGTGCCACTCCTCCTCCCCTTCTTCCTACCCTGTCCTTTCTGAATAAAGTATAGCTGAATAAAGCATGCTGCCTCAAGAGAATCTTGTCGCACCCATACGATGCCTCTGCGATCCTCCAGGTAATGTCTGACCTTTCTCTGTAATCTGAAAACGTAAGACAATAAGGGCCTTTAGGCATGGTCCTTAGCGTGGAGCTTAGCATTTCTGATGGGCTAACTTACATTGCCCCTGATCCCTTCTACTTACAAGAGTAAGAAACTCCATATCTTATATCATACTAAGGTATTCAACGAACTTGCAAGCAGCGTATTGCATAAAATAAAATGAAAACTAAGTTATATCTGACCCTCTTCAGCTTACTCGTCTTGCTTCTGCTAATGTCACATGCAGCCTCTCTCACTCAACATACGCAAAATATCCCAATCATTCATCACAAAGACCGTATTAGAGCAAATGCAACATTTTATAAATTGGTTTGTGTAACTCAAAGCAAAACTAATAGACAATGCTTGCAATATAAGCTGAACCATTGCACCAAAACAATTGAGTTAAAATGGTGCTTGATTAATGCAAGATCAATGAAGAACAAGATTCCAGTTATACTATACCACATCTACAACAATAAACCAGATATCATGTTTATTGCTGAAACCTGGCTCTTAGACAGTGATACGGTACTGCTTAACCAATTGATACTATCAAGCTATATCATCTTTTACTGCCCAATAGGAGGAAAGGAGGCGGTGTACTCATCATTAGCAGGGATGAGCTGAATGCTTCCTACACATAATTGAAGGTCTCGATATGTTAATGACTGAAAGCAAACTTTTTCTCATTCAGTCTAGTTTACAGATCTCCAACTTCAGATGCTAATAGCTTAGCAACAATTCTTGAATCAGCTTGCTCAGATAAACCGATTAAGAAACTTAGGGGCTTGTTTACAAAGCCGCGGTAGCGGTTCACGATCGTTATCGGAGCCGCGGCCCTATTGATTTCGGGGCTACGGCTCCGATAACTATCGTGAACCGCTACTGCGGCTTTGTAAACAAGCCCCTTAGTATCAACGCACAATAGTCATGCATCTTCCTTCCTTAATGCAATGGATGATATGTACTATCATCAGATAGCTAACACCCCATTACATAATAAAGGTAACATGCTTGACCTAATATTCTTACCTAAAGACATCAACAGCTCACAGCAAGCTTCTACTAATATATAACTAGTACCATGGTCAGATCATCACCTAATCATTTCACTGTTACCCACAATCTTCCTATGCATAGAGGGAAAATAAAAGAAAATACAGTACACCACTTTAAGCAATTTGACAAGGAGATATTTCTAAAAGAAACACTACCTTACCTTAATTCAAATTTAAATGATATAGAAGCTATATTTACTAACTGGAATTCTGTTATAAATAAAGTTGCATCAGCCCCCAATCCAAGATCAAGCAAGAGGAATAGTGCCATTTAACAGGGAACACATTATATCTGAGACCCAATCCCTCCTCAACAAAACTACGCCTGACCTTGAAGAACTGATATCATCCTGGAACTCCAACTTAAATGCCATCGCACAACGCCCGGAAGCCAACAACACAGCAAGAATGAAGAGAAGCTCTGCCCCATGGTTCTCTCCTGAGCTACGATCGTCTCTTACTCAACTACGTAGACTCGAGCGCCGATGGCGCCGAACGCTCTCCATTGAAGATCAGACCGCCTACCAAACTCACCTCTCAATTCATCGTGAAGCAATCACAACCAAAATGAAACAATACCACACTGACACCCTAAAGAGAGCATTGAATAAACCACGTGACCTCTTCAACTTGGTTAAATCCCTCTCGAAAGAACCATCTCCCGATCAGCGCAGTGTGATTCACCCACAAGAATACGCTGACTACCTGCAATCCAAGATCATTCAAACCAAAAAGGATTCAGCAGTACAGTTTCAGGAACCAACTGGCCTAACCCTACTTGACAAGTTCTCTACTCCTTCCACTAATTGCGTTGAAGATACCATAGCATCCCTCAACACCTCCACTGCACAGACTGACCCATGCCCAGCCTTTTGGATCAAGGAACTACGTGGTGTGTTCAGTCCATTCATCGCAAACCTAATGAACCTCTCCTTCACAACAGGATACTTCCCTGCAACACTCAAGCAGACATCCATTAGGCCACTATTGAAAAACCCCAAGCTTGACCCGCAAAAGACCGATTCATATAGGCCAATAGCCAGTATTCCTCTCCTAGCCAAGATAACTGAGAAAGAGGTACAACGGCAAATTCAAAATCACATAGATTCCGTAGCTCCCCTAGATCACTGCCAACATGGGTTTAGAGAATATCATGGAGTCGAGACCCTCCTTACTAGCCTATTCAACGTTATAATCACAGGCATAGACAACATCCATAAAGGTTTTGTGCTCATCTTCTTGGACATTGCCGCTGCGTTCGACTCGGTGAGTCACGAAATTCTCCTGGGAAGGTTGAAAGAGAAGGGCATCTGCAACAGTGCACTAAGGTGGTGTAAATCCTATCTGGAAGCAAGATGGCAATACGTGAAGTCTGGACCAGAGGAATCAAAACACTTCCATCAAAAACAAGGTGTACCTCAAGGCTCCTCCTTGTCCTCTCTACTATTCAATATTTACATGCAGCCCATCTGCAACATCATAAGATCATTTAACGTGAGCTGTTTGATATATGCAGATGACATTCTTTTATACATGCCATTCTCCACAGCCCAAATGGACCTAGCACCACTAATAGACTGTTTCAATGCTGTCTCAGCGTGGCTCCAATCACAGAATCTACGCATTCAACATAAAAAGACGGAGGTTCTTTTCATCTCCAGAGACCCCGACTTTACTCCTCCATCCCATGTCAGTGTTAAGGAAGCAGACTTACTAACCAAAGAAACAATAAGATACCTTGGAGTTACGTTGGACCAACGCCTGGATATGAAACACCACATAAACAACATTGTCAAAGCTGTATACTACAAAATCCGCACGCTCAGACATCTGCGCTCCCTGCTGGACCCAGATGACTTCCGGACCATATACCAAGCACTAATCCTGCCTCACTTCGACTTTGCAAACGCCATCTTACAAGGGCTCCCTCAATCCACACTAGCCCCATTACAG
The DNA here is from genome assembly GCA_033557465.1 of Ichthyophis bannanicus. NCBI lineage: Eukaryota > Metazoa > Chordata > Amphibia > Gymnophiona > Ichthyophiidae > Ichthyophis > Ichthyophis bannanicus. The sequence goes on from CM066037.1 coordinate 417,242,227, forward strand.
CTGGCCATGAATGCTGCAGCAAGGGTCCTACACGGAGCCTCCAGAACCGACCACGTGACCCCCATTCTCAAACAACTTCACTGGTTACCTATCCATGGGAGAATCATCTTTAAAACCCTACTCCTAGCATTCAAGGCAATCAAGGGTATTTCATCCCTTTCACTCACAGATCTTATTCACATGTTGCCCCCCAACAGATCTAGAAGAGCGATAGCCATAAACCAACTAGTATTACCAAAGGAATCATCAAAGTGCAACATATCAACCACAAACAGGGCGTTCAGTTACTATGTACCTAAATGCTGGAATGCTCTACCCCCTGACATTAGGGCTATTGCCGACCTATCGCAGTTCAGGAAGGCACTCAAATACCACCTTTTCCTCCAATACTACCCAACCACCAATGGCACCTAGACATCCCCTCTGAAGAGATTACCTACGTTCACTATGATAATTTTACTCATTACCATGTAAATATCTCATGTATATCATAATTGACCCCTGTTATACAAGTTACTCCTCACCATGTAAATATCTCATGTATATAGTTACCCCTGTTATCCAAGTTTGATCACCTGTTCGATGTAAAACCAAACAGCATGTTGTTATGGTCGTTGTGTTATAATGTAAACCGCGCTGATGCCAAATAGCGCGGTATATAAGAGATTGTAATAAATAAATAAATAAATAAATAAATAAATACACTCAGGAGATAAGGTCATTAAAGAGATGTTTAACCCGTTTTGGACAGCTCGCATATTCTTTCTCTGTTCTGGATGATTTATTAGATTTGTTACACTCAAACAACTATGAAATACCGGCAATAATAAAAAATATTAAAACTTTGCAGAAAATAGAAGTTTCACATAGTGTATGTTTTTCATACACTGGTCCAATATAGTATATTGTCCGTCTTCAGAAAAGATAGGATTCAGTTCCAATATTCATTGACATAACATACTGTATGATACTATTGAAACTGCAGTTTTCATTTAAAACACTTTATTATGATATAATATAGTTTGTCAACAGTCCATTCTGACGGCGGAATATGATACACGTGAAAACACTTCTGATGCAGTGTGTCGATATTGCACCATTGAAACACCTACAATAGAATGCTTGACAGCAATTAGTTTCGACAACATATTAGCCCAGCGTATGAAAAACATACAAGGCCGATATATGCACCAATAACTCTGACACTAAGTAACTTACAGTTATCTAAACCTATTTTCTAAAGTCTACAAATACTTTTATTTGCAAAATAGTAGCTATTACAGCATTATAAGCTACTTACTATTTTTTGTGATCTTTTTATGTTGAGCCGCCAGTACCGTCAAAAGCAGCAAATTTCGAATACCTATTAAACTAACTAGATCTCATATAAAAAATCTGTATATAACGCTTTTTGACATAACGATAATAGCTAAACATAGTTCCATTGAATTTATAACCATTAATTAGTAAACAGTTGAGTAGTAAGTATGGAAACCTAATGTATGTAAAACATATGCTGGTCCAAAAGGGGTTAAGACAGCTAGAATGAAAATGGCAAATTACTAAATCACCAGATGACAGGGACCTGTAAATGGACATCCTCGAAGCTTACCGACTGAGTATTAACAACCATAAGAGAGACCATTATATAGAGGTGCTTATGGAATCCCTCAATCAACCAAGAGAACTCTTTGATGTTGTAAAACTTCTTGTTCGAGCACCCAACCTAGAAAATCACAATAATAGTCTAGACTCGCAAGTGCTAGCCAACTATTATATGAATAAGCTAAAGATGCCAACCACTACCCCATTGCTGTACATACCCAAATGCAATGATAACATCACATCAGGGCAATCATTCTCTCAAGTCAACACTGATCAGTTACAAGAGATCATTACCTCCATCAATACGACAACATCTCATTTAGACCCATGCTCGGTAAGCTGGGTTAAAATTGCAAGATTGGAAATGACACCCACCATTCTTAAAATAGATAACCTTTCTCTATCCCTAGGACACATGCCAAAAATTCTGAAAACTGCAGCCATACCCCTATCCTAAAACATATTTTACTTGACAAAAGCTGCCCTAATTCATACAGACCAATGTCGAGCCTTCCACTTATAGCTAAAATAATTGAAAAGATTGTCCACGAGCAACTCCAGAAACACATAGATATGTATGCTCCGCTGGACTTACACCAACATGGTTTTAAGCCGTACCATGGTGTGGAAACACTCCTCATATCTCTATTTGACAAACACATAAGGAATAGAAAGTTCCAAGCAAACCTTCATCCTAATCTTCTTAGATATAGATTCTGTGTTTGATTCCATTAATCACAATATTCTAAAAGCAAGACTTTCAACAGATATGCATAATTGGTTCCATACTCCAATGGTTCAAATCTTATCTGTTTAATCATACACAACAGGTGAAAATTGGTCAATCAGTATCGGAAACATACAGTCAGCAGCATGGAATACTGCAAGGCTCAGCCTTTTCGGCACTATTGTTTAACATTTACCTCCAACCGATTTGTAGTATATTCCAAGCACACAAGGAAAATTACCGAATATATGCAGATGACATAATGTTATTCATCCCATTTAATACATCAAACCCTAACCTCCAGAAAATCACAGATTGTTTCAATAAAGTGTCACAATGGCATAACTCATCCACCCTCAGGATAAACTTCAAAAAAACAGAAGTCCTTTTTGTTACTAAGGATAAGGACTTTATATCACCAACTAAAATAAAGTCAAAGATGGTTCTTGGTGGTCAAGAAAGAGGTGAGATACCTAGGAGTAATTCTAGATCAAAACTTGAACCTAACTAAACATATCAACTTAACAACTCAGACAATCTACAATAAAATAAGAATAATTCAAACCTGAGACTACTACTATCAGCTCCTGACTTCCGTACCATACTTAAATCAATGGTTTGCCCTCACCTCGGCTATTGCAATAGCATCCTACAAGATCTATCGATGCAAGTCTTAAATCAACTGCAGATGGCAGAAAATACAGCTGCACGTACCATTCAGAAAGTAGTTAAATCTGACACATCACACTCATTTTTAAAAATTTTTTATTTATGCAATTAAAAAAAAATACAAGACTCAGTCTTGATCAGAAAAGGGAGCCACCGACTGATGATAGGGACTTCCAAGATGGCAGACTGAAGGGATCGTTGTGCGGTAGCGTCTGTTTCTTATGGGTAAAAGGAAGGATAAAGGGGCTAAGAAACCCTCTCTTGCCCCTGCAGCCTCATCCCCCTTATCTCTTCAAGTGGTTGGACCGCTTGATTAATTTCTGGCGCCGTGGCAGCAGTCGGGAGAGCCGGCGGTTCAGAGCCCTTGGGAACTCTCGGCGGAGTTTGGCAGCTCGGCGGGAGGCTCCGGGCCTGACATCTCACCGACGGAGCAGTGGCGCCCTCCTAAGGAACCTCTACTGGTGTCAAGCTCGGCACAACTGGTGGAAGCATCGCCCCCCCCCCCTGGGTCAGAGGGGAGTGTTGAGAGCAGAGGGTCGGCTGCACGGGGAAGTGGTGGTGACGCTGCTTCGTCTCCCCCCAGTGTTTCAGAGGTTCCTGCAACAACTAGGAAGTCTTCTGGCAGGTTGGCTGATGTCTTGCCTGCTTCTGGCGCTTTGGTTTTGGAGCAGCGACTCATGGAGGCCGGTACGGAAGAAGCACAGAACAAGCTAATTTCCTCCTTTGAAAGACCTGCTGAGTTTACTTTGGAGTCCATATGGTCCGCGATTGTGAAGCTTGGGGAACTTTCTGCCCCTCAGGTTACCGCTTTATCTACTCAGCTCCAGTCTCATACTGTCCTCCTTCAGTAACACACTTTGGAAATTTCCGCTGTGCAAACGTCTGTGAATGAACTCCAGCAGAAAGTTTCTCAGGTTGAAAATGCTATTTTTTCATATCAGAAGGATGTATTGGCTATGCAGACAAGGATTGAAATGTTGGAGAATTCATCAAGATATGCAAATCTTCGTCTTGTAAATTTTCCTAAGTCTCAGTGTATTAGTGCGAAAGAGATGTTTAAGAAGTATATGGCTGAAGTGTTAGGGGTCCCAAATGAATCCCACCCCTCTATGGTGAAGCAGTATTACCTTCCTATAAGGAAAAAAGTGGTGGGATTATTCCTGGAGTGGATCGGGTTGATTCTTTAGATGTTTCTGCTATTTTAGGAGGTTCTTTAACTGAATCTGTTTTTCCTTCTACTTTAATTGTAACTTTTGCTCTCTCTGCGGACAGGGATTGGTTTTTCCGAATGTTTTTTCGGAAGCGGAATGTAACATTTCAAGGGTTAACTATCCGAGTTTTTCCAGATTTATCTATGGAGACTCAGAAACATAGGAAAGAATTTTTGCTTCTTCGTCCAGGTGTTTTGTTGCTGGGGGGTCAGTTTTTTCTGAAGTTTCCTTGTAAATGTATGATTAAGCTGAATTCTGTTTCTTATATTTTTTGATCCATCTCAGTTGCTGGCTTTTATTAATGCTCACCGCTCCTCCGAGGCGGTTCAGATTCCACCGCAGTAGGTTTTGACCTGACTGTTTTTCCTATAGGTTTGAATTTAATGTGTGTTTGGAAATCTCCTCCCAATAGTGGGCTATAGTAGGGTCAGTAAACATAATATTTTGTGATAATTTATTTCTTGTAAGCTATGGTTGTTGTGAACCTGTTTTCTCTCTGTACCGTAATTTCTTTTCAAGCTTTGTTGCTTGGATTTATTGTAAAATGATAAATATAAACAGAAAATGGAGCCACCAAAGCAATAAAAACAAATCCAAATAGTCATAAGAAAAAATAATACATAGGCACACTTCCCCAAGACCCTATAAAGAGGAAGAAGGATACACAATACAAAGGATAAACATACAATCAAAAGAATATTAAGCAGTGTGTGCAAGTAGACCAATGAGCTACCTAACAAACTGGCAAACATACCCCACTAAATAACAGGGCTTGCTACAGGGAGGTCAGAAGCACACATTTGGGTACCAACATTTTTAGAGGAAATAAAGGCAGACAACTGTAGGGGTTAAAAAAACCCATAACTATTTCCAGCCAACTTGACCAGGCATTTACAAGGAAAATGAAGAAAAAAATAACCCACCCAACTGAAGCACCCTCCTTCTCTGTGTTGCCCTAGATACGTCACGAAAAAAATCTAATAGTAAACCCCATAACCTCTTTTACATAGGAACGGAAATACATTTTAAGAAGCCAATCCTGGTCTACATCCAACGCTAAGGTGACCAACAAAGTAGCAGCCACCCCAGAGTCATACCCAGACCTCTTTAAATATCCTGTCAGGTCCAAGCTATCATTAGGTTGGGCCGGGGTAGATGATAAACCCTGACCCAATCCACCAGCCACCTTAAACTTGGCTGAAGGCAAATAGAAGGCACGAGATATCAGCGGAAGAGTCCGCCGAAATTTTTAAAACCTCAGTCAAAAACTTCTTAAACAAAACCAATAGTGAAATTGAAGGAACTTTAGGAAAATTTAACACTCTCAGGTTCCTGCTCCTGGACATATTCTCCAGCAACTTTTGTCTTTCTCTGCAAATTCTCTGCATCACGCATAACAACTTGCACTGAGACCTGGACTTGATCCACCCTCTGCTCAAGAGAGGAAACTTTCAGTGGCAGGTCTCCCAAAAGAGTATCGTGAACCCCTAATTGATGGGTAACAGTATTCAAATGGCTAGATATAGCCTGCAGCTGTCCCAATAAAAACTGTTCCAATTTATACATGATTTCCCACATTGTCTCTAGGAAAAAAACTTTGGTCCATGACAAGACAACCCTCACCAAAGACACAGTATCTTGCAAGTCCAGTGTACCATGGGGCACAGTAGGAGGACGCGATGCACGCTCCAAAGACTATATCCGCTCCAAAGATGAAGTTTCTACCCCCTCCTCTCCAGCAACTGCAGATAACTCCATCCCCCAGGAAATCCTTCCGATGTAGTGGGGCCGCCCGACATGCAAAGGTTGAATAACTGCAAAAGCCGCCAAACCTCCACCCGCTGCGGCTAGATCAGTTACACCTTCTGGTTGTGCTGGGGGAAGCCGGAGCTCCAGATGAGTGACACAGCCGGCCCAAGGTTAGGTGGGGATCCATCTTCTACCCCAACCTCCATCAGCAAGCCACCCGAAGCAATCGCTCCTCCGCTGGGCCGAAGGAAGGTATCCATCGGCCCAGACTGCCCTTGTGAGCTCAGGCTGAAGCTTAGCCTTGCACTTTCACACTGTATGCGGCAAAGAAACAGGTAAAGAGAAAACACATGAGCTTCCACCGGAGCAAACACAGAGGCATCCGCTCACACCGCTGCCATTTTCCTTCTCCCACATCACACCCATTTTACACAAGCTGCACTGGCTTCCTATATCATCAAGAATTAAATACAAATCCCTAATGGTTACTTTCAAGATCCTACATAAATTGGCCCTATCCTACCTAAGTTCTCTATGTCATACACTACCTGTCAACAGCAAAGGAGAGAATGCACACAGAATACTTTAGCAATCCCTATAGACTTCATGAAAAACCAACCAAACAACAAGTAACAGAGCTTTTACATTCTACTAACCAATTCTCTGGAATTGCCTCCCTGACAAGTTAAGGAGTATTAATGACCTTACCATCTTCTGGAAACATATCAAGGCACATCTATTTACAGAATTATTCAAGCGCATGATGTGTTTGACCACATTTGTGGAGACGATATTCTGTTTTATGTACACTTCTCCACCACACAGCTCATCTACACCTCACTAAAAAAATGCCTCTCATCAATCACCCAGTGGTTATCTGAATACAAACTTCTAGTGAACTATGAGAAAACAGAGGGACTCCATATTACAAGAGACACAAGCTTCGACCCACTGACATCTATAAGAATCCCAGGAGCACAAGTAAATTCAGTTGTGCCTTACTTGGGAATAACCCTCGACCAGCAATTAACTTTACAACCTCATATCACAACAGTATCAATCGCATCTACCACAAAATAAAAACAGTGCAGTGCTTACAACCTTTACTGAGCATCCAAGATTTCTGTACAGCCTTTCAAGCCCTATTTTTCCCACACTTGGATTATTGCAATATTATCCTACAAGGGCTACAGAACAGTGCTGCCAAAATCCTCTATGGCGCACCCAGAACAGAACACATAACCCAGTCCTCAGAAACTTACACTGGTTCCCCATAGCAAGCTGCAGAAAATACAAGGCCTTGCTTACCGTTTTCATATAACCTTTCCTCAGTCTACCTACAATCTTTATTACACAAGATACCAGGCAACAGTCAGAAAATACAAAGCAACAGGTAGTAGAAGCAAGGCACAACATTCCTTTTCTATCCCAACATCAAAACTGAAGAGCAACTAGAGCACCCTGAATCGAGTCTTCTCGCTATATGCCCCAAGCATATGGAACACGCTCCCTCAGAGTTTATGGGCCATTTACGAACTATTAGACTTCCACAAGAGACTGAAACTTAATTGTTCGTAGAGCACTTTGGTAGAGACAGAACTCGATCCTCCAGTTAGCTAGTCTGAGCACATTGTATAAATATTTAGACTGTCAAATTCCCTGGTTCAGCTCCCCTCCCCGTCCTGCTCATGTAAGTTGATTCTCCGGCAATATGCATATTGTTCCTTACGTTCATTTGTTCCTAAGTAATTTTCAATATTTCTGTTAATTTGTTAATATGTAAACCACCTTGACATTCTGATAAGGTGGTATATAAAAGTGGTTAGTTAAATAAATACATAAATCTGCTGAAAGGTATACTGTGAAAGTATTAAGGCACATTTTTAAAGGACATCCAAGTATATTCTAGGATGTCAAAGCCAGAAAATCTGAAAAAAAAAGCTCTTGTACAGATTCTGCACTCGTGCTGTCTGGTGGAACAAGGTCACTCACATGATATTACACACCTGGTGTCCATTTATGTCTCTGAACTGATGTGTCTTTCATATTGGCCATATGGAGCACGTAAGGACGTGTGATGATCTGTGCAGGTGGCCATCCCAGGAGTGTGACATGCCTGCATTTATTGCATATATGTATTGCATATATGTGATGGAGCAAAATATGTTCATTCATAGTTATTATGAAAGTTTCTGGACATGTGCAACTCATATGTCATGCATTTACAGGGTGAAGTTGTACAACCCTTTGCAATGTGCTGCAGCAGAGTCAATAAAGTCATGCTGTCAGATGGGTGTGATTGCACACCGGGTCTGCAAGCATGCACAATGCAATCATAACACATAAAAAAGATTGATAATAACGTGTACCCTCAAGTCAATGCTGACGCCTGGCAACCCAGCAGCAAGACTAGAATTACAGTAGATTGATAGGCCATACTCCTGCCTTAAGCCTTGCCACCACATGGAAAGGAGGCATCACCATGGGCTCCACTTTACCTGCCAGTGACATGCTTGGCATGCCCCTGACAGTCGACACAGCACTGCACCTGACATAAAGGGCTGCCACAAAAGTTTCTTCCACACCAGGCAGAAGCTGCTGCTCCACCTCCACCCCCACACAATGCTAACATGGCTGTTTGGTGGCAGTGGCACAACTCCTTTGTGACAGCATGTATGTGTGCCACCGCTGTCACAGCAGAGTCGCACTGGACATTGCGGATGTAGACCCTAGGCAATCACCTAGTCCACCTGGTGGACTAGCTGGTGCCACTGAATCACTCATGTGTAACCACCTTTGCTAGCTTTGGCACCCACAACATTGTGCCATTTGTTAAAAGGGCGCTATGCTCTGACCACTACTATCACTAACTTCAGAGCTCCTGTCTGGGAGGTGCATACTGCATACTGGTGACTGGGCTTCTCTGTGTGTTGTTTAACCCGTGAAAATGGCTCTCTCCTTGCAAGAGAACCTTAATGCCTGCTTTGAGCTAGCATTAAGATCCTGGTGGCTGCACCTGTACCGCATGCTAATAGTACCCGCCGTTAAGGTAGCGCCCTCTGTCACTTCCCATGATCCACCCAGTTTATGCCCCTTCTCTGCCCCTTTCTACCTTACCGCCTGGTAACACACTACAAGCTGTTAAGCCAGCATTATCGGCACTTTCTGCTGTGTTAATCGCTTGCGGGTAACGATAATACCTGCTAATAGCACCTTTGCGCCCTTAACGGTCCTTAGTAAACATATCCCTAAGATTTTTAAAGTGATCCCAATATTGTGCAGGAGGGAAGGTTCCCCCTTTGGGTAACAGAGAGAGCAGTGAAGTTGCCTTGAATAATAAATCTCACAAACTCACTCCAATTGTTTTTTAAAAACTTTCCATAAAGATGAAATTAGACTTCCTGCTAATTGTTGTTCCTTTAGGAACTCCAGTCCACTCCCGGAATCGGAATCGAAACCCTACTAATAACATTGTTGGACAACCTCATTAAAGGCACAGATGATAACAATCAAGGATTCCTCCTCATTTTCATAGATATATCAGCCGCTTTTGACAGTGTCAACCACAATACATTAATTAACAGACTCCAAGATCTGGGAATCAGCGGGACAATCTTCCAATGGTTCATCTCATATATAACCCACCGAGTAATACACATTCAACTAGGCCAAAACACATCAGAACCCTTCACACAAGGCCAAGGCATACCTCAAGGCTCCGCTCTCTCAGCCCTCCTTTTCAACATTTACCTCCAACCTATCACAAATATATTCAAAAAATACAAAGTTAACCATTATATTTACGCTGACGACATCATGCTCACCCTCCCAATTAACACAAACAACCCCACATACCAGAATATGTCTGATTGTATTAAAGAAACAGACTCCTGGCTTGAGAATAACCACCTCAAAATCAATTTGAAAAAAACGGAAGCAATGTTTGTCGCAAGAAAACCAAACACAATCTTCCCTGAAACCATCACAATAAACAACACAACAATCCCAATCAAGAAAGAGGTGAAATACCTAGGAATAATACTAGACCATACCCTCAGTATGATCCCTCACATAAAGCAAACAGTTAAGACAATATTCTTCAAGCTAAAAACCATACAACACTTAAGACCACTCCTAGACTCCCATGATTTCAGATCGGTCATCAGTACACTCATCACTCCTCACTTTGACTATTGTAATAGTCTCCTAAACGGTCTACCACTAGCAAACACTAACCTCCTCCAAAGAGCCCAAAATATCTGCGCTCGCGTAACAACAAAAGCTCGCCTGACAGACCACATAACTCCCATCCTATTTGAACTGCACTGGCTCCCCATAAATAGCAGAATAACATACAAAATAATCATAACCACATTTAAACTCATCAATGACATCTCACCATCACATCTAACCACCCTCTTGCAAGCCCCACCAGAACACAGAACTAGAAGACAAAACGCAACATACTCGTTAGGCATACAAAATACTATCCGTAAAACAAAAAAAACTACGAGCTCTAGAGCCTTCTCATATGCTGCCCCCGCCCTCTGGAACAAACTACCTTTAAATCTTAGAATGATAAAAGACCTCCATCTCTTCAGGAGAGAACTTAAAACCCACTTATTCACAGAACACTTCACAAACACAATATACCTCTCAAACCCACCTTAAATGCAGACATTTACACCGTAAACACATCAGAAAAGTCTAAATGAAACCCTACTGATGATTAAATCCAACAAATGTCTACCAATGCTACCTACTCTACTACTCCTGTATATAGTTGTTTACAATTAATAATATAGTTACTCAGAAAAATTGTTGATTTAAAAGTTGTTTGTAAATAATTTAAAATCTGTTCCATGTAAAACCTGTTCTGGTTACACTTGTTATATGTAAACCGCCTTTGATCGCTGGAAGAGGCGGTATATAAGAAAGTTTTAAATAAATAAATAAAAAATAAATATACGTCCTCCAGCAGCTTGGAGACTGAACAATGACACTCTTCTGATGTCACTGGTATAAGTACCCGAGGGACCACCTCCTTGCTCCAGTAACCTATTGACAAAGCAGACTCACCGGAGCAATAATTAAGTAAACAATGCTAACCAATTCAAACAACTAACAACTATAAAATGAGCCACGGAATGTGCCCTTAACAAACTACTAGTGTTGTCCTGATATGGTCCACCCTCCATCTTTATCGAAGAATGTGACCAATTTAAAATCCCCGATTATTTTACCCTCCCTTTATGGAATATAATTTATATAATTAATCCCTGAACTTACCGTGTTAAATACTATACCTATTCGCTTCAGGCTGTATTGACCAAGGGAGGGATGCGGGACTGGACTGGAGTTCGTAAAGGAACAACAATTAGCAGGTAAGTCTAATTTCATCTTTCTTATCGTCACTCCAGTCCAGTCACGGAATCTTTGGGGATGTAACAGAGCAGTAAGAAAACATCTTCACGGGAGGGACCTGTTAGACCAGCCTGAAGAACCGCCGATCCAAAACAGGTATCCCTTTCCGCCTGAATATCCAGACGATAATGTTTGACAAATGAATTTAACGAAGACCATGTAGCCGCTTTAGATATATCAACTGCCGGTACCAAACTGCACTCAGCCCAAGACGTCGACTGTGCCCTTGTTGAATGCGCTTTAAGCCCATCCGGTATTGTTTTGCCCTTCAACAAATATGCTGAAGCTATGGCTTCTTTTATCCATCTGGCAATAGATGCTTTGGAAGTTGCTGCCCTTTCCTTACTCCTCCAAAAAGAATAAACAACCTTTCAGACTTACGGAAATCTTGTGTTATTCATAAATACCTCTTTAATGCTCTACTACATCCAAAAGATGTAATTTTTTAAAATGTTCCTCCTTGTCCTTATCCTCAAATACTGGTAAAGAAACCACCTGATTCATATGAAAAGCCGAGACCACCTTAGGTAGAAAAGATGGTACTGTTCTTAACACCACTTTCTTTTCATAAAAGGAAAGAAATGGCTCTTTACAGGATAAGGCCTGTAACTCTGAAATTCTGCATGCTGACGATATGGCTACCAGAAAAAACACTTTAAGAGTAAGGTCCTTTAAAGAAGCTCGCGACAACGGCTCAAACGACTCCCATACCAACGCTTGTAAAACCAAATGCAGATCCCAAGCTGGTACTGCCGGTCTACATGGCGGCCTCAACAGCGACACTACTCTCAAAAAACGCTTATCAGGATGTGCCCCTAGCACATCTCCATTTACTTTGCCTCTATAACAAGAGAACCCATCCAAATGAACTCGTAATGATGACGTGGCTAAGCTTTTTTCAAAGCCGTCCTGTAAAAACGACAAAATTTGAGAAATAGAAGCCTTTAATGCATTAAGACATTTCTCGTCACACTATGCTTTGAACACTCTCCAAATTCTAATATATATTAAAGAGGTAGATCGCCTTCTTGCCTTTAACAATGTGGAAATCACCGCAGGCGAGTATCCCCTGGCTCTTAGCCTTGCCCTTTCAAGAGCCAAGCCGTAAGAGAGAATCGATCCACCTGCGGCATGCGTAACGGACCCTGTAGTAACAGGTCCTCTCGAATCAGTAATAGCCACGGTCGGTCTACTAATAATCTTATTAGGTCTGCATACCACGGCCGCCTTGGCCAATCCGGCGCTATCAAAATTACGTGCCCCTTATGTAGCTCTACTCTCTGCAGAACACGAGCAATCAACACCCAAGGGGGAAAGATGTACAGAAGTTGCTTCTCTGGCCAACTTTGCATGAGAGCGTCTAGTCCTTCCGACATTCTCTCTCTTCTTCGACTGAAAAATCGGTTGACCTTTGCCAACTTGAAAGTCACCATAAGATCCATTATTGGCACTCCCCAATGAGATACTATCATGTCGAATACCTGCGGATGTAAAACCCACTCTCCAGGATCCACCTTGACTCGGCTCAAAAAATCGGCTTCTACATTGTCCACCCCTGCTACATGTGATGCTGACAGTGCCCCTAAATTTATTTCGGCCCAAATGAACAGTTGCTCGGCCTCGGCCTCTAGAGAAACACTGCTTGTGCCCCCTTGGTGATTGATGTAAGCCACTGCAGTCGCATTGTCGGATAGTACCCGAATGGTCTTTCCCTGAAGGTAAGGTTGAAATGCTTGGAGTGCTAAAACTACCGCTCTCAATTCTAATCTGTTGATTGACCAAACCCTCTCTTGTTCGGTCCATTGGCCTTTCACAAACTGTCCTTTGAAGTGAGCTCTCCAACCCATGAGACTGGCATCTGTCGTAAGAGGAATCCAAGCTGGTGTTTCCAATTGCATTCCTATTTCCAGAATTCCTGGTCGTAACCACCACTGAAGAGCCTGACGCGTCTCTGGTGGGCAGGGTAATTTCTGAGAGAGAGGTTCTTTCTGGTGAGACCACCTCCTGAGTAGTGCCCTTTGTAATGGATGCATATGGGCTCTTGCCCATGGAACTAACTCCAGTGTTGCCGCCATGGTACCTAATAACTGTAGATAATGCCAAGCCGTGGGATTCTCTCTCACTAGAAAACTGTGAATCAACCTTCTCAAGTCTAGTGCCCGTCGTGGAGTAAGAAACACCCTTCCTCTCTTTGTATCAAAGAGAGCTCCTAGGTATTCTAGACTTTGCGATGGTATCAACCTGCTCTTCTGCAGATTGACTACCCAACCCAGACGTTGCAACAATTGTACTACTCTGGACGTTGCCAACTTGCTTTTTCTTTTGGACTTTGCTCGAATTAACCAATCGTCTAGGTATGTGTGAACTAACACTCCCTCTTTTCTCAATACCGCCATAACTACTACCATAACCTTGGTGAATGTTCATGGAGCTGTTGCCAAACCGAATGGCAACGCCCGAAACTGGAAATGCCCCATGGGCAGTGCAAACCTTAGAAACGTCTGATGCTCTAGCCGAATCGGAATATGTAGATACACCTCCGACAAATCCAGAGATGTAAGAAATTCTCCTCTTCGTACTGCCATTATGACCGACTTCAGTGTCTCCATACAAAAATGAGTCACCCGAAGACAACGATTTACTTTTTGTAGATCCAAAATTGGCCGAGAAGTTCCTTCCTTTTTTGTAACCACAAAATAGATGGAGTATCGACCGTAGCCTCACTGGTCTGGAGGAACCGGAACTACCGCGTTCAAGTTCAGAAGTCTTTGCAAGGTCTCTTGCATAGCTTTGTATTTGACGCGTCCCTTGCAAGGAGACTGAACGAAAGAATTGACTACTAGATGCTGAAACTCCAGAGCATACCCTTCGCGAATGATTTCCAACACCCAGCGATCTGATGTAATCTGGACCCAGGCCGGATAAAAATCCTGTGGCTGACCTCCTACCGGTACTAAACCTGTCTGGGCCCCCCTGGCTTCATTGTGACTTTCTAAGGTTCGAGGAAGAGGAGGTAGTAAAGCCCCTGCTTGCTCCTCTAAATCCCCGAAAATCCTGACTCCTGTAAAAGGGACGTCCTCTTTGAAACTGTCTGAACCGAGGGGAACAAAAATGACGAAAATCCCTCTGTTGACCCCTGGTCACTGGAATTGAACGCCCGAGCTTCTGCCTGTCTTCTGGCAGCCTACCGCTCTTGGATTCACCTAAATCCTTTACTAGTTTGTCTAAATCCTCACCAAACAGTAGTTTACCCCTAAAAGGAAGCTTACTGAGTCTTGCCTTAGAAGATCCATCGGCAGCCCAATTACGTAGCCAAAGATATCTTCTTGCAGCAATTACTGAAGCCATACTCTTAGACTCTGATAAGGTCATAATGAATGCCAGCCAAATAAGCTGCCCTAGTCTCTAACCGAGAGGCTTCTGCTGCAGAATCATCCATGTGCTCTCCCTGAATTCGCTGAGACCAACAAAGACAGGCTTTGGCTACCCATGCACCACAAATTGAAGCTTGAATAGATAACACATTAATATCAAACATGTTTTAACAATGTATCTAGCTTTCTATCTTGAACATCTTTAAGAGCGGCACTACTTTCCACTGGAATTGTCGTCTTTTTGGTAACTGCCGAGATCGCCGCATCCACTTTGGGAGACTTAAACAACTCCCAATCTTGGTCCACCAGAGGATAAAGGCAAGCCATAAACCTGGATCCCTTAAGTCCTGCCTCAGGCATATCCCATTCTTGTTGAATCATGTTGCACACTACTCTGTGCACCGGAAAAGCCCTTTGAGTGTTCCAAAATGCCTGCAACAAGGGATTCTCTAAAGTGACATCCTCTGCTGGTCCTGAGGCAGGCATATTAAGAGCTTTAAGTGATTCCACAATCAACGCTGGTAACTCCTCTCGATGGAAAACATGAACTACTCTGGCCTGATCCTCTTGTTCAGTGAGTTCTCCTTCCAACTCTAATTCTGGATCCAAATCTTCAGAATGGACCTCCTCCGAGGTTAACGAGTGTTCTTGACGTTCTCTCGCGGCTCTCGACCTCTTTGAGGGAACAGAGCCCTTAGCCACCTCCAGGGGGATATCCAGCCACTTACCGCCGAGTTCCCCCCCAGTATAGGAGGACTGTGGACCCTTTTGCCCGTTACCAAAGGCCTGCTGAAGTAGTGTAACAAAGTCTGTTGAAAATAATGCAGCCAAAGCACCAGGCAATATTGATTGTGGCTGAGACAAATCCGGAGCGGAGGAAGGTCCCGCTGCAAAGGTACCGGAAGTAACTCAGCTTCTGTCAAAGACAAAGATGCTCCCTTAGCACCCTCTGCATTGATATCCAAAGGTTGTTCCATGGCTGCTGCCTCCCAGACGCAGCCTCTACAGACTCCCGTGCCTGATACAACACCTTTTTTAGTGCCACAGACTAAGCAATGTGGCCTAGAAGGCATTACTTCACTAAAAATCTCTTAAAATGAACAGACCATTAAATAACTGTAGGTAGAAACCACTACCACAGCCAACAAACTGCTCACTCAAACATAAGCATAAAAACTTTTTTTTTTTTTAACAAAAACCTCAAGCTGTCCCCCCCCCCCAATAACACCTAATTGTGAAAAAAAAGGCAAAAACGAGGCTTCCCCCCTTTAAACCAGATCCCTCTGGTAAAGAAAAAACTGACGATTCACTCGATCGTTTCCCACGCGCGTGCACAACTCAGCAGGGCTCCGACAAACCGTCTGTTAAAAATTAGGCCCCAAATAAACTGCCGAATGTCTTCTCTATGGCGTTAAAGGCCCTCTTACCTTGCCAGATGCTTTATAGCACTTCTAAAAACTGTTTTCATCAGCCTGCCGGTTTCTCTGCACACTCAGCTGTAATCGCGGCTTCAGCGATTTAGAGACCCGACAACTTTGAAGGACCGCTGATCAGCAGTGCAGCACTCATCAGAGTCAGCACCGGCAAATGCTTGAAAGCCTGGCTCCTCACCCTAAAGTAGTGGGATCGGAAGCGGGAGCAGATGTAATAAAAAGTGCTTCTACCACCAACATACAAAGAATCAAAAAATGGCAAAGGTAAAAGAAAAAGAGGGGGGGGGGCACACCACAGGACTACAATGCCTCTTAGGCTAAAAATAATCTATAGAATAGGTAAAGTAAGTTAAAATAAAATTTAAAATCAATTAATTCAATCTGCTTAATTACCCCTCTAGTGAGCTCAATATCTTTGGGCTCATACAACCTCCAGCTGCTTGGAGACTGAACTAACTGGAGCAAGGAGGCAGTCCCTTGGGTACTTATACCAGTGACATCAGAAGAGTGTCATGGTTCAGTCTCCAAGCTGCTGGAGGATGTATATTCCCAAAGATTCCGGGACTGGACTGGAGTGACGATAAGGAACTTACTATACACTAACTTTAAACCATGTAGCTGTTTCAAATGCAACAAACAGAGAAACCATCAGAAGTTTGCCAAGGGACCATATGTCAGGATATATCCTTAGTTTAGGTCCCAGCTTTATCATTCCCAGGTCTCATCTGTAAGTGCCAACAATGTCTATCACAAAGATTACAGTATAATATTCACCACAACGTCCGACATGACATCATGTTTCAGACTCACACGTCTTGCTTCAAGGAACTGCTTTCACACCATAAACAGCCACCTCAAGTGTTAAGCCCTAGAATAATCTTCTAGCAGCAGAAAGGAGCAGCAGGAGTAAACTGAGTGTGATATATAACAGAGCGAGAGGAGAAGGAATTAATCTGCTCGCAAGAGATTTTGAAAGAAAGGAGCAGGATTTACTGCTTGCAATATAATTCTGTTTTTGCTTTCTCTGCCATTTATATTTTGCTATTATTATCAGTGATCATAAAGTTCTTTAAATGAACCCTTTGGTTCAGAACACACATTCTGGTCTGGACAGTTATTCTGAGAAGGGAAGTGGAATGAGTAGAGTTTTAAGTAGCACAGGCCTCCCAGTCTATACTGATCCTACTCAAAGAACCACCTAAATTTTCTGACAGAAAGACTGCATTGCTCTTGGATGGTTGTGACCACTGCTTGCCAAGCAGCGGGTGCAGATGTTGCAAGGGCTACATGTAGGCAGGGAGTTACATTTAGAAAAAGCAATATATTGACTTGCTTCCCTATAGCCATTTTTAATTAGGTTTCAGAGAGAGCAGGGGCCTTATCAGTCCTTACAGCCATTTTTACATAGCTTTCAAGGAAGCAGGCTCTTGTCCAGTCTCTTTGTAGCTAATTTTATTTGAAAGTCAGAGAAAATAGACATTCTAACAACATGCTTTGCTGAGTCTGATCCCTATTACATATTTAAGTCAAAGGAACAGGCTCATTTAAATTCCCAGTTTTGCTTCAGAGTGTGAAAGCAGAAGACTAGCAACTCTTCTGATTTGTAATTTAAACAACCTTAATTTTCTTGGTGTTTTGGGAAGGAAGGGAGGACTCTTTAGGAGCATTGAGGGTCTCTTACGTAGCCATCTCTGTTTGATAAAAAGGTGGAAATGATACCCCTTCCATATTTCTATGACTGCCATTTGTTAAGGAAACAAGAGAACACGGAAATTTGTTTGCTTTACTGTATTTTTTAGCCAGTCAAATTTTTGGGTGAAGAGGGAGGTTTAAATCTGTAAAATTTAATTTTTCCTCATTTTCTGCCTAAAGTATGTTGCAAATAAATTCACTAAGGAGTATGTTTACTAAGCAGCAGCTCCGATACCGCATGGTAGCTGCTACTGCTGCTTAGTAAACATACCCCTAAGTTGTGAGTTTTCTTTAATTTATAGGAGCTCCTTAGGGCATCACTGGAGAATTAGTGGTTTGGAACCCGTTGATAGTTGTTAGGGGATGGGGTGGGATTAAAACATTTCAGTATATTTACTGCAATGTAACTAATTACTCTATTCTATATATTTATACTAGGCATTAGATTTATATTCCGATGCTTATCTTTATTATAACAAAACAGAGGCAGTTAGTTTTATTACAATTTTGATATACCGCCTTTCGGCATATCATCAGTGGTTTACAATAAAATAATAAATACAATACATATATACAAACATAACAATAAATCATATTATACATGTAAAATCACAAAGCACAAGCTATAAACCTATAACATACTGACAATACAAACAAAACGAGACATTATAATCACAATCCACAAATTTATTATGCACAATACAAGACACAAAAGTTAACAACACAGCAAGAAAACAACAGAACTCCTACCCTAATACAGAGCCTTCTGTCCTATTCTCTTATGTCATCACCCATCACTAAAACAGCGCAACAGCAACTAACCAGCAGTAATCTAACTTGCTTGAAGTAAGTCTGGAAATGCCTGAGAAAGAAGCCAGGATTTCATGCCTATATTAAATCTCACATAGGACTATTCCAAATCAGAGAGATGATGGTAAAGGATTCCAGAGTGCCAGAGCTAAATACATAAATGCAGCTTGACGAGTTACCTCTAAAAAAGAAAGGCATGGGTAATGGTAGAGAAGATTGATTATCATTCTGAGATCAGTAAGAGTGATAGTGATGTGGAATCAAAGATATGAATAAACTTAGATCGGTTGTTTACTTCTTCAAGAAGTAGAAAGACTAGGGGGCATGCAATGATGCTTCAATGTAGCACATCTAAGACTAATAAGAGAAAATATTTTTTTGCTCAATGAATAATCAAACTCTGGAATTTATTGCCAGAGGATGTAGTAAAAGCTGTTAGCGTAACTGGGTTCAAAAAAGATTTGGACAAGTTCCTGGACTGGGGAAATCTACTGCTTACCCCTGTGAATGGAATCTGTCTATCTTTTGGGAATCTGAACGGTAGCTGTGAGCAGGATTGGCCACTATTGGAAACAGGATACTGGGCTTGATGGACCATAGGGAGAGGAATGGCCAGCAGAAAAAAGGAGGTGATAGTGTCTCTGTATAAGTCTCTGGTTTGACCTCATTTGGAGTATTGTGTGCAGTTCTGGAGACCACACCTTCAGAAGGATATAAACAGGATGGAGTTGGTGCAGAGGATGACTACTAAAATGGTCAGTGGTCTTTGTTACATATGAGGACAGACATAAATATCTTAATATGTATATGTTAGAGGAAAGTTGGGATAGAGGAGATATGATAGAGACATTTAAATTCCTCTGTGGCATAAATGCACAAGAGGAGAGCCTCTTTCGATTGAATGTAAGCTCTACAATGAGGGGGACATAGGATGAGGGTGAAAGGGAATAGACTCAGGAGTAATATATGGAAAGAGTGGTAGATGTGTGGAATAGTCTCCCAATGGAGGTAATAGAGACGAGGACAATATCTGAATTGAAGAAAGCATGGGACAAACACAGAAGATCCCTAATGGAAAAATGTTTTATTCCAAGTTCTCTGACCTTGTTCTCTGTAAAACCTAACAGTTTGTTGTTATGGTATGTTGTTATATTGTGAACCGCGCTGATTCTGAATAGAGCGGTATATAAGAGCCTGTAATAAATAAAATAAAATAAATAAATATAGTACTTGATATGGCAGAGCAGACTAGATAGGCCATATGGTCTTTTTCTGCTGACATGTTATCTGGCTACATTAACAGCTATTTGCCGAGATAACAGTGCAGCTTAGCAAACATCCCTCTTGGTCTACTGGGCTCTCTTCCAATATTGTGGTCTTACAGAGAAACCACTGTTAAAGTTTGTAGGTTTTTTTTCTTCTTTTACTGTATCCTTCAAATGTGTACTTGAATGAATATGACTTAAAATTTCATTAAAATACAAAAATGGAAAGAAATAGCTAAAAAAGAACACATTTCCTTTCCATTTGTACAAGAAAGACAACTTTCTCATTAACCCCCCCCCCACCATAATTTAAAAACATACATGGCTATAAAATCTTTTTCACTTATTTTAATTTGGACATAATTCTGCTGAATGAAAGTAATTTATTGAGCATCATTTTCTCTTCTGTACACTGAAGAAAAGCTTCTGATTTTGATTCTAAATCTATTTACTTAGTACTATATAATGATCATCAAATCCCATTTGAAATGTATAATATGTTAATAATGGCATTCCACCACCAAATGCTAATATCTCTTCCGATGAAATAAAGACAAACAGGAGATGTTTTATGATATTGCCAGGATCATTTTACTGAGCAAATACCAGTGCTTTTTTGAAAATTCTTTTAATTAAGCATTGCTCTATTTGTTTTGTCTTCTTAAAATATTGTCTTCTAGCTGACTTTTTATGCAGTCAGATAAAAGAGGGAATTGCATCAGGTGCATGTGGAAAGCAGGGCCAGCCCAAGGGTTTCTGCTGCACCAGGCAGAAACCCCAGCCTTCCCGCTGCCCTCCCCCCAGCTGATGCCACCACCGCCCCCCCCAGCTGCTTCCGCCTCCTCCCCCCAACTGCCAATCGTGTTAATTGCTCAGACGATTATAGAATGACCTCAAAAAGTCCATGTTTACACCTCAGTTGATCTTCTAGTGCAAACACCATCAGGGCTTATGGACACGAATGTCGAATGATCAAGAGGGCAGAGCAGTGGGGCCATAAAATCAGTGGAGGACATGACAATCTTGCTATACCAGGATCACCAGTTATACAGGGTAAATTGTTTGCTTGGTATGGTCTTGTTGTGTCCTTGTCTTCACCACCTCCACTGGAAGGCTGTTCCATAAATCTAGCACGCGATGTGTAAGGAAACATTTCCTTAGATTACTCCTGAGACTACCCCCTTTTTATCCTCATCTTATAACCTGCCGTTCCAGAGCTTCCTTTCCCCTGAAAGAGCCCTAACTTGTGCATTTATACCTTAGAGGTATTTAAATGTCTCTATCACATATCTTCCATATTCCATTTTTCCTCCACGGTATACATGTTTACATCCTTAAGTCTGTCCTTATATACTTTGTGATTTGGACCACTGTCCATTTTAGTAACCACTCTGCACCAACTCCATCAGGTTCATATCCATTTAAAGACGTGGGGCCTGAATTTCGAAAGCCACCTACACGGGTAGTGCCCTTCAAAAATCCCGGCTAAGTCCCTAACATCTAACACGCCCTGATGCTATCCACATAGCATCAGAGCGTGTTAGAGGCGTTCCGGGGCAGAGCGGGGAAGGGGCTACACAGGTAGCAGCAATTTTTGATACTACGTCTGCACCTTAAAGATAGCCAAGGTTTTTCCTCGCCTATCTTTAAGGCGCAGAGGCTATGCAGCGTAGCATCGAAAATCCCTGCTACCCGTGTAGCTTCTGTGACTGACGGGGCATCTAGGCTAACCTGGATTTTCACTTCTGCTGGCGTGGAAGTGAAAATCCAGGTTAAGAGGGTCAGTGGGCAGGCTATGCGCCGCGGCAGCACATAGACTGTCTATCACAATATCGGGCCCGTGATCTCCAGAGCAGTATACGACAGTCCGAATGAGGTCTCACCAGAGACTTTTTCTGAGGCACTATCATCTCCTTTTTCCTGCCGGCCATTCTTCTTTCTATTCACCCAGCATCCTCCTGGCTTCTGACATCTTAAGATCATCAGATAAGATCATCCCCAGATTCTACTCTTGTGAACAGAAGTGCTTCATCTCCTTTATTGTAATACTCCCTTGAGGTTTGGCAACCCAAATGTATGACTCTGCATTTTTTAGCATTAAATTTTAGCTGCCAAACTCTAAACTTGGCTAAAGGACAGGGACTCATTATATCTAGCTCAGCTCCATCTAGGTGGAAGAGTAGCAGCCTAGTGGTTAGAGCAACAGATCTGGGTTTGTTTCCCACTGGCATGCCTTGGGCAAGTCACTTTACCCTCCATTGCCACAGAAGACAGGCTTGGCAATCTACTTCCGGTCATACTGCCAAGAAAACCCAGGAGCTGCTGGATCACCAGGAGTCAGCATTGACTCAAAGGTGCACATTGCATTGCTTGTCTAGGTAACTACCAGCTTTTTGCATTGCAAGGGTGTTTTCTTTGTCTCTAACACATTAGAATGCAAGGAACGTAATCACCATTCCACTGGGTTCTTGGATACTTTGTTTGTTCAGCTGGATGACAATCCCACCTCTGAACAGTCTGGCAATTTATTAGCCATCTCCACTGTCTCGTTATCCTTGGATGAACTGAGGCTGCTGATAGAAGATTTCAGTTTATCAGTGGGAGACCTGTTATTTCTGGGCAATCTCAATATACATAGTGAATCCCCAACTTAGAGAGCAGAAAAAACTTCTTTCATTTATATCAGACTTAGGATTCTTATTTTTGTCATTGGCCATAACCCATTTGTCTGGTCACTGCCTGGATCTGCTGTGTTTTAAACGCAGTTACCCAAACATTTTTCCATTGGGGCAACCCCTGTATGATGGCCTGATCATTATCTTGTTTGATTCTCTCTGACTCCTTTCTGTTCACCTCAAAGTTCACTAACAGTCAAATTTTGTAGGAATCTGTCAGCTTTGGAAAGAAATGTCTTTCTCCAAATTGCCTCCTTTATTTAGATTTTTCCACAGCTACCTCTTTAGAGGCAAATATTACAATTTGGAACATAATGGTAAGAACACCCTAAACTGATTTGTGTCCTTAAAGCAGATTGAATATCATAATCACCCATGGCTTGACGCTGAACTCTGCAAACTTAAACACCAAACCCACCAAATACAACGCTTGTGGAGAAAAGATAAAAGTTTAATGACTCATGACCACTGTAGGAAACTTCAAGTGACGTATAAAATGAAGAGAAATTAAATTGCCAAAGTTATTTCTTCACCTGAGAACTTCCCTGCCAATTTTGCCCTAAAAGAGACTAAAGACTTCTTCCAGAAATTGCTCCTGACCAATTTAGTACCCAATTTGTGGAAAAAATTAAAAAGCACCAACATGCTTTGATGAATTGATGTGCTAAAAAGACAACTACTTCACCAAAGAAGGTAAAACTAATTTCCTCCATGAATCCCTGAGCATCGTCTATTGAGCCAATTTCCCTGTTTCTACTCAAGTAATTGCTACCACAGTACAAGACAGCTCTCTTGGATCTAGTTAATTCCAGTTTGAGCCAAAGGGGTATGTTTGCTAAGGAGCGTTAAGGTAGCAAAGGTGCCATTAACAGGCATTATTGATGCCTGTGAGCGGTTAATGCCACGGAAAGCACTGATAACGCTGGATTTACGTGCAGAAGCTGGATCCATAGCATTAAGGTAAAAGGTGGTGGAGAGTGGGCATTAATGGGGTGGACACTGAACGGGGATAGCATGTGCCCCTTTAATGCCAGTTTGTGTTACTATGCGTTAGATCTCCCAGTACTGGGAACCTTAACGCCATCTGAAAGATCACAGTAAGAGCTATTTCTGAGGGGAGAGAGCCTATTTCAATGTGCTCCACCAACTGTAGTTCCCAAATTTGTGATAGTACTGCTCCATTGGCAGTAACAGCATGATTCCACGGGGTTTGCGTATGACTCGCGCCCCGAAGATGTTCTTGACGGATGAAGATTTTATTTCTAAATGGAACCGCATTTGTAATAAGTGCAGTTTTGATTTGATCGCTCTGATTTTGGAGCGAACGATAATGGAAGAAAAATCTTTGGAGGAACAGATTGTTCAGGCTAAGGAGACATTGCAGAAGTCTGTGGAGTCGTCTACATTTCAGTCTAAGGAGGCGGAGATTTCTCGTCAATTAAAGGGCTTTTCTGATTATGTTAAAGCTTTTAAACTTCGGAAATTTACACGGGACAAGACAGACTATGATTCGGGACGTATCTGCTATTGGATGTATGAGTCACAAGATGAAGATGGGGCTAACCAAAGGCGGGTTACTTTTGATGTGTCCTCTGAGGACACGGAAGATGAACAACCTTCAAAATTAAAATCTAAGCAACAGCAGGTTTTTCAGGCAGGTGGCACACGCCGCTATCGAGCGCGGCGGTTGGGAGATCATCCAGTGGAGGGGGAACCCCCTGTCACTCGACAGCGTGCCCAACAGACTCTGATTCTTTAGTAGTCAATTTGACTACTCGTCCTTTGAGTGCAACCAGTGAGCGGCTTTTAAATTTAGGCTTGTCCTTTGTGCCGACGGTGGGCTATGATTCTTTTGTGATGCGGCTAGCCTTACATCGATTTTTCAGAAAATTGCATATCCTACAACATTTTGAGGACAATTCATTTGGTGTTTCTGATCTGTCCATTGTAAGACCGTCATTCCGGTGGGTTCCGCCGGGTTCACCAGCTGCGGCCATACTCACCTTTCAGTCCCTGATGCTACAGGATCTTCAGACGCAAGAAAAGCATTTTGGTAGATGGAAGTCGAACTTGGCATGTTCAGATTGGGCATGTATTCAACAGTTGGCCCAGGATTCCTCTATCACGATTCGCAGTGCTGACAAGGGGGGCGCTGTTGTGGTTTGGGATGCACAGGACTATTTGTCCAAATTGCGATCTCATGTATTTGATCCGCGGGTTTATCTGCGGTTAGATATAGATCCCACTCCAATTTTACAGGAGGAGATTTGCATTGTAACTACGGATGCTTTTTCTAAGGGGTGGACAACCTCGAGGGAGTTGCGCTTCCTTTCCACATTACATCCTAAATTACCGATTATATATTTTGTACCTAAAGTGCATAAATCCTTGACGGACCCTCCGGGCAGGCCTATAAACCACTGGAATCAAACAGTCCAGAAAGCAGCTACCCCCACACATACCATGCATAAACAAGTAAAAAAGACAGAAAAATGGTTCACGAGAGAACTAGCAAATATAAAAAAACAATTGAGGAAACAAGAAAAGAAATGGAGGAAAACTAAATCTGACGAAAACAAATCCCAATATATGACCACCCTCAACAATTACAAAAATGCAATTAACAAGTCAAAAAAGGATTACCACTCCAAAGTAATAAACATGGCTATCAACCGCCCCAGAGAACTATTCGCAATCGTAAAAACTTTGACAAAAGCTAAAAACCAAGAGCCAAAACAGTCGGCTATAAGCATACAGACCTTAGCAACCCACTTTGCAGAAAAACTAAAGTGCAAATCCAACACCATACCAATAACACTACCTACAAACACTGAATCTAATAACACATGGACCTCCTTCAACACGATAGATCAAAAACACCTTCTTAGGATCATAACACTTATCAACACCACAACTTCTCCACTTGACCCATGTCCTGTGTCATGGATCAAATGCACAAAGGAAGAACTCGCTGAAAACATCCAACAAATGGTGAACCAATCCCTTGTCCAGGGCATCATGCCCAACGCCCTAAAACTCACAACGCTTCGACCAATAATAAAAAACAATAAACTTGACCCAAAAGACCCAAACTCTTACCGACCGATAGCCAGCATTCCATTTATAGCTAAAATAATAGAAAAAAACGTCCAATTACAATTACAAGACCATATCGATGAACACAAACCCTTAGACTCTCACCAGTTTGGCTTCCGCCCCTACCACGGTGTAGAAACCCTTCTAACTACACTGATAGACTTCCTCATCAAAGGCACAGATGATAGCAGTCAAGACTTCCTACTCCTCTTCATAGACATCTCTGCCGCCTTTGACAACATCAACCACCTTACTTTGATCAATAGACTAGAAAATCTAGGAATAGGTGGGACAGTACTCAATTGGTTTAAGTCTTACATCACAAACAGACTAATACGTGTTCAAATAGACCAGGAAGTGTCAGAAACCTTCCCCCAAGGACAAGGAATACCCCCAGGGATCCGCCCTTTCTGCCCTCCTTTTCAACCTGTACCTCCAACCCATTACAAAAATATTCAGAAAACACAAAATTAGTCACTTTATCTATGCTGATGACATCATGCTTGCTCTCCCCATATCCACCAAAAAAATCCTACCTACGATGCCCTATCAAAATGCATGGTGGAGACCACCTCCTGGATGGAATCTAACTACCTTAGCATCAACCTCAAAAAAACTGAGGCAATGTTCGTAACAAGATCACCCGTGACTGAGGACACCTATCCAACATCAATCTCAATCATAAATACAACTATACCCGTCAAAAAAGAGGTAAAATACCTAGGGGTAATAATAGACCATACACTCACCATGCTACCACATATAAAACAGACGGTAAAAAACCATATTCTACAAACTCAAAACCATACAACACCTAAGACCCCTTCTTGACACCCATGACTTTAGATCAGTTGTCAACACACTCATCACCCCACACTTCGACTATTGTAATAGTCTCTTAATTGGCCTACCACAAAAAAGTACATACCTACTCCAAAGAGCCCAGAACATCTGTGCCAAAATAGTCACAAAAGCCCGCCTAGTAGATCATGTAACCCCAATAATGCTGGAACTGCATTGGCTCCCTATAAACAGCAGAATCAGATATAAAATCCTCCTAATCACATTCAAGCTCCTGAACAACATCGCCCCATCATATCTATCCATGCTATTACATGCCCCATCAGAATCAAGAACTCGCAGACTAAACGCAACACACTCACTTGAAATACCAAATTCATTCAAAAAAACTAAAAAATCCACCAGCACCAGAGCCTTCTCATTCACTGCCCCCATGCTCTGGAATAATCTCCCAATAAACCTTCGGATCATAAAAGACCTCACCCAATTTAGAAAGGAACTCAAGACATACCTTTTCTCCGAACACTATAAAATCCCATATCCCCAAGTCCAACCACACACCATCCCCAAACACTCAAACACAAAGCCCTAAAACCACACTCAACTACCCACACACATACACCCACCACATACTCCCACCACATACACCCAAAATACTCCCAAGAGATGAAAAAAGGAAATGAATTCCTCCACACACACACATATGAAAGGTAGAAAACCCTGACTACCTATAAAAAGGTAGAAAAACTCTGATCAACACTACGCTACAGAAACTTATTAATGTATATAAAATGTAAATAGTTTTGACAATTAATGCACAGTTATTTGTATAAAGTTACAATGTTATAAATCTCTGTTAATAACTATTATCTGTATAAAGTTAAAAAAATCTCTGTTCCATGTAATGTATACATTAGTATACAAATTTGTTTACTTGTTCCATGTAAACCGCCCCTGATCTCTGGAAGGGGCGGTATAGAAGAAATAGATAAATAAATAAAATAAATAAATAAAAAATAAATAATATCTTGTCGAGGTTCGGTCCTTGAACCCCTGTCTAAATTTTGTGATGTGTTCTTAAGTAAGGAGGCTGCGCTGGTACGGTCTTTTATCAGGGACTCTACACATTTTTTGCAGGCATTACAACATGTGGTGTTGCCACCTGATTGAATATTTTTGGTCACGTTAGATGTCACTGCGTTATACACCAATGTGGATCAAAGGGAATCGCTTCAATTATTACAAAATCTTTTCTTGCACGCCCCCTCTCGTATGCCCAAGTCTTTTTTGGTGGCTTTGATGTCATTGGTTCTCACCCGTAATTATTTTTCTACCAGCAGATATTTGGCATCGCCATGGGTGCCACTGTGGCCCCTTCGGTGGCGACCTTATATATGGCAGATGTGGAAGAACGATTCATCTACTGCTCCCCTAAATTTGCATCGGTGTTACTATGGAAGCGTTTTTTGGATGACATCTTTTTTATATGGACTTCCGACTTAACATTTTTACATGAGTTTCTTGCCTGGTTAAATGGTTTGAAACCTTGTATTAAATACACTGCTCACATAGATCCTGAACGGGTGGAATTTTTGGATATGGTTGTTTTTCGTGTGGGGGATCTCCTGGCTACTACCCTCTACCGAAAACCGGTTCATCGCAATAGTCTATTGAATTACTGTAGTTTTCATCCAGAGCTGCTGCGGAATGGACTGCCTTATGGACAATTTCTGAGACTCCGAAGGCTGTGTACCTCTATTGATCAATTCCGGTATCATGCCGCGGAGTTGATTGCACGACTAACTACTAAGGGTTACCCTAAGTCTATTGTATCCCGTGCTTATCGACGGGCCTTATACTCACATCGTGAGTGGTTTTTAGATGATCAAGTGGCTCGATCCTCTGCGGAAGATTCTGACATAGTGACAGGGGTTATACCCTATATGTCAAATTCATTGCGGGTGGTAGGCATTTTAAAGAAGTATTGGCCAGTTTTGTCTCTGCATTCGAGCTTGAATAAACCCTTACGGATTGCTTACTCACGGGGGGCTAATCTTCGGGACAAACTGGTATTTTCAGCCACGCCATTTGATCGCCCATTGTACCCTCAACATCGGACAGGGACTCATGAGCCTTGTGGGGAGTGTCGATTTTGTGCTACTGCCATCACTGGCACTTCTTGGAATGACCTACATACGGGTCATATTTTTCATCGCCGTTGGCAAACGACTTGTATTTCAACTCATGTTGTTTATTTTATTGAATGTGCTTGCCCTTTGCGATATGTCGGTAGCACTACCCGGCAGATCAAGATTCGCTTAACTGAACATGCCAGTCGCCTTCGACAAAAGGTTCTTACAGCCCCGATGGTTTCACATTGTTTACCACTTCAACATGATTTTCAACACTTACGGTGGACAGTGATTGATCATGTCCCTGCTGACCCTAGAGGGGGAGATCGCAATTTTAAGCTCCGGAGGCTTGAACAACGGTGGATATTTCTTTTACAATCAGTGACTCCTATGGGACTGAATTGCGAGATCGATTGGCTGGGGGCGATGTGAGGTCATCCTTTCACATCAAGGGGTTCCCTTATTTGTGGGGATTCCCTCCCGTGATTGGTTGGTGTTCTTGAATGGCAAGGTTTGCTAGCCAATTTTTAGCTGGTATCCTCAATTTGAACGGCCAACTGTTCGGCGTTTTTTTGCCAGTTTCCTGGTGGATCAAGTTCTTTTTGGAGTTAAGTTTGGAGCGCTTGATGCAGGGGTCTCGTTCCCCGAAACGTGCACATCGCGCGTGCTCATAAGATAAGTGCAATATGCTTTTTTATTGCTGAAATGCTTTGGAGTATTCGAAGTTTAGATAGTTTGAACCCATGTGGTTGAATAAAAGGGATATGTATCACGTCTGGGGGGTTGGTTCATAGTGCCTCCTCCTTGTGATTTATGTCCGACAAAAATATTTAAAAAAGTTTTTGGGGATTTCAACGGTATCTTGTTTTTGTGGTATCTACTTTGATTACCGTTTGGGGTAGTTTTTGGATTGTGGCAGTGGGGCTGGCATGTCCACTAGGCTGAGAATTAATGGCAGCACACATACATGCTGCCGCAGTCAAAAAAGAGTTGTGCAACCCACACTGCCACCATGCTGCCATGTCAGCATTGTGTGAGGGTGGGGGTGGTGGGCGCAGAAACTGCGGCCTGCTGCAGAAGAAATCTGTGTCTCGGCCCTACGTGTCAGGTGCAATGCTGCAGTTGCCACTGTCAGTGGGATGCCAAGCATGTCAGGAGCAGGCACAGCCGAGTACATGGTGATCCTTCCCTTCCAAAGTCTAAGGCAGCAGCATGAGTGCCCACATTCCTTGGTGGAGAAGGCAGGAGCAGCATGGTGTGACTATCTGCATATGTGCAACTTCAATAAGACCACCTGCAGCACTGACGCGGTGGCTGTACCATGCTTGCAGGGAGGGAGGGGTTGGCCAGCATTCTGTCTACCATGATTGGTGGACCCTGGCACCCGGCTAGTTTGCCAAATTGATGGGCTGGCCCAGGATCAGGATGCCCCCAACTTGCACTTATTAAGTGGATATGTGCAAGTGGGGTGAAAAATATGCCACTGAAGCAGGAATACTATGCAATATGATTACAGCCCATGTCAGAGATAAAATGATCACTCTGCTCTCTCACCTGCCAAATGATGACCATAATGTAGGTGTGAAGCAGTGACCTCTCCATGTATGTACACAGTTAGTTACAACCATAGGAGTCACATGTGAATCTGAAATAGCTGCTGTCATCTGCAAAAAAAAGATGATTCCATGACTGGCCCACAAGCACACACCAGGTAATGGGTACGTTGCTCATTCTGCAAGGTCACTCATGGTCTGGAATTTGTCTGTGTTCATGTATCATGACCTGCCCCTTTGGCTGGACAGATCCCATATGTAAGTCATGAATGTCAGTTGAATCACCAACATATCAATGCAGTTCAACATACAGACTTAACAAGATATCTCTCTCTCACCCCTACCTAACATATCTAGACAGACATACCGGTCCAGCCAATTCTTATGCATTAGACTGATTTGTTCCGATCAAGTGGATTTTGAGAAGAATGTACATACTCTTGCCATTTGGTTTAGTCAAAAGGATTATCATGGGAAGTTCATCCACAAGGCCTACACTAGAGCTATCAACACAGATTGCAACTCATCTCCTCAAACAAAGATAAGCCCCAACACAAGAAAGTTGTTTGTCCTATTCTGTTTTCAACTCATTATAAGAAGATTGCATCAGTTTTAAAAGAAGAATGCCACATAATTCGGACCATTCCTGGATTTGAATCCCAAGAATTGAGGGTTGCCTACAGGAGGAATCCTATTTGTCAAATACATTGGTATCCTCAGCCCTACCCATTGCCCAGAGGAAACCATCTACTGTTGGTCATTTCAGGTGTGGCTTCTGTTCTGTGTGCTCATTAGCCATTATTAGCTAAAACATTTTTGTACATCCAGTAACACAGGCCAAAATACCCCTTAAAGATTTCACCAACTGCAACTCTGAAAATGTGATATATCTAGTGACATGCTGAACATTGGCAAAACTAGCCAAAGTGTCAAGATCAGAATCATTGAGCACCGTAGTGCTATTCATTGGCAATTCAAAAACCTTTTGTGAGCCACTGGATTGAAGCATCTCACAATCCTTCAAATTTGAGATTTTTGGTGTTGAATAAAGTATGTCCACACTGGCGTGGCGGGGATCTGAATAAAACCCTTTTGAGACTGGAACAGAGATTAATTCATGAGATGACTAAATTATATCCCAAGGACCTGAATCAGGAAACAGATCTCTCAGTCTTCTTGTGAAGTCCTCACTCAACTTTGTCACTTCCCAGTTTTCCTACCAGTCTTCAGCATAGTACAATGTTAGTGCAAATTTTGTTGTTGAGCTTTTGTGCAGGATTTGATACAGCCTTGTTGGTCCCCATGTGTACATATCAGTTTAACCAAATTTTATTGTTTTTATTTTTTTATATAGAATTTGTAGTCCACTATGTGTAATTAATCTCCTTATTTTACTTCATCATTTTTCTACTTACAAAATCAATTGGGTTATTTATTATTTTTTACAATATACATTTTGTCCTTTTATAAGATTCTTTTC
The DNA here is from genome assembly GCA_033557465.1 of Ichthyophis bannanicus. NCBI lineage: Eukaryota > Metazoa > Chordata > Amphibia > Gymnophiona > Ichthyophiidae > Ichthyophis > Ichthyophis bannanicus. Next base: position 417,273,923 of record CM066037.1, read on the forward strand.
TCTATGTGTTTTTATATGGAGTTTGTACTACCACAATTATTCTTTTTTACGTTTTCATTGATTAATTTATGTAAAATACATTATTTCATTTATGATACCATTTGGTCTATATACTTAGTTTTATTTTTTTATTATGGACAGTAGGGTGGTCCATAAAAATGAATTCCTGAATTCCTTTGCTCCCTGGCCTGATTCTGGTTCCATTTAGGTAGAAAACACTGTGTACAAAGTTTGAAGCCAATCAAATAATATTTAGGGGTGGCTCAACAAGTCTTGAGATTTCCCCCTGGGAGCAGATGACGAAATGTTGCATCATCTTGTATCATCCACTCAGTTCCACGCTGATTACATTTGATTGCATCATATTTGAACTAATCTCGTCTCTGAGAGGTGGCAAAGACATTGTACTATTATCTTTATATCTTTATTCTTTTCAGATAGCGAAAAAACGTGGTTTTTATCTCATTGAAGAAATGTCCACCACAATTCTGGGGGCCAAGCTCCCCAGCAAGGAGCAAGTGTTAAGTGTATTTTTACATCACCATATGACATTAAACAAAGGCGTTAGTGAAAGTGCATCTATTGTAACAAGTGAAGTAGAAGCTTACTGGGAAAAGGCCAGGCTTCCTGTTCAAAGAAATGACAAAATTCAAGAAAAAGTAAAGAAATTGTTCAATCAGTGGAAACCTTTGAAGAAAAACAAAGGGAGAGGAGGGAAACAAGAGGCAAATGAAAAAGAATTCCAGGTTGCAATGAAAAACCTATTTGATGTGGCGCATGCCAATGCAATGTCTTTAATTCATATTCAAGAAGACAAAGAATTCTTAATAGCGCAACGAGAACCAGGGCGCCGCGGCTCAATGTGCGCGATGGACAAGAAACTGGCCAACACGAAAGCAAGATCGCAACAGCGAGAAGAAGAACTGAAAAGGCGCAGACAAAAACATGTTGCCGAAGCCAAGGCAACTACAAGCCAAGTTCAGCTGGAAGGATCTTCTTTCTCAGCAGAGTCAGGTGAAGACTCGTCGACATCTGCGGATTCAGATAACAGACAGAAGAAAGCAACTCCACAAACGAAGCAGTTTCGACCTAACAATGTCTGGACCCCAGAGCTTACAGCAGCCCTGGATCGGACAGGGACAACGGATCGCAATGCTCTGTTTGTGGTAGCTGAAACCGCCAGAAGTCTGGGACATTATTCTGGGTAGCTCAATATCAGCTGCTCCAGCGTCAAGCGCCATAGAGAAAAGCACCATCAGCAACAATGGACGGACCTGCACAATGCATTCAAAGCCGAAGGCAAAACATGCATTGTGCATTGGGATAGCAAGTTATTGCCATCTCTCCTCTGTTCAAACACATCCGTTGACCGCCTTCCAGTTTTGATAACGGCTGTCTCCACTGGAGAAACACAACTTCTTGGTGTACCAAAACTGACATCAGGAACGGGCGAGAATCAAGCTGCAGCAGTTTATGAACTGTTACAGGAATGGTGTTTGGATGAAAAGGTTGCAGGCTTCTGCTTTGATACAACTGCATCGAACACGGGACGTCGATCAGGAGCGTGCATTCTTCTAGAACAGAGACTCCGTCGCACAGTCCTTCATTTGGCATGCCGCCATCACATTTACGAAATAATTCTTGGTGCAGTATTCTCTACATGCTCTGGAGCTTCATCGGGTCCCAATGTCCAACTCTTTCGCCGGTTCCAAAAGAATTGGGGCTCCCTTGACAAGTCCAACTATCAAACTGGACAAGACTTGGAGGTGCTGCAGCCTGACAGGGATCGCATCATGAAGTTTGCGGAATCCAAGTTGGCACAGGGCAATCACCGAGATGATTACCTGGAATTCTTGCCTGCCTTGGAGGGAATATTGTCTGCCTTGGAGGGAATATTCCTAGTTTCAATTTCAAGAAACCCGGAGCTTTCCATCATGCCAGATGGATGGCAAAAGTCTTGTACTGTCTCAAGATTTGGATGTTCCGAGGACAACTCAAAGATCTTACCCAACGGGAGGAGTCCTGTGTTCGTGATGTGAGAATTTTCTCCATCCTGATTCATGTGGAAGCCTGGTTTTCTGCCCCTGATGCTGCAGTTGCTCCTCGAACAGATTTGGAGATGCTGAAGAAACTACACTCTTACCACAATGACCGTGTTGGAAAAGCGGCCAGAGACAAACTGCAACAGCATCTGTGGTATGTGTCAGAGGAGCTTGTGGCACTGTCACTGTTCGATGAAGCTGTTTCAGCACCGACAAAGCGGGCCATAGTGTCGGCCATGATCCCGGCAGAATCAGATGAAAGCGATGAGGATGATGACGAAGACGAAGATCCCCCAAAGCGGGTCGAATTGAAAAGTTCCATGATTCCACCACTTTAATCTTTTTCAACTCGCAAGTCAATCCGTTTCCTGAAACACCTCGACATCAACAGTGATTTTCTTAATGCAGACCCAGAAGACTGGGAAGAGAATGCATCATTCAAAGACGGTCTGAAGAAAGTAAAAAATCTTCCAGTGATCAACGATGTGGCTGAGCGAGGGGTCAAACTCATTGAGGAGTTTAACGGCCGACACACCACAAAAGAAGAGCAACTCCAGTTCCTTCTGGGTGTTGTCTCGCAACACCGTAAGATGTTCCCCACATCGTCAAAGTCCTTACTAGCATCTGGACCACATTGAGTGCTTGGCAAGCATGATACCCCCATCTATGAGCGGATAATACCCAGTGGTCTGACGAACCCTGGGGGGGATCCAGGGGCCTGATAGATAGGGACCTTGAGCCACCCCTAAATATTATTTGATTGGCTTCAAACATTGCACACATTGTTTTCTACATAAATGGAACCAGAATCGGGCCAGGGAGCAAAGAAATTCCTACTTTTATTTTTTCCCCTATGGCAGTGGACCACCCTAATGGACAGTATACATATTTTATTTATTTATTTATTTATTTCAACTTCTTATATACCGCACTCTTTGACATCAGCGCGGTTTACAAATAACAGAAAGGAACCAGAACAACAGGCTGTTTGGTATTACATATAACAGGAGTATCAACTTGGATAACATGGGAGAACTATTTACATGGAGTATATAATCTGTTAGCTAGATAGCATGGATAGCATGTATTGTCAAACTCTATCTATTTGGATGGTTGGGTATGCGCCTTCTCTAGGGGTTTATCATTTGAATTTGGGAGATCATTTATTCTATCTATGGGTACACTTATTACTATTTTTATCAACCCTCCCCTAATGTCCTGCTGTTAAGTCTCATGATGCAAATTTACTATCTTAACATATTACATTATTTATCAGCCATATATGATACTTTTATGATACACAAAACTTTTACCTACCTCAACACAATTTTTGACTACACACATGCCCCCCTAGGGCCAGCTGGTCAATAGAATTGCATCAGTTATAATTACTACCGCATGTCCTCATGTCTTTCATAGAAGGATTACATGTGGTTTCATCACATTGTTACTATTCTCCATAAGTGATGCCCCACCTTGAAAACAGCACAGCTATATCTGCAATGACGATCTGAATGCATGACCACCCCGTTCTAAACTGGCACCACAACGGATGGTTAGCTCTTTCAATATGGAGATATCGTGCATCCATGAGTACGCAGTGTGTTGTTGTACATGAGACATGAGGACAGTTTCTTTTACACAGTTTTAAAAGGTTTCGCTGGGTTACGTTTCAGATTACCATTGGGCTTTAATTTTATGGGTTTCTTTTAACATATCTATTCACACGACTAGTATTAATATAATTATTCTCCATCCAGATGGGCTGCTATTACTGATGTGGGTCCACAGAATAGCTTCTTAGATATTACTGATTATATATTATGCATTGCCAGCTTTATAGAATGAGGTTACTGTATGTATTTCATATTTCGGTACTTTATCCAGTTTGCCTTTCTATGACATTCTCCATTGGTATGTAATTTCTGGTTTGGTCCACTTGCATATTCACTTCACTTTTGGCTGTTCACCATTTATCTGTTATAATTCTGTATAGAGATTTGTACTTATGCTTCAATGGATTGACATTCAGCAAGCATGACTATTAGAGATATGGCTAGGATTCTTGTGACACACACAGCTCTGCATGTGCACTTTTCAATTTTCTCTTTGATGTTTTCATTTAGAGATATTTATTTTCCATCCTGAGTAAGAAGACATGTTTTTTAATTATGTCAGCATACTTTATATGTGTTTATATGAAATATAAATTTTTTTTTTCACCTAGGTTTTATCATCTTGGTTGTTCTTTACGTTTTGTTCTATATGTTTTTAATTATTTTTTTTTAAATTAATTATTTATTATATGTATAGATTGCATTTATGGTTTTATTCAATTGTCATTACCTATTTTTTTTAGAGGTCTTATACCCCTGAAGAAAGCCACAGACCGAAACATGTGTCGGGTTGACCTCACATTTGCTGAATAAAGTAGTCCTCTTCCATGGCTATTTGTGTCCTGCTCTTGGTTGTGCTTGTTGACGCTGCAGGAGGGGTGTTCTCCTTGTTCAGATCCCATATGTAAGACATGAATGTCAGTTGAATCACTAGCATATCAATGCAGTTTGACATACAGACTTAACAAAATGTCTCTTTCTCACCCCTGCCTACCATACCTAGACAGACAATAGAGCAATCAGGGACCTTAGGCTGTTCGGAAAAGCCCTCAAACACCACCTTTTTCTCATGCATTTTACACATCTAGATATCCCCCCCTTCACCCTCCCCCACCCTCACAATCTCTAACCACTGCTATATGACTGCAAAAACCCACAGCGAATTTAGCTCCAACATGTAATGTGTAAACCGCACTGATGCAGAATAGCGCGGTATATAAGAGAATGTAAATAAATAAATGTAAATAAATACTAGAAATGTAAATAGTTTCCCCAAGTTTTTACCTCCATGTTAAATCCCTGTTCTATGTAAACGATGGCCAAATTTAACTGACCAAGTGTTATATTGTTTCAATGTAAACTGCACTGATGACAAAGAGCGCGGTATATAAGAAATAATAAATAAATAAATAAATATGGCAGAGAGCCTGCAGAGATCTAAGCAGACATAGGCATACCCCAACTCATGCCCTCATGCATTCTGACAATGAACACATATATACCTATGGATTGATAATCCCATACTGCTGCTCTGTGGCTACAAATACATGGCCAGGGTGTATATGAGAGAAAGGCAACAGGTTCAAGACTGTAGATCAGAAATGGTATGGTAATTTTATCCTACTTTTCCAGACCTGTATCATCATGTGGAACCCTCAACATTTTGTCCAGAATGGGTCCTCAAACTCAGCAGCCACACTGCAAAGCTGCACCACCAATGGCTGGATAGCAGAGTATGCCAATAGTACCAGCACACTGAGTGGGCGTCAACAGCACCTGAGCACTGCAGAGTGCACTAATAGCACCTGCACACTGAGCAGGCGTTGGCAATGGTGCAGCATGAAAGGAAGTCTAAGGGGCAGGTAAGAATGCCAACTTGTAACACTTTTGGACAGCGAAATCATGTGTGTGTGTGTTTCTCAAGAGGACTGTGAGCTGCAGCAATGCACTGCACATGCATGTAATGTCCAGGCTTGTGTGTGCATACAAGATGCTGCAGGTCAGCTATTCAGCAACCCCATACTGTGTGAGACCCTATTTACAAGCAGAAGGTTAGTTTTCAGTAAGTAGTTGCAACCTGTGCCTGTGATGCTGTAATGCATTTCCAGTTACACCATCATCAAGACCCATCCCCAGAGCATTCCCCTACACTTTCCTCACAACATGACACTGTTGTGCAGCTTCCAAATCATCTGCTGGCTTGACTGGAGTGAGCAGGGAGGACACCCTCACCTGACTCAGCCTCCAGGCCTCAGGACACACCAACTTGCACAGGTGAGAGGCCAGATTAATGCCAACTACCATAACAGTTGTATCCGTGACAACAGTGTCAACCCACCTGGTGCAACTGCAGCCAATAGTGAACAAGGCTCAGGGGGAGGGCTGGCCTCTGTGGATATCCAGTCCAGTCACTTAGTTGGTGACACTGGCAGAAACCTGCAATTTACCTGCATGCCTTTGCTCTTGTCCCATGCTGCATTCGTGGAGAGCAAGCGAGGGGACTCTTTGCTCCATGCAGTGTACGCATGCTGAAATGTGGCAGAGGATGTCATGTTGGTCTCTGCATCTCCCACCACCATATGGGAAGGCAGTGCCTGGAGGTGAATTTTGGAGTGGGGATAGGGGTGTGGGGAACAGTACCATACATGTTTAGTATGTGTCCTTTGTATTTGGCTTTGTTGGCCCAAGCCTATATTCACATGGCCAGAACCTACGCGAGGCAATTCTGTGACTGCATGTGTGACATCAGAGGGCATGCACGACAGCCTTTCTGGCTCCCCATGGACACCGAGTGTGATAGTCGCAACGATGGTGTTAGAGTACAAAGAGGCAGGGTATGGTGGCATAGGTGTCACCAGCAACTGTTCCAACATCCCATCCCATGCCCAACCTGCTATGATTCCATGCACTCTTTGGGGGGGGGGGGGGGGGCGGGAAATGCATCTGCAGCATGGGAGAGTGCATGAGCTACACTGGCCAGGTTTGGAGTGCTCATGACTAGGGACATGACATGATATATGAGTACAGGCCTGGAAAGCATAGTTATTCAACTGTAACAGGTGTTCTCCGGGGACAGCAGGAATCAATCCTCACATATGGTTTTTGACACCTTGGGAATAGCCTCTCTTCCTCCAGGAGGCACAGCCTCACAGCACACAGGGGGGTGTGAGGTGATTTTTGCCCACAGGTGGTCCTCCATTATGTCAACGCCAATACAGCCCATGTTATAACCTCTCACCAGCTTTAAAATAAAGCCTTTGGGAGATGTATCACGCATGTGTGGTCCCCTTCTGTCCAAGGGTGCTATCTTTCCTCAGTATGATATCATAGCATGACAGCAAAAAGATAAAGCAACTCCACAGGGAGGAGGGAGGGTTGTGAGGGCTGATTCCTGCTGTCCCCAGAGAATACCTGTTACAGGTGAGTAACTATGCTTTCTCTGGGAACATGCAGGAAGTCAGTCCTCACATATGGGACTCCCTAGCTACAGGCTACTGAAAAACCTGTAAAAAGCTAATGGGTGACCAGAAAAAGGGGGAACCATGAGCAACAGCAATAAGTTGAGAGATAAAAGGCTCCTGATCGGACCAAGTGCCCAGCGAGGAGTCAATGCTCCAGTAGCCTGAACACACCAAAGGGCCGGAGGGCAGGAGTTGCCTATACCCCAAACAAATGAAGGAGTACTGCCTGGCCGAAGGCGATGTCTCTATGGGACTCTCTCTCCAGGCAGAAGTGAGCTGTGAAAATGTGGACTGAGGACCAGGTGGCAGCCAGGCAGATTTCCGACAAGGGAATGGATCGCAAATTTGCTACAGAGATCACCATGACCCCGACGCTGTGCGCCGTAACACGGCACTCCAGCAAGAGACCACCGTGCTGATATGGGAAGGCGATGCAGTCAGCAACCCAATTGAACAGGGACCGCCTTAGAGACTGCAGTTCTCAACCAACTCGGGTCGTAGGAAACAAAGAGCTGAAAAACTCGGCGGTGCTCCTGGGTGCGCCTTAGATAAAAGGCGAGCACCTGCTTACAGTCCAATGTGTGGAGAACTGTCTCCACCCTGCTGGCATGAGGCTGTGGGGAGATACCACCTTGGGTAGAAACTTGGGATGCGTGTGGAGCATGACCCTGTTCTTGTAGAATCTAGTGTATGATAGTTCTGCCACCAACACCTGAAGCTTACTGACTCTGTGGGCAGAGGTAAACATCATGAGGAACACCACCTTCCAGGAGAGATTTTTGAGGTGACAGGAGCCGAGAGGCTCAAACAATGGTACGGTAAGCTTGGAGAGCACGACATTAAGGTCCCACTTCGCCGCAGGCAGGTGGACGGGCAGCTTTGACAGGAGGAGCCCCCTCATGAAGCGAGACATGAGGGGTTGAACAGAGAGGGGTTTGACCTCAATAAGATGGTGGTGCACCGTGAGAGTGCTGAAGTCTACTCTTACAGACTTAGACTTCAGCCCTGCCCTGGAGAGATGAAGTAGGTACTGCAGCACTAGCTGGATGGAGCAGAAGAGGTTGATCAGACTCTCCATGCATCAGATTGAGAACCTCCGCCACGTGAAGACATACGCCCGACAGGTGGAAGTTTTGCAGGAAGTGAGGAAGACCTCCTCCACTTCAGTAGAGAGATTGAAAGGGGCCAGGGCTATCCTTTCAACAGCCAGGCCATGAGTGTCAGAGACCCCAGGTTGAGGTGCAGGAGAGAGCCCTCCTCCTGCATTAGTAGGCCTGGGTTGCACTCCAGGGGACTGGGGGTGATGTGACCAGGCAGAGGAGCAGGGGAAATCAAGCTGCCTGGCCCAACATGGGACTATCAGGATTACAGTGGCCCTGTCGCGCTGGACCTTGAACAGGATCTTGGCGATCAGTGGTGTGGGTGGGAAGGTGTAAAGAAGGCCCTCCGCCCATGAGATCAGAAATGCATACACTGCTACCTGCGAGGGGTGCAACTGCTGGAAACAGAAGCGGGCAGTTGTGCATTGACCGAACTGGCAAAGAGGTCCAGTCTCGGGAGCCCCCAGCACTGGAAGAGTTGGGCAGTCACCCTTGGATCCAGCCTCCACTCATGTGGCTGGAGGACCCGGTTGAGCCGGTCTGCCAAGGTGTTGTCCTGGTCCGGGAAGTAAACTGCCCGGAGGAGAATCCTGTTGCTGCTGGCATATGAGCAGAGGATCACCACTTCCGGGCAGAGCAGGGCCAAACCTCTGCCCCCCAGCTTGTTTATATAGAACATCGCCACCTGGTTGTTTGTCTGAACCAGCACCGCCTGGTGCTGCAGGTGGTGGTGAAATGCCCAGAGGGCTAATGCTATGGCTCGGAGCTCCAGGAAATTGATTTGCTGGAGACTCTCCATCAGTGACCAGCTACCCTGAGTGCAGAGGTTGTCGCAATATGCACCCCACTCCAGCCTGAAGGCATCCATAGTGAGGGTCCTTTGGGGTGCGGGGGGGGGGGAGGGTGGAAAGGCATCCCGGCCAGTAGACACTAGGATTTTGCCACCAGTCGAGAGAGAGAGCCAGGGGATGGGTGATGAGCACCCTGTCTCGCAAGCATCCTGTGACCTGGGACCATTGAGAGCAGAGGACCCACTGTGAAGTCCGCATCCACAGATGAGTGTCCAGAGTGACATGCACTGTGGATGTCATATGCCCCAGCAGGCGGAGCATGAGGCGGGCTGATGCCGAGCGATGGCACTGTGTGCTTGCCACAAATGTTTGAAGGTGTGGGGCCCTGTTCCAAGGAAGAAAGGCCCTGGCTTGGACGGTGTCCAGCTAAGCCCCTATGAACTCCAGGTCCTGGGTTGGCTGGAGATGGGACTTCGGGTAGTTTATGACGACACCGAGGCACTCCAGCAGAAAGATGGTGCATGCCATTGCCTGATGGGCCTCAACAGTCGTGCTGCCCTTTATGAGCCAGATGTCCAGATAGGAGAAGACGAATACCCTCTGGAGTCTGAGATGGGCTGGGGCCACTGCCAGGCACTTGGTGAATAGCCTTGGGGCAGAGGCCAGGCCAAAGGGTAGCACTCTGTACTGATAATGTTCTCCCCTGACCACAAAGCGGAGGTACTGCCTGTGTAGGGGGTGGTTGAAAATGTGTGTGTACGCATCCTTTAGGTCCAAGAAGCATAGCCAGTTTCCCTGTTGGAGGTATGACAGCAATGTTCAAAGAGAGAGCATTTTGAACTTTTCCATCACCAGGAATCTGTTCAGGTCCTACATGTCGAGGATGGGGTAGAATCCCCGGTCCTTTTTGGTAGAAGAAAGTAGTGGGAGTAGAACCCTGTTCCCCTGATTTGGGCTGGGAAAGGTTCCACTGCCTGTCCCTCCAGAAGATCTGCGAGTTCCTTCCAGAGCAGGTCCTGGTGGAGGGGAGTCTTGGGGGGCTCTCCCCAGAAGAATGATGGAAGTATCTGGTGGAGGTGGAGGAGGTAACTCTCTCTCACCACCCGAAAGGCCCACGTGTCAGTGGTAATGGAGGACTACCTGTGGGTAAAAAGCACCAGATGCTACCCTGTGTGCTGCGGGGCTGTGCTTCCTGGAGGAAGAGAGGCTATGTCCAAGGAGTCAAAAACCATATGGGAGGACTGACTTCCTGCTTGTTTCCGGAGAACTAAGTTTAATGTTTACTGCCAAGAGCTGTGTAGGGAGACACCATATTTGTGTCTGTGACAGATGTAGACCACTGTGGGCCAGCATGCACTCTCAGCCTGTCTCTGGCCCACTTTCCACTGTGCCTCACATTGCATGAGCTGTCCCTAAGTCTAAGATAAAAGGGTACATAATGAGGAGCAGAGGATTTGGGGTATTGCCTAAAACAGAGCGGTCTGCACAGGATGTAGATGTATCAGAGCTTATGTCAATGGCTGACCCATCTTAGCGTGGGTTTGCCATGAGCATGGCCTGGGTGCATACATCTGTTCATGCTGAGAGGCCACTCTCACTCTGACCGAGCTGTGATCAAGCCATGGCTATGTATGCACATGGTGCTTATATAGCATCAAGCTGTAGTAATATGTGGGCTGTTTCTTTTATGGCAGTCCAGGCACTAGACAGGTTGCTTCTCATCCATGCTGTTTGTACAAAGCCAATGTATTTATGGTGGCTATGTGCTCATGCAGCATGTGGTGACTAGCAGACTGGGCACAGATAGTATCTGAATGGCTGACATAGGACGGTGTTGCCCAACATATGCAGGCTACGTGTGATTGATCTGGTTGACTGGAAGTCCCAGAGAGTGGGGCTAGTAGCTGTTCTTGGGCTGTTGGTCACCTGATGGTGACTATGGTTTGGCCAGGCCCTTCTGCTTAGTATCAGCACCTCTCCCCCGCCCCTTCCCCCCCTCCCCCTTCCACATACTGCCAGAAACAATCTGCATTGACTGGGGGACATACATTCTTATACTCTTTTATGTGTTATGATAGCACATTTGGTTTGCAGATATGCACACTGCAATCATACCCATCTGACAGCATGACTTTTTTGGCTGTGCTGTAGCCCATTGCAAAGGGTCAGAAATGCTCACCCTGCAGATGTATGACACGAGTTGTACATGATTGGTATATTTCATCCTAACTGTGACTGAACATTTTCGTCTTCATCAAATGTATGCAGTACATGCAGGCACATCCCACTCCTGGAATGGCCACTTGCAAGGATCATCACACGTCCATACTTGCTCCATATAGCCAATATGAGAGACACTTGTCCAGTTGATATATGTACATGTGTCAGGGGTATTGTATGGTGGTTAGTAAAGCAGACAAAGCTGTCATACCCAAATAGCTGGTTTTGGGATTTCCCTGTGGCACAGCTACACTTCTTTCACATACACTACAACTGCATTTGTGCGATTACCTTGAGCACATCAGGAGGCACCCGGGGGGGGGGCATCTGGAGGGGGATCATGATGGATATCACAAATGGTACTGTGGATGGTGGAATACGTGGAGACAGGGGCGGCCCAAGGGGGGTGCAGGACCATGTGCGGAGACTCAGTGCAGGGCCTCATTTGCATAAGGTGCCTCATTTTCATAAACATTTGCATAATGTTACCATACACTAACTTTTAGTAAACATGCCTCTTAATGAGTATATGGATAAAGAAAGACTACAAGATTTCTACATTACTATAATCCAGTACCAACCGCCAGGCACATTAGGAACTACTACAAACACTGCCCATTTAAAACCCATAGCAAACCCGCCGTATCCTAACAGCACTACCAGGACTCACAACGCACCATACCCTAACTATCAAAAGGCAACACTGTTAATATTAAACCAATACATTTCAGAGAATAACAATACATGACCTACTGGGGAAAGAGAACAAGTGGCAATGTCAAATAGGAATTATATAAACAGAATACCTCAGCTCAGTTACACATGCAGAACATAGACCATCACCAAACAAGGAATCACAATTTAGAAACAGGAAGACAATAATTAAACTGGGAACCCCAAAAGCCAAACTTGGAATGTACAACACTGTAGAAATAAAACTATAAATTAATTTCATCTTGTACTAAACAAAGCGCAGACGTTAATGATGCACATTTCCCAGAGCTGACATATTCCAGTTAATAAATTGAAAATAGAGATATTTTTCTACCTTTTCTGCATTTTTTTTCAGTTACAATTGCTCCAGCCACTTTCTTCTAGTTTCTTCGTGTCTTCCGCTAACTCTCCATCTGCTGTCCATTTGTCCTTTCTTCTCTCTTCTAGTTTTTTTTCCATTCTCTCTCTACATCTACTTTAACATACTAATCTTTCTCCTTTTGCTCTTTCCTCATTCCTACATCATCCACTCAAATTTTACCCCTCCATCCTCAATCCCCACTTACTCTCCCAATATCCGGCTAATTGTAGATTTGTCTTCCCTCCCACACAAAATATTTTTCCCTCTCCATTTCACTCTCCCAGCTCCATCCCATTCTAATCCTACCCCAACATCAGCTCCCTTCTAGTTCCAGCCCCACCCAGCATCTGCTCCCTTCTAGTCCCTGCATCAGCCCATTTCCAGTCGTAACCCCCCATCAGCCCATTACCTCAGGCCGGAGGGCCGGGGGTTCAATTCCTGCATGGGGACAAGTAACCTCAGGCTGGAGGGACTGAGGTCTCTGGTCCCATGGCTGCTCCTTGTGGCCTTGGGCAAGCCACTTAACCCTCCATTGCCTCAGGTACACTTAAGATTGTGAGCCCTTTGGGGACAAGGGAATAAAAAGTACCTGTTAGTATATATGTGTGTAAACCGCTCTGATGCGTAAGTAAAGGGTGGTATATCAAATGCCTAAACCATAAACCATAACCATAATCCTATCCTAGCCCCACCATCAGTCCATTTCCAGTCCTAGCTCCCCCATCCATTTCCAGTCCTATCCGAGTCCCTTCATCAGCTCATTTCCAATCCCATCAGCTCATTTCTAGTCCTTTCCTAGCCCCACCATCAGCCCATGTCAAATCCTAGCTCCCCTCCACTCAGCCCATTTCCAATCCAAACCCCCCATGAGCCTACTTCCAGTTCTAGCCCCCCCATGAGTCCATTTCAATTCAAGCCCCAACCACAGCCCATTTCCAACCTTAGCACCCCCCAACAGTTCATTTCCAGTCCTATCCTAGCCCCTCCATCAGCCCATTTCCTGTCCTAGCCCCCCACTCTGCCCATTTTCAGTCCTAGCTCCCTCCCCTCACAGCCCATTTCCATTCCAAGCCCCTGTCCCCATCAGCTATTTGCAGTTCAAGCCCCCCTTCCACTCAGCCCTTTTCCAGTCCTAGCAACCCCCCATCCCATTACCGGGCCTAGCCCCCCCATAGCCCATTACCAGTCCTAACACCCCATCAGCCCATTTTCAGTCTTACCCCCCCACAGCCCATTACTAGTCTTAACCCCCATCACCTCATTTTCAGTCTTACCAGTCATAAGCCCCCATCAGCCCACTTGTAGTCTTAGCCCCCCCCACAACCCATTACCTGTCGTAACCCCCCATCAGCCCACTTCCAGTCTTAGCCCCTCCATAGTCCACTGCCAGTCCTAACCCCCCATAGCCCATTACCAGTCCTACCCCCCCATCAGCCCATTTTCGGTCTTAGCCCCCCATGGCCTATTACCTGTCCTAACCCCCCCATAGCCCATTACCAGTCCTAACCCTCTCCCCCCCCCATCAGCCCAGCTAGGTTAAAAAAAACACAAACCGGCTGCTGCTGCCGCTGCCACCATGGCAGCGGCAGAATCAAGCATCCCACGGGGCCCCCCCTGCCCTTCAGAGTCTTCCATGTGGCCTCAGTGTGGGCTTTTCAGAGCCGTGCAAAGGGAGAGTTTCCCTTTCTCATGGCTCTGTTAATACCGCCGCAGGGCTGATGGGAAATCCCATCAGCCCCACGGCGGGATTAACAGAGCCGCGAGAGGAGAAGCTCTCTCTCTTTGCGCAGCTCTGACAGCCGACGCTGAGGCCGCATGGAGGACTCTGCAGGGCAGGGGGGGTCCCGCGGGATGCTCGATTCTGCCGCTGCCTCGGCGGCAGCGGCAGCAGCAGCCAGGTTGTGTTTTTTTTTAACCTAGTTGGGCTGATGCAAGATGTTTTTTGCGCAGGGCCCTGTGCAAAAAACATTCTTGCTCAATGGACGGGCCGGCCCTGCGTGGAGAGGCTAAAAAGGTTGGGGCTCATCCATCTGGGAAAGAGACGGTGAGAGGAGATGTGATAGAGGTTTATAGATTATTGACCGGAGTGGAACAGGTAAACATAGGTCCCTTTTTTATGCCATTAGACTATGGACAGACTAGGGGACCTATAATGCAGCTACAGTGTAACCCAACTGGGTCTTCTAGATGACTATATTTTTTCAGTCGACACGTAATCAAACCCTGCAATCTATTACCGGAGGATGTGATAAAAGCTGTCAGTGTAGCTGGGTTTAAGAAAGTTTGGACAGGTCCCTGGTAATGGTGCATAAACCATTGCTAAAGAGGACCCGGGCTATTAATTGCTTGCCCCATTATAGTTCTTGGGGATCCTGTGTGTCATTTGGGGAAACTGCTAGGAACTTGTGCCCTAGATTGGCCACTGTTGGACACAGGATACTGGGCATAATGGACCTTGGTCTGACATAGTTTGGCTTATTTTGTAGTCTTATGTTCCTATGTGCGATCTAGGCAGCTGCCTCATTACCCCTGTGCACCAGCAGCCCCACTGCATGACCCACGTGCCACCTTCTTTGCCCCTATTTGCACCATCAACATAATGTCCTTTTATACTTGGGCACTATGTTGTTGCTGCTAATGGAGCACTACTATCATTCTCTTGGGCTCGCCTGTCTGTGCATCATATTGCAGACGTCAAATAGGCTCTTTCTCCTCAAAAAACACCCTTTCTGCGAGGTTTTGAGTTGCGTTAGGGTTGCGGCTGTTATGGTGCCTGCATTAAGGGAGCAAGCCTTGTTCTTGCCCACTCCCTGCCCATTGACTCCAATTCTCCACCCCGTGCACGCCTTCTCTCCGCCGAAAGGGTGCTTTATGCTGCTGTGTAATTAGCGCACGCTAAAGTGCCTGTTTGGACACACTAAGGGCGCACGTGCGCTGTTAGTGCACGCTAAAACATACCCCTTAATATGAGTTTGTGTGTTGGGTTGGGAGGAGGCCCAGAAAAGTGCATATCTTGTATTCACATTCAAGTTAATATTCTTCCTACGGCAGTTTAGTGTTTTTTTTTACATGGCAGGTAAAAATATCTGGATATTCAGTGGCAGTATATGGATAGCAGGTGCCTCCTACTATACATATTGTTTAGGCACTATTTGGATAGTGGCGGGCATTATCTGGATAGCAGCTTTTTGTGCTCCTAAGTTATCTGGATGGTTATCTTGATGTTGTTGTTGTTAAGTGCCGTCAAGTTGGTGTCAACTCAAGGTGACCCTCTGGATAGTTTTCCTATACTGTGTGCAGTCTTCAGTCAGGTGGCTCATTGTTGACAGAATGGCATCCATAGCTGCTGTTATTGTAGCGATCCATCTCATTGCCGGCCTTCCTCTTTTGCGCTGACCTTCTACCTTGCCAAGCAAGATGTCTTTCTCTAATGAACTCTCTCTCTTCGCATGATGTATCCAATGTATAAAAGCTGAAGTCTTGTCATTTGAGCTTCTAAAGAAAACTTAGGTTTGATCTCCTCTAGTACTGACTGGTTTGTTCTTCGGGCAGTACTAAAAATTGCTGCTAGCCTCATAATCTGTGTCTCTGCTCCCAGACTGCCCCAGCACCATTTGGACAGTGCCAAGGCAGTCTGTAAAGAGATTCAGAGGCCCTATCCTGAAGTGCCACTGAATATCTGTGTCAGGGGCATCTATCTGGGTAGAAGGTACTGCTAGGCAGATAAATGCTTTCAACATCAGGCCCTTTGCATTTGCACAGAGACAATCATTTCCATATTAAATGAAAATTCTGGCATGTTGCAAATTATTTGCACAGGGTCAGACGGAATGAGAACATGAGCTGTCAACTTTTCCATAATGTTTCACTATTTTACCATTCCTTTAACACATACTCTTGATTTCTTAAAACCATAATTTAATTTTGCCTGACACTAATATTTGCTTGCTTATCTAGAGGTCTGGGACCAAATACAGATTTGGCTGACACAATAAAAAGTTTTCTGTTGAATGTTTTTCATTGTATATTAAAACACCTTTATCAACATATTGAGATTAGGAATAGTCACCCTTTGATATGAAGCTATAAATTGTTAATGAAGAATACATTTCTAGACTATAGAACTTTAAAGGCACTATGCAGAAGGGGGTCATTTTATATGTATGGCAAAAATCTTGAAACTCATTCAAACATCCCCTGCAGCGTGCATCTCCTTCATGAGGAGATTTATAACACATTGATCAGCAGCTTTTTTTCATGACGTAAATCTCCTCTATGCAGGAACATGTCTGACAGAAGATAATGAATTGGGCACTTGACATAGAAAGTGTTGCATTATGGTGTTCAGAAATAACACCTACGACACCTGAATGTAACTCACCTTGAACTACTACTGAGAAGGCATGAGCAAAGTCCAGAACTAACTAAAAATGAGATAGAACATAAGCTATAGTATCTTACCAAGCAGTAGAAGCCTGAAAAGACATCAGAGGTGAGCTTACAGCATCTCCTTTTAAGGTGTGTGTGGCCTGTGATGTTTGAGGCGGAGTCTGTACTTGGCATGGATCCTGACTGGGGGTATTCATGTGGCCTTGTCTTTGCTTCATCCATTTTCCCTGGATCCCCAATCTTGCCAGGTAAATTTGGCAAATGTCATAGTTCCTTGCTGAATAATATGTCAGATCCAAGACCAGTAAGATCACAACAAAAAAGCCGTAGATCCATACTCCCACTAAAGCACTGTAATTGCTGGAAAAAGAAAACAAAATAGAAGAGGTCATTCAATATACACGTAATACATTTATCGTATTTTTTTACTGCTTGCAAGACATTTATTTATTCATGTGTTTATTCACCTGTATGTTTGTTTACTTACTCTTCACCATCCAAAAGTCCAAGTGGATCACAAATTTACAGTCAAAATATATCAAATATGAACAGACACAACTGCAAAGCTAAATGACCTATAGTGTACAAAACGTTTAATGGGGTTACTCAAGATTAAAAGCTTCCTTGTGTGTTTACTACGCTGGGCTAGCAACTAATTCACGCTTCAGCATGCGCTAAAGGACCATGCTAACTGTGCAGATGCTAAACAGACACTGTGGGGTTAATTCTGTGCTCTCTGCTTAGCATGCAACAGGGAGAGAAATGGAAGGAGTAGGACGGAGTGTGGGCATATCTGCACACTGCGTTTAAAGCAGGGATTGCATACTAACCGCTGATACTTTCAAACTTTAGCACAGTTTGGTAAAGATGTCACTAAGATGCAGATTTGTATAGCCTTTAAAAACTACTATGCAATGGGTATGGTAAATTAATAGATCAATTCCTCCTAAAAAGTCTCACTCTTCTGGTAGGTGAAACAGTGTTAAGAACAGTTATTATATAATAATACAAACCGCTAGGTAATGAGAGTGGAGAGAATGTATTTTTCTTAACAGATTGTGCAGGCATAACTATACATAAGCACAAATTGAAAACTTGACTCAATTAATTATGTACAGTAATAATTATATGATTTAGAGGAAACGTGCAGGAGCAAAACTGAGTCACATATATTTATCCTGACTTCAGGGCCGGTGCTTCCATTAGGGGAATTTGATGGTTGCCTAGAGTGCCAATGTTCTGGGGGTTAGGATAGAATTTAACCTCACTCTGTGAACTAAAATTAACCACAAAAAGCACAAGTTCACAAGAAAAATATCCTCTACTCAAAAAACACTTTTTTTGTCGGAGCAAGCTGCAGGAGAGTTGGTATTGAGACTCAACCCACACCAGACAGCAAGCTACATTTATTCAAAGAAAGGTTCACCACCCTAATAACAATAACATCACTTATCTGTCTCAATGAAGACCATAAAATATTATATCTCTCCCCAAAAATGTTGCTCGCAAATGTCCTCGACTCACCACGACGTGCACATTTCGGGTATCCAACCCTGTATCAAGTGCCTTACAGTCATGTAAAAATGACCCTAGCCGCACTGACGGCGTTTTCAACATTGTTGCCAATTTTTACATGACCGTAAGGCACTTGATACAGGGTTGGATACCCGAAACGTGCACGTCGTGGTGAGACGAGGACATTTGCGAACATCATTTTTGGGGAGAGATATAATATTTTATGGTCTTCATCGAGACAGATAAGTGATGTTATTGTTATTAGGGTGGTGAACCTTTCTTTGAATAAATGTAGCTTGCTGTCTGGTGTGGGTTGAGTCTCAATACCAACTCTCCTGCAGCTTGCTCCGACAAAAAAAAGTGTTTTTTGAGTAGAGGGTATTTTTCTTGTGAACTTGTGCTTTTTGTAATGTTCTGGAGGTGGCAAATGAGCAGTGGCAGCCCAGCAGCTCAGCCCACGGCACTACGGACGGCATGAGAAAGGGTGCTTAAGAGCATGCCAGCTTCCTCTGCGGCATGAGGTCAATCTTATAGATCATCTCATCAGACTAACCCCATGCTGCAGAGGAATCTGACATGCCTTTTCTCATGTCTGCAGGCTGCCAGCAAATTGATGCTGAGCTGCGGCCATTAGGTAGGTGTGAACGGTGGCAAGGAGGGGGCGGGCGGCGCAGCATCAGAAGGAAGTTTTGTGTGGCGGCAGCAGGTAGCATCAGAAGGATGTTTTGCTAAGGACCGTTGATATCCTTGCACCAGCCTTGCCTGACTTTACGAATACAAGTGCTTCTCCAAAACATTCTGACATGTTAAAATTGAAAATCCCATGATGAAGAAAGGGCACTTTAACTTCCATTTTTAGTTTTACTATATATGAGGGGACGTTAATAAATTCGCCTTATTTTTCAACTCTTCCTTATATTCTTTCCATAATCTACCAATGAATTTGTAAATAGGGAGGGGAAGAACGAGTCTTCTCTTGAGGCTTGCTGACTTACACAGTAGGTAGACAGTACCTGTGGGACTGCAAGCAATGTTTCATGTATTTTGGCACTTGCACTGAACCGGGCAGCAAATACATCCTGGACAGCATGAGGATCATTTTTTTAACAAGTCCCCTAGGTCAATAGGCCAAGTAGGTGCCTATTTTAAAAAGATACATAGGGGCCTATGAGGCACATTTCACAATGGGACGTCCAAGTGCAATCTGGGACAGCAAATCCAGAACACCTGAAGAACTAGCAGGCACGTTTTCAGAAACGTGGACATGCTCGATGTGCATGCATATCTAATGTCTATAGAGACGTCCCCAGAGTAGCATTTCAGAACCAAGCATGTCTAATAGCATAGTGGTTCGAGTAGGAGCTTAAGAGCAGGGTGGCTAGGGTTCGAATCCTAGTGTTGTCTTTGTAATCTAAAGCTAGCCACTCAATTCTCCATCTTCTCTGGATGTCTTAAGGTGAAAACAAGCACTCTCTTGATGCCTATTTGTGCCGGGGGCAGATATAAACATGGACGTGCGTGCAGACATTTCCCCCGTTTCTGAGATTGAACAGGGACATGTAAGCCCACTGTTCCTCTGCCACACCCCTGTGCCTACTTGGACATCCCTGCACTGGAGATGTCATCTGCGGAATGGCTTACGGAGTTGTGTCCGTGATTTCAACATCCACGTGCACATCTTCAGATATCCAAACCATGACTAAACCTTTTAAAATGACCCTCTATGTGTCTATAAAATACTAAGAGCAAACTAAAAGAAATCACAATTAGGTTACAGCTGCAGACGTTTATGCTTACTTGGGTACACATGTAAATATTAGCATAATATTAGGTAAAGAATGCATTTTTTTAAAGTATGCATAGAGGCGGGTATTTTATAAAATATGCACATAAATCATGACTCCACCCACACTCTGCCCAACATCTACCCCAGAACACACCCAAGTTATGTAAAAGTATGCACCATCTTGGCATCACCTGTATTTTCATGGGATAATTTTATAAAAGCTCTTTATAAGTAAAAATCCATAATAAAATGACCTCGTGTGGAGATTTTAAAATGTAATCAGCATTCATGCACAGAAATAGAGAAAATGACACCAGATAAAGACCACATAGCCTATCTATGCAAAAAGGCATGTTTACTAAAGGGTAACACACATTTATGTAATTAACGTGCGTTAAGTGCAACTGCACCACAGAAATAAAAGGCTTTGGATATTTAGTGGGCGTTAATTTAATTAACGCATGTTAAACCTTTAGGGAGTTATTCTGAGCCACAAATAGCAGGGTTGGACGTCCCAATGGGACATCCTAAAGTATTTGTGCTGGCTCCTGCCCTCGACGAACTTCCCCGCCGGATGTACGGGGAAGGGGCGGCCCGTGGGCACAGTCTGGGTGGTCGCCGGCCCTGGACATACAGGGCCGATTCTAATGTCGGCCCTGTACATCTGGGGACAGCGACATCTGCGGGGAAGTTATTCCACCTCCAACGTTTTTTTTTTTTGCCACCAGGGCACGGATAGGGTAGGGGGGCCGAAAGACATTCCCTGCAGCCCAACCCTGGCCTTAGGTATTCAGATTGGGGATCGGGCTGTGGGGAATTACCAGCAGCTGGAGAATAAAGTTATCGCAGCTCTTCAATGGAGCCGCGGTGCCATGGCAACATGACACCATGGTGCCGCGGCTCCATTGAAGAGCCTTGACTGAGTTAGCCGGGTGCAGTCCTGCATGTGCAGGCTGGACAGAATCGCAGTCCCGGCCTGCACGTGCAGGACTGTTTGCGATTCTGATCCCGCAGGGCTAGATGTGCCCCGCGGGATCAGAATCGCAATCCCCTCTGTTCGTCTGGTTCAAACCGAAAGCACACAGGGGATCTATGTCTGGAATAGAATTGGGTCCATAGTAAACATGCCCTGAAGTATATGTACAAACTCCGCTTTCTTTACATAGCTGTTTGAAGACTTATTGGAGTGTGGTCCTGATGTGATGGATAGGTGGTTTTTGACTTCATGCTGTGCTATTGTTTATTTGAATTTCGACTGCATTGATGTATATTCTCAAAAGGTGGTCTGGATGTTTTTAAATAAATTAAACATGTACATTAAAAATCTTCACGACAGTGTTTCTGAAATGATGTAAAAGACACACACCAATCTGAATCTGAAGTCCAGAACAAGAAGATGCACCGCTTGGTCTCTTTTGCTATTGCCTCCCTATAGGCAACGTATTTTTACATCTTGGGAGGAGAATATTCAGATAAGTGTTTGATGTTTCTATTGTGTTGGCAAAACAAAAGCGGCTGTACAAGCAACTCAGAATTCTGGTTCAGTTCTGACCTTGCCAAATAATATGCTTTTTGCAAACCCTTATCATCACTGCCACTTCTTAGCAGTAAAAGGGAGGTGCCTCCCTTCTAATTATTTTAGCTTGAACATATTCTCCACAGAACAATAAATGGATTATATATTATTGAGATTTTACTAAGCAGGTTTTAGACTGCTGTACAGTACAAGTTATCACTATGGTTAACTTTAAACTGATTTCTTAGGTTCTGATTGAGAAATACAGAAACTCTAACCACCTAACATACCAATCAACACGTCCTTCTTGCTTTCTGTAATAAAAACCAACCAACCATTTTACCGATGTCCATAATTTTTCAGAAACATCTGTAATACATTGCTGAAGTTTATATCAGTTTAGAATATTCAGTACCGTACCTAGCCCTGTGCGAGCACTGCAGCCGCACAGGGCGCAAAGGCTTAAGGGGCGCATTTTGCCTGCCTGCTGTTGCCCTGCTGCCGTCACCTTTTCTTCTCTCAGCGGCAGCAGGGCAACAGCAGGCAGCCAAAATGTGGCCCTTAAGCCTTTTCGCAGCACTTTAAGCAGGTCTGGTCCCTCCCTCCTCTGACGCGATGTCAGAGTATGGAGGGACAGATCTGCTTAAGGTGCTGGCAACTTGCACATCGGGCGCGCCTCCCCTCTCCCATCTCCGTCCAGCCACTTTCTGCTCTTGCCCTACTTTCAGTACTGCTGTGGAGAAAACAGATGGCGGCAGAAGGAAGGTAAGAGCAGGCAGCGGCTGGATGGCGGTATGGGAGGGGGCGCACCCTTATGTGCAAGTCGAACAGGGCACGATTCTAGCTCGGTACGGCCCTGATAATATTATTGGAGCATTCTGTATGATGCCAATACTTTTGGAGCAATATTCAGCCTGCAGTGGTCAGCATCTTTCATGGGCAAAAAAAAAAAAGGATTTTCAGCAGTACTGCCTGGATTTCTGACAATTTTACCATGATGCATTATGGGACCTACAGCACGGATTCCAATGGGTAAAACTATGGTCTACAAATACCACACTGCATTGCAATGCAAATTAAAAACTAGACGCGGCAAACAATCTTACTCCTGGAACTGGGTATCTTAGCAACTCTGGGTATATAGACGTCCCCAGCACGAGCATGTCTGTGTAGCATGGGGGTGTAGAGGTGTGGCCTGGGCAGAGAAATGGAGAAGCATGTTGCAGTATGGTTTCAGAAGAGCACAAGCATGTCTGGCCCTGGATGGTGAAGCGTCCATGCCTATACCAGCTGTTGGCCATGAATAAGGTGGAAACAAGTGCTCATTTCATGGCTGCGATGTATCTAGAGAGGCAGAGCAAAATGCACTTTCATCCTATAGTTAATATCTCCTGACCTATGCAACCTGAGTGTAAATACATAGTCCATACACATATTACCATTTCCTGCATAACTGTTTCATGTAATTGTTGATTTATGTCCTCTGTAAACCGCACTGATCCTCAGAAGTGTGGTATATAAGAAAAAAATGAAGATAAATAACTAAAATATTACTGGCCTGCAGGGCTGTACCAAGACAGAATTGCACCCTGTGCGACTTGCACGTCGGGTGCGTGACCCTCCCCCCCACCTTGCCCTGCTGCTGCTGCCCCCCGTTTCCTCCACGGTGACGCTGGCAGCAGGGCAAGAGCAGACCTAACTTTAAGCAGATCTGATCCCTCCCTGCTCTGACGTCGCATCAGAGGAGGGAGGGACCAGATCTGCAGAAAAACCTGCACAAAGACTTAGGGGCACATTTCGGCTGCCTGCTGTTGCCCTGCTGTCGCTGAGAGAAGAAAACGTAGCAGCGGCAGGGCAACAGCAGGCAGCCAAAATGCGCCCCCTAAGCCTTTGCGCCCTGTGCAGCGGCACCTCTCGCACAGGGCTAGGTACTTACTGCTGGCCTGCCACCACACATCTGAGCATCTGAAGGCAGGCCAGGATGTGAATGTTTCATAACAGTCCCCCCTTCTGAAACACCTCTGCTGTTGCATCTAACTACCTGATTCTGTGGATGAGCAATCCAGGGACGTCACATCTGTGAAATGGCAAGATAGCTATCTGCATGGGGCCTGTCTCCAGAACCAATTACCGGGATGTTCATTTTTCAGGGTGGAGACAGTGTGATTTCAGAAGACACTTATACGTGCCTCCCTTCACTGATGCCACTCCCCTGGATTTTTGGATGTTCTGCTCTGGACGTGCCAGATTCTTCCTAGATGCCCCTTATAAAATTACCTCCTGCAAGTGGGATTTTAGAATGAGCCCCCTCGATTTGTCAAGTCCATTTTTTATGCATGTAAATGATCTCTAATAAAATACCGATTAGTGTGAAAATGCATATGTAGTTTGCATCGCGTGTACTTTCACATGGGTATGCAAATATGGATCTATGTGTCTTAATAAAACAGTAGCACAAATCTTTCAGAAATCATGGCTTGATGGAATGCAGAAATGTTAGTCCGTACTTTATGTGCATATGCACATATATTATAAGATGTCCTTGAAAGACTAATATACAAATGCCAGGTGTATTAATAATATCCCAATCCCCAACCTAGCAACCACTGCTAATAAAAGAACAGTTTTTGAGGACCATCAAAAGAGTTCACGAGAGTAGATTCATATAACTTCATGGTCTCACCGCTTTCATCATCGGTCCAGTATTTTACTATTTTTCAACTTGTGCGGTCATATTACTGTTCACATATTTAAATATAACAGACTTATTTTAAAGCTTGCTTTACCATATGATAAGCCTGATATATTTAAATATGTGACCAATAATACGACCGCACAAGTTGAAAAATAGTAAAATACTGGACCGTTGATGAAAGTGGCGAGAGCGTGAAGTTATAGGAACCTGCTCTCGTGAACTCTTTTGACGATCGTCAAAAATGTTCTTTTATTAGGAATGGTTGCTAGGTTGGGTTGGGGTATATTATAAAATGCACAGACAGAGCACAACTCCATCCATGCTGTGCCCAAACATCGCAGCCTACCAGTATGTGCTGGCTTACACTACGCAGAATTTTAGGCATGACCTAATTTTATAGCATAACTTTTACAAGTGTACAACAGCCTATTTTTTCACTTACTGCCCTACATTCTAACTCTCCAATTGTGTTGTTTAGACATCTGACATTAACATACAGAATGTGCTGACTGGTGCCAGACTGCACGATCACATATCTCCCCATTTACAGACTCTGCACTTTTTACCCTTTGAATATCAGGTTCAGTTTAGGGTGATAATTTTAAATTGTAAAGTTCTGAGGATTGGGTTTGCGCTTCCTTTGTCGGTACCTTGGAAGGGTTGTGCCCCAGAACAATCACTGAGAGCACAAGGGGGAGGACAACTGTCCTTTTCCTGTCCCTCCTTTGCTCATTTGCACAAAATTTATACTTTAAATCGTATTTTATCAGTTGCGGGGCCACTAGCTTGGAACCGATTGCCTACTAATTTGCGAATATTAGAGAATTTCTTAGTGTTTCAGAAGAGATTGAAAGCATATTATTTCAGGCTAGCCTTTGAAGGGAGGGAATCTGTAGGATAATGTTTTATCATTATATTGCCATCACAGTTTTATTATTTTTGAAATATACTTTTGTTTTAATCTGCTGTATTGTCTTGAATATATTGCTTATATTTGTTTTGAATATATCATGTTTTAATGTTTTATGTTGTTCTTTTTTAACAATTTCCTACTTTTTCTGTAAACTGCAGAGGACAAATAAGATCCATGGTATACAAGATTTATTAAATCAATAAATGAACTGAAAGTTTATTATTTGTATTTAGTGCGGTTTAGCATCTGAGGGAGTAAACTGGAATCATTTTTATCTTTTAGCCAATTGATATCCATGATATTAAGATGAACCTCAACTATTTCAACATTTATGACAACCTCTTTTAGCAGGATATTCTAATTTCTTAATTTTGTTAGCCTCCTTTAAAGATATGAGCTATGTGCTCCTAAACTACCATAAGCGTTCCCCTATGAACTAATTTATTAGTTGCTGTATTTTCTTTCAGCCTGAGAGGAGCAGAGCCCACTCCAGAGTTGGTTTAAGGTGTTGGCTCCCTAGGCAAACCTTAAGCCTTATGTCCCACTCACCAGAAGCAGACATCTTAGGCATCTGCCTAGTTTGCTTGGTGGCTGGACTGGCCCTAGAGAGGATGCATTCTGAAAGGCATGTTTTGCTCAGAGAAGAAAAAGAAAGCAGAGTGCATTTCAAAATCTTCACACATAGCTTTCCAGCAAAATTCTAGCCACAGAAAAAGCTGCCCACGCACACTTTCTAACTGTAGCACATAGCTTGAAAGTTGCACACCTTAGGGGGAAATAATTAATCTGCCTGAATCAATGGAAACTCCTTGCGTGTAGTTTTGCTTTGATCATCATAACAAACTATGTCCCAGCAGAAATCTGTGCTTGCTTTTCTAATGGATACTTTTCCAAGCAGAATGGTACATGTACATTTGCAAACCCAGAACAATAACTGTGAGAATGCTTTCACACAATGTGAGTAAACCTATGTGCATTCTACAAGAATGCAAGCAATTTTACCTATGGGGGATAATTTTATAATGGGGGGCCTTTAAAAATGTTCAAAAAGTGCTTATTTTATTAAGGCAAATGGTAAAAAAAGCCATAGTACTAAAATCTCCAGGGCTTTCTCAGCTCCATACTTCAATCATCAGTCTCATTTTTATGTGCTAATATCCAGTATTTTTTTAAATTTTATTTTATATTTATGCAATTTTCGCAGTATAAACCAAGAATAAATCTTGTACAGAAATTGGGAAATCATTTACAAACATTTACAAAGAAGCAAAATTTCAAAGGAAAAACATTACAATCCATCCCACTCTAGTCCTCAATATAGAGGAATCCAAATTAGGAAAATATAAAACCAAACATGTGAAGATAATCAAATAGGCGAGAATGACCAACTGGAATACCAACCATCTCACGGTGGATCTACTGGAGGCCCAGGTGGCGGGCATTGATGAAGGCAAGCAGGTGGGATGGCTCATAAAAATCATAAGAATTAGACAAATGCTTAACCAGGCACATGCAAGGATATTTCAAAAAGAAAAGAGCTCCCAGCTGCTAGACTCCGGGGGTAAGAGAAGAAATTCATGCCTCCTTTGCTGCGTATCCCGAGCCACATCAGGAAACAAATGAGCAAAGAGTCCCTTGAACCTCAGGCTCCTTTTCTTAAAAATCCCTTCATTAAAGAAAGGCCTGGCAATCTACTTCCGGTCACATTGCCAAGAAAACCCAGAAGTTTCTGGGTTGCCAGGAGTCAGCATTGACTCGAAGGCATACATTGCATTGCATCAGATAATAAGGCACCTTAATCTTGCTAAAACTATCGCTATCTGGTTTTCTCATGGCAGTCCATCTCCCCTTCTGGCCCCTTCTTTCTCCGGTTCCCCTGTCCCTTTAGTCTCTACCTTCCGTTATCTTGACGTTCACTTTGATTCTGACCTATCATTTCATGCCCATATTTCACACGTCACTAAGACATCCTTTTTTTCCTTCGTCAAATTCGTGCAGTTCGTCCTTTCCTATCTACATCAGCCCTCACCACTTTGTTGTTATCTTTAGTCGTCACGTGTGGATTTTGTTAACTCAGTTTTTACTGGTCTCCCTAAATCTCAATTGTCTCAGTTGCAGCGGATCCAAAATACTGCTGCCCGCCTTGTTACCCATACCTCTCTCTGGGACCACATAACACCTCTGCTATTCCGCCTTCACTGGCTACCCTTTCCCTATCGCTCTCAATTCAAGCTGCTTACCTTGGTTCACAAAGCTCTCTACACTGGCACCCCTCAATACTTAACAGACCTCCTTTCTTTTCACTCTCCCAGGTACACTCCTCGTTCCTTCCACCTCAACCGCCTCACCCTTCCCTCCCCTTCCCGTACTCACTTACAATCCACTCGTTCCTCTGCCTTGTTTTTTGCTGGCCCTGCTCTTTGGAATTCCCTCCCCTCTTCCCTTTGTCTGGAACTTCATCACACCACATTCAAACAAAACCTGAAGACTCACCTTTTTTCTCTGGCTTTTGATGTCCCCTCCCCTTTCGTGTAAACTCCACCCCCCCCCACCCTCTACTTACCTTTTTGTTCTCTCCCTACTTATGTTTGGTCTTGTCTCTCCTGTCTCTACTGCTTTTCTATCAAGAAATTGTATATTCCTTTTTCCATTTCGCTGGCTTTGGCCTTCTTTTAACTTGGTTTTAATTGTACACTGCTTTGCTTGTTATACAAAGGCGGTTTTTATCAAATGTAATAAACATAAACATAAACATAAAAGTAACAGTGTGGCAGATGATATAACTTCCTCCTGAGAGCCTTCCAATATCGCAATCAAGTTAATAACATCAGCTTGTGCCAACCCAGAAATAGCTACAGGCGAGGTTGATTTCCTAGCTATGGGGAGATAGTAAACCTTATCCAATGGTGGGAGTGAATCCACTGGAATCCCCAAAATATTACTAAGGTATAACTGAAACATTTCCCTGGCTGATACCAGAGATGATCTGGGGAAATTAACAAGTCTCAAATTAGAAGCCCTAGCTGAGTTTTCCAATGATTCCAGCTTCCCCTTTAATACAAGAGAATCGTTGATGAAAGAATCTGAGTGGGCTTCTAATGAGTTAACCTGAGACTGAACCGCCAATACAGAATTTTGCAAAGAAAGTACCTTCCCAGCATTTACTTCTATAGTCACAGAGTTCCTCTGCACCTTCTGTGTAAGAGAGGATAACTGCGGAACCAAGGCTACACCTAGTTGTTCAATCGCAGTCCATATTGCCTCCAACGTGAATGACTCAGGTTGCTGCAGGGAAAAGGCTATAGGATTAGAAGAAATTTGCGCAGCCAGAGAAATTCTTTCCATCTCGCTTGATGCCTGTCCCAACGAATCAGCCAAAGCTGCAATCTGAGTCTCCGCTGTCTGCTCCGGAGTGGAAATGTACAATTGTACAGTACCAGCACTGGGGGGGGGGGGGGGGGGGGCCAAAACCCCCTCCTGCAATATCCCTGGAGCTGTCCCTCGCCGGCCTTCAGGATTCACGTCTCCAGGTACACCCTCTGGCCACAGCACTTCCAGGTGATCTTGCAGGCACGCCAACTTCGGAATGCGCTGAGATGCAGGGGAGACAGAGTCACTGCCCGAGGAAACAGTCCAGTCACCTGAATCGAGCGGAACCGCAGCCGGGCTATACTCCCATGAAATCTCCAGTCCGTGAGGCAGCTGAAGAAAGTAAGAATCAAGAGGTCCCAATGCAGGTAATGGAGTGGAGGTCGAGAGGACCAGAGAGGGCTGCTTTGCCCCTTAGCCTTCCGCTTCCTTCCCATCAAGAAGAACGTGCAGCTCACAAACACCTACATCTGCCATCTTGGATTCTCCTATGTCGGCCCTGTCCTAGCCTCTATTTGTATTTTTCATATATCTATGTGTAGGGCTGGCCCCAGAGTTCATTCAAGGTATTGGCACCTTATGTAAACCTTAAGCTTTATACCCTCCTGGCTGTCAAAATCTATTGTTTAGTTGTGAATGCCCTGCTCTTTGTGGCCTCCTAGAAGTAAATGCCATAGGCAGCTGCCTAGTTTGCCTAATGGTTGGAATGGCCATGTCTATGTACACAATGCAAGCCAAACCAATAGCTGGTCTCAACAATCTGTTTTTATAATGTAGCTCAATCTGTGGCACAACAATGAAGTCCAAAAGCATTGACTGAACTCAAAGTAGTAGCACCCAGTATTACCTGCCACTATTAACTGAAAGCCAATTCTCTAACACTTCCAAATTTTTGTCCACATTGTTTACTTAAAGGCATAGGATATGCCTTCCCCATCCCCACCCCTAAAAAAATAGAATACCATGAATTTTTAACATGTCCAAACAGAAGTAAACATATTTGTGTCAATTAGGGAACAGAGACTTATTTCCAAAAGCCTGGATAGTAGCATCTTATATTGATCCAACCTGATCTTCCAACAAAATATATATATTGCTGCTTAGTTTGTTGGGGGCATTCCCACCATTTTGCCATGCAGTCAACATAGACAAAAATTCCTTACCATGCTTTAAGGGGGTTCTTTTAGAAGCCCTTTTTGAAATTTGCATGTGTACAACAGCCATATGCCCATGTAAATCATATCCATGTGTAAATGACCATTTTAGAAAATATCTGATTGATTTGTGGATGACCATACCATGTCTAAAATGCTTGGGGGCGTGTAGGAAGCATGTCAGGCACATGGCCTAGGTGGAACCCCCCACTTCATATAGGGATCCACGTGCAAGCCTGAAATTTTCCACATCTGGTTTTGTACCTGCCTCCTGACATGAGAAGGCATTTAAAAAGCCCTTGTTTTCAACCAGCTCTTTCATTTCTCCCTCCTATGTGAAATCAGGTAAAGATGGCCTCTATAGGTAGTAACAAGTGGTTGCGCATCTAGATTTGCAAAATGGCAGAGATACACAGGTACATGCAAACATTTGCATACAATAAAGACTAGTGGAGGAGTAGTCTAGTGGTTAGAGCAACTTCTTAGTACCCAATTCCCACTGGTACCCCTTGGGCAAGTCACTTTACCCTCCATTGCCTTGGGCCTGGCACAATCTACTTCAGGTGATACATTGCCTAGCAAACCCAGAGGCAGCTGGGTCACCAGAAGTCAACATTGACTTGAAGGCACTAAAAAACAGACCAGTGTAGGAAGACCAATTCCAATATATATGTCTCAAAAAAATGCTCCGAATCAAGTAATTTTTGTCAGACATTTAAATTGAGGGTGCTATTAAAGAGCATCCTCTAAGCAGTCCTTTTTAATCAATTTTTAGTGATCAAGCATCTAAAAACTGCCATAAAACAATCAGAAAACTAACGTGTTTCGAATCATAACTTTTAGTTCTGCATCAGGGTAAGGCAGTACTTATCTGAACAAAATAAACCTCCATTCCATCTGTTTCAGGGAGAAATCAGCTCTTCATTCTTCCTACAGAGCTCAATGGCTTATGCTAAATAAAAATGACTGCAGCATCCTTTTAGCTTCTCAAAACTCCGCCCTCCACCTCCAATTAAATAGCCAGGTAGATTACAAAGATAAAGATGAAACAACGGAAGATTTGCTTGTTTGTACTTTACCTTATTCGACTTGGACTTCCTATATAGCTTCTCCGATTTACAAGCATTGGAGGGTACTTCAGTTACATAAATGCTTTATGGAACGCTCTATAGTAGCATTTTGGAGAGGAAGAAATATTGTCAATTATATCAGTCCTTCTCAAACATGGTGTACTGAGGCTGATAGCACTGACACCCCTGGCCACTTTGCTTGCGATAACTGCAAGTTTTATTCATCTACATTGGAAGGGAGTTCTTGGATTGATCCAGTATCAAAGCATGTTATTAGGGCTTGTACTCATACAGACTGTAGAACCCCTTATGTGATTTATTTAATAGTATGCCCTTGTAAAATGGTGTATGTAGGTCCTACCTGTAGAAGTATGCTGATATGCCTACATGAACATAAATCTTGATTTAATTCTGGTCCCCCATCTCAGGACCGCTGGTTAAGCACTGTATATAGAATCAACCTACTTTTGCTCAATTGCGTTGGGGGGGGGGGGGGAGTGATTGTGATGCATTGTTGAACAGAAGAGAACAATTTTGGATTTATTATTTTGATATGGTACAGCCTAAGGGTCTGAATTTACAGATTGAATGGTATTCACTTTTGTAATGTACCTGGCTCTTTAAGTTGAGATGGGAGGCAGAGTTTTGAGAAGTTAAAAAGACACTGTGGCCATTTCTATTTAGCATAAGCCATTGAGCTCCACAGGAGGAATGAAAAGCTTATTTCTTTTCAAAATAAATGGAATAGGGGTTTATTTCATTCAGATAACTACTGCCTTACCCTGACGGAGAACTAAAAGTTATGGTTTGAAATGCCTTGGTTTTCTGGTTGCTTTACGGCAGATTTCAGATGCATGATCACTTAGAATTGATTAAAAAGGACTGGTTGGAGCAAGCTCTTTAATAGCACCCTCAATTTAAATGTCCGACAAAAATGACCTGATTTGGAGCATTTTTTGGTATAGGATTTTGTGAGTCACAAACATTTGCATGCGAGCATTGTGAAATATTGCCACTTGCACACATAGGTGGCTGGCTTTCCTCTACTGATACTTCCCACGTGTAACTTTCTGACATGCCTCCTCCTGCCGCACATGGATTTCTATTTTAGGAAAGGCTCCACATTTAGCATATTTGTAAACACTGTGATCTCAACTCCGATCTCCATACACTATCTAAAATGTGCCTTCACATGGATGGCATATAATGCAATGCAGTTAACCCTACCTGAATAGGTGCAGGTAACTGTGGCTTGTCATCTGCTATGTAGACAGTTAACATGCATTAACTATACAACCTTGGCACACTCCCCACCCCCTTCTCTCTTAGGAAGTTAACATGGAAGCCAGCACATACCAATTACTAAGGCACCACATTAATTATAGGATGTGCTAAGTGCTGCTTTAACAACTAATGTGGCTTATTACACAGGCCCCTTAATGTTCAGCTGGGAGCTCCTCTAAGTTACTCCTTGGTAAGTTTAGGAGAATCATTTCAGTTACAGCAATCTACATTGTAACTTAAACTTGGTAATGTGCATCAAACACTTCTTAACTTTTGTTTTTTGAGACAATGGAGGGTTAAGTGACTTGCCCAAGGCCACAATGAGTATTAGTGGGAATTGAACCCTGGTTGCTTGGTTTCCAAGCCAATAGCTCTAACCATTAGGCTACTCCTCCACTCCGAATATGGCTACTACAGCACTCCTGTTTTGACATGAAGCCTACTGGGTGACAGCAAACGATACTCTTAAACATCTAAGTAAAAAATGACAAGCCCATATTTGTGAATAATGACAGAGACTTGCTGGGTGAAACCCAACTGTCTATTCCATCAAAAAATGAGTATTCTCAGATGAATGATTCTCCCCAGGTATCCTAAAATGACCAAACAATCTTGGACCGAGCAAGTAAGATAATAACTTCCAGCAATTCTACAGACAGAATCAGGTGAATTCCCAGCAGCATGGGAGATTAGCAAGAAAGTCATTTTTGGTGGGCCTGTCAACTTCAGTCCACCATCTTAACTCTTGGCTCAGTGCTGTAGCTCTCTGGCTGGCTGATCATCACTTAAACTCCTCGAAATCTACAGCTGTGTGGATCACAGGTGAGGTCCTTTGCTCCAAGCTTAGCTTCAGTGATTTTGGGCTTTCCAGTCACTCTTGCAGATTCTATTAAAATCTTTGGATATTCTAGCAAGTCTGTTTTGGATTATTCAGCACTGTGCACCTTGCTCCTTACTCTAGTGATAGCAAGACTGAATTACTGTAACTCTTGATACTGTGGCATTAACTGTTCCAAGCTGCAACATCCTTAATCTATTCAGAATGTTTCTATTATAGTACTCTGTAATGCCGTAAGTTATAATTGCATCGCTCCTCTACTTATTAAGTATCAATGGCTTCCAGTAGCGCATAGGATTAGATTCAAAATCCTAACCCTGGCCTATGAGTGGCATTCACTGTTTTTTCTCCCTTCTCATTCCTTACATGCCTTCCCTATGCCCTTTGATCCCAAAACAAAACTTTATTGGTCATCTCTTCTGTTTCTAAGAGCAGACTTGAATTGACTAGATGTTCTGCCCTTTTCTTTGTTGCCCCCTAACTTTGGAATGCCTTGCCATCTTACATTCACCATGAGACCTCCTATAAGAAATTTAAGACGGGTTCCAGGAGTGATCCGGGAAACTACAGACCAGTGAGCTTGACGTCTGTACCGGAGAAACCCTTATAAACAAAATTATTGAACATGTGGCTAGTCATAGTTTAATGGCAGTAAGTCAACATGGATTTAGCCAAGGAAAGTCTTGTCTCACTAATCTGTTATATTTTTTGTGAATAAACTGGAAGATAAAGGCGAACTGGTTGATATAGTGTATCTGGATTTTCAGAAAGCCTTTGAAAAGGTCCCTCATGAGAGACTCCTGTGGAAATTAAAAAGTGATGGGATAGAAGACAGTGCACTTTTGTGGATTAGGAGCTGGGTAAAAGATAGAAAACAAAGGGCAAGGTTAAATGGACAACTTTCTCAAAGGAGAAAGGGCCTGCTGCTTTTTTTAACATATTCATAAATGACCTAGAAATGGGAATAACGAATGAGGTGATAAAAATTGGAAATGACACAAAATTATTTCAAGTTGTTAAAACATAAGAGCACTGTGAAAAATTGCAAAAGGACCTTGAAAAATTGAGAGACTTGGCGTCCAAATGACAGATGAAATTTAATGTGGACAAGTACAAAGTTATGTACATAGAGGCCAATTCTATAGCATGCGCATCTGGGCTGTGGACATATCCAAATCAAAAATGGGCCTGATTTCACCCTGATTCCGCAGCCAATGGTACAGACGCCATTCTGGAATTGGGGACATAGACGTTTCGGGCACGACACGAGCAAACCACTATGGAGAAAGATGGGCCCCGCTGTTATGACGAGACATGGGTATATGCAGCAAATGGTTTGGACGTCCCAGCACTCACCGTATTCTGAAAAGATGGACGTTTCCAATCTTGCACGTCTCCACCATATACCCGTGGACGTCTCATTCGGCCATGCCTCCTCTGTTAAAATGTGCATCTCCTAAGCTGCTCCTCTCACTAACAGTGTTGTGCTGATGCAAACTACACATAAATACTGATGATACATAAATATTGGTGCAAACAACACTAGATATACTAGTCTCTTGCATGCCCAGAACAGTGCAAGGTGATCTCAGTGCACTCAAAGATATAATAACATCAAGTAGAAAGTGATGACATGGCATACCTTTCATCAAGACATACATGGCAATAGAAGACATGCATAGTTATTCTTTCATTGTTCCTCTAAAACCAGTCCTTACAGTGCTAGGTATGGACCCTTCCCAACCTCACACAAAATGCTGCTTTTGGGCATGTTTCAGTGCTGTTTGCACTGTGAGTGCTCTCATACTGAGGGTCTCTTATTATTGAAAGGGATATATTTTGACATTTACTTAGCTATGGAGAACCTTTTGTGATTTTTTTTATGCCCCATCACACTGGCACCTGGTGGACGTTGAGGTCATCTGGCCAAAGATTCATATCTCCCCCTGAACTGCAGATGAGCACTCCAGATTCTCAAACAACATACACACACACTCTCACTTTCAGTCACAAAAAAACATAAATCTGCCAAAAAGATGCCCTGAACCTATCAATAAGAGCGGGTGTAACAGAATAGCATGGAGTCCAAGGACTAAAATTATGATCTCTGTTTTTCATCCAAACAAGCATCCTTTCCATACTCACTCACATACTATTCCTACATCAACAGTCCAATTTCTCAGGACACAGGAATTGTTAGAGTCCCCTAGATTAGCTCCTTTAGCACAAACAGCAAATGTCAGCATGGCTAGAATAATCACTATTGCTCTTCTTAATATTTCTTTCAGGATAGTTATTAATGCCTCTTTAGCTTACAAGATTCCCACACCTCTGTTTTCTGTTCTTTATAAATTCATCTTAAGGTGTTTTTCAATACTGCAGTCCACCATTTCAGAACAGACTAGTCACCACTGTTATACAAACACAGCAGAATATTTTCCAAGTACTGGCCTGATTCCATGTCTCCAGCAGGTATAACAGGCACATAAGCGGGGACCTCTCAAAATGTACACAGGCCTTTCCTGAATACCCTTTAAACTCCTCTGTGGCAAACCATGCCCCCGTTCTAAGATCCCCGTGTTAGTGAGATAAACATCTGCGGATGCTATGTATTGGAATATCTTTGTAGACGTTTTCGGCAGATAAACGTCCCCAGTGCACGTACAAACTCTTATTCGGTTTCTGGAATGACTTCCATAGGGAAGAACAACCCAAACTACCGTTACACAATGCAAAGTTCTACATTAGGAATCACCACTCAGGAAAAGGATCTGGGCGTCAACCTGTGTAGTACGTTGAAACCCTCTGCCCAGTGTGCAGCCACAGCCAAGAACACAAATAGAATGCTAGGAATCATAAGAGGAATGGAGAATTAAACCAAGGATATTATAATGCCTCTGTATTGCTCCACGGCACGACTGCACCTTGACTATTGTGTGCACTTCTGGTCACCATATATTCAAAAGGATATAGCAGAACTGGAAAAGATACAGAGAAGAGCTATCAAAATGGAAGGATATCCCTTGAGGAAAGGCTTAAAAGGTTAGGGCTCTTCAACTTGAAAAAGAGACGGCTGAGGGGATAAATGATAGAGATCTATAAACTAATGAATGGAGTGGAACAGGTAAACGCAAATTGTTGTTTACTCCTTCAAAAAGTAGAAAGACTAGGGAACATGCAATGAAGCTAAAATGTGGCATATTTAAGACTAATTGGAGAAAATAATTTTTCACTCAGTGCGTAATCGAACTCTAGAATTCATTACCGGAGATTGTAGTAAAAGCTGTTAGTGTAGCTGGTTTCAAAACAGGTTTGGACGAGTTCCTGGAGGAAAAGTCCATAAACCATTATTAAAGAGGACTGGGGAAATCCACTGCTTAACCCTGGAAAAAGCAGCATGGAATGTTGTATACCTTTGGAACCCAACAGGTACTTGTGACCTGGAATGGCCACTGTTAGAAACAGGATACTGGACTTGTTGGACCCTTGGTCTGACCCAGTAAGGCATATCATATGTTTTTATATTCTGAAAATATTGCCTCTTCAAGCAGACAATATTTTGAACAGGTGGGCTAAGTTCTACGGAGGTCAGCAGAGCAGCTTGCAGTAGATGTCTAGTTGTCCATGTGTTTTTTTACCCATACTCTATGATTGAAATTTTAGCGGGTTTTAGCTTCCTTTGCTTTTATCAAGTTCCGTATTGCTTGCTGTCTTGTGCATGTGGCTTTAGTTTTATGTTGAGTATTTATTTAATGTTTCTTTTATTTTCCAATTTTATATTGGTCAATCTTGTTTTATCCCTTTTGTCTTTGTAAACTGCTTAGCTGTTTTTGTACGAAAGACGGTATATCAGTTAAATGAATAAATATTAAATATTCACAATCGACCAGATGGAGACAATCCTGTTTCCTTAGAGGCCAGTTATAAGAGAACACCACCTTCCCCTCCCTCCATCCTTTCCTCATGGTCCCTTTCCTATAATGGAAAAGAAAACACAGGTGGGCAAACTATAAACTCATCCTGCTCTTTCCACCAAGATTCCGTTATAAGACTAAGAGTGGAGGAGTAGTCCAATGGATAGAGCATTGGCTTAGCTACTTAAAAGATCAAGGTTCAATTCCCACTAGCACTCCTTGTGGTCTTGGGCAAGTCACTTAGCTCTCCATTGCCTTAGAAGAAAGGCCTGGCAATCTACAGTACTTCTGGTCAACACTGCCATGAAAGCCCAGGAGCTGCTGTGTCCACAGGAATCAGCATTGACTTGAGGCACACATTTCTTCAGTAGACTAATCAGGTATAATAGGGTGGTTGTTGCATATTAACCAAGCAATAAAAAGTAAAGGACATTTTTACTAAAGGGTGTTAGCTGCTACTGTGGGACTAATGCAGATTTATCCTGCAGCGGTAGCAGCTAATACAGCAGCAATGCAGGTATCGCAGCACTCTTCTGTGATATCTGCATTTTGCGCAGTAGACCTAGGGGGATGGGATTGGGGCAGGTAGTGGGTATATGGATCGTCGGCAGCCAATGCGCGAAACTTTGTCATGTGATGGCTGCCAAATTGGGCCTCATCGCAGCTGCAGATCACGTCACCTCAAGAAGTCGACTCTGCTGCAGGGCTGTCGCTTTACTCCCCACCCTCAGATCATTGACGGTGTCCTGCTTTCCTCAATAGTACTAACAAAAATGGCCATGATCTCATGGTGCTGCCCCCAGCATGAGGCTAAAGAGCAAGATCGTGTGTTGTGGCCTTTTTGAGATGGCCTGATGATGGGGTGGGGGGCAATGTTCCCTCTAATTTTCTGTAGGCTGTGTGCGCATAAAATATCAGCTGTGCAGTCTTTGAAGGAAGGTTAAATTTTTGTGCGCCACATAATGACACTCGGAGATATATACTTTAAAATGTGACTACACGTCAGAATACAGTATGTACACCACATTGATTTTAATCAAATTAAATGAAAATAGACGATTACTAAATGAAGCAGAAAATTTCTAGTAATTACAATCACAACTTTTAAATTTAAGACGTCTGTGGTGTTTTCTATCAGAATCAGAACCGTAATTTTTGTGCGCTCTGTTGTAAAGTATGTGCGCGCGCACACACGCACAGCTTAGAGGGAACAGTGGTGGGGGGGCGTTTGGACACACGACTTGCTAGCTGGGATTGTTGCTGTTGTCAGGGGATGCACCAGTTCCCCCCAGAGAGTTCCTGATGGGGATTGGGAGTTGTCCATGAGGGATCAGTGCTGAAGAGAGGGGGCAGGCAGGCCACTTTGTTTTTACTGTCAGATCGGAGGGGGGGGGGGGAGGGCTGATTAGTGCTTTTGAGAGGGGATCAGCAGCAATTGGGGGCTAAGAACTCTGCCCACCTGATCGCTCCCTGTCCTTCCCTGGGATTCACCATGGAGACACACAATAACGGCATCGCCAGGCACCATGGGACTTGCTGCGCTACCTGCCAATGCAGGTATCGAAGGTCTCCACCATAAATCCAAAACCTCTGCAGGAGGAAAGCTGAGAACACCTTCTGCAGATACCATGATAGCTGTAAAAGGCTACTGCGGTTTAGTAAACATGCCCTAAGCTCTTCAACTCTGATCAGCCTACAGGAAATAATTATATTACATTGGATCCTAGTTTTTTGTTCAATAGTAGCTTGGATATAAGGGGACATTTCTGGCATCCTTTATTAAAAGAAAATGTATAATGAAGATTTATATGAATTGTATGAAGCATGGCTATGCTTGTAAGATTATCCCTCTTGAGTTTTTATGTCTAAGAGGAAGGAATTTCTTGGAACATCTGTTTGTTGACTATTGATACTAAAGTTGGTCTATAAATTTGTGCTTGCACCAGCAAGACCAAGAAGTATATGTTCCCTCCTCTGGATACAAAGTCTAGCACCCAAATATTACCCTTCAGAGTGAGGATATTACATTTATTATACCCGAATCACATTTACATTAAATAAAACAAGTTAAAACAATAAGAAACAACACAAAATAGTCGTTTCAAGATACATATATAAGTCCACAATTTAGGGGAAGAAATATAGGGATGTGCAGTGGAAAAATATTTATTTCATTTTGTTTTGTTCTTTTCCTTCTATAAATAGTGATTGTATGTGCATCTTGCTTCCCCATCTCCTCCCTTTCACGCACCTTCACATATGCTATACAACATCTCCATATTGTACACAGTTATGCAAATTGTTAAGCTGTACTATCTCGCTTTGTTCTGTAAATAAGTTTTTCAAAGTTATAATGTAAATTTCCAGTTTTGTTCTCTGTAAACCGGCACTGATCTTTGGAAGTGGCGGTATATAAGTTCTAATAAATAAAATAAATAAAAGTGATTGCATGCATGTTAAAACTTAGCGTGTGCAAACAAACGACATGTAACAGAAAGAAAACACATCCCTAACGAAAAGACAGAAACAAATATATAAACGCCAAAGAGAGAACAATAAGCATTCCTGCTAGAGTGAAAAGCCAGACAGGTAAAATAATTCTAGTCATGTCAGGAAATGAACTGACATCTTTAGTCCATGAGCAACTAACTTGTAGAAAAATGAGTTATTTTTACTGGTTGCAATTTTGAGCAATTTATTTATCACACTGTCAGTGGGTATCTCCATCTGTTCCTGGTAAATAACATCTGTTTCTGCCAGCTATGAAAATAAAAGAATGCTTTAGTTTAAAAAGGATAGCAAGAGAAAATGAGGCTATAGATTACTTCACAATATTTATTACAGTTTCTTTAATTTATTAATCTCTTTGTTCATTTCTAATTTGTACCATATACTTCACTTTTGTTGCTTTTTCTTCATGTTTTCCTCTTTATCATTAAATTCAGAAGGCATACCTCAACCAACCTCAAAAGCTATAGGGAAGTCTTAGAGAGGAATACTATGGGGTCAAGCAGTGCCCTCAGTGATCTGGAGGGGGTTGCATCCTCCCATGTTGCAGCTGCCTGAAGGGATCCCTGTCCAGTGATGCAGATGGCCAACCAGTTGGTCACCTAACAAAGATGTAGCAAGTGAATGTGTTAGAGTTCACCCTCCTTGTTCAGTATGGAAAGGGAAGCACCAGATTTTCCCTACAACATTAAAGTTGTGAGGGTCACAGCATGGCTTGCTGGCATTGTCTAGCTTGGCACCCCCAGCCTATCTTCCCCAGCTCTTCTGATGGTCCTGGTCCTTGAGTGCTACTTTATGGTCATCAGAGGCTACTGAAGTAGTAACAACTATCTTCTAAGCATCCTCTAAATCAGGGGTCTCAAACTCAAATTGCTTTGAGGGCCAAATGAGGACTTGTAAAGTAACCCGGGGGCCGCATAAGACGTGGGGCCTCATTTGCATAAGGGGCCTCATTTGCATAAATATTTCCATAATGTTACCATACACTAACTTTTAGTAAACATGCCTCTTAATGAGTATGGATAAAGAAAGACTAAAAGATTTAGAAATAGGAAGACAATAATTAAACTGGGAACCCCAAAAGCCAAACTTGGAATGTACAACAACACTGTAGAAATAAAACTATAAATTAATTTCCTCTTGTACTAAACAAAGTGCAAACATTAATGATGCACATTTCCCAGAGCTGACATATTCCAGTTAATAAATTCAAAATAAAGAGATATTTTTCTACCTTTTGTGCATTTTTTTTCAGTTGCAATTGCTCCAGCCACTTCTGGTTTCTTCGTGTCTTCTGCTATCTCCATCGTCTGCTGTCCATTTGTCCTTTCTTCTCTCTTCTAGTTTTTTTTCCATTCTCTCTCTCTACATCTGCTTTAACATACTAATCTTTCTCCTTTTGCTCTTTCCTCATTCCTATTTCATCCACTCAAATTTTACCCCTCCATCCTCAATCCCCACTTACTCTCCCAATACCTGGCCAATTGTAGATTTGTCTTCTCTTCCAGACAAAATATTTTTCCCCTCTCCATTTCACTTTCCCAGCTCCATCCCATTCTAATCCTCCCCCAACATCAGCTCCCTTCTAGTTCCAGCCCCACCCAGCATCTGCTCCTTTCTAGTCCCTGCATCAGTCCATTTCCAGTCCTATCCTAGCCTCACCATCAGCCCATTTCCAATCCTAGCCCCCCATCAGCCCATTTCCAATCCTAGCTCCCTCCCCTCACAGCCCATTTCCATTCCAAGCCCCCCTCCCCATCAGCCATTTGCAGTTCAAGCCCCCCTTCCACTCAGCCCATTTCCAGTCCTAGCAACCCCCCCAGCCCATTACCAGTCCTAGACCCCCCATAGCCCATTACCAGTCCTAACCTCCCCATAGCGCACTTCCAGTCTTACCCCCCCCATCACCCCATTTTCAGTCTTACACCCCCATAGCCCATTACCAGTCCTAGTCCCCCCCATAGCCCACTTGCAGTCGTATCCCCCATCACCCCATTTTCAGTCTTACCTCCCCTCATAGGCCATTACCAGTCCTAACCCCCCAATCAGCCCACCTCCAGTCCTAACCCCCATCACCCCATTTTCAGTCCTAGCCCCCACCATAGCCCATTACCAGTTATAACCCCCCCAGCCCATTACCAGTCATAACCCCCCCCTGCCAATAGCCCACTTCCAGTCCTAACCCCCATCTGCCCATTTCCAGTCCTAGCCCCCACCATAGCCCATTACCAGTCATAACCCCCCCTGCCAATAGCCCACTTCCAGTCCTAACCCCCATCTGCCCATTTCCAGTCCTAGCCCCCACCATAGCCCATTACCAGTCATAACCCCCCGCCCCTGCCAATAGCCCACTTCCAGTCCTAACCCCCATTACCCCATTTCAGTCAGCCCCTCCATAGCTCATTACCGGCCAGCGAAGGAGGGAAACAAAAAAACCCCAAAACCCTGGCTTCTGCCGTTGCCGCCGTGGCAGCGGCAGAATCAATTGTCAAATTTAAAAAAAAAAGACTTCTGCTGCTCAAGCAGCAAATTCAGCTGTCCTGCGGCCCCTTCCCCTGTGCCCGGAGATCCGAGTCTGCTCTATCAGCGGCGTGCTTTTCAAGCCGCGAGGAGAGTATTCCCCTCTCGTGCGAACCGCCTGACCAAACAAGGCATCCCGGTGGGAGTCCTTGTCCAAGCAGTAATGGGCTGTAAAGGTATGAACCGAGGCCCAGGTGGCTGCTTGACAGATTTGGTCGATGGACACAGAGTTCAGATGAGCCATAGAGGCTGCCATGGCCCTCACATTGTGAGCTGTGACATGGCCCTCCAGAGAAAGGTTCTTACTCTGGTAGGCGAAAGAAATACACTGAGCAATCCAATTGGACAGAGTTCTCTTAGAGACTGGAAGTCCCAAATGAGAGGGATCAAAAGCAACAAAGAGTTGAGAGGACTTTCTATGTTGCTGTGTCCTTTGTAAGTAAAAAGCGAGTGCTCTCTTACAATCCAGGGTATGGAGATTCCTCTCTGCACTTGATGCATGAGGTCCTGGAAAAAAGACAGGTAAATATACCTCCTGGTTCAGATGTAAAGGTGAGACCACTTTAGGCATAAAGTGTGGATTAGTCCTGAGGACTACCTTGTCATGATGGAACCTTGTATAAGGAGGATTAGCCACCAAGGCTTGCAGCTCACTGATGCGGCGAGCTGAGGTGACTGCAATGAGAAAAGTAACCTTCCAGGAAAGAAATTTCAAGGAGGTAGTGGCTAAGGGTTCAAAGGGTGGCTTCATAAGCTGGCCAAGAACCAAATTCAAGTCCCATGCCACTGGAGGTGGTCTAATGGGAGGTTTAGTTAAAAGAAGGCCTCTCATGGATCTTGCAATAAGAGGATTAGAGGAAATAGGCTGTCCATTGAGAGGCTTAAGGGATGCTGCAATAGCACTCAAATGGACTCTTACTGAATTTGTTTTAAGGCCTGCATGGGATAAATGCAGCAAATACTCTAGTAAAGAATTCAGAGGTATTGCAAGGGGGTTAAGACCTTTCTGTGCACACCAAATGGTAAACCTTTTCCATTTAAATAAATAAATAAATAACATTTAAAAGCACAGGAACGTCTAGTGGAAGGCTTTCTGGAAGCATGAAGGATATCCTTCACTTGCTGAGAAAGATGCAAATCTTGAAGGTCTAGGCCTTCAGCAACCAGGCTCTGAGATGAAGAGACTGG
This sequence comes from Ichthyophis bannanicus, assembly GCA_033557465.1. Lineage (NCBI taxonomy): Eukaryota > Metazoa > Chordata > Amphibia > Gymnophiona > Ichthyophiidae > Ichthyophis > Ichthyophis bannanicus. The sequence goes on from CM066037.1 coordinate 417,316,887, forward strand.
GGATTTGGGTGCCACAACGTTCCCTCCTCCTGGGACAGGAGGTCTGGAGCACATCCCAAGTCCAGGGAGGGAGCTTGAGAGAGATGCAGAAGTAGAGGGTACCACACTTGGCATGGCCAATGTGGTACTATGAGGATCATAGACCTCTTGTCCCTCTGAAGTTTGAACAGTGTCTTGGGAATTAGGGGAATGGGTGGAAAGGCATAGAGGAAGTCTTGCCCCCAATGAAGGAGGAAGGCATCCCTGGCCTCAACTCCCTGACACGGAATCCTGGAACAGAACCGGGGAAGTTTGGCATTCCATGGACTTGCAAACAGGTCTATGTCTGGGGTTCCCCAAATTCGAAAGATCCTGGCTATCTGGTCCCCCTGGAGGGACCATTCGTGTGGAAGCAGAACTCGACTCAGTCTGTCTGCCCAAGAGCTTTGAACCCCTGGAAGATACACTGCCACGAGATGAATTTGATGCTCTCTGGCGAAGGCCCACAATCTCAAAGCTTCGTTGCAAAGTGACAGAGAGCCAGTCCTGCCCTGCTTGTTCACGTAGAACATGGCTACTTGGTTGTCCATGTGGATGAGGACTGTCTTGTAGCTGAGCAGGGTGTGGAAGACTCTGAGAGCTAGAAGAATTGCTCTGAGCTCCAAGAGGTTGATATGTAGAGATGTCTCTTGTGGAGACCAGATGCTCTGGGTGGAGAGATCTTGTAGATGAGCTCCCCAACCCCTTGGAGAGGCATCTGTTGTAAGGGTTGCTTGGGGTAGTGACTGTTGAAAGGGGGACCCCAGCAACAGATTTTGAGTGGACTTCCACCACTGGAGAGACCAGAAGAGGCGACTGGAGGTTGCTATCTTGTCTGACAGGCACCCTGATGCCTGAGTCCATTGGGTGGACAGAGTCCACTGAGCTGCCCTCATGTGAAGGCGAGCGTAAGGAACCACATGCACGGTGGATGCCATGTTTATGTTTATGTTTAATAAAATTTGATTGACCGCCCTTCACAATAAAATCAGAGCGGTTTACAATACATAAAAACCAATAAAAGAAGTAGGGCGCAAGGCCAGTAAAAGAAAAGGAAGTTACACTTTGTAAAAGAGAAAGACAAGGGGGGTAAGAGAAGGTAGGAGGAGAAGAGTAGAACTATAGAGGGGGGGGGGGAGGTTAAAGGCTAGGGAAAAGAGGTGGGTTTTTAGCTGCTGTTTAAATGCTGAGTGGGAGGGTTCTAATCAGATAGAAGAGGGCAGGGAATTCCACAGTGCGGGACCTATAAAGAAAAAAGCTGAAGATCGGGTGGATTGCAAGTGGGCGGCAGAAGGGGGGGGGAAGGATGAGCCGGTTTAGGTGGAATGAACGGGGGGTATATCTGGGAGTGTGGAAGTGAATTAGATCAGCTAGATATTGTGGGGAGTTGGTGTGGAGGGCCTTGTGAACCAGAGTAAGTAATTTGTATTGGGAGCGGAAGGGAACAGGTAACCAGTGTAGGTGGATAAGAAGAGGGGTTATATGGTGAGAATGAGATGAGTGAGAGAGAAGACGGGCTGCGGTATTGTGGATTCTTTGAAGACGGTGTAAATGAGAGGAGGTCAAACCAATAAGGATAGAATTAGCAAAATCAACCCTGGACATAACAAGAGAGAGAAGTAGAGTAGATAAGGCAGAAGGAGAAAGAAAAAGGCGGATAGCACGGATTTGGCGCAGAAAATAAAAGGAAGTTTTAGTAATGTGTGAGACATGGGCGTGAAAAGAAAGATCTGAATCAAAAAGAACACCAAGATAGCGGAAAGTAGTGACTAAGGATATGGGAGTGTTGGAGAGGGTTGGAGCTAGCGAGGGGGGGGGGGGTGGGGTGACCGTAAGGAAACCAGATAGCAGTGGTTTTGGCCAGATTAAGGTGAAGGCAGTTTTGGTTAACCAGTGGGTGACGGCAGTAAGGCAGTTGTTGAGAGGAGTAAGGTCAGGAAAAAGTGGGGAGGTGTGATGGAGGAGAAGAATGTCATCCGCATAGTAAAAAGCAGAAATCCCGAATTGTTGGATGACAAGTGTGAGGGGTACCAAGAAAAGATTAAAGAGAAGGGGGGCCAAGACAGAACCCTGGGGAACCCCACATGATAAAGGGAAGGGGGCAGAGGGTGGAGAAGAGGGTGACGTGGCTAGTACAGAGGCAGACCGGGCGTGAAGAAAAGAGTGGAATCATTTGAAAACAGTGCCGTGAACACCAACTTCACGGAGACGGGTTAAGAGAAGGGAGTGATCGACCAGATCAAAAGCCGCAGAAAGATCAAGTGCTACCGCAACCGAGATATCACCCCGATCGTGTGCTACATGCAAAGAATTAGTGAAGGCGAGAAGGATAGTTTCGACGCTGTGACCGGGGCGGAAACCTGATTGGCGGGGGTGAAGATAGTGGAGTCTAGATGGTGCGAAAGTTGTGCGAATACGATCTTTTCCAGAAGCTTAGAGAGGCCTAACAGTTGTAACATTTCTCGAGCAGTTAAATGGGACTTTAACTGAATTTGTGAGGCTAACTGCACCAAGCGTAGGCAACGGGCCTGGGGAAGATAGGCCCTTGCAGTTGTGGCATCCAGGAAGGCCCCTATGAACTCTAATGACTGAGTAGGGGTGAGATGGGATTTTGGGATGTTTATTACAAGTCCCAGATACTGAAGAACATGCCTTGTGCAGGCTAGGGAAGTCTGGGCCTCTGACTGGGACGGAGCTCAGATGAGCCAGTCGTCCAGATATGGGAATACAAATATTCCTAGAGTGCGTAGAAATGCAGCTACTACTGCCATGCATTTTGTGAACACTCTTGGAGCAGAGGCCAGACTGAAAGGAAGCACTCTGTATTGGTAGTGCTTTCCCTGATAAAGGAACCGAAGGAACCTTCTGTGTGTTGGATGGATGAGGACATGAGTGTACGCATCCTTGAGATCTAGAGAACAAAGCCAATCCTGACTCTGAAGGTATGGAAGGAGAGCACCGAGAGAAATCATCTTGAATCTCTCCTTGCATAGAAACTTGTTCAATTCTCTGAGATCTAATATGGGTCTGTAGCCCCCTGTTTTCTTTGGGATAAGAAAATAGGGGGAGTAGAACCCTGAGCCCTGTTGAAGAAGGGGTACTTCTTCTATTGCCCTTTGGGCAAGAAGGGTAGCAATCTCCTGACCTAGAAGGTCGAGGAGAGATGTTGGAGAATTGAACTGTCTTACCATGGTGTGAGGAGGAAGCTTTAAGATATGAAGCCTGTACCCCTCCCTTATGATGGAGAGGGTCCATTGCTCTGCTGTGATTTGTTCCCATCTGGGAGCAAAGTGAGCTAATCTTCCTGGAATGGTGAGAGGCTCTGGTTCTTCTACAGCCAGAAAGGTTAAGTTCTCTAGTTGTAAGTCAAAGGCTCTGAGGAGGCTGAGGCTGTTGGGCCGTAGCAGTCCTTGCAGCCTTAGGCTTGGCTTGTTTAGGTTATTGCTGACACTTTGCAGCAAAACGACCTGCAGAAGATGCCTGCTGACCATAAACAGGATAATATTTCCCCTTTTTGGGAAAGAAAGCCTTTTTGAATAATCTTTTTCTAACTGGAGCAGAAGTAGACTTTGAAAGTCTATCTAAGGCAGAATTCTCAGCATCCATCTGAGTGGCCTTTGCTTGCCAATCCTTGCCAAAAAGGTTTTCACCTGTACAAGGAAGATTCCAAATCCATCCTGGAACCAGGGTTCCAAATCAGAAGCTTGCAACCAAGCAACTCTGCGTGCACCTACGGCAATAGCCGAGGCTCTGCTGGCACACTCAAAAAAGTCAAAGGCTGCACGGTTGGAAAATTTGGAAACATCCTGGGCATGTTTAAGCCAGGTGAGAAACTCTTCCCTTTTATCTTCTGAAATAAAAGGAGATAAAGTTTGCAGATGATCTGTAACTTCCTTTAGAAACATCCCCATATAGAGACTATAGGAGTTGATTCTGGCAGTAAGCATATTGGCCTGGAAAATTCTCCGGCCAAAAGCATCCAAGGTTCTGCATTCTCTTCCTGGAGGATTAGATGAGTGTCTTTTAGCACTCTTTATCTTCTTCATAGCAGACTCCACCACAATAGAGTGGTGAGGAAGCTGAGTCTTATGAAAACCAGGGCAAGGAGGAACACGGTACATGGTGTCCAACCTGCGAGAATGAGGGGAGGTAGTGAGAGGTGTCTCCCATATGCCCAACATGTGATCATAAAGGATCTCATGAATTGGTAAAGTAGCTGCCTCTTTAGGAGCCTTAGGATATTGTAAAATATCCAATTTCTTGGCTCTAGGCTCTGGTTCAGGGGCCACTGAAATGGAGAGGCCCCTGGCCACTTCCCTAATGAAGTCTTGAAAAGACAAGTCTTCTGGAGGGGACATTCTTCTTTTTGGAGAAGAGGGCTCCTGAGGAAGGAGTACCGAAGCTTCGACAGAAGCCTCTGATTCATCAGAGTCTTCGGAGGAATCAAAATATCGCCTGTCTGGATGCTCTTGCAGAGCCCGATACGTGTACCGAGTGGTATCGACATCGGGAATGATCGGTACCGATTCGGTACTGATGGGCATCACAGAACAGGGTACCGCTGCAGTCGACACCGAAGCCGATGTCGATGCAATCGGTACCGGCACTGGAACCGATATCGGTGCAGAAACCGGTACCGACAACGGAGTTTGTTGCGGTACCGGAGGCGTCGCAGCTTGTATGAATGCCGTAATGGCACGCTGCATGGTCAGAATATTCTGATCCATCGACGCAACCAATGTCTGGATGTCGGTACCAGTGGAAACCACCGGTACCCCAGAACATGGCAACAGGTGATCGGTCGAGGCCACGCCATCGATGTCAACCTGTGACCCCATAGATGAAGCTTTGGAAGCCGGAGCTTCCCACCAGGGTAATTTTGCTGGTGCAGGATCCCCGAGAGCAAGCCCGGAGGCATCTCGATACTTAGAGGGAGATCTACCCTTTGAGGACCGGCTGGACTTATGTTTGGTTACCTGAGATCCATAGGAAGAAGAAGAAGCTCTGGAAGATGTCGATGCCACCGAAGCTGCATCAGAGGGAAACAGGGTACTGAGCTTGGCCGCTCGATTCTGTCGACCTCTTTTAGACATCATAGAACAGGACTCACAATCGGTGATGGAGTGGTCAGGACCCAAACATTTTAGACACCAGTCATGGGTGTCGGTAACAGAAAGAGTACCGCTGCACTTCGTGCACTTTTTAAACCCGGAAGCGGGCTCTTCCATGAGGAACATTTTTCTAGGCTTAAGGCCCAAAAGAGAAAAAATGCACAGAAGTGGGAAACAGTAGGTTTTTTTTGTGTTTTTTTTTTAAAGAAGAAAGAAGAAAAGACCGGCGGTACCAGTCCAACGTCGAAGAAGGCAGACATGCGAACAAAGAAATAAAGAAAAATAAAGAACTTCTTCAGCGGTGACAGGAACATGACCTGCTGGCTCTGCGGAAAAGAAGAATTGGAGAGAGGCGGTTGGGAAAGGCGGGAAAGCAGCGCGCAGGCGCTGTGGGATGCTCCCAAAAGCTTTCTTTCTGGATGCTGGGGAGCGTTCCCGCGCAGGCTCCGTCGGTACCGACGATACCCCATATGTGAAGACTCATTCCTGCTTGTTCCTGGAGATAAATAGCACTATTTAACTGTGTAAAAGTCGTACAAGCCTTCAAAAATGACCTGTGTTCAGCATAAGAACATAAAAACTAAGAACATAAGATATGCCATACTGGGTCAGACCAAGGTCCATCAAGCCCAGTATCCTGTTTCCAACAGTGGCCAATCTAGGTCATACGTACCTAGCAGTTTCCCCAAAACACACAGGTTCCACAATGCTTGTATTGGGTCAAGCATTGATATCCTGGGTCCCTTAATAATGGTTTATGGACTTTTCCTCCAGGAACTTGTCCAAACCTTTTTAAACCCAGCTACACTAACAGCTTTTACTACATCCTCCGGTAACGAATTCCAGAGTTTGATTACACGTTGAGTGAAAAAATATTTTTTTTTATTAGTCTTAAATACTTTACCCTGTAGCTTCATTGCATGTTCTCTAGTCTTTCTATATTCTGATAACGTAAACAATCGATCAACCTTTACTCGTTCCACTCCGTTCATTAATTTATAGACTTCTATCATATCTCCCCCTCAGCCGTCTCTTTTCCAGGTTAAAGAGCCCTAACCTTTTTAGCCTTTCTTCATAGGGGTATCTTTCCATCCCCTTTACCATTTTGGTGGCTCTTCTCTGAACCTTTTCTAATAACGCTATATCCTTTTTAAGATACGGTGACCAGCACTGCACACAATACTCAAGGTGCGGTCGCACCATGGAACGATACAGAGGCATTATAATATCCTTTGTTTTATTTTCCATTCCTTTCCTTATGATACCTAGCATTCTATTTACTCTCTTGGCCACCACTGCACACTGGGCGGAGGGTTTTAACATGTTATCCACAATGACGCCTAAAACATTCTCCTGGTTGGTGGATCCTAATGTGGAACCTTGCATTGTGTAACCATAGTTTGGGTTGTTCTTCCCTAGGTGCATAACTTTGCACTTGTCCACATTAAATTTCATCTGCCATTTTGATGCCCAGTCTTCCAATTTATCAAGACCCTCTTGCAATTTTCCAAAATCCTCTTGGGTTTTAACAACTTTAAATAGTTTTGTGTCATCTGCAAATGTTTTAACCTCACTCGTTACTCCCTTTTCCAGGTCATTTATGAATATGTCAAAAAGAAGCGGACCCAGCACAGATCCCTGGGGTACACCACTATTCACTTTCTCCATTGGGAAAATTGGCCATTTAGCCCTGCCCTCTGCTTTCTATCTTTTAACCAGTTCCTGATCCACAATAGTACACTGCCTCCTATCCCATGACTCTTTAGTTTTGCCAAAGGTCTCTGATGAGGGACCTTGTCAAGGCTTTCTGAAAGTTCAAATACACTATATCAACCGACTCACCTTTGTCTACCTGTTTATTCACACCTTCAAAATAACATAACAGATTAGTAAGACAAGATCTTCCTTGTCTAAAGCCATGTTGGCTGTCTCCTATTAAGCCATGACTATCTACATGTTCAACAATTTTGTTCTTTATGATGGTTTCTACCATTTTTCCCAGTACTGACGTCAGGATCACCGGTCTGTAGTTTCCTGGATCACCCCTGGAACCCTTTTTAAAAATTGGCGTTACGTTTACCATCCTCCAATCTTCAGGTATTACAGATGATTTTAATGATAGTTCACAGATTACTAATAGCAGGTCTGAAATCTCATATTTCAGTTCTTTCAACACCCTTGGATGTATATCATCCGGCCCAGGTGATTTGCTACTCTTCAGTTTATCTAATAGTTGTAATACATCTTCCCGATGTATCAATATTTCCTTCAATTCTTCTGCACCTTTAAATACCACTTCAGTCATGGGTAACATCCCTACATCGTCCTCATTAAAGACCGAAGCAAAGAATTCATTCAGTCTCTCCTTTATCGCCTTGTCGCCTCTTAGTGCCCCTTTAACCCCTCTATCATCTAATGGATCAACTGACTCTCTCACAGGTTTTTTGCTACGAATGTACTTGAAAAAGTCTTTATTATGCGTTTTTGCTTCCGCAGCAAGCTTCTTCTCAAATTCTCCCTTAGCCTGCCTTATCAATGGCTTGCATTTAACTTGCTAGTGCTTGTACTGTTTCCAGATTTCGTCGTTCGGCTCTTTTTTTCCATTTCCTGAAAGGTGCTTTTTTGGCAACAACAGCCTCTCTGACCTCACCTTTAAACCATGCTGGCAGTTTTTTGGACTTCCTTCCACTTTTCTTAAAGCATGGAGTACAGCTGGTCTGGGCTTCCAAGATAGTATTTTTCAACAACACCCAAGCCTGATGTAAGTCTTTAACCTTTGGAACTGCTCCTTTTAGTTTTTTCTTAATTATTTTCCTCATTTTATCATAGTCTCCCTTTCAAAAGTTAAAAGGTAGTACTGTGGATTTCCTTACCACCCCTCCTCCACTAATTAAATCAAACGCGATCATGCTAGGATCACTATTGCCAAGTGGCCCCAACACTCTTATCTCTTGCACCAGATCTGGTGTTCCACTAAGGACTAGGTCCAATATGGCTTCCCCTCTGGTCAGTTCATGAACCAGCTGCTCCAAGAAACAGTCATTTATTTCATCTAGGAACTCTATCTCCCTAGCATGTCCTGCCGTGACACTGACCCAGTCGATACCGGGGTAATTGAAATCACCCATTATTATTATTGTGCTGTAACTTTTGTTAGCTTCCTTGATTTCTTTGAGCATTTCTGGCCAGGCGGTCGATAGTACACCCCCACTGCCATCGCCTTCCCCTTTTTACATGGAATTTCAATCCATAGAGCTTCTACAGCAAATTTTGTTTCCTGCAAAACTTTAATCCTTTCTGACTCAATGCCCTCTCTAACATAGAGCGCAACCCCTCCATCAATTTGATCAGCTCTATCATTATGATATAGTTTGTACCCAGGTATCACAGTGTCCCACTGGTTGTCCTCCTTCCACCATGTCTCTGAGATTCCAATCATATCTATCTAACCTATCATTTAGTGCTATATATTCTAACTCTCCCATCTTACTTTTTAGACTTCTAGCATTTGCATAAAAGCATTTTAGAGACTGTATTTTATTCATATTAATCTGGCTATTGTTAGGCATGGGTAATTTGGGATCTTTAAGCTCTGTCTGTTCCATACTCAAGGATCCTGACCCCATTATGTCTGTGTTGCCCCCAGAATGTTTGAACTGTTCATCCAATTTCCTTAATATTTTTGTACAGATACCCCATGACCCGATGCTCACATGTTTCATGTGCCCTTGATTCCCCAAATACTTAGGGGCCCTTTTACTAAAGCGCGGAAGGATTTGTACCTATCACATATATAGCGCAAAAACTAATACACGGTAAGTACTCTGTTTCCGCTCCTAACCTGGCCATTTCCCACCTCACCAGAGAGAGAGGCAGACAAAATTTAAAGGGGTTTTACTTAAAAAAAAAAAGTAAGGAGGATGGGGGAATGGAGGGCAGGGAGTATGAGTGCCGGAAGGAGGGAGAAGAGGAAAGAGTCTGGTGCAAGGTGGATGTTAAAGGGATGAATGCATGGGGACAAAAATGACAGTCTGAATATGCCAAAGGGTGCATCTCCTCCCAGAATATACACGCAAGCACCTCATCCCCACACTACACGCACACAAGCACCTCGCCTTCACATGACAGACACACACAGAGGCACCATACACACACACATATTCATACACCCATAAGAACCTCACCTCTCCACCATACATCACATACACATACACAGGCAACCCACCTCTGCACCACAAAGAGAGGCTCCCCAGCTCTGCAGCACTCACCCACTCACCGCAGTACTGCATCCACCACCACCGCCACATCCCTCACACAGACAGGCACACCACCATTGCTCCACACACCCAGAGACACTTGCTATCTGAAGCTGTAACTATTGTTATCTAAAGATGATACATGGTGTAGGAACTGTGACGCTGGTCTCACAAGAACATGAGACTAGTGTGAGAAAACCGGAGAGGGGAATGAGGAGGTCACAAATACTGGCTCCTAAGATTTTAGCCTGCACAAAATTTGTCAAGGCCTGCATTAGATTAAAATTATTTGTCACCATCAACATTATTATCATTCTCTTTTCTCTAGTAGAAAGACATCAGAAGACTCACTCTAATCTAAGAAATTCTCTGATGTATCTTCTTTAAATTTACAGTGTTGACTAAATAAAATTCATTAAACCTAGTGAACTTGATATCTTTTCCCTGCAATATTTATCTGTAGTTTTGCCCAGAATAACACTGCAGTCTTAGCCTTCATTAAGGAGAAATCTTGTTCAAGTGTCACAAATTTCCTCCAACATATGCGTGCTTCTTGTGCTCATCTGGGAAGAAGAAATCACAGAATCCTGATATAGTAACAGCCCTTTTTTCCTCAATAAATACATTATTAAATCTTTAGAAGCTTTTGCTAGAAAGATTATAATCAGAGTTCCACTCAATTTATCACACTCTTCATGATTTTCATATTTTTCCTAAATGTCCCATGACAGTCCTAGAAGCCTCACATACTTACTATGTGGGGTTTCACTTTATCTCACAGATATTAACATAGCAGATGGTGACAGATTAAGACAAATTGGTCCATCTACTCTGCTTTGAAATAATCTAACCGGCAATGAATACTACTGAGGCTTTAGCCCTAACTTCTGGCTCCTTGCACTTATGTCCCTGTCGCCTTACCTGGTTAACATCAACCTGTCAAACTGACCCAATTGGCTTTTGGAGGGTTGTAAGCATCTGGTTTCCATGCAGCTATCCCTTGGCCTGCAATGTTGCTAGCTTATTCTTCCTTTGTCCCCAACTTCATTGCTCCTTAGTGCTCTTGTACCCTTGCATCTACTCTCAAGAGAGTGAAAGGGTCAACTGTTAGTAATAATGCAGCAGTATAACCTTGTTTCTATCACTATCCCAAGTGCTTCTACAACTGTCCATACTTGTTGTAGTCTGGTTGCTACTTCCTCTGCTGGTAGAATATTCAAGGCCTCTACCATCCTCTCAATAAAGTATTGTCCTTGGAATCTTCCTCTCTGCAACTTCAGATTCCGGAATTTCCTTTTCTCAGAACCATGTACACTACATTCATAGAGAAGCATGAATGCGGAGGGGGATCAAAGTTGGCATATGGGAAAATCAAAAGACATATAGGGGCATGTTTACTGAAGGTTAATGCGTGTTAAGAAAAGTTAAAGCATGTTACGTGCTACAGTGGCCCACAGAAATGAATGGGCAGTGGCAGTACTTAGCACATGTTAACTTTTAATAAACATGCCCTATAGAGTTTAAAAATGGGCCAAATCAGACTGAGGGTTCCAGAGAAATAACTCCCCCCAAAAAACTAGCCCATGTATTTCTATGGGAGAATGCGTTCCAGCTTATGTAGCATAGAAACTTGCATATAGTAAAATATAGCAGTTATGGAATGGAATTGCTCCTTTGAAACATCTCTCCCTGTTCTCTACTCTTTCAACCTCCCAAAATGTCCCCACCACCAAAAACTGCCATCCCCCAAACTGTCCCACCATCACACACACGGACCCATCCCCAAAAAATACTCTCTCACAAATTCCCTATCAACCTCCCAAATGCTACCACCACAAAAATAATGCTACCCACAACTGTCTCACCACCCTAACTACTCCACTCACCTAAAAATACACCTCTCACTGCCCCACAGCACTGCAAACTACCCCACTCCAAAAAACAACCTGCTGCAACTACCCAATCCCCTAAACCAACCCCCCACAATTGCCCCGCCACCCTGCAAACTGCCCCATCCCACAATGGCCCCACAGCCTTACAAACTGCCCCACCCCAAAAAACAACCTCCTGTGATTGCTTCACTACTCTGAAAACTGCCTCCCCCTCAAAAAAATACTCCCAACTTCTCCCCCACCCCACAAACTGCACCATTGGGAAAAAAAGCCCTCCAGCAACTTTCCCACCACCCTATAAACTACAGCCTTTCCAAAAGCTACACCCCCAGAACTGTTCCCCCAATCTACCCCACTCCAACTTCCCCACTGCCCCTTAAACAACCCCAGCTCAAAAAATTGCTCCACCCAAACTGCCACACCCTGCCAACTACCCCACTCTACCCTCAAAAATGACCTCCCTGCAACTGCCCCACCACCCTGCAAACTAAACCAACCCCCAAAAACTACCCCACCCCAACTGCCCTTCCACCTGACAAACTACTCCTCTGCTAATAACTACCCTGCAACTGCACCACTGCCCTGCAAACTAACCCCACCCCCAAAAACGACTTTCCTGCAACTGCCATACAGCCCTACAAACTACTCCATTTCCAAATCTTCCTCCCTTCATCTGTCCCAGCACCCCACACACTATCCCCACCTCCTAAATTATCTCCCCACCATTTGATGCAACTCCCAAAACTATGTAACTCAGAAATTCTCCACCACCCCAGCTACCTCAACCACAGACACAACAAATGCAGAACACAGAACAGAAATACAGGGATTACTAATAATTCTCTAACTGGGATGTACTGCATTTTAAATTATTCATATATATTCCATTTTCTTTGCTGTGATTTCTTTATTCAAAACTTAATATACCACCCACACACAAGGTACCAGAGTGGTTTACAATTGGTAAAATTCAAATATTGCTAGGAAGAGGAAACAGAACGCCAGCATTCAGATAGGAAAGAGACAACAGGTTAAAGAGAGGGACAGCAGATGAGGAAAGACTACATCAGGGAGAGTAGGATGTGGAATTGTCATCAATGAGGGGCAGGGGACAGGGGGAAGGTCAAAAGCTGTACAGAAAAGGTGGGTCTTTAATCTTGCTTTGAAATTGTTGAAGGAGGGTTCCAGGCGGAGGGCTGACAGGAGCGAGTTCCAGAGACGGGGACCAAGGAAAAAGAAAGCAGAGGACCGAGTGGATTCCACATGGGTCTGAGACGGGGACGGGAGAGTCATGCGGTTAGAGTGGATGGACCTGAGGGACTGGTGGGGGTTATGGAGACGAATCAGATCAGAGAGGTAGAGTGGTGTACCGGTGTGGATTGATTTATGAACAAAGATGAGGATTTTATACTGAATTCTGAAGGATACAGGGAGCCAGTGCAAATGAATGAGAAAAGGTGTACTGTGGTCTGTACGGGAGGCATGGGTCAGGATACGTGCGACTGTCTTCTGGACTAGTTGAAGTCTGTGCAGTTGGAGCTGAGGGAGGCCGGCCAAGGAGACATTGCAATAATCTAGATGGGACATGACAAGGGGACAGGAGCAATGTGGTCAGGGAAGTTACTGAGATGAAAGAACGGACTGCACAAAGTTGCCTTAGGGTATGGAAAGAACGCTGGACTACAGATGAGATGTGTTGTCTAAATGAAAGGGATGAATCAAGGGTGATACTAAGATAGTGCAGAGACGAGACAACAGGGATGGGGGAGGAGGAGAGAAGGGGGACAAGAGGGGGAGCCGGATTGCCAGAGGTGAATCAAATGGCCATGGTTTTGGAGAGATTAACATGCAGGTAATTCGCAGATATCCAGGAATTTCTACTGTGAAAGCTGACTGAATTTTACTGCTTTCTTAATGGCTTTTATGGATACTGGCAAATAATTCTGTTGCCATGGGCAGAGCTAGATTAATGAATGGGCAAGCAAGGAATATACTTATGTTCTGAAGTTTAGGGTGTCCTGACAAATGTTCTCTGTACTCAAGAGGTTCTTTTTTGAAGATTCTACTGATTTTTGCAATAGTGTCTGCAAGCTAGAAGGATGGTTAATGGGAAGACTGTGGAGGTGGAGCATGGGAATGCCTCTCTAGTCATAACTGATGGAAGTTCATTTGATGTACAAGTTAAGATTCTATACTGTGAAAAATATCTCCCCTCTCATTTCCTCTCCTGATCACAGACATGCAGAGAAATAACACGCACACAACTAACATGTGCATACGTGGACACATACATGCAAGCATGTGTAAGGGGAAAATCAGTTTCTTGTTGTACAGAGGGACCATGAGGCCCATCTGTGAATACCTAGATAGAAAGGAATGTGTTGTGCTAAGACAAGATTCAGTGATCTTCACAGAGACAGGTACCAGTTTGTACGGTTGCTAATTAGCAATATCAGGAGCAGGGCTATGCTGCTGGGATGGGTTTATGACGTATATATGTTTTTGATACTGTATAAAAGATAGACTGCACTTCTAACGTACGGAATAAACTTACATGTTACTTATGTACGAGTGTGTGTTTGTTCTCCTGGGATCCCAGACAGTGAAGGTAAGGTAAATTCCTCAACCCAGAGCAATAACGGACGTCCCAGGGTAAGTGATATAGTGCTGGGAAGGGAAAAGGACCCCACCCTTACAGCATGCATGTACAATCATGCAAGTTTGCAGAGATACGTATACAAGCAGACATACAAGACCACAAATACACATGCACACCTATACACACAACAGATAAAACATACAGAACAGAGATATTCTATGCTCACACAAACATGCAGACACAAAACATACACAAGACACACATAGGCAATGCAGATACAAACAGACGGTTGTATGCATGTATATTCACATGCAAAGGGGTTGAAAAGAATTTAATGAGCCATACTCTGCATGCTTTCCCCACTTGTTTAGAGTAAGATTCTCATTATTTTGCCTATAATTCATATGACTAGAAAAGGATTGTAGCTTAGAAACAGCATTAGACCAAGCATTAATCCAAGTACTCTCAAAGGAGGAGAAAAAACACACATGCTTTGAAAGAGCACAACAGATGAAAGAAGGTGTCATTGCCTTCCTGCAACAGATATGTAGAATTTGTCTGAGGAGATCCATACTTATTAACTGGGAGACGAGATCCCTTGCCCTGCTAGAGGTATCGTTCCCATCAGGAACCACTCTTACATTGTGGGTCAGAAGTACCCAGATGGAGAATCACTTAATTTTTTTTATTTTATTTAGACAGATTTGTATACCACCTTATCCTACAATCAAAGTGGTCACATCACAATTGGAGGGTTACATTTAACATGAAGGTACTTTACTGATCTTACAGTTTCTGCCACAGATAGGTGACTACTCAACCGTAAAGGAAAATTCCAGTGCTTCTGTATTATATCGGACATTAATGATTTCTAGCTAGATTAGTCAGGAAAGAATTCTGAATTATATTAAGTGCTGGTATATAAGGCACTGCATCAGAGTCTACTATCCATTCCCAGGGAGATGACTCAAGGGCTGAAGTAACATTGTGAAGAATTTGTTTGCATCTGTCCAGGGTGCCAAGGTATCTGAATCAGCTGAAGGTGTTTCTTAGCATTTGAATATTTTGAAGGAATGTTCACACTCAGCCAGGCCATTCAGGCAGAAGTAGAGAACAACTATTTACTTCGGGTTGCCCAAGGTTATCGTTAAAGGTCTCTCCCTAGAGTAGGAAGTTTGAATTATTTGTTTTATGTTCCTGTGGCAAGAAGCCAAAACTTTTCATGTTGTGAATTTGAAGAAAAATAAAAGTTATCTTGCACCAGCAGTGATGTCCTTCAATGTTTATGAAGCTGTTTCATAAGGACATTCTTTTGGTATTTTCAGTTAGTCATGTTTTATATAGCTCTGTTTTATTTAGCTTGCTTGTTATGATCCTAAATCAAATGACCAGCCTGATATCATGTTCCTTGTGAGGCAATAGAGGCTATTAAAGTCAAAAGGCACCCTTAAAAAAATGGAAAGTGGATCCAAATAAAGAAAATAGGAAAAAGCTCAAAGAAATAAAGGGGAGATAAAACTTTAATAAAGAAAACTCAGAGAAATTTTGGAACGTAGCTCGTCATAGAGGAAAAAAATAATAAAATGAAATTTTGCAAGTACATTCAAAGCAAATAGTTTGTGAAGGATTAATTTGGCTGCGCGTAAAAAGGGCACTCAGGGAGGAAAAGGCCATAGCACAAAACCTAGAAGAACTGTTTGCTTTGAAATTTGCTGTACAGGATGTTGGGGATATATTCATACTGGAAACACTCTTTTATTTATTTATTTATTTAGAAAATATTTATATACCGCAGCTTCCAGCGATCAGCAGCTGTTTGATTATAGATTGAAAATTGCCAAATTGAGACATAAATTTTGGAGTATCATTACATTGATTAGAAAGAAAAGCACGGCACACAGTAATAAGGTCCTAGTAGAGGAGACAGTAATTTACATATGTACATTTCTCCTAACAGAATTCTTGTCACAAATTGTGACAGCTTGTATTCCCTGGGATTCACATCAAGTTGTAATAGCACTGGAATAGATGGGTCTTTAGCTGTTTCCTGAACGCATTAAGGTCTTTGATATGGATGACTCTGAGGAACTGAAGCAGAGCCTGATGAACCTGAAAGATGTAATGGAGTAAGCCGGCAAAACTAAAAAAGTACCGAATCATCAGAACCAATCGGCATAAATCCCAGGGTTCTGAAAGTACTACTTACCATTTGTATAGCACTACAAGGCGTATGCAACAGTGTACAGCGACAGGTAAGAGGCAGTCCCAGTTGGAAGAAGGTATTTTATTTATTTATTTATTTATTTTATTTATTTAACTGCATTTATATCCCGCTTTTCTCCGGGTCAAAGCGGTGTAACATATAACATAGGGGGGGGGGTAATTTTTTTAGGGTGGGGCCATCACCAGGGGGCAACAATTAATGATTTGGGTAGACATGGACACGAATACTTCTGCTGAATCTTAGATAATAGGTCACGGCGGTGTTTCCGTTCAGAGATGGTCACGGAATAGGGTTGTCTTCAGTTGTTTCTTAAATGACGCGATGTCAGCGTTGTTCCTGATGTGGTTTGGTAGAGAGTTCCAGAGGGATGGAGCATAAAGTTTGAATGCTCTGTTGCAGGTCCGTTGTGTGGATTTGGTTCTTTTGTGGGGGACAACGATAGAGTTATTGGAGGACTGTCTGGTTGGTCTGTTGTGGGATGGGCGAGGCAGTAAGGAGTGGAGTGAGGTGTTCCGTGTTTGGTGGATAGTTTTGTGGATGAGCAGGATAGCTTTGTACTTGATTCTTGCTTGTATTGGAAGGAGGTGAAGGTCTCTTAGGATGGGGGTGATGTGCTCACGTTTCTTTGCATTCTGAATAATCCTTGCTGTAGTATTTAAGGCAGTACGGAGGGGGTTGGTGTGTGAGGCAGGAAGTCCATGATAGATTATGTTGCAGAAATCCAGATGAGGGAGTGTCACAGCTTGTATTACTGTCCTGAAGTCGTGATGTTCTAGGAGGGGCCGGAGGCGTTGAACAGTTTTGGCTTTGTGGAATATCGTCTTAGCGGTTTTGTTGATTTGTTGTTTAAAGGTGAGAGCTTGGTCAATGATGACGCCTAGATATCTTATTTGAGGTTGGATTTGGATTTGTGTGGTTCCTATGTCGAGGTGGGTAGGTGGTTTGAAGTCGGGTTCTTTTGTTACTATTAGGGCTTCGGTTTTCTTTATGTTGATGGATAGATTGTTCTCCTGTAGCCAGTTGGCCACGTCGTTGAAGCAACCTGATAGCTGGTCGTTTTTTGGGTTGGTGGTTGTAATTGGTGCGTAGAGCATTATGTCGTCCACGTAGATGTGGAAGTTGATGTTGTGGGTGCGTATGATTGAGCATAGCGGACGGAGATATATGTTGAACAACATGGCTGACAGGGTGGATCCTTGGGGTACTCCTTGGAGTTGTTGGTAGGGGGGCGAGGTTGAGGAGAGGGTGCGGATCCGTTGCTGTCTGTTGGTTAAATAGGATCTGAACCATTGGAGTACGGTGTCTTTGATTCCAATTGTTTGTAGTCTGCGTATGAGGATTTCGTGGGAGATTGTGTCAAAGGCCGCTGATATATCTAGGAAGATAAGGATGTATCCTGATTTTTTCTCTTGGGTTCCAATGATGAGGGTATTCATTAGCATGGTCATGAGGGTCTCAACACCATGTAGTGGCCGAAAACCGTGTTGCTGCGGGTCAAGTATGTCGTTGGTGTCCAGATGATCTTGAAGCTGGCGTTGGGCTATCTTTTCTATTATCTTGGTGGTGAGGGGGAGGCTTGCAACTGGTCTGTAGGAGGTGGGGTCCAGGGGGTCCAGGTTGTTCTTCTTTATGGTTGGTCGAATGATTGATGTCTTGAGGGCATCTGGTATGTATCCTTGTTTAAAGGATTCGTTCAGGATGTGAGTTAGTGGGGCACTCAGGTCTTCCTTGGTTTTCTTTATCCATTCTGTAGGGCAGGGGTCTAGCGGGGAGGTAGTGGTGTTGAGACAGGAAATGGTGGAGGATATCTCTTCCTTTGAGGTTTCACTGAATGTATTCCAGTTAGTATTTATGGTGGTTCTGGGGTATGTCCTTGTGGTTGTAGTGCAGCGGTAAGGTTGTTGAGGTTGCTGAAATTGTTTGTATTGTCGGGCCAAGAGGTCCGAGGGGATGTCTGGGAGTTGATCGGCAGTGGTCGGTGCCTTTGTCAGTTTTTTGGCAATTTGGAAGAGTTCTCGAGGCTTGTTTACAGCTGTTGTGATGATTTTGGTGTGGTAGTTTCTCTTCGCGTTGTCGGTTTCTGAGTGGTAGGTAGTGAGTTCATAGAGGTATTGCTTTTTGTCGATTTCATTTTTGGTTTTCCTCCATTTTCTTTCTGCTCTTCTAAGTTTTGTTTTTAGTTTCCGGAGGTCAGGGGTGAACCAGCGGGCCTTTGAGGAGATGGGTTTGTTGCTGGTTTTATTTAGAGTTGCACTGGATGCTGAGGAGATTGTGGTGTTCCAGTTGTCTATGAGGTCATCAAGGTTGCTGGAATTCTTAAGTAGGTTAGGTAGGGTTAGTGTCAGGAAGTCTTCTTTGTTGAATGCTTTGAATCTCCGTGTGTGTTGAGTGTTTCCTCTGTTTGTATTTGGTTGGTATGCGTGGGAGAGGTGGATGATGTAGTGGTCTGACCATGGGACTGGTGAGACTGTTGGGCTGCTGCATGAGGAGGAGGTTTGGGAGTTCAGAAATATGAGGTCCAGTGTGTTTCCTTTTTCGTGTGTTGGTTCATTTATGATCTGCGTCATGTTCATTGCTGTCATGGCGTTTAGGAATGTTTCTGTTTGAGTGTCTTGGAGAGATGGGAGATTGAAGTCTCCCAATATAATTGGTTCTTTTGATGGATCAATGCTCTCGGAGATGAGGTGTAGTATCCTTGGTAAGTCAGAGTTTGCAGCGGGTGTTCTGTAGACCAGGCATATTGTGAGGTGGAGTAGGGGTGGAGTAGTTATGAGGCATTTAGGGGTGGAGTAGTTATGATGATGAGTTTTTGAGGGTGAGACAGTTTACAGGGTGGTGGGGCAGCTGAAGGGGAAAGGTTTTTGGGGATGGGGCAATTGCAGGGTAGCATTTTTTGGGAGTGGGGACATTTTTCGGGGTGGTAGGGCAGCTGCAGCAGGTAAATGATGAGATGGTAGGACAATTTCAGGGGTAACCTTTGGGGAAGGAGCATTCTAAGGGTTGGTGAGACAATTGTGCGGGTCTTTTTTAGGGGTGGGACAATTTGTGGGGTGATAGTGTAGTTGCAAGGGAGTGCTTTTTAAGGTTAGTATCAGTGTGCAGGTTGGTGATGAAGTTGTGAGGAGGCAGTTTTTGGTGGTTGGATAATCACAGGGAAGTAGTTTTTAGGAGGGGCAGTTTCGGAAATGGTGGGGCAAATGCAGGAGGAAGTCAGTGAAGAGGTGGGTGGGAAATATTTTGTAATGTGGTGAACAGTTATGGAGGGTATATTTTAGGAATGCGGCAGTTTGCGAAGGAGTACTGTCTAGGGGTAGAGGCAGAGTGTGGGTTGGTTGGGTAGTTTTGGGGAGTTAACGCAGTTTGTGGTATAGTGCAGAAGCTGCAGCATGGTAGGTTTTGGGGATGGGGCAGTTGCAGGAGACTGCTTTTTGGGGTGAGGACAGTTGGTGATGTGATGGGCCATTTGTGTGAGAGTAATTTTTGGAGTGGGGCAAATGGGGTTAGTAGTTTTTGGGAACGGGACATGTTTTCAGAGCATTGTGTCTATTGGTGAGGTGGTGAGACAGTTGTGGAGAATAGCTTTTAGGATTGTGGCATTTTTTGGAGTGGTGGGGCAGTTTTAGGGAGCATATTTTAGGGGTGGAGGCAGTTTGTTGTCTCATAGGGCAGTTGCAAGGCAGTGTTTTTTAGGGGTAGAGGGTTGCCTGTGGGTTATTTGTGCAATTGCATGAGGTAATTTTTATGGGTGGGGAAGTTTGTAGTGTGGTGGGGCAGTTGCAAGGTTGTAGATTTTGGGGGTGGGGCAGTTTTCAGGTAGGTGAGGCTAGTTTTTTGAGTGAGGACAGTTAGCGGTGTGGAACAACAATATTGGGGTGTAGATTTTGGTGGTGGGACAGTTTGCAGGGTGGCGAGGCACTTGTGAGGGTAGTTGTTCATGATGGTGGCATTCGGTGGATTGGTAGGCAGTTTTGAAGGAATTTTTGGCGGGTGGGGCAGTGTGGGAGGTGGTGGGAGACTTACAGAGGGGGCTTTTTTGGGGATGGGTCACTTTGGGGATTGAGAGAGTTTGAAAGGAGGACTTCCCTAACTTCTGTGTTTCACTGTATGTAGTGTAAGCTTCTATGCGACAGAAAATGAAACTCCTTCTCCCATAGAAATACATTTGACCCCTTTTATGTACAGTAAATCTTTTCAAATTCTATCGAGTTGGAAAGAAAAAGGGTCAGGCATGTCTGTCTATAAAACAGATATGTGCACAACACACACACAGGCAATGCAAATACCCACACACACATAGAGAGATTGCAATGAATTTCAATGAGCCATGCTCTGCATGCTTTCACCTCTTGTTTTTGTTTAGGAATATTTATTCCTGCTAACTTTGTTACTGGAAAAACACATGCAGATGGCTTCCTGCAAAAAGTCTATTGTTCATTACTTGCCTGACTGTAAATGTATTTGTTGAAATATGCAAAATAACACAGCTGAAAGAATTCTACAAGGGTTCCATGTGTGTATTTGGAGTGGGAATTTCTTTCCAGCTCAAGCTGTAATCAAAAGTTACTTTTTCACTTCCCACAATGTGAGTTTTTTGTCTCACTACATGAGCCTTGTGGATTATTATTCATCTGTGGACTCCCAGGGATTTGACTTTTTGCACGGAATTACAAGAAACAAGATTAGATGTGTGGAGCTACATGGAGAACTTTATTGGACATTAGAAAGCGTAGTTACTCACCTGTAACAGGTGTTCTCCAGGGACAGCAGGAATCAGTCCTCACTTATGGGTGACATCGGCACCGACGGAGCACGCACAGAGCAATTCCCCAGCTTTCAAAGAAAGCCTTTGGGATTGCTGCCACAAATGCATGATCCTCTTCCTGCCCAAGGGTGCCATCTTGCTCAGCCAGGTCCCTTAGATCGAGCCCTACCAAGCAGATGGCAAGGGAAGAATAAAAATCCAGCAACTCTTCAGGGGAGGTGGGAGGGTAATGAGGACTGATTCCTGCTGTCCCTGGAGAACACCTGTTATGGGTGAGTAACTACGCTTTCTCCAGGAACTAGCAGGAAGTCAGTCCTCACTTATTGGACTCCCCAGCTACAGGCTACCGAACCTGTAACCAAAAAACGCCTCCGCGAGGTCGTGAGCAGAAGTAGATGCCCACAGGAGCCCGATTCCTTGGGTCCTCGGAGTGTAGCCCTCAGTAGCTGTGAAGAAGAGTCGGAGGGCTGGAGTTGCTTATACCCCAAACAGATTAAAGAGTACAGCCTGGCCGAAGACGCTGTCCCGATGGGACTCCCTCTCCAGGCAGTAGTGTGCAGCGAAGGTGTTCAGTGAAGACCAGGTCACCGGCAAATGTCCCACAGGGGCACTGAATGCAGCTGGGCCACCGAAGCCGCCTTGGCTCGAACACTGTGCGCGGTGACTCGCTGATCTAAAGGGGTACCCGCTTTCGTAAGGGCGAAGGCAATGCAGTCTGCCACTCAAATAGAGTGCGCGCGTTTGGTGACTGCCTGTCCCAGTCGATTGGGATCGTAAGTCACAAAGAGTTGGCAAGATTTGCAGTGAGCCTCAGTGCGCTGCAGATAGAAGGCAAGAGCCCTCTTGCAGCCGAGAGTATGCAAAGCCGCCGATGCCTGGTCGGTATGAGGTCTCAGGAAGAAAGTTGGTAAGACTATCTTCTGATTGAGATCTCCCATTTGGTAAGAGGTCTTACGTATGCACTAAGTGCAAGCAGCTCTTTGCTCTCACGGAACAAGTCCATTCTCTAGAGGCTAGATTAGCAGATTTGGAAGACATAAGAAAGACAGAGAGGTACATGGACGAGACCTACAGGGATATAGTTCTGAAGTCCCACCTACAGTCTGGCAGAATCCCTGTTGTCATGGAGGAGAGGGGTCACGTGACATGACAGCATCACCCTGGTGTGGCAGGACGTGATCCTGTAACTAGGATCTGTCCTCCAGGTGATGTAAAACCCTCTCGCACTGATGACATTTCTCCAGGGCCATGTGCCCATGAGGGAAGGGTTAGGACAGCTGTTATAGTTGGTCATTCAATCATTAGGCATGTAGATAGCTGGATGGCTAGTGGATGTGAGGATTGCCTGGTAACATGCCTGCCTGGTGCGAAGGTAACGGACCTCACGCACCGCATAGATAAGGTCTTAGATAGTGCTGGGGAGGAGTCTGCTGTCTTGGTACATGTTGGCACCAATTACATAGAAAAATGTGGTAGGGAGGTTCTGGAGGCTAAATTTAAGCTTTTAGGTTGAACTCCAGAACCTCCAGGGTAGCGTTCTCTGAAATGCTTCCCGTTCCACGTGCAGGACCCAAAAGGCAGGCAGAGCTCCGGAGTCTCAATGCGTGGATTAGACGATGTTGCAAGGATGAGGGTTTTGGATTTGTTAGGAACTGGGGAACATTCTGGGGAAAGGAGGGGCTCTTCCGAAGGGATGGGCTTCACCTTAACCAGGATGGAACCAGATTGCTGGCATTAACCTTTAAAAAGAAGATAGAGAAGCTTTTAAACTAGAAAATAGGGGAAAGCTGACAGCCGTCCAAGAACGCATAGTTCGGAAGAAGGTATCCTTGAAGGATACTACCAAAAGCAGAGAGGTTCCAAAAAAGAGTAAAGTAGCCCAAATGCCCTTGAGTATGGTGCAGACAGAGCATAAAGATTCCAAATTACCCATGCCTACCAATAGCCAGATTAATATTAATAAAATACAGTCTCTAAAATGCTTGTATGCAAATGCTAGAAGTCTAAACAATAAGATGGGAGAGTTAGAATATATAGCACTAAATGAGAGGTTAGATATGATTGGAATCTCAGAGAGATGGTGGAAGGAGGATAACCAGTGGGACACTGTGATACCTGGGTACAAACTATATAGTAATGATAGAACTGATCAAATTGGTGGAGGGGTTGCGCTGTATGTTAGAGAGGGCATTGAGTCAGAAAGGATTAAAATTTTGCAGGAAACAAAATTTAATGTAGAATCTCTATGGATTGAAATTCCATGTATGAAGGGGAAGGTGATGGCAGTGGGGGTGTACTATCGACTGCCTGGCCAGAATGAACAAATGTATGATGAAATGCTCAAAGAAACCAAGGAAGCTAACAAAAGTTACAGCACAGTAATAATAATGGGTGATTTCAATTACCCCGGTATCGACTAGGTCAGTGTCACGGCAGGACATGCTAGGGAGATAAAGTTCCTGGATGAAATAAATGACTGCTTCTTGGAGCAGCTGGTTCATGAACCGACCAGAGGGGAAGCCATATTGGATCTAGTCCTTAGTGGAACACCAGATCTGGTGCAGGAGATAAAGGTGTTGGAGCCACTTGGCAACAGTGATCATAGTATGATCGCGTTTAGTGATTATAGTATGATCGCCTTTGATTTAATTAGTGGAGGAGGGATAGTAAGGAAATCCACAGTACTACCTTTTAACTTTCGAAAGGGGGACTATGATAAAATGAGGAAAATAGTTAAGAAAAAATAAAAGGAGCAGTTGCAAAGGTTAAAGACTTACATCAAGCTTGGGTGTTGTTTAAAAATATTATCCTGAAAGCCCAGACCAGCTGTATTCCACGCTTTAAGAAAAGTGGAAGAAAGTCCAAAAAACTGCCAGCATGGTTTAAAGGTGAGGTCAGAGAGGCTGTTGCTGCCAAAAAAGCATCTTTCAGGAAATGGAAAAAAGAGCCAAACGACGAAAACTGGAAACAGCACAAACACTGGCAAGTTAAATGCAAAGCATTGATAAGGCAGGCAAAGCGAGAATTTGAAAAGAAACTTGCTATGGAAGCAAAATTGCAAAATAAAGACTTTTTCAAGTACATTCGTAGCAAAAAGCCTGTCAGAGAGTCAATTGGACTGTTAGATGATAGAGGGGTAAAAGGGGCAGTAAAAGGGGACAAGGCTATAGCGGAGAGACTGAATGAATTCTTTGCTTCGGTCTTTACTGAGGAAGATGTAGGGATGTTACCCAAGACTGACGTGGTATTTAAAGATGATACTGCAGAGGAATTGAGAGAAATATCGCTACACAGGGAAGATGTATTACAAGTATTTGATAAACTGAATAGTAGCAAATCACCTGGACCAGATGGTATACATCCAAGGGTGTTGAAAGAACTGAAATATGAGATTGCAGACCTGCTATTAGTAATCTGTGAACTTTCATTAAAATCATCTGTAATACCTGAAGATTGGAGGATCGCCAATGTAACGCCAATTTATAAAAAGGGTTCCAGGGGTGATCCAGGAAATTACAGACCATTGCCCCTGTGTGCACAACGCACCGCAGTGGGTTCCCCACCCCAGCAAGGAGGCATCCGTAGTCAGCACTATCTCATGCTGCGGGATCTGGAAGGGCAACCCCCCGGAGGAGGTTGCGGCAGTTTTGCCTCCAGCCCAGGAACAGGCGAAGGCTGTGGGAGACCTTTACAGGATCCCTGAGGTGGCCGACGGATGGGCTCCAATGTGCGCTGAGGCACCACTGAGCTGTTCACATGTGCAGGTGGGTGTGGTAAACCACATGGACAGTAGAGGCCATGTGGCCCAGGAGGCGCAGCATAGTTCGGGCGCTCTGGACTTTGGCTGCCAGGGCTCGGAGGCGGTCAGTGCGATCCACCAGCAGCCAAGGTAGGGTAGGCCCTTCCTTGGAAAGAAAGACTTTTTGGTTTGTTGCTTCTTCCGAGGGAGGGTGGAGGTCTTGCGTGAGAGAGATAGGTTTGGGTGATGAATTCCGTCTCTATTTTCGTGGCCTTGTCCTCCATCAGCTTCCCAAAGAGCTGCTCACCGAGGCAGGTACATCCAGGAATGTCTCCTGTACCCACTGCTCCAAATCAGAGGACTGGAGCCATGCCTGGCGACGGGCCCCGATGCCTGCGGCCGCCACTCGAGCCAAGGACTCAAAACCATCATAGACGGCATGGGAGAGGTATTTTGAGCAGTCCACGACAGACATCAGCAGGGTACTGAACCTATTGAGGGGTTTGTCCTTGAGGCCCGCGGAGAAACCTCAGAGCTCCTTGGCCAAGTCACGCAAGAACATGCCCATGTATAACTGATATGCCGGAATACGGCAGGAGAGCAAGGACCCCTGGTAGGCTTTGCGGCCTAGGGCGTTGAGGGCTCTCGACTCCCAGCCCGGGGAGACTGAAGAGTGCAACTTTGGGCTCTTTTGCTTTCTCATGGCAGACTCTACCACCATGGAAGTGTGGGGGAGTTGTTTTTTTCTGAACCCAGGGCTGTGCTGCACCTTGTACATGGTGTCAAGGCGCTTGCTCATGATGGGCACTGAGGCCGGCGCCTCCCACATGCGGAGCAGCACCCTGGACAGGTTGGGGGGAACTGGGACAGTAAGAAACTCCCTGTCCTCACTTAATTTATTATTTAACTAAGCTTATATACCGCTTTTCTACCAGTCAAAGCGGTGTACATTCAGGTACTGTATCTATATTTTTTCCTTGTCCCCTTGTTTTTGTACCTAAGGCAATGGAGGGTCAAGTGGCTTTCCCAAGGCCACAAGGAACACCTGCTGGACAAGAAACCCCAGTCCAGCCCAAGGTGCTGTCTTCTACTTTAATAACAATGATACAAACAACCATCATTACCAGATACTTTGAGCAGGGTGAAGGGGAGGGGAAGGAACAAGCATTGTGGAACCTGTGTCTTTTGGGAAAACTGCTAGGTACATATGACCTAGATTGGCCACTGTTGGAAACAGGATACTGGGCTTGATGGACCTTGGTCTGACCCAGTATGGCATATCTTATGTTCTTATGTAAGGGGGCAGCTTTAGAGAGCAGATTAGATCTAGCTTTGATCTGCATTGTGCTCTTCTCACTCTCTAGCCTCCTCCTTCTCCTATTTTATAATTGTCCTTTTTCACTCTTTCAGCCTTGGCCAAATAGACTGCTATTCTGCCTTCTGGAGCGTGAGGTCCCCTGAAGAAGGGCAGAGGACCCTGCCTGCAATACCTTGTACTCTTGTCTCTACAACTCTCTGGGAAGAAGCAGAAAATAAAAATTGTGTTTTAGTTTGTAAATTAAGGGTGTACCTGAATGTAACTTGCCTTGAACTTCCGAGAAAAGGTGCGAGATAAATCCAATTTCCTAGTTATTAAGACAGTCTAAGTGACAACCAGTGCTTATCCCTGGGGATAAGCAGCATGGAACTGGCTACTAGGGCCATTCCGAGGGCTGTGCGAGCCAAGCAGCTGCACAGGGTGAAAATACAGAAAGGGCGCTGATAGTATCACACGGCTTCCAGGAAGCTCAAAAATAGTGAGTTACTACACGTGGTTGAGGGGGGGGGGGGGACCAGATTCGTTGGTTGCACAGGGCACATTTCTAGCTTAGTATGGTCCTGCTGGCTACTTTTGAGAAATGTCAGGCACTTGTGACCTGGATTGGCCAAGCTTGGAAACAGGACATGGTCATAATGGCAGTTCTTATGTCTCCTCCTTTCCCTTTCCTGGGTACTTTGGTTGTCCTTTCCTGAAGGGTTTAGCTTCCTATGATGGTAAGTGTGTGTGTATTGTGATGCAGCGGGGGCTGAGGAGAGCCCTGATGAGAGAAATGAAACTGTTTTACACAGAGGAAAAGATGTGCACAGAGTGCAATGTTCACAGGGACCAGCTAGAGGGAGCAGGAGTGCAGTCAGAAAGACTGGAGTGCCACGCCCAGCTGGTCAGGAGCACATGACAAACAATTCACATGCCTCAAGGAGAGGAATTCTTTATAAGGAAGAACTGCCTCAAGCTAAGAAAGGAGGATCAGGTCGCATCTAGGAGAGAGGATTGGGTCAAGCTGGAAGAGAATCGTCTCAAGCCAGAGAAGGACCTAACAGAGAATCTCCAGGAACTAACAGGAAGCCACAAGGAGCCAAGGAAGGACCGGCTCAGGTTGGTGAGAAAGCCGTTGGCTGGCAGAGGAGAAAGCCTTACATTGATTGCAAGCAAGAAGCAAGTGGGAATCAGCTGGGAAGGAAAAGCCAGGCTGAGCAAGGAAGCCAGGATTTGGGCTGTTGCAGGAGCAGGCACTTACCAGGAGAGCTGTTCCCACGGTTGAAAGCGAAAGCAAACTTTCAGAGAAAGGATTGGCACGAAGCTTCTGAGTGGAGGAAGCAAGCCAAAGGAGAAAACCTTTCATCACCAGGCTGCTGCAATAAAAGGTATGGAAAATATATGCCTAAGAAGAATGCTGTGAAGGATAAAGGTTTATATAATGCTGATATAAAACCTCCAAGAAGAAGGGATACTTGTAAGCTCAATATAGCACAGGGCCGACGCCCTAGGTTAGGCCCAGAACATTGGGACTTGCTAGAGCAAATATATAAAACCCCTGAATATGGTTTGCATGAAACCAGGGACACTGAATCAGAGGTATCGGATTGTGAGCAAATGCAAGTGGATCCCATAGAAGATGTATCTGACCATGACATGGATTGTACATTGTGTATTTCAGGAAGTCTAGAAGCTCTGCCAGGCTTATGATCTGTTCAAAGTACCAACAGAGCATTCTGGATTTGTTTAAGCATTTCCATTCCTGTAATGTATGATAGTTTTGTTTGAAAAGCCTAAGTTTGTTATTCTACCTGAAGTAAGGACTTTTGCTTTAACGTTGT
This sequence comes from Ichthyophis bannanicus, assembly GCA_033557465.1. Classification (NCBI taxonomy): domain Eukaryota; kingdom Metazoa; phylum Chordata; class Amphibia; order Gymnophiona; family Ichthyophiidae; genus Ichthyophis; species Ichthyophis bannanicus. Next base: position 417,344,626 of record CM066037.1, read on the forward strand.
AACCCAATATTTTTGAACCTCAGCAAAGACGGGAAATAAAAGCCTTATTTTTCCCACCACTCTGCTTAAGTATCTCATTAAAGATTTGGAGCTTCCGAGAAACTACAAAGACCAAGAGCCATTTGGGCCTTGTAAAAGACTCTCAAATCTTAACTTTATATTTTGTGTCGCACCTGCCCTGGCATCCACTGGCCACCAGGGAAGTGTTGCTGACAGTATGTCTGAGAGCAGGGCAGAGCTTACCTTAAAAGTACTCTAGGAATGGGAGTTGGGTGGTGAGGTGTTGAGGAGAAGGGAGAGTATGAGCTTCTCTGATCATGGACATCATAAAACAAAATAATAATAAACAATGGAATAAAATATCACTCCTATATATCAATAACAAATACAAAAAAATCATTCCCCCAACCACACTCTCCCACTCCATTCACCTAACCATGGCCTACCACTTACTCCTCCAACCCTCTGAAGGATGCCAGAGGCAGATACGCTGTGACTTGGTAAAGGGAGCAGCTCCTCCAGGTGGTGGTGAAGGAAATGCAGAGCTTCCAAGTTACCTAATTTCAGAAGGGAGACCTTTTTGTCCAGTCCTGTTTTTAAATTCACATCTCAAAAAAGTATGGTATTTGTGGTCCCTGTTTCTTCCCATTGAAATAAATGATGCAGGCCCTACAATGCATCAGGATAGGGTTGCCTAAAATCCAGGAATAGTCTAAAATCTCCCTCTTGGAGCTGGGTAACTTGGCAGTTCTGGGAACATCACCTCTCTGTAGGTGGGACTTTCCTGTGTAGCAGTATCATGTATGTGTAGTCAAACTCTGGAATTTGTTACCGGAGGATGTAGTAAAGGCTGTTAGTGTAGCTGGGTTTAAAAAAGGTTTGGACAAGTTCCTGGAGGAAAGGTCCATCAACCATTATTAAGAAGGAACCCAGGATATCAATGCTTGACCTAGTACAAGCATTGCAGAACCTGTGTCTTTTTTTTTTTTTGAAACTTTTATTTTCATTTTGCAACAAACAAAGAAACAACACACCAAAAAAGACAAAACAAGTATACAATAAGGAAAAGTAAACCCATTACCCCCCACCCCGGTGCTTCTTCTCTACCCGTTTGTATCAGCATGTGAGCGCTTCCAGTTAACAGTGATTACACATCAAACAATCAAAAAATATCCATAATACAGCATGATCATGAGACAGAGATATATACAAAGTTAGACAGTCAGATGAGAGCATTTAGCAAAATGTACATATTCATTGAACATCTTCCATTAAGACCAATAAGAAGGAGTCTGAACGGAGGAAGCACACAGACGAGGTATTTGTTCATATTTACTGTAGAGACAGGCATGATTCCACCATTCATTGAGGCTCAGATGGGAACTAATTTCCCAGTATTACTCAATGAGGGAAACAGCAATGCCAAGCATAAAGTTCAAAAGGAGATAAGCCATTTCTTGGGAGAGAGGGGATCCCCGCAACTGGGCGAAGTCCCACTATCCTCCGAGAAAGGGACTCCTGAGAGTGCAATATAGACTAAATACGACCCCAGACCCGACGCCAGTTATACTGTAGTGCGGGATATTCATGCATAACATGAAATGAAGTAATAAACCAATGGCCACAGGACGTGTCCAGCAACCATTACCCTGAGTAGTGTTCCATATGTCTAAACTGTGAGGAGTGTAAAAACACCGGTGGGCTAGAAAGAAGAGGGTCTGAGTGAGTGAGGCGGGTCGGAACCCGTGTCCCTCTGCTCCAGATAAGGCTCCATTGCTCCGAGGTTAAAGTCACATGCAATTCTCTCTCCCATACTTTCTGCGCTATAGAGGTATCTCTAGTGATAGCATTACATAAGGTTTAGTAAAATTGGATGCTACACCCGGTAAACTACCGAGAGATCGGAAGTTTCCAATCAACCTTATGCAGAGAGTGCCGATGGCGGGAGTACTCTAGTGTTCCGAATGCAATACTGAAGTTACACTGACCAGAGTCGGGAGTCGAAAGGTTGCATAGGAATATTAAAGGCACCTAAAGTGTCGAAGAACATTGGTGGATAGTGGGAATCTAATGGGAGAGTCATACCAGGGAGTAAGGTAAGAGGAATCGGTGAGCAAAGGCCCGCTACTATATCTAGCCACACAAGTCTGCTCGGTACTGGAGCTTCCAACCAACAAGCACCTTGTTTGAGAAGAAAAGATTGAGGGAGCACTTGAATAAAATCGCCACCAAGTATTAATGGAGCATTAGCGGAGGCCGAGGCCAACTGCGCAAAACTTGCATAGTGAGCAGGGTTGTCCACATTCGGGACATAGTGCAAATACACGTGAATTCACTATCTCCAACCTCAAGGTGTACACGGGCCCATCTACCCTCCATGTCAGCGCTAATATCAGGTACAGTAGCGTGCAAAAACTTCTTGACCAGAATGACTATCCCGTACCATTTGGAAACGGTGGGAGAGTAGGCAGCTACCATGTGAGGCCTAGCATTGAGTTTCAGTGTTTCAGCAGAGTGTAATGCGTTTCCTGAAGAAACACCTAATCAACGTGCTCGTGGCTAAGATAGCTAAGGATTTTCTTTCTGCTGAGTGGACCAGCAATGCCTTGTACGATGAATAATAAGATTTTACATGAGGCCATTCAGAAAAGTTAAAATTCTGAGCATGATAGCACACATAATTTCACTGTGTCCCTCAAACTGACTGTATCTGGCTGTACACATGACATAGGAAAATAAGCTAATATAATACAATGAAGCGCCCCACATTAACAAAGATAACCGCAGTACGGTAGAGGAGAAGCAAAACCCCAAAATTACTGGCGACCATGTGTCTGCGGGGAGAAACCCCAGAGAAGGCCGAAATTGAAAAAACATATAACCTGTAGGACTGTGCGTGCTCCGAATCCGACCGAGGCACACATCATGAAGGGATAGGAGACCAAAGACAAAAGTCATACAGAGAAAGAAAGAAAGTCCAGGCTATTTCTGTGCTGGGCTATGACCGCCGCATCGGGCCCTTCAAAATGGCGGACAGAGCCGGCAGATAAGAGTCCAAACTGTGGGATTAGCGCATCTGTTCTGCTTCTTTGGAGTCCAAAAATGTTGATAATAGATCAGGATCCTCGAACGTCCTGGTCTGGTTATGGAGAGTCACTCGGAGCTTCGCTGGATACAACAGGCCAAAGCGAGCCTGTAGCTGTTGAAGTCGAGGGCGAAGAGCAAGGAGTTTCTTCCGACGGTCAACGGTAGGCTTTGCCAAATCAGGAAAGAAGGAGACCTTACGACCTTCATATTCCAAATGATGATTCGCTCGGGCAGCATGTAAAATTTGTTCCACTTGTTGATATCGTAGCAAGCTAAAGATAATAGGCCGGGGGGTCGTGCGGTTGAGCGCCATGCGGGCAGGAACACGGTGTGCTCGATCGATTTCCAGTTCTCTGTGAAAAGTAATCTTCAGCAAGGAGGGAAGAGTTTTGAGCAAGAATTCTCTTATATCTCCTGCTTCCACTCCCTCCGGCATTCCAAGGAGCCTCACATTGTTGCGACGGGCGCGATTATTGCTATCTTCCAACTCCTTTTGAAGATTCTGTATCTGGCGCTCAGCCTCGTCCAGTTTGCCCAAGCGCACCTCGTGCGAGTCGAGGACCCCCGCCATATTGTCCTGCCGTAATGAAAGACCTTCAAGTCGGTCTTGGAGCACTCCAAAGTCTTCTCGCATGGCTCGAAGCGCTTCTCCATTAGACTGCACCAATTCCTTCACGCTGCGTATTTCCTCCAAAATCTCCAGGTGCATTGCGGGGTTTTCACGAAATGGAACCATCTTCTGCGGGGAGGATACCTCCGTTTTGGAGCGTTTTCCGTGAGAAGAAGAAGGAGACCCGAAGTCCAAGCGCGCTGGTTTGTGGGCCGCCATCCCCCCCGAGGTGCCCCGGTCAGCTCGGAGCAAAATAGTAAATTTATATAGGTATTAAGTCAGGATTCTGAGTAGGCCTCTCGGGAGCTTCAACGCAAAGCGTCCTACCCGCTGGACATCAGGCTCCGCCCCCCCAGAACCTGTGTCTTTTAGGGAAACTGCTAGGTACGTATGACCTAGATTGGCCACTGCTGGAAACAGGATACTGGGCTTGATGGACCTTGGTCTGACCCAGTATGGCATATCTTATGTTCTTATGTTATACCTGCCCCTTAAAGACACAGGCGTGGACCAACAGCAATTATATTTCATAATCCTAATACTACTGACCATGCAACTTTAAAGAGGTGGCTAATATCTGTCCCACTTAGAAAAGTGCCAGTGAGACAAAAATGTACCCCCTTCAGCTTGGTACCCCCAAGTATGTGTCTTCATGGCTTAGTAGGAAATTTCAGCCTGTTGAAGTGCTGGGTGTGACTACAGGAAGGCAAGTGGCTTTGGGAGAGGAGGTGCCAGTAGTGTGCAATTGTGAATGTCAACAAGTGCTATAAATGTGTGTATTAGTAGAGGGATTCAAAGGAAGTCCTTCAAAATAGAGTACTGCCTGAGCTATGAGCCAGACACAGAAAGAATAAAAGATCCTCCTCTATAAGAAAGAAGGCAACAAAGAGACGTGATACAAACATTCACATCAGAGGGTAGCATTTTCCATAGAATGGAAAGCTGAAGGACAAAGGTTCATGCTATGAAGCTGAAGGTAGAGAATGTGAGGAAATGCTTTGTCATGGTGAGGATAATGGGACCCTGAACAGACTTCCAGTAGAGCTTATGAGTGCCAAAGTAGTGGCAAAATTTAAGCATGCATAGGAATAGACACCAGGAGACCTTAGTGGTCTAGGCAATGAGAAGACTACAAATTGAATAAGATTTGTGACAACACAGCAAAAATGCAATGCAATGTGTGCCTTTGAGTCAATGCTGACTCCTGGTGACCCAGCATCTTTTGGATTTTCTTAGCAGTGTGACCAGAAGTAGATTGCCAGGCCTTTCTTCTGAAGGAATGGAGGGTAAGGTGATTTGCCGAAGACCACAAGGAGTGCTAGTGAGAATTGAATGCAGGTATCTTGCTTATCAAGCCAGTCCTCTAACCATTAAGCTACGCCTCCACTCCAGGCACTTTTTGACTCTTTGCAACTTGTTCCATGTACATTATGTTCAATTGTTCTATGTAAACCACCTTGACACGTTGAAAGACGGTATATAAAACCAGATAAATAAATAAATGGGCAGACAGAGTAGATCAGGTGGGTTTTTTCTGGTGACGCTATTTTTTTTTTCTTCTTGAATGTTTATCTTCTTTCATGACAGATATTCAGAAAAATCCATGTGACCAGGGTGTCACTAAAGCTTCCTTCCCACCCTCCTATTCCAATCCTGGGGTGCAAACGGGGGAAGGTTTGGATCCTGGAAACACCGTGGAAGTTTGTCTGGGAGATTTGTAAGAGAACAGCAGGAGCCAACAGAGAAAGACTGGAAGGTGCCTTACTGGGAGTATAAATACCCAAACTTTAGAAGGTGAAAAATCATTTTAGCCCTCCACCTCACCTCCCTGGAGAGAGAAAAGAGTAGAAGGAACACTGTAAGGAGTCTGGTAGAGGCAAGCCTCAGGGGGTTGTCCTATCATCGGAGAGACTGCCATCACTACCTGTGAAGCAGCTTGCAGGCATCACTAAGGGACGCCCATCACAGACATTTCAGTTTCTACCAAACTGACCTAAAATTGCTGAACTAGCAAGAACCAGTGGAGTCTTCAGTAATAAGACGTCTGGAGGCAAATTAAACTATACAGGAGGAGGGAGACAGAGCACACAGCTGGGTAAGAATATGGGGGGGAACCTGCATGATAAATTCTTGCCACTACAAGAAAAGGACCTTGAACCAGCTAACACAGCTAAGGACCTTCAGGATACCATAGTAAGTGAAGTTCTAAGCACTGAAGAGAGTGATGTGGAGAGGAAACCACAAAATCTACCTCGTGCCAAGGGATTAGGACTGTTGAACTAAGCTGTTAACTGAAATGTGTACCTTCCTCATCTAGACTTTTCTACCCACATCTTGAATTGTTACAAAAGAGTTGCTTTGATCTCATTAGGTTCCAATAAAATGAGAGATCTGTTGCATTAACTTGGAGTGGAGTGAGTGGTTTGACTGAGCCCCACATCTAAGAGGGGTTTTGATGCAATACTGCTGTTGGCCTACGGTACCAGTAGCTGCTTAGTGGTTTTCTGGCTTTGAGTACTCAAAACTCAAACAAAAAAACCCTTCCAATTTTATGATGTGCAGGCAGGAATCTTCCCCTCCCCCCACCTTACATCTACTTGATGACATTATTTGCCAAAAGGAGTCCTAAAAAACTAAGGATGACTTGGTTCCAATATGCATAATTTAAACAAAATGTGCAAAATTAATTTTTGATTTTATTTTATTGGGGGAAGAGGGTGCTGACACTTTCCTCCTGCTTATTTGGGCTTTCAGCTCAGTCAGAAACAGGGTTGGGATCTGCTGCTACTATTACTACTAGTCATTTGTATAGCGCTACAAGGCATACGCAGCACTGTACATAAAGACGTAAGACGCAATCCCGCTCATCACAGCTTACAATCTAATCAAGATGAAAAAACATTGCAAAACTAGGGGCTAGAGCAGAGGTTCCCAGCTCCAGTCCTGGAAGGCCAAACACCATTCAGGTTTTCAGGCTGTCCCTAATAAATATGCATGAGATGCATTTGCATGCACTGCCCCCATTGTATTCAAATGTATTTCATGCATATTCATTAGGGACAGCCTGAAAACCTGAATGGTGTTTGGCCCTCCAGGACTGGAGGTGGGAACCTCTGGGCTAGAGTATGGTACGATACGCATAAGTACTGAACAAGAGAACTAGGGGAATCAGGATCCAAAATCAGCCTCAAAGAGGTGGGGTTTTTAGCCTGGATTTGAATAGCTTAGTGCATTGACTCAGGTAGTTTATTCCGGGCATATGGGACAGCAAGGCAGAATGAACGAAATCTGGAGTTGGCAGTGGCACAGATAAAAGTGATATGCCATAGGAGAGGCGTTCCTGAGGAGGAGTGTAGAGTGAGATAAGGTAGTGAACAGCCACAGAATGAATGCACTTGTAGGTCAGAAAGAGAAGTTTGAACTGGATGTGGAAACGGATGGGGAGCCAGTGAAGTGACTTGAGAAAAGGGATTAGATGAGCATAGCGACACTGGCAGAAGATAAGCTGTGTAGCTGAGTTTTGAATAGACTGAAGGGGAGAAAGATGATTCAGAGGGAGACCAGTGAGGAGCAGGTTACAATAGTCAAGACCAGAGTGAATGGATGAGGATCTTAGTAGTGTGTATAGAAAGCAAGGGACAAATTTTGCCAATGTTATAGAGAAGCGACAAGTTTTAGCTACCTGTTGGATATGTGCAGAGAAAGAAAGAATAGAGTCAAAGATAACCCCAAGGGCGCAAGCTGAGGAAACAGGGAGGAGTGTAGTGTCATCCACAGAAATAGAGAAGGGAGGAAGAAGGGAGGTGGGTTTAGGGGAAAGATAAGGAGTTCAGTTTAGGCCAAGTTCAGTTTCAGACGGCAGTGAGACATCCAGGCAGCAATGTTGGATAAGTAGGCAGAAATCCAGGCCTGGATTCCTGGAGAGATTTCAGGTGCAGAGGGGTAGATCTGAGAGTTGTCAACATAAAGATGGTACTGAAAACCATGGGAAGAAATAAGTGCACCAAGGGACTGAGTGTAAAGACAGAAAAGGAGAGGTCCCAAGACAGAGCCCTGAGGAACACCAACTGAAAGCGGGATGGCAGTAGAAGAGGATCCACCAGAACATACACTAAAAGTACACTAAAAGAGATAAGAAAAAACCCCAGGACAGAACAGAGCCCCTAAATCCAAAAGAGGACAGGGTATCGAGGAGATGGTGGTGATCAAGTGTCAAAGACAGCAGAAAGGTCAAGAAGGATGAGAATCGAGTAAAGGCCTTTGGATATGGTGAGGAACAAGTCGCTGGAAACTTTGACGAGAGCCATTTCTGTGGAATGTAGAGGATAAAAGCCAGATTGCAGTGGATCCAGAAGGGCTTGAGAGGAAAGAAAGTCAAGACAGCAGCGGTGAACTGCTTGTTCAAGTAATTTTGAATCAAAGGGGAGGAAAGAAATCTGGTAGTTTAAGCCTTCATTTCCAACTACCTGGAAATTCTATCCCCTAACTTACATTTGCTCCAAGCTCGCTTAGGGGCATGTTTACTAAATTGTGCTAATTTAGCTTGTGATTGGGCCACAAATCTTGCACAGCGGTCCATACTAACCTTAGGGGGGGGGCGGGTGTGTCCATTCCCCATTTCTTTAGTTCATTGCAACTGTCTGTACTGCGTTAACCTGCAAGCAAGCACACTGAATGCCACCCACTGAGATAACGTTAAGTGCTCCCATGCTAATGGCAACAGCTACAGATAGAACACGCCAAAGATGTCTGCGTGAACCATGATGCACCATCAATGTCCTTATTCTATCCCAACCTGCCCAGTCCCTGCCCTATTGTGTGCTAACCAGTTAGCGTGGGTTTTTTAGCATAGGACACTGTGCTGGTAGAGCCAGTCATTTAGCGGCAGTTCTTGGTTCCTGATCAGGGGCCATACCCCAGAGTTCCTTTTTGAAGTCTGTAATCAATCGTAAACGCTAAATCTAGCCACTAGATGTCACTATTTTCTAAGAGCTTTCAGTGCTGTCTCAGCAGCATCCCAGTCTTTGCTGACTTGGAAGACCTGATCCAGGAATTAAACTCAGGTTTTCTGCACAGTGGCTACTAGAAAACTGAGCCATCAGACTGACCCTATTTTTAGTTGCATTTCACCCAGTGATAGCACCTATTGGGGAGGGTTTATCCATGTCTTTGTCTCTGTCTGTCCATATGCATATTTGTTTGTGCCTGCATAAACAAACCTATATGTTCCAAAGGGAACTTCTGCAGACTGCAGTCAAAAATGGTGGAAGCTGTCAATAGGGACTCCAACAAGACAGAACAATGTAGCATGGCTAAGTCTGTAGTTGTAAACGGTTATGGATGCTGGTGGGGACCCCATCCCCTTCAGGCAGAAGAATGGAGCATGGATTTGGCTGCTGTGTGGTAGTCTGAGGATCCCATGTAAGTAAAATAAAAAAAAAAAAGTTAAAAGCTAGGGAAAGGAAGTCAAGAGGAGGAAGGGCAGTGGGCCAGAGTGGAAGGGGGTGAAATGGGAAGGACGGGGAGCAGGACAGAAAGAGAGAGTGGGAGAGGGGAATGGAGAAAAAATGCAAGAGGGTGGGAGGTTGACAACTCCAAATGCATGGAGGTGAGCCAAAGTGAGTCAAAATGACTGGATGCCAAGAAGACCATACTATACACCTCCACCCCCACTTATGCATGTGGACACCCACACCTACCTCCCCTACAAATGCACAACCACAGCCCTACCCCCTACGCACAAGTATAGTGCACAAGTGGTAGAGTGTATTTATTTCTATTATCAGTGTGTGCATTGGGGGAGGGGGTAAAGGGCTGTATCTGTATGTAGAGAGGGTAAGGATTCTGTGCGTGTATGTGTATGTTCGCACATGCATGCATGATTAAGTGGTACATGCAGGGATGGGGTGTGTGTGTGTGTATTGCCTTGGTGGAGGGGCATGCATGCACCAGCCTGGGGTGGGGGTATTTATGCTTGCTATGTGTGTGTGTGGGGTTGATGGGTGTGTTTGCATGTGTATGGGGGTTGTACACACACACACACACACGAATGTGCATATATGTGTGTACTCTCCATGCATACACTAACACACCCATCCATCCCCCACACATGCACATACCAGACATACACACACACACCCCAGACCAGTGCACCTGCCCCCCCCCAAGGCACTGACACATATTCATTTATTTATTTATGTGTTCTTTTATACCTTTTTATCAAAAATCAAAGCGGTTTACAGGGAACAAGTAAAAGTTTACAAGTAACAATGAACAAATGCAATAACTTGAAGCTATACAGAGACACCCATCCCCCGGTGTGTGAACAGACACACACACACTCCATCCTCCTGGCATATGCACACACATGCACCCCCTCCCATACATGCACACACACACACACGCCACTAAACGCATGCACACACATCCCATCCCTGTATACAGGGGAGGTTCTATCATTAGGCTGAGTGAGGCGATCGCCTCAGGCGGAAAAGTTTTGAGAGCGGCAAAAATGCTCCCAAAACCCCCTAGCAACGGCCGCCTCACTCTGCCTGTTCTTTAAAAATTAAAAAAAAGATATCAAAGTCTTTGTTGCGGCGACAGTAGCAACGTTAGTCCCCCTGCTGCTACCGCCGATTCAGACCCGACAAGGAGCAACTCCCGACAAAAAGAAACCGGCAAACCAAGGGTGGTTCTATAATTGAGCAAATTGCCTTGAGCCGCCCCTGTGGCAAACAGAAGTGCGGGCCTGTCGTGCGCTTTTAAGGCTCTGCTGGTCCCGCCTCTTCTTTGCATCAGAGGAGGCGGGGTTAGCATAGCCTTTCTAACATGCGGCAGAGCAGAAGATCCCACGCACGCATTTGTTTTTTTTTTTCTCTTATTTGAAAGTTGCCGCTGCTCTTGCAGACATCGAGGGAGACGTCAGCAGGCATTTGAGAGAAGCATGATGAGAGGTACTTTATGGACACCGGGAGAGGGACATAGAGGGAAATAACGGCCAAAAATATATGGAATGGGGGTGGGAGATGAATGTTGGACATGAGGTGAGTGGGGGTTAGAGGGTGGATGTTGGCCACAGGGAACTGGAAGGTAGATGTTGATCACAGGGTGAGGGGGCAGAGGGCAGATACTGGACATGGGGAGGGGAGCTAAAAGAGAAAGGGCAGATACTAGGCATTGGTGGGTGGGAGAAAATGAGAGAAGAGAAGCTGAGAACAGGGTAAGGGAGAGAGGAGGGATGGTGGATAAAGGGGATGGGGAGAGAAGGAAGATGCTGGGCATGTGGTGGAGAGCTAGGTGAGGAATAGGGAGAGAGGGGGAATAGTGTACATGGTGGCTTGGGGGGAGGTGCAGAACAGAGGAGAGAGGGGAAAGACAATGGCCAGGGGAGGAGAAAAGGGGAGAGATGATGGATACTGAATGAGGAAGAGAGAAAGGGAAGAGTCAGGGCTGGCCCAACCAAGCAAAGTAAGTGGTTGCTTAGGGGGGAGGGGTGCAGCAAAGAGCAGGGTATTTAAAGCTAAACAATAGATTTTGATAGCCAGGAGGGGTGTAAAGCTCAAGTGTTGCCTAGGGTGCCAGCTCTGGGGCTGACCCTGGGGAAAAAGAGGCTGTGGAAGGATAGAGAGACAGGGAATGAGAGGTAGATGCAGTAATGAGTGAGGTTTGAGGATGAATGGCAAGGAGGGAGTGTAAAATCTGAGTTGATAGAGAAAAAAATAAATGGAAGAAAGCTGAAAGGAAAAGATAAATGCCAGAGATACATGGAAAGTGAAGACGACAAGAGGGGAGAGAAATGGCAGATGGGCCGGAGACCCTAGAAAGTGTGTTAAGAGAAGACAGAAGAAAGCAGAAACCAGAGGCTGAGATCAACAAATTAGAGAATAAAATGGCCAGTCAACAAAGGTAGAAAAATGAATTTTATTTTCAGTTTAATGATTGAAATATGTCAGTCTTTAGAATTTACATGTTCTGTCTTTCTATTTTGCATTGTACAGAGGCATATGCATCTTTTTTTCCCTGGTATTGTACTGTATACGGGGGTGTAGCCAAGGACTGACCTGGGTGGATGATGGTCTCTCCAATTTGGCATAAGATCCATCCAGTCAGTGGCAGAAAAACACTTGAATGAGAGGATAACTGGAGGCAGTGCCAATATTCGCACTGTTTTTTGCCCACGTATGTTAATCCCAGGCCTCACCAAAAAATCAGTCTTAGCTACACCACTGATGCAGGAGCTGGTTTCTGGAGGTTCAGTTTCAGTTTTGTCTATGTACAACTGTTTTTAGTTTGTGATAGTTTATTTCCTACTCGGTGAGGCTCTATCCATATTCTGAGTGTGTGACTAAGGCCAGGTATTCCGTTAGCATGAGTTTCTAGGTAGGGATTGATAGTACTCTGGTTTGTTCGTTTTTCTCAATAGGTTTATGGATGTTCTAGGGTGTATTGCAATATTTATGGTGCTGCTTTTTTCTGGGTAAGGTTCCTGTGTTTTGGAAGTTGATGCTGTTATGGTGTGAAAGATTTTTCTCTATAGGTCCTAAGTAATTTTTGTAAAGTTTTGTATTACTTCACAATATGCCCACTATTGGTAAGGGTTTATAATAGCTGTTACTGAAATGACAACAGAATTAGAAATATTTTTGGTACATTGAGTTCTGTGGAAAATGTCCTAGCTTTGCCCTGCGCCTATTATTGGAAGAGGAGCTTTTTTGGATGTACACGTAGATATATATGTTCAAGAAGAAAAAGCGAGAAGCACAGTTTAAAACGCCAAATAAAATGAGTTATAATAATTTTATTTTGGTGTTATAAACTGTGCCGTGGTTCTTTTTTGTTTTTGTTTCTTTGATGTGTGACCACCTCTTACCTCCTTTGTCTTTTGCAGATTATATATTTACATTTAATACCATAGCTGTGCAATATCCAGGAGTCAGTTTTATATCAGATTCTCAGTCTACGTAATTAAACTGCTAAATTTTTGTTGCATATCTGAACATTATTGCAAAGTTGTGGTTTATTTTGTTTTTTGTTTGTGTTTTGTAAATTATTTAGGTTTGGAATATTTTGTTTTCTTTTTTCTTGGGGCAACCACCTAACTAATGTTCTGAGTGAGGGGACCCTCTATTCCTTGCTAGAGCTCTGAGGATACCCCTCCATTTTGGCTACTGGGGGGGGGGGGGGAGCGCCAGTTCATTTCTCGCCTCAGGCAGCATATTGCCTTGAGCCGCCCCTGCCTGTATACATATATAGATAGACAGCCCCTCACTTCAGTTTCCAGCCCCTCATGCACAACAGCATAAACAGTCTTTTGCTACCACCACCCCCTCCAAAAAAAACAGCATTTCACCACCGCTCCCCATAGCCCTTCACCCTTCCCCTCTCCTCCACACATACACACAGCCATTTCTGCACTTCTCACTCTGTCATGCACGCATGCGCACACATACATACACACACACACAGCCCTTCACCCTCCCCACATACAGACGCAGCCCTTTACACCTTCCTCCAACACACACACTGAGAAAAGGGACAAACACACAAAACTATTTATAGAGGAGCTCCACAGCCCCTAATACCCTAACGAGATAGACTTTGTCTCTTCACACAGTTCCCTCACAGACACGCAGGAGTCTGCGAATGGAGGAACGGAGTCACGCTATACTTGTGCGGTTTTCAATGGTCACTTTTGAAAACATTATGGTACATCATTAGCCATTTCATTTCAATATGTTTTTGCATACAAGTATAGGTTACCTCTGATCTTGCTTCACATTTGATATGACTAGTTTTATGGAACAACATTTGAGAAAAATGAAGCAAATATCATGATAACGATTTGATTGAATATAATATGTTTTAATATGATATGATACGAAGAAGAAACAGATTTTTAGGAGTAGTGGAGCACCATGAAAAAGATCCTTGTAGTTATGCTTTAGTGCAGAAAGAATTGTTAGCATTATACTTGCTTTACTGTAAAATTGTCGTCATTTGAGACTTAAAAACATGTAATCACAAAAATGCTTGTAAAATGCATGGTGTGACACACTTACTTACTTCTGCATGTACCCATCGGTGATCATGGTAAGGTTCATCTGCATAACATTCTGAAATTCCGTTTCATTGCAACAGTATTTAAAGACTGTGTTGTTATGGTAACAGCAAAAAATGTAGGATTTATTGTCAGAAAGACGTGGGCAGTGAAAACCAAAGTGGTAGCGGTCCTTATGGTCTCTGTACGGCTCACAGACCCGAAAATGTGCAGAGAATGCTGTAGAAGGGAAAGAAAAAAAACGTACCTATAACTAACTGAAATGTGTGTGTTTTTATTAATTTAATTTAAGACTTGTATTCTGTCTTTTCAGGCCATCCATTGGTTCAAGGTGGATCACATCATACAATCATGAAAATAATTAGTCAACCTGTCATAAAATGACATTAATATAAATTAATCTCAAACCTAAACTGGTAAAAACCAGTAATAAAATTACAGAAACAATGTAGCCAATCACATACAACTGTACTAACCTAACGCACCATCCCATAAGGGCTAATACTGGAACTAACTCCCCCTTCCAGTTTCCGTTGAAGGAAGCCTTAACAGGCCCTTTCTGAGCAATCAATAAAAACAGAAGAATAGATAAAAGCATAAATCAGTCTGAGGAAGTGCTGATGTAGGAGTTGCCTCTTTTGATGAGTAAACTGGACTTGTTAGGTTTGGCTTTCTAGGAAACTGCTTGTGTCTAAAAACTTGTGGAGAAGAAAGATTGTAGATTGACATGATTAATTCTGTTTGTGTTTGGAAGCTAAAAGGGTAATTAAATTAAAAGTCTTTATCTATGTTTAGAAGTTAGAAGGGAACAGTCATTGGGGCCTAGATTAAACTGCAAAGTCTCTGTGGTAACTATTAGAGCATTCCTAGCATTTCCCCATACAGTTATCCCTCTAAAAGCTTTACAGAGAAGAAGAGAACACCGCCTTGCTCTCCTAATAATCTTTATTCCTTCCAGAAAGCATGCCAGTAAATAGAGCCGCCTTTTTCCTAGCTGCCACACTGCTGCACATCTAAGTTTGCAAAATGGCAGGGCAAGATGCATATGTGGCAAGAAATACATGTGTGCATTCTGAAATCGCATCGCAGACACGTCTCTGGTCCCAGACCCGCCCCATCCATATCTGACACGTGCAAATGTCTAACATCGGTCCAAAACCTGCACGTGTCTGACCCATTCTTCATGTCCCCGTTTCTTTTTCTCTTGCCAAAGATGTGTATCTTTTAGGGTGGGGACAAGTCTGCCCCTTCCACAGAGTCTTGGACATTTTTACATGGACGTCCCAGACTACCCTTAAATGGCCTTTCTAAAATGTACCTTTTAATATCTGGTATTTAGTTATAAAATATATAAACTGCTATGATATTAAATTCTTATTTTTGAATGATGATATAACATGCATAAATAAAGAAATAAAACTATTGATTATTACTCCTAGGAACTAAACTGAATCACTTATTACTACTTATCTATATAGTGCTACTAGGCATATACACATACAGATGAAAGACAGTCCCTGTTCCACAGATCTTGCAAACAGAACAAACGGAACTTGGGAACTCTTAAGGGAAATGATTAAAATACACATTTATTTATTTAACATTTTTTTATATACCGTTTTTCTTCAATTCAAAACGGAAACCACGGCTGTCTGGGCCAGCAAGGGGCCACCAGGATCATGGAGGCTTTGTCTCGGAGAACCTTGAAAAGAGTTCGAGAGACTAGCGGGATGGGAGGAAAAGCATACAGAAGGCTCTCCGACCATGAGAGTAGAAAAGCGTCTGCCGCAACTCGAAGGGGATGTGGCTGACGAGAGCAGAAGCGAGGAAGTTGCCGGTTGTGAGGACTGGCAAAGAGATCCATCGTGGGGAGGCCCCACTTTAGAAAGAGCTTCTGAACTACCAAGGGATCCAGGCGCCACTCGTGCGGCTGGAGGATCCTGCTGAGTTTGTCCGCCAGGCAATTTTCTTGGCCTGGGAGATAAACTGCCTTGAGAAGAACGCCGTGACTGACGGCCCAAGAGCAGAGCTTCTGTGCTTCCCGACAGAGAAGGAAGGAGCCCGTGCCCCCCTGTTTGTTCACGTAGAACATGGCAACTTGATTGTCCGTCTGGACAAGGACGGACTGGTGAGAGGTCAGGTGGGAGAAAGCCTTGAGAGCCAGGCGGATCGCTCTGAGCTCCAGGAAGTTGATCTGCTGAGCAGACTCCCACGTGGTCCAGAGGCCCTGAGTACGTGCCCCTTGACAATGTGCTCCCCAACCCAGGAGGGACGCATCTGTCGTCAGCACCTGGGCCGGCTGAGGTGACTGAAAAGGCATGCCGAGTACCAGGTTCGGCCGATGAAGCCACCACTGGAGAGACGAGGCCAGCGGCTCGGAGATGCGCACTAGGTCTGCTAGGCCGCCTGTGGCTTGGTGCCACTGCTTGCGAAGACACCATTGAGCAGGCCACATATTCAGGCGGGCATTGGGGGTCACATGGACGGTGGAAGCCATATGGCCGAGCAGTCTCAGGAAGCGCCTGGCGGAGACCAGGGACTGGCTGCGAAAACGGTCGGCTAGGTCCATGAGCCGTTGAGCCCTTTCGAGAGGCAGGAAAGCTCGCGCCTGAGGAGTGTGCAGTCTTGCGCCGATGAACTCGAGATCCTGTGAGGGGAGCAAAGTGGACTTTGCGAAGTTTATGACAAAGCCCAAGTACTGCAGAAGAGTCACCGTGCGGCGTGTGGCGTTGGTGACCTCCGGAGCGGACGCTGCTCTGATGAGCCAGTCGTCGAGGTACGGGAAGACATAGAGGCCGTGAAGCCGGAGATGGGCCGCCACCACCGCGAGACATTTTGTGAAGACTCGCGGTGCGGAGGACAGGCCAAAGGGCAGTACCCTGTACTGGTAATGATTTCCTGCCACCACAAACCTTAGGTATTGGCGGTGGCTTGGGTGGATGAGGATGTGCGTGTAGGCATCCTTTAGATCCAAGGAGCATAGCCAATCTCCCTGCTGGAGGTAGGGCAGAAGGATTCCAAGGGTAAGCATCTTGAACTTTTCCCGCACGAGGAACCTGTTGAGGTTGCGCAAGTCCAGGATGGGTCTGAGGCCTCCTGTCCTTTTTGGTACTAGAAAAATACCTGGAATAAAAGCCTTGACCTCTCAGGTGGTGGGGCACCGGTTCCACCGCCTGTTCCTGTAGAAGACCTGCTAACTCCTGAAGGAGTAAGTCCCTGTGCAGAGGGAGTCGTGGAGGTTCTCCCGGGAAATAGGAGGGAGGGACCTGGTGGAAGTGGAGAAGATAGCCTTCTCTTACGACTTGAAGCACCCAGGCATCTGAACTGATGTTGGCCTTCCGTCGATGGTCCCCGGAGGGAGAACCCCTGTCGGAGGAACTCCGGCGACGGTCAGAGCTGGAACCTCTGGACGCCGAGGCTTCCGACGAGGTCCGGGTACGGCTGGGGTCAGCGAAGATCCTATCCCGCTGATGCCGCCGACTTCTCAACGCTTTGGAGGACATTTTGCCACAGGCCCCACAGATCATTTCTTCATGATCCGGGCCCAGGCAGCGGAGGCAATTATCGTGTGTGTCAGTTAGTGACATATTTCGGTCACACTGACCACACCACTTGAAACCACTGGCAGCCATCGGGGGAAAAAGGGCCCCTGCGAGGTCAAAAGACCGGGCCGCCAGTGAAAAAACCGAAAACGAAACTGACTAAATCAGAAAAACCGAAAAAAGAAGAAGAGGACTCGTGACTGGCGTCGCGAGTCCGGGCGGGAAGAAAACCGGCGTCGAACCGAAGGAAAAAAGAGAATATTACGAATAAAATCAACTTTTTCGCGGGGACACGACGGGTACGTCTGTAGGGCTCCGCAGAAAAAAGAAGACTGGCTAAGATGGCACCCTTGGGCGGGAAGGCGACCGCGCATGCGCGCTGCAATTCCCAAAGGCTTTCTTTGCGCCGACGTCACCCATATGTGAGGACTGACTTCCTGCTTGGTCCTGGAGAAAGTCCAGTATCCTGTTTCCAACAGTGGCCAATCTAGGTCACAAGTATCTAGCAGTTTCCCCAAAAGACACAGATTCCACAATGCTTGTATTGGGTCAAGCAGTAATATCCTGGGTCCCTTCTAATAATGGTATATGGACCTTTCCTCCAGAAACTTGTCCAAACTTTTTTTTAAATCCAGCTACACTAACAGCTTTTACTACATCCTCCTGTAACTAATTCCAGAGTTCGACTACACGTTGAGTGAAAAAATATTTTCTCTTATTAGTCTTAAATAGGTTACCCTGTAGCTTCATTACATGTCCCCTAGTCTTTATATATTCTGATGACGTAAACAATTGATCTATGTTTACCCGTTCCACTCCATTCATTAATTTATAGATCTCAATCATATCTCCCCTCAGCTGTCTCTATTTCCAGGTTAAAGAGCCCTAACCTGTTCATAGGAGTATCCTTCCATCTCTTTTACCATTCTGGTGGCTCTTCTATGTACCTTTTTCTAATAATGCTATATCCTTTTTAAGATAGGTTCGACCAGAATTGCACACAATATTCAAGGTGCGGTCGCACCATGGAACGATACAGAGGCATTATAATATCCTTTATTTTATTCTCCATTCCTTTCCTTATGATACCTAGAATTCTATTTGCTCTCTTGGCCGCCGCTGCACACTGGGTGGAGGGTTTTAACATGTTATCCACAATGACACCTAAATCTTTTTCCTGGGTGGTGGTTCCTAATGTGGATCCTTGCATTATGTAACCATAGTTTGGGTTGTTCTTTCCTAGGTGCATAACTTTGGACTTGTCCACATTAAATTTCATCTGCCATTTGGATGCCCAGTCTTCCAATTTATCAAGATCCTCTTGCAATTTTCCACAATCCTCATGAGTTTTAACATTAAATACGGTTTTGTGTCATCAGCAAATTTGATAATCTTACTCGTTATTTCCATTTCCAGGTCATTTATGAATATGTTAAAAAGCATAGGACCCAGCACAGATCCCTGGGATACTCCACTATTCACCTTTCTTCATTGGGGAAATTGGCCATTTAGCCCTACCCTCTGCTTTCTATCTTTTAACCAGTTCCTTATCCACAATAGTACACTGCCTCCCATCCCATGACTTTTTAGTTTTGCCAAAAGTCTCTGATGAGGGACCTTGTCAAAGGCTTTTTGAAGGTCCATATACACTATATCAAATTGACTCACCTTTGTCTACCTGTTTATTCACACCTTCAAAAAAACATAACAGATTAGGAAGACAAGATCTTCCTTGTCTAAAGCCATGTTGGCTGTCTCCCATTAAGCCATGACTATCTACATGTTCAGTAATTTTGTTCTTTATGATGGTTTCTACCATTTTTCCCAGTACTAATGTCAGGCTCACCGGTCTGTGGTTTCCCGGATCACCCCTGGAACCCTTTTTAAAAACTGGTGTTACATTGTCCATCCTCCAATCTTCAGGTATTACAGATGATTTTAATGATAGTTCACAGATTACTAATAGTAGGTCTGCAATCTCATATTTCATTTCTTTCAACACCCTTGGATGCATACCATCCGGTCCAGGTGATTTGCTACTATTCAGTTTATCAAATAGTTGTAATACATTTTCCCGGCATATCAATATTTCTTACAATTCTTACACAGTATCACCTTTAAATACCACTTCAGTCATGGGTAACATCCCTACATCTTCTTCAATAAAGACTGAAGCAAAGAATTCATTCAGTCTCTCCGCTATGGCCTTGACCCCTCTTAGTGCCCCTTTTACCCCTCTATCATCTAATGGTCCAACTAAATCTCTCACAGATTTTTTGCTACGAATGTACTTGAAAAAGTTTTTATTACGCATTTTTCCTTCCACAGCAAGCTTCTTCTCAAATTCTCTCTTTGCCTGCCTTATTAATGCCTTGCATCTCACTTGCCAGTGCTTGTGCTTTTCCAGTTTTCGTCATTTGGTTCCTTTTTCCATTTCCTGAAAGATGCTTTTTTGGCAACAACAGCCTCTCTGACCTCATCTTTAAATCATGCTGTCAGTTTTTTGGACTTCCTTCCTCTTTTCTTAAAGCGTGGAATACAGCTGGTCTGGGCTTCCAAGATAGTATTTTTAAACACCCAAGCTTCATGTAAGTCTTTAATCTTTGCAACTGCTCCTTTTCGTTTTTTCTTAACTATTTTCGCTTTTTATCATAGTCTCCCTTTCGAAAATTAAAAGGTAGTACTGTGGATTTCCTTACCATCCCTTCTCCATTAATTAAATCGAACGCGATCATGCTATGATCACTATTGCTGAGTGGTCCCCAACACCCTTATCTCTTGCACCAGATCTGGTGTTCCACTAAGGACTAGGTCCAAAATGGCTTCCCCTCTGGTCGGTTCATGAACCAGCTGCTCCAAGAAGCAGTCATTTATTTCATCTAGAAACTTTATCTCCCTAGCATGTCCTGCCGTGACACTGACCCATTATTATTACTGTGCTGCAACTTTTGTTAACTAACCTGATTTCTTTGAGCATTTCATCATGCATTTATTCATTCTGGCCAGGCGGTCGATAGTACACCCCCACTGACATCGCCTTCCCCTTTTTAGAATTTCAATCGATAGAGATTCTATAGCAAATTTTGTTTCCTGCAAAACTTTAATCCATTGTGACTCAATGCCCTCTCTAACATAGAGCGCAACTCGTCCAGCAATTTGATCAGCTCTATCATTTATGCTATAGTTTATATACAGGTATCACAGTGTCCCACTGGTTGTCCTCCTTCCATCATGTCTCTGAGATACTAATCATATCTAACCTCTCATTTAGTGCTATGTATTTTAACTCTCCCATCTTATTTTTTAGACTTCTAGCATTTGCATACAAGCATTTTAGAGACTATTTTATTCATATTAATTAGGCTATTGGTAGGCAGGGATAATTTGGAATCTTCAAGTTCTGTCTTCTCCGTACACAAGTGCATTTGGGTTACTTTTGTCTTTGTTGGAATCTCTCTGCTGATATACCCTAACTTCATTCTTTTGGTAGTATCCTTCAAGGATATATTGTTCTGAACCATGCACTCCTGGACGACTGTCAGCTCTCGCCTATTATCTAGTTTAAAAGCTGCTCTGTCTCCTTTTTAAAGGTCAATGCTAGCAGCCTTGTTCCATCCCGGTTAAGGTGAAGCCCATCCCTTCAGAAGAGCCCCTTCTTTCCCCAGAATGTTCCCCAGTTCCTAACAGAACTAAAACCCTCATCATTGCACAATCATCTCATCCATGCATTGAGACTCCGGAGCTATGCCTGCCTTTTGGGTCCTGTGTGTGGAACAGGAAGCATTTCGGAGAATGCTACCCCTGGAAGTTCTGGATTTCAACTTCCTACCTAAAAGCCTAAATTTGGTCTCCAGAACCTCCCTACCTCATTTTCCTATGTCACTGGTACTGACATGTACCAAGACAGCAGACTCCTCCCCAGCACTATCTAAGACCTTGTTTAGGTGGCACATGAGGCCCGCTACCTTTGCACCAGGCAGGCATGTTACAGGCGATCCTCACATCCACCAGCCACCCAGCTATCTACATGCCTAATGATCAAATCACCAACTATATCAGCTGTCCTAACTCTTCTCTCATAGGCACATGGCTCTGTAGGAACTTCCTCAGTGTGAGAGGGTTTTCCAACACCTGGAGGACAGGTCCTAGCTACAGGATCACTTCCTGCCACACCAGGGTGATGCTCTCCTGTCATGTGACCTCTCTCCTCCATGGGAACAGGGATTCTGCCAGACTAGAGGTAGGACTTCAGTACTATATCTTTATAGGTCTCATCTATGTACCTCTCTGTCTGCCTTATGTCTTCCAAGTCCGCTACTCTAGCCTCCAGAGATTGAACTCGTTCCCTGAGAGCAAAGAGCTCCTTGTATCTAGTGCACACGTAAGACCCCTCACCAACTGGGAGAAAATCATACATGTGACATTTAATGCAAAAGACTGGAAAACCCCCATCTTGCTGATGGACTGCTGTCTGCATCTTAATTTTAAGGTTGTGTTTAGGTATTTAAGTTCTTTACCTACTAAGGGTTGGTGGGGATACTTATACTAATAAAACTACACCTAATGCATTTAATGTACTTTGTTAACCTGAAGTTTAATTAATCTCAGGTCCTTAATGTATGTCTGAGGACAAACAGCTGCACCTGAGAGTGGATATGGCACCTCCTTTTCTTTGAGAGGTTTATGCACCTATAAAGCTACAATTATCCCAGGAGTGGGTTGGTGTTGGGGAGAGAGGAAGGGAAAAAGACCTATTAAAATCTGGCTGCTACAAAGTACTCTGTGCTTCTAAGGTAATCTGTGACCAATTTCCAGGGGGAGTCCCATGGCCCTGGCTTGGATAGAGGGAGTCTTGGGGTCTAAATTTAACCAGAAAGCTCTCTTCTGTGTTTTAAATTTAAACTGAAAGCTCTTTGCTGCTACTAGGCTCTGACTGATTTAACAAATACACTGGGTTCACAAATTAATCAGCTTTAATCGAAAGAATTCCTTTTTCCCCAAGATTTAGACAAATTCCCAGAAGTAAATACTTACAATTGAAGATCTCTCTCCAGAAGTAGCAGTCCCCTTTTGTAGTCCTTCAAGAGCAGGAATGAAGACAATGTTGAAGCAGTGCATATGCTCAAATTGTCGACTGACCATCAGGGAGCTTGCTGAGGACATGGATATTAGTTTCGGGTTGGTACAGTCCATTCTTATTGTCAATTTGGGGATGAGACGTGTATCTGCAAAATTCGTGCTGAAACTCTTGTCCCCTGACCAAAGAGAAGATTGACTGTCTGCAGCCAAAGAGTTGTTGGAATGTGTTGAAAATAACTCATATTTCATCAAAAAGATTATTACTGGTGATGAATCATCGGTTTATGGTTATAATCAGGAAACTAAGGTTCAGTCCTCACAATGGAAGGCTCCAGACTCTCCAAGACCCAAGAAAACCCATTAGGTGAGAAGCAATGTCAAGGTCATGCTCATAGTTTTCTTTGATTAACAGGGTATTATTCATCATGAATATGCTCCAAAAGGCCAAACCATCAATAAGGAGCACTATGTCCAAGTTCTGACTTGTTTGAGAGATGCAGTTCAACATAAGAGGCAAGTTGCACAGGAGTGGTGAATGGTTGCTTCATCATGATAATGCCCCAGCTCATGCATCATATCTTGTACGGCAGTTCTTGGCCAAACACCAAATCGAGCAAGTCCATCAACTTCCATTCTCACCTGACCTCGCACCCTGTGACTTTTTCCTGTTTCCTCATTGCTTTTTAAGGTTCACCATTCTTGGGATCATGGGAACATCACTCTTGCTGTCTCTTTGGACTTGTCCTCAGCTTTCGATCTCGTCAACCACTATCTCCTTCTCGCACGTCTACATGACTTTGGCCTTCGTGGCACTGTTCTTGGTTTGGTTCTTCTCTATCACAACATTCCTTCAAAATCACTATGGTACTCTCTCCTCCCCTGTCTATCCTCTTTCATGTAGTATCCCTCCAGACTCATTCCTGGCCCCTCTTCTTTTCAATATTTTCCGTGCACCACTTGCACTTATGATTCAACAACTTTGAATCTCATTCTATTTCTATGTTGATGACATCCTGCTACTTCTCCACACTGACCCTTTTACTCTTGATCTTTCTTTTATGAACATCTGTCTCACCCGTGCTGCCACACGGCTAAGCTCCAATCATCTCAAGCTTAAGCCATTTAAGACTATAGCAATTTGGCTTTCTGGTTCACTCCCCCATTCTGCTTCACCTATTGTTAATGATGCACCTATCACACACACATCTTCTTTTTGCTATCTCGGAGTCATCCTAGATTTTTCTCTTTCCTTTCATGACCACATTAGTTTTGTCATACAATGTTCTTTCTTTTCCCTACACCATATTAGAGCTGTTCATGCCTTTCTGTCGACCTCTGGCTAGACCACACCTTGATGTCTCTCTTGTGCTTTCCCGTCTTGACTACTACAACTCTGTCCTTGCTGGTCTCCCTAAGTATGAACTCAGACGTCTTCAGCTCATCCAACATACTGTTGCTAGACTGATCTTTCACGCTTCTTGTTTTAATCATGTGACCCCCTGCTTATCCGCTCCGCTTACATTAGCTCCCTGTCCCTTTTCGCATTCAGTTTAATATACTTACCCAGGTTCACAAGATACTTCACACTGGTATCCCGGAATATCTCTCCTCCCTTATCACACACTTCCCACTGGTCACTCATTGCTATTCATATGAATCGACTTCTTCTCCCCTCCCCCTCTCAGGCACACCTGGAATCTATCCGTCACTTCACATTTTACTTCCTCGGTCCCTTCCTTTGGAGCAACCTTTCTCTTCCCCTCCGGTTAGAACCCTCCTTCCCCAGATTTAAATCAGTGCTTAAGACTCATCTGTTTTCCATTTCCGACCTCCCACATGACCTTCCATGACCTTTGCCTCCCTTGACGCTGTTTCCTCTGTATGTGCCCTCTTTAAAGCTTCTTTGTTGATGTTCCACTACTTTCCTGGCTTCCAAAGAAGAACAGTCACTCTTGCAAACACGATGCACAAAAGAGTGAAGAGTCTATGGCAGTAGGGGATATCAATCCTTTATTGTGGAACTACCCTGATGCGTTTCAGCAAACGCCTTCTTCAGGAGGTTATAGCCACCCTGCTTGAAGCGGATCTGAATGGAGGGAGCCTAAAAGACAAGGAGACAGTACAGGAACTCTTCTATAATCCAAACTTAACCCAGCACCTTCAGCATGTTCTACAGTCAATTGGTTAAGCCGAGCAATTCTGCCCCTTTGCTTCCTGCAGCCAATCAGATGAGTCAATGGTGGCTTTCTGTCACTTCCTCCTTAATGACTCATCTGATTGGCTGCAGGAAGCAGAAATTAACCAAGACTTATCTTCATTTTATTCATACTCGACGAAGCCTGCACACTCGACGAAGCCTGCATTTCACAATTTCAGCTGCATTAGAAGTGTATTAAGTATCCACACTTTTTATGTAGCTCTGGACCCCCATTGGTGAAGCGTTCCCTTGGAGATCCTTAGTAAAGTATGGTTGCACCCTCAAGCAGCAGGCTTGAATACACACCTGATGCAGCTGAAAGCTTGGTAAGGGCATTACACAGTCAAGAAATTCATCAGAAAGGATGCTTTTTGAGGTCTTTTTCCCCATTTTAATTTTTATGTAAGTGGATGTGATGTGAATATTTTCACAGTGATTGTTGAATATGATGGAAATGAACATATGCCTAAGGAAGGGTATATTGAGTAGAACTCATTCTCTCAAATTTACTGCTAATGCTTGGTGTACTACTTGCATTGTGCCAAAAGAGCCTCCTTCTGGAGTTCATAAGATGTAACATGTATAGGCAATTTCTCAAGGTGTGTTTAGAAATTCTTCCTAATCAAGCCTGTGGCACCCAACACAATGGGAAACATTCTTGTATCTTTCTACCACATTTTCTTGGTCTCTGCATTTCTTGGAACTTGAGGATCTTATATCTCTCAATGCAATTCACAGAATTCTTTTAAAAGTCTTTTCTCAGGGGTAGTCACGCCAAATGTTTAATTTTCCGCATACCATGATAGTCATGACCCTCACT
This sequence comes from Ichthyophis bannanicus, assembly GCA_033557465.1. Taxonomy (NCBI): domain Eukaryota; kingdom Metazoa; phylum Chordata; class Amphibia; order Gymnophiona; family Ichthyophiidae; genus Ichthyophis; species Ichthyophis bannanicus. Next base: position 417,370,018 of record CM066037.1, read on the forward strand.
CCTAAGCCAGCGTATGTGGAATATGATCTCAGTCTCTCCAATTTATTGCTCTCACTAGGCATAGTATTTGTATCATGCCAGAGAGAGCCTCCTTCTGAAGTTCTTAAGAACATAAGAACTGCCATACTGGGTCAGACCAAAGGTCCATCAAGCCCAGAATCCTCTTTCTAACAATGGTCAATCCAAGTCACAAGTACCTGGCATATCCCAAAAGTAGCCAGTTACTTCACCCCAGGGATAAGCAGTGGCTTTCTTTTGGTCTACCTTAAGATGACATTTTACTTACCAGTTAATGTCCTTTCCTTGAGTCCTGCTAGACAAGTCCAGTGGGTTGAGTTCCCCTACCAGCAGATTAGTGGAGATAAAAAAACAATGAAAAGCCCAGGTTTCAATGATATCACTCCCATGCCTTTATTCGCCTCAGCCACCAGAGGTCTCTTCAATATCCCATCCAATGAATATGGGACAACATGGCAAGCCTCACACAACCCCAAATGTGGACAACAGAGAATAATCAACAGTAGAGAACTATGCACAGGAAATCAGAAACATAAGGCTGTCCGTAGAAGATGAACCTGCAAAGCCAAGTATAAAAATCATAGCGGACCCAAGCAGAAAAATAGAGCAAACACAGTTCCAGGACGGGTCCTGAACTGCTCTAGCAGGACTCAAGAAAAGGATATTAACTGGTAAGTAAAACGTCACCTTCCATATCGCCCTGCTAGACCAGTCCAGACAAGTGGGACATACCAAAACTATAACTCCACCAGGCTTGAAAAAGACAGCAGCTTGCAAAATCCTTGAGCCAAAGCGTGGACATTCAAGCTGTAATTCTTGATAAAAGTGGACAGTGATGCCCATGCTGCCGCCAGACAAATGTCTGCAGGGGCTACTGAGTTCCACTGCGCCTATGAAGACACTTGTGCTCAGGTAGAATGGGCATGCAAACCCTCCAGAATCAGCCAGTTCTGCAACAGATATGCCGAGGCAATGGCCGCCTTAATCCAGTGCCCCAAAGTCAACTTAGCCACTGCATCACCCTTGCATGGGCCAACAAACAGCACAAAAAGATGGTCAGACTTACGAAAGGAATTCATAACCTCCAAGAACCGGAGAAGCACCCTCCGGACATCCACAAGGCAAAGATCCTTATTCTGCCGAAACTGCTCCTTAGAAAAGGAGTGCAGGCAGACCACATGGTTCACATGAAAGGGAGAAATCACTTTGGGCAAGAAGGAAGGCACAGGTCAAATGAGATATAGTTACCCCTGTTATCCAAGTTTGATCACCTGTTCGATGTAAAACCAAACAGCATGTTGTTATGGTCGTTGTGTTATAATGTAAACCGCGCTGATGCCAAATAGCGCGGTATATAAGAGATTGTAATAAATAAATAAAATAAATAAATAAATAAGGCTCTCAGCAAGACAGAGCCTGCAGCTCGGAAATCCGCTTTGCAGGGCAACTTGCGACCAAGAAGCCCATTTTGAGTGTCAAATCCTTCAAGGTAGTGCTCTTCAACGGCTCAAAGGGCATTGACATAAGGACCCTGAGCACCAGACACAGATTTCAGAAAGGGATCACAGACTGGAGGGGAGGATACAGATGCTGAACCCTCTGGAGATGGCGCAAGACATCCAGGTGCAAGGCTAGAGACTTGCCAGCCACCATACCTCGGAAACAGGCCAAAGCTGCCACCTGAACTTTCAGAGAGCTAAGGGAAAAGCCTTTCTCCAGGCCATCCTGCAGAAAGGCCAACAGAGATGGAGCCAACTGCCGAGTGCTGCTCTGTCACTCAAAGAGGTGCCAGACCCGCATGCATGCTAGCTTGGTAGACCTACTCTGTGCTCCGAGCAGACAGGAGACAATCACCGGAGAGTAGCCTTTACACGCTAGCCATCTCCTTTCAAGAGTCACACTAAGTGAGAAGGGAACTGGGTCCTCCAGGATGATTGGTCCCTGCTGCAATAGGCCCCAGACAGAGGCAAATGAAGAGAAGGTGCCTGCAAGAGAGCCGCATCAGGTCTCTGAATCACGCTCTCCTCAGTCAATCCCGTCTGGATGGTGTTCTATGCACCAAATCTCATGCCCCACTAGGGGCCACAGAAGAAACACAGACAGAAAGCACTGACTTGATCAAGGTTGGGCCAGGGCATCAGTTTCTATGCCCTCAGACCCTGTCTCCCTGTGGCGACTAAAGAAGCGGCAAACTTTGGCATTGGAGCTGGTTGCCATCAGATCCATTTCCGGGTGACTCCAGTGGGGCAGAATCAACTGTAACACCTCCTCACTCAACTCCCACTCAACTCCCACTTCCATATTGTCCACCTTGGCAATATGCTGAGCCAACATGATTAGGAGGTTCTTCTCCGCCCAGTCAAACCGGAGAGTCATCTCTAGAGCTACTCTGGCACTCCTCGTGCTGCCTTGCTGATTGACATAAGCCATTGCCATGGTGTTGCCCAAAAGCACTTGAACCACCTGGCCCTGAACCACACGCCCATGGCACCATCTCTTTGGTCGCCGGCATCAATCTGAGGAGCTCAAGATAATCCCAGACTCTGGGAGCCTGCTGTGCAAAGAACAGTGCCAGGCAATCCAACAGTCTTTTGACTTTCTCATCTGGCAGGAAAACTGCCCACTCAAGTATCAAAATGTGCTCCATAAACTCCAGGGACTGGGAAGGTAACAGCTGGCTCTTTCCATGAATGATCACCCAGCCGAGGCTTTCCAAAAAGGACACCACTCGGGACACCACCCGAAATGCCTCTGAAAGGGACCAGGCTTGGATGAGGCCAGTCATCCAGATATGGATGGACACAAATCCCTCAGCATCATAACTACCATCACCATGACCTTGGAGAATGTCCTCAGGGCAGTGAATAGCCTGAAAGGGAGGGCAGTGAACTGATAGTGAGAGCCAAGCATGGCAAAATGCAGATACTTTTGCTGACCACCTGGATCGGTATATAAAACTATGCCTCGGCTGGATCCAGAGAAGCCAAGAACTTCCCTCGGCGCACTGCTTGAATCACGGAGCGGAAAGTTTCCATCCCAAAGCGCAAGATGTGCATATGCTCATCGACACTCTTGAGGTCCAGAATGGGCCAAAAGAAACTATCCTTTTTTGGCCCTGCTCATCTGGGATAATAGGCATCACCACCTTTAGGAGCGGCAACTTGTCCAAGGTAGTCCGCACAGCAGCACTTTTGATCACAGATCCACAAGGGGAAATGATGAAGGCCTCTGGAATCAGCTCTCTGTACTCCAGGACACATCCGAACTGAAAGGTGTCTAGCACCCAGCGATCTTTGGTAACCTGGACCCATTCCTGAAAGAAAAGGCGAAGCCTGACTCCAACCAGAGGAACCAGAGAATGGGCCCCAAAACCTTCAGTGTGCCGTCCAGGAGTGTCTTCTTCTGGAGGGGATGGAGTCCCCGGGTCCACGTGCTCCAAGAAAGAACTCAGAACAAGCCCGAAGAGGGGAAGAAAAATTTTCCAGGTTGGTAATGATGAGAGTCCTGAGACTCCCGGGGCTCCAGCCAGCATGCCCTCGGTGGAGGGGCAAAGGCTGATAAAAAAGGGGCACCAGTCCGTTTTCCAGGCCCTTTGGACCTATCTTCTGGACCTATCTTCCTCCCAGCTAGTCAGTTCCATGGTATCTCAATAACAGAAATAGGACGAATCGCTTTGTTTATTGAACATATTATTAGCACCTGTTCCTAATAACTTGTAGCCATGCTGTAGTATTATATCTGTAAATAGACTGTAAATAGTTTCCCCTGTTATCCAAGTTCCTTCCCTTGTTATCTGTAAACTCATGCATGTTATTGTACTGAGACTTTTTGTTCTATGTGAACCGCGCTGATGCCGAATAATGCGGTATATAAGAGAATGTAAATAAATAAATAAATAAATAAAGGTGTCAAGATTTTGTCTCACCCAGGTTCTTCACCAGCTTCTCCAAATCAGCTGCAAACAGAAGCTTCACCTTGTAAGCAAGTTGGGCCAACTGGGCTTTGTAAGACGTGTCCCATGCCCAGTGTCGGATCCAAATCCAATGCCGCAACACTGTCATCAGAACACCATCTCTGGCCACCAAACATACCAGGTCATACATGGCATCAGAAAGGAAGGCTGTGGCTGACTCCAAAAGAGGAGTAGTATCATCCGGCAGAAGAAACTGAATCCACTGGAGCGGGACTCAAGACGTCAGGCTGGCACATACTGCCAGCTGAAGAATAGCAGCTGCCACAGTGAACTGGTTCTTCAACAATGCATCCATCTTTCGGTCCACAAAATCCTTCAAGGCCAATCCGTCTTCTACAGAAATGGTGGTCCATCTGATAACTGCCATGACCTGGGCATGCACCTCGGGGATTTCAAACCACCCAACGCACTCCTTCACTGGGAGAGAGTAGATCTTTTTCCACACCCTTAGCCCTTTAGGCGGGGAGTCGGGAGAGTCCCACTCAGACCAGATCATATCCTTGATCACATCCAGGAACAGGAAGACAGTAGTGGATTTCTGCACCACTTGAAGGAGCAGGTGCACCTTCTGCTCCTGCTCTGTACCAGGAGGATCCATCAAGTTCAAAGTGGATGAGACCCTGGCAATCAATGCTGCCAACTACTTATGGAATAGGTGGATCACACCTGCCTCATTTCAATCCTCTGAAGGTGAGAGTATTTCTTCATCCACGTCAAAGCCCAGTACTGAGCCATCTGAATCCAAATCATAGTAAAAATCTCAGACAGCTATCAGCTGTTCTCCATGACCAGCCCTCACTGGAGATGCTTAGCCAAAGGAAATAAAACAGGGCTTCAACTGTCAGCCTGCCCCTCACAAATCGGCACCTGGGGGCACCGAGAGGCCACAGGGTCTGAATTTTCACACCCGAAGGACCAGGCCTACTGCAAAAAGGAAAAGAATTCCGGGGAGGACTACTTTTTTTTCCTGCACTCCGGCCTCTTCAACAGCTCTCCCGGCGGGGATCGAGCCGGCCGGAGCAACAACCACCCCCACCAGGGATCACTGCCCAATCCGGGCAGGCGGCGGCCCAGTTTAAAAGAGCGCCAAGCGGGCGCGAAGTCCTTTCCTGCACTCCGGCCTCTTCAACAGCTCTCCCGGCGGGGATCGAGCCGGCCGGAGCAACAACCACCCCCACCAGGGATCACTGCCCAATCCGGGCAGGCGGCGGCCCAGTTTAAAAGAGCGCCAAGCGGGCGCGAAGTCCTTTCCTGCACTCCGGCCTCTTCAACAGCTCTCCCGGCGGGGATCGAGCCGGCCGGAGCAACAACCACCCCCACCAGGGATCACTGCCCAATCCGGGCAGGCGGCGGCCCAGTTTAAAAGAACGCCAAGCGGGCGTGCCCGCGCCTAGCGTGCTCGCGCCTGAGGGCCTCGCCAGAGGGCCCTTTGGCGCGGCCCTTAGGCGAGGTCCGTGGCGCCGTTTCGTAGACTGTGGCCGAATTCTTTGAGGAAGCTCTCTAGGTACTGTCAGCACCATCTACAATTGTTTAATGATCACTGAAGAGCTGCTCAGGTCCTCCGGAAGAGCTGACTAAATAGCGCAGAGCAGCCTGTTCAACCTGAAACATCAATGAATGCTGTCTGACAACAAGCTGGTAACTCTGTATTACTATACTTAGTGATCTGTTAACTTTGTATCCACTCTAAACAGATACTTCTCTTTGCATTCCTGCAGACAGCCATTTAAACATCCTGTGCAATCTAATCTTCTATATATCATCCTGCCTGCCTAATCTGTATTACTTGTGCTATTATATATGCATATAATAACTTGCGGGCCTATTATATATGCATATAATAACTAATCTATACCTAAATCAATAGATTGTGCTTTTTTCACTCTGAATAGATACTTCCTTTACCTTCTTGCAGGCAGCCTGTATGCTATCTAGGTTAGTCTAGTCTGCTAATGTTAAATCTTGCCTGTATAAACTGTGTTACTTGAATAATTGATCTGTATTCCATAACCTATCTATACCCAGAATAAGAGAATTAGCTTGTTTTCGTTGCCAATGAGAAATAGCCCTACTGAATTCTCACAAATCTCTCCCACTCACTAGTAATATCTCACTGTCTCTGCGACTACATTCAGAGTGAGTAAGATGGGTTCCCCTATTACCTTAACGGGCTGTTACCTAATCTTCTCCTTCTGCCTCTCATTCTCCCGAGCTCTAACCCTTGAGGGCAACCGGATACCAATCCTATACGGCCAAGGAAAAGAGAGTGTCAGGTACACCCAAGTTCAGTTATAATGGGAACTCTCGGGCACATCACCAGCATCTAATATACATCCCACTCCAACTTTCGACGAGAGCCAAACAAGACGAAAGCCTCTACTCACAAAACCTGAAATGTGCTCTCATCAATGCCCGTTCAATTCGTACGAAATGGCCTGTGATTGCGGATACTATTTCCCTACATAACCTTGATATTCTCATGGTTACTGAAACGTGGCTTTCTGCAGAAGACAATGTGCTACTTAACCAACTTCTTCCACCAAATTTCTCAGTGTTTGCCAGTCACAGACAAAACAAGCGAGGAGGGGGCGTGCTCATTCTCTCCAGATCAGACCTTCAGTTCCAGCTGAAAGATACCCCTAGTTCCGACCACCTCGAGTTAGTTTCTATCTCCAACAAATTATGCACGATAAGCCTTCTATACAGAGCACCTTCATCCTCCCCCAGAAGTCCTTCCAGCCATTATAGATCTGGCATCCAACATTCAGAATCCTAATATCCCAACTTGGATTGTGGGTGATTTTAACCTACCAGCTCTCCAAGATAGTCACTCTTCCGCCTTCCTCGAAGCACTTGAATCCCTGGGATACCAACAACTAATCCATGAAGCTACCCATGTAAAGGGAAACACCCTTGATCTTATCTTTGCCCCACAGTCCTTAAACACCCAATCTTACACTGCCGCGATATCTATTACTGATGTACCATGGTCAGATCATAAACTCATCTTTTTCCAAATCCCTACGCACAACAGACATTCAATGACCAACAAGATTCTGGATAACAGCCCCAAATCTCTGGCTAGGAGTTTTCTTCCTTTCAACAGAGATCGCATCCTTGCTGGAACATGCTCACTTCGTAACAAGGCCTCCCTAGAAATAGAAGATCTAATCACCTGCTGGAACACCAGTCTTAATTCGATTGCAATACGACCATCACTCAACAGGCTGCCTAGAAAGAGAGCTTCGGCACCATGGTACACAGATGACCTGAGAGGATCACTATCCCAACTACGGAACCTCGAGAAGCGCTGGCGTCGGTCTCGCTCAACCGCAGACCAGGCAGCCTACCTCAATCAGCTATCCATCCACCGCAAGGCCATCTCAGAGAAAATGAAGCGGTACCACACGGACACCTTGAGGCGTGCACTAAACAAACCTCATGATTTGTTTAACCTAGTCAAGACCTTATCTAAAGAGCCAGCCCCTGAAAAGCAAGGCGAGATCCATCCTCAAGACTTCGCAGCCTACCTACAATCCAAGCTTACACAAACAAATAAACCTCCATTAAAATTAACCCCCTTAGATCAAGATTGCCAAACAGCTCTAACCATGTTTTCTACCCCTACCAAGAAGCGAATTGAGGATCTGATCATGTCTCTCAATTCCACAACTGCTCAGACGGACCCCTGCCCAGCCTTCTGGATAAGGGAACTGCGTTGTGAATTCAGCCCAATAATAACTAAAATAGTAAACCTGTCTTTCAACTCCGGTACATTCCCATCTGCCCTCAAGCAAACTTCCATCAGACCTCTCCTGAAAAACTGTAAGTTAGATCCTCAAAAGGTAGACTCCTACAGACCCATCTCAAGTATTCCTTTTCTCGCGAAGTTAATAGAAAAGGAGGTACAATGTCAATTGCAAGACCACATCGATACCAATGCTCCATTGGATCCTTGCCAACATGGCTTCAGAGAGTCACATGGTGTAGAGACTCTCCTCACAGCTCTCCTCAATACCATAATTTCTGGTATCAACAACATCCGACAGGGTTTCGCACTTGTGTTCCTGGACATAGCCGCTGCTTTTGACTCTGTGAGCCATGACCTCCTCCTATTACGGCTGAAGGAGAAAGGAGTAGGCGGAACTGCCCTTGAGTGGTGCAGATTGTACTTATCCGAAAGATGGCAACATGTTCGTGCTGGGGGAGTGATGTCTGATCCATTCCACCAATGGCAAGGGGTCCCACAAGGTTCCTCTCTCTCTGCTTTGTTGTTCAATATTTATATGCAACCTATTTGCAAGATCATCCGATCTTTCAATGTAGGTTGCATGATATATGCGGATGACGTCCTGCTTTATATGCCTTTCAACATTGACAATTTGGACCTGTCCCCTCTGAGCAACTGTTTTGACGCCATATCAGAATGGCTCTTATCACAAAACCTCCGGATTCAACATAAGAAGACAGAGGTACTTTTCATGTCAAAGAACCCGAACTTCAGCCCTCCACAATTCCTTAAGGTGAAAGATGCTGAGCTACAATCAAAACAGCAAATACGTTATCTGGGTGTTACACTCGACCAGAACCTGGACATGAAGGCGCATATAGCTAACACGGTAAGATCCATATACTACAAAATCCGGTCACTAAGACATCTTCGCCCACTGCTTGAACCTGAGGATTTCTGGACCATCTACCAGGCTCTGATCATGCCACACTTTGACTATGCTAATGTCATTTTGCTAGGCCTCCCTCAATCCACCTTGAACCCTTTACAGCTTGCAATGAACAGCGCTGCGAGGATTCTCTATGGGGCATCTAGGAGTGAGCATGTGTCGCCCCTTCTGAAGCAGTTACACTGGCTTCCTGTACAGGCCAGGATCATTTTCAAGACATTACTACTTACCTTCAAAGCGGTAAACAGTCTCTCATCCACATCATTAACTGAACTCATCAAACCCATTTCTTCTAATAGATCAAGAAGATCAATGGCATTAAATACGCTATTGGTTCCCCGTGAACTTACAAAAAGCACCTCATCAACAGCAAACAGGGCTTTCAGTCTCCGTGCCCCAAAGCTTTGGAATATGTTGCCACCTGACATTTGAGCAATCACCAGCATACTCCAATTCAGAAAGGCCCTCAAACATTACCTATTCCTTATATACTTCCCAGTGAGTGCAGAATCACGACCCATCTCTGTTAGTTATAGAAACTCTGAATCACCCATTGACCCTGAATTCCCCACTTAGTAAGTTCAACGCTCAACTGACCATTACGTCTCAACGGTGCCCTAACTTATAGATGTAAATAGTTTACATTACAATCAAAGTTTATTTACCTGAGTTTTAAAATTACCCTGTTATCCAAGTTGTTAACCCTGTTTAATGTAACTCAGACATTTTTTGTGTACTGAAGTGTTTTGTTCGATGTAAACCGCGCTGATGTCAAATAGTGCGGTATATAAGAGATGTAAATAAATAAAATAAATAAATAAATAAATATCTGGAGTCTGGAAGTTCTCTCAGAAATGACCCCCCAACATCAGGGGGCATAGCCACCATAGATCCCCTAGAGGATGAAGAGCAGCTCATAGCACAGTTGTTGGACCCTCCAGCCGGTTGGATATCCTTACCCATAGCACCATCCGTCACCTCCTGCCCTGAGGCAGGCAAGGCTGGACTAAGTGCATTCCCCACTGAGAGAGGGAGAGCAGGCCCTCCAGGGATAACTCAGAGGCTGCAATGCAAGAAGGGCAGAATCTACAATCCGGAGATGAGGCATCTCGCTTGCCATGGGCCAAACAATGTTTTTTGGAAGACAGAGAGTTAAGGCAAGTATCACAACAGCATGCACTAAGAATGTGGTGGCCTGAAGGCACACGTTAACTGTGCTTTGATTGCAACGCTAGGGTAGGAACATACATTGGAGCTGCTTGGGCGGAATGTGCACTAGAACCATGCGACTGCCAGGTGCACAACAGGCAAAAAATCTCTATTATTGCGTGCAGGAAATCCCCACACCACGTCAACAGTTGCCAGCATTCCATCCTGAATTGCACCCCAGGCAGATGGATTCGGGAGCCCCCAACAAGGCCAATGAAGAGGTCAAGCCTTATTACTCACCCCCTGAAAGCCACAAGCATCCATTCCGGGCTCATCTCTATTCCCCTGAAACTGTTTTATTGGCTTTGCAGCACTGCATGTAAGGTGGCTGCAGACAGATCCCTCTAAGAGCTTTCTGCAATCTTCGAGAGAGAGCAAGGGGGGCAGAGAAGGAGGGGGCACTGTGATTGTGTGAGGCTGCTGTTCTCTTCTAGATCCTTCCAAATCCTGGCTGTTCAACAGGCTCTTATCATGGTAAGCGTGTGGAGCTGAACCAATTTTCCTTCCTCCTATGGCTACTGAAAAGACCGCAATCTAGTGGAGACTCCCACATCATGCTTAAGTGAGAAAGTCACCCTCAAGGTGGTCGTTAGTGAGCGTTTAATCAATCTTTTCCTCTCAATCTTCAGATTTTCTACAGAGAGGATAAAATCCATCCACCATCTCCTGGAAATAAAGAAGTACTGAAGAGACCTGTGGTGGCTGAGGCAAATAGAGGCAAGGCAGTGATGTCATTGAAACCTGGGCTTTTAATTGGTTCTTTGTCTCCATCAATCTGCTGGTAGGGGAACACAATTCACTTGTCTGGACTGGTCTAGCAGGACGATATGGAATTAAAGATTTATGACTTTTCCTCAATGACTACAAAAGGAGTGGAGGAGTGGTCTAATGATCAGAACATAAGAACATAAGATATGCCATACTGGGTCAGACCAAGGTCCATCAAGCCCAGTATTCTGTTTCCAACAGTGGCCAATCTAGGTCATATGTACCTAGCAGTTTCCCCAAGGGACACAGGTTCCACAATGCTTGTATTGGTTCAAGCATTGATATCCTGGGTCCCTTCTTAATAATGGTTTATGGACCTTTCCTCCAGGAACTTGTCCAAACGTTTTTTAAACCCAGCTACACTAACAGCCTTTACTACATCCTCCGGTAACAAATTCCAGAGTTTGATTACACGTTGAGTGAAAAAATATTTTCTTTTATTAGTCTTAAATAGTTTACCCTGTAGCTTCATTGCATGTCCCCTAGTCTTTCTATATTCTGATAAGGTAAACAATCGATCTACGTTTACCCGTTCCACTCCGCTCATTAATTTATAGACTTCTATCATATCTCCCCTCAGCCGTCTCTTTTCCAGGTTAAAGAGCCCTAACCTTTTTAGCCTTTCTTCATAGGAGTATCCTTCCATCCCCTTTACCATTTTGGTGGCTCTTCTCTGAACCTTTTCTAAAATCGCTATATCCTTTTTAAGATACGGCGACCAGAATTGCACACAATATTCAAGGTGCGGTCTCACCATGCAACGATATAGAGGCATTATAATATCTTTTGTTTTATTTTCCATTCCTTTCCTTATCATACCTAGCACTGGCTTGAGAACCAAGAGACCAGCATTCATTTCCCACTAGCACTCTTTGTGGCCTTGGGCATGTCACTTAATCCTCCATTGCTTCAGAAAAAATCCAAGTTAGCAATGTCCCTGTTTAATGTACATTACCAAGTTTAAGTTACAATATAAACTGCTTTGACTGAAATGATAAAGCGGTATAAAAAAACCTGTTAAATAAAAAAAAGTATGTCCAAACCTTTTTTAAACCCAGCTACATTACCTGCTTTTACCTCATCCTCTGGCAATGAGTTCCAAAGATTAATTATACATTGTGAGAAAAAATATTTTCTTCTATCTGTTTTAAATATACTACTTTTTAGCTTCATGCTGCATCCTCTAGTCTTTGTACATTTTGAAAGAGTAAACAATCTGTTCCATTTACCTCTTCCACTCCACTCAGGATTTTACAGACCTCTATCATATCTCCTCTCAGCCATCTCTTCTCCAAGCTGAGGAGCCCTATCTTCTTTAGCTTTTCCTTATAGGAGAGTCGTTCCATCCCCTTTATCATTTTAATTGTCTTTCTCTGTACCATTTCTAATGCCACTATATCTCTTTTGAGATGGAGACCAGAATTGCACATAATACTCAAAGTGTGGTTGCACCAGTAAGCGATGCAGAGGCATTTTGATATCCTTCATTTTATTCTCCGTTTCTTGTCTAATGATTCCTAACATTCTACTTGCTTTTTAGGGTACCGCCGCAACTGAACAGATTTCAATGTATTATCTACAGTCATACCCTTTTTCCTGGCTAGTGGCTCCTAATGAGGAATTTAGCATTGTGTATCTATAGTTTGGATTATTCTTCCCTTGCTCACATTAAATTTCATCTGCCCAGTCTCATGAGGTCCTCCTGCAATTTCTTACAAGCCGCATGGGATTTAACAGCTTGCATAGGAAATTTATCAAGGTGCACTTGGAAATTCTTAGTCAAGTATGTTCTTCCAGGCATGATGAAGAGGAATTTCCAAGCGCACCATGATAAATTGCCTATACAAAGCTGTTAAACTGCATGTGGATGACACCCAAAACGATGGGAAATACCTCTGATACATTTTCTTTTACTGTGTGGGGTGGTCCCAGATCATGCAAAATCTAACATCAGCAGTTACAGCAGGATATCTATAGATTTTGAATTTGTGATCTTCTGAAGATTTCCCAAGACAGCTTTTCTTTTAGATATGCCTCTGAAGTAGGCATCTGAGTTGCAATATAGGCGGAGTGTACATGTATGCGCAGAGATTATAAAATACCATAGTTTACATGTCCTTGAAAAATACAGGAGTAGCTTTTTATGCCAGTCAGTATGTTATAAGATTTCATTAAAGTGCAGGAGTAACTATAAAATTACCTCCTAAAAGAGTAACTTACAGAGTCTTCATGGGTAAATGCCTTTAAAACTTTCCTTCTCCCTCTGCAGGGAATACTACCCATACTGTGGGGGGAAACGGAAGTGCCGGATGTGAGCAGGGCTAGAAAAAGTATGCTCTGATATTTCTTTTTGAAATTCCCATTTTCTGTGAACAAACAGGAGATAAGAACTCAACTATGGGTGACGTCACCGATGGAGGCCCGCATGGGAATGCTCCCCAGCTTCTAAAGGAAGCCTTTGGGAGGCACACCACAAATGTGCATCTGCCTTCCTGACTGCTGAGGCGCCATTTTCTACAGTCTTTTTTTTCCCCCACAGAGTCCCTAGGATGAGTTCCTGTATTCCGGAAAAACATTCTCTTTCTTGGCCCGTGTGGGCTGTTTTATTTCTGCTTTCCTTGCCGCCTGCCTTTGGCTGAGTCGGTCTCAACCGACTTAGGATATTTTTTCTTTCTTTTTTGGTGTTTTATCCCCTTTGGGGCTGTTTTCCTGCTAGCAGCAACTACTGAATTTAACTTGGCCGTGGCGGTATTTTTCGATATGTCTAAGCCACCTAGTGGCTTCAAAAAATGCACCAAGTGTTGCAGGACCATCTCACTCACCGACCTCCACAACTGGTGCTTACAATGCCTTGGACTCAATAATCAGCCCATGGCCTACAATTGGTGCCTGAAATGATACAATGGGGACTGAAGGGTTGGGAAAACCAGGAGTCCCTCTTCGACTCATCAGATTCCGCATCCTCAGCCTCAATCTCATCATCAACGGCGTCCACGGTCTCTGCTGAGGTGTTCATGAGGAAGGAACTCCATGTTCAGTCACAGCCAGGGGGCCTGAGCAGTGAAAGGAGACTCTCTGACAAGATTACATTGATGTCAAAGGTTGAGCACCGGGAGAAAGTCTGGGAACATCATCATTACAGCCCTTCTCAATGTGATGTGGAGAGCTATGGCCAGGAACGGCCAGCCAACTTCCCTGGTGGGAGGAATCGACCCCCAGAATGGAGAGTCGACTCCCAGAATGGAGTATTTGACCCCCCATTGCCAAGAAGGGCAGCCAGTTGTCTCCCAATGTACCAATCATTATGGAGTCCCCTCCCGAGGTGTCAGTCAGTGACTGTGGCTACGGGACCGGCCCCCATGCAGAAGGTTTTGGAGGAAAGCCTTCAAGCTCTTGAAGCTCATTAGGTGGTGGTTCTAGCCTTGCAAAAGACAGATTTTGTGGCATCAGCATCATCACACTCCATCCATCCTTTTCTGGAGACCCGTGCCCTGCTTGCTGAGGTAGGTGCATCGGGAGGTAGGTTAGAATCAACACCGGTTCCAACAGCTATCTCCCTGTCTAGTATGTCGGAATCCAATGCTCAGGGGCACCGATGCCCACACATGGGGTGGCATGGGGGCCACTGGCATCCGCCCTCTCCCCTATCATGGAGCTGGTGGGGGGAGGAAACCTAGCACTACCTCAATTTCTTCTCGGAATCCAAATTGGAATGGGAGACAGAGGAGGAATGGACGGCTTTGGACCTCTGGTCCCCTGACCTCCTGTCTGACCCGTCGCCTCCACCTGAGTGGAGGAATGTCCTTCCAAGACTTTGTCAGGGACATGGCTAAGGCCATCCCCTTCTCCCTGAAACTGTAGGAGGAACTGAGGGTGGAGGAGCTGGAGCTTCTTCAGTACCCATTAGCCCCCAGGGAAGTGGTGAAGGTACCTGTGCATCACATCCTGCAAAGGCTGCTTTTATGGCTGTGGGAAACCCCTCCTACAATTCCCATCATCATCTGGAGACTCGATTCCCTGTACCAGGTCCAGAAGGCCCCATGCTTTGAGAAGCTTCAATTGCCACACAACTCCATTGTGGTTGAGTTGGCTTTGAAGCCAGTTAAGAGCACCAAGACTCATTCTTCGGTGTCCCCAGGCTGTGAGTCTCAAACCTTGGACTCTTTTGGGAGAAAATGCTATCAGAGTTTCATGCTGGTAGCCAGGGTCTTGGCCTACCAGACCTATATGCGTATGTTCCTGAAAGACATCATTCTGGACCTTGTAGAATTTGTTACCCTTGTCCCCAGGGACTCCCACGAGGCCTTTCGGGCTTTGGTGGGCCAGAGCAAGAACTGTTCCAAATTCATGGTGTGTGGCAGCTATGATGCTTTTGAGTCCATGGGCAGAGTAGTGGCAGTAGGCATCATTGACTGCCAGCTGGCATGGCTGCAGTCCTTTGACCTGGAACAGTGTGTCCAAGACAAGTTGGCCAATATCCCCTGCTGGGGTGAGAAACATTCTGGGAAGCTGGCAGAGGAGAAGGTAGAGGAGCTTGAGAAGGAGCATGTGACCCTCTCTGGGCTCTCAAAGAAGACCGTTGATTCCTCATGATAAAAACATCAGGGTATAAAGGCCTTCCCATACCTGCGCTGGTATTACCTGGCCCAGCCACCGGCTCAGCCAAAGTCACAGACCCCCTACCAGCAGTGGAGGGAGAAAGCCCCAAAGGACAGGCTTTTGACAGGTTCCTCAGGAGCATAATCAGCCAGCCACTGTCCACCAGGGTACAACCTTGGTAGGGGGAATGACTTGTCCACTGCCCACAGGTGGTCCCTCATCACTTTGGATACCTGGGTGTTGCAGATCATCCAAAGTGGATATTGGCTGCACCTCGCCAAGTTGCCGCCTCCATATGCCTCAGGGGAGTACCTCATGGAGCCGTTGCACTGCAGCCTGCTGCAGGAAGAAGCCTTCACCCTGTTAGCCAATCTAGCCATTGAGCCAGTCCTCCTGGCTTAGATCAGATGGAGTTTCTATTTCAGATACTTCCTGGTTCCCAAGAAGACCGGAGGGCTCAGGCCTATCCTGGACCTGTGAAACCTAAATTGGTTTCTGGTGTACGAGAAGTTCAAAATGGTCTTGCTGGGGATGCTGCTCCCATACGTTCTACAGGATGATTGGTTATGCTCCTTGGAGCTAAAGGATGAGTACACACACATCCCAAATCACCAAAAATATCTTCGGTTCATGTTGGGAGGCCAGTGCTATCAATACTGAGTACTTCCTTTTGGGCTGACTAGAGCTCTATGGATCTTCATGAAGTGTCTGGCAGTCATCACCACCTACCTACGACCATGGGGGTCTTTGTCTTCCCATACCTGGACAACTGGCTCATTGAAGATCCCACACTGGACAGCATCCGGCAGTCTGTCGACCTCACCATTTAGGTGCTTGAGCAGCCTGACTTTGTGATCAAATATCCGAGATCCCATCTCCAGCCCATGCAGCAACTGGAGTTCATCAAGGCCTCCTCTATATCACTTGGGCATGGGCCTTTCTACTGGAAGACCGCATGCAGTGGGTGGTAGCAGTCATGAGCGATGTGCAGCGCCAGCACCACATAATGACCCGAGGGATGCTGAGGGTCCTCGATCACATGGCTGCTATGGTGCATGTCATCCCTAAGGCCAGTTTCTGATATGGCAGGCCCAATGGACCTTAACCATGCAATGGAAGCAGGTGACAGGCCACCTCCAGGACAGGGTGGTTGTCACGGTGCTCCTGGTGTGCTCCCTCGACTGGTAGCTCAAGCCGGTGAATCTACTACAAGGCCTCCCATTCTAGATGGCAGAACTCCACAAGTTGCTCATGACAGACGCGTCCAAGCTCATTTGTGGAGCTCACCTGGATGGCTTGCACACAGGGTTTGTTGTCTGAGGAGGACCACCTTCTCCAGATAAACGTTATTGAGCTTCAGGCGATAACCTTGCCTGACCAATCAGGTGGTCTTGATCCAAACAGACAAACAGGTGACAATGTTCTACGTGAACAAGCAGGGGGGCACAGGCTCATACCTCCTCTGCTGGGAGACAGATCGATTTTAGAAGTTTGTCCACTAAAGAGCGGGACCTAGGCGTGGTTGTGTCTGATGATCTTAAAGTAGCTAAACAGGTAGAAAAGGCGACAGCAAAAGCTAGAAGGATGCTTGGGAGCATAGGGAGAGGAATGGCTAGTAGAAAAAAGTGATAGTGCCTCTCTATAAGTCTTTGGTGCGAACTCATTTGGAGTATAGATGGCTATTCTGGAGACCGCACCTTCAAAAGGATATAAACAGGATGGAGTCAGTACAGAGGGTGGCTACTAAAATGTTTAGTGGTCTTCAATAAAAAAGCATATAAGGACAGACTTAAGTATCTTAATATGTACACCTTAGAGGAAAGGTGGGATGGAGGTGATATGATTGAGTGATTTAAATACCTCCGTGGAATAAATGCACAGGGGGAGAGCTTCTTTCAATGGAAAGCAAGTTCGGCTATGAGGGGACATGGGATGAGGGCGAAAGGGGATAGATTCAGGAGTGATATGTGGAAATATTTCTTTATGGAAAGAGCGGTGGAACCTTGGAATAGTCTCCCAGTGGAGGTGGTAGAGATGAGGACAGTATCTGATTTCAAAAAGGCTTGGGACAAACACAGAGGATCTCTAGGGGAAAAAAGGGGACTGTTGTAGTTGTTGATATGGAAGGACAGACTAGATAGGCCTTGTGGTCTTTTTCTGTCATCATTTTTCTATGTTTCTAAGTTCGCCCTGCTTCTTGACATGGACCTCAGAGCTACTTATCTGCCCGGTGAGCTCAACAGCCTTGTGGACCAGCTTAGCCAAGTCCTTCAGCCATATGAGTAGACCCTCAAAAAGGCAGTGGTGAACCAGATCTTTCAGAAGTTGGGCACTCCTGTGGTGGATCTCTTCCCCATGGCACACAATGCCCAGGTGTCCCAGTTCTGCTCTCAGAGGCCGGCCAGCAACTGCTTGGTCTCAAATGCCTTCCTTCTCCACTGGGGGGAGGAACTGCTATATGCATACCCCTTGATACTACTCATGGCAAAAACCCTCCTGAAGCTCCAAGCTGACAAGGGCTCCATGATCCTCATCGCTCCTTATTGGCCTTGGCAGCCATGGTTCTCACTACTGCTGCAGCTTTTGCAGAGGAAATCTCTCCATCTAGGCTCCACTCCAGATCACATCTCACAAGAGGGTAGAACCTTGCTGCATCTCAATATCCGCTCATTGGCCCTCTCTGAGCTTAATCTTCCAGAAGGTGTTACCAACACTCTTCTGGTATCCTGCAAGAACTCTAAGCATAAGGCCTACACACCAAAGTGGGCAGAGCGCTGGACCCCTTCTCTTGCGCTTTGGACCAGCTGCTAGAGTACCTCCTGCATCTCTTGGACTCGGGCCAGAAGACAAATTTGGTGCGCGTTACCTCAGCGCCATAGGGGCATATTATCGTGGCTCTGGGGAAGCCCATTTTGGCCCATCTCGTGGCTTGCTTCATATGGGGCCTGCTCCTCTTGAAGCCTCTGCTTAAGCCCCCTATGGAGGCTTAGGATCTCAATGTGGTACTCACCCAGCTGATGCGAGCCCCATTCAAACCGCTGGACTCATGTCCCCTGAAATTCCTGACCTGGAAGGTCCTCTTTCTGGTGGTTCGATTGGCCCAACATATCAGTAAGCTCCAAGCCTTGGTGGCTCACCCAACATATACCAGGTTTCATTAGAAATGGGTGGTTTTCCGCACGCACCCCCACTTTCTACTGAAGTGGTCTCTGTGTTCCACCTCAACCAGTCGATTAGACTTGCCGACTTTCTTCCCTCAGCGGCACGCTAACTGGGGAGAGGTGGTGTTGCATATCTTGAACTGCAAGCAGGCTCTAGCCTTCTATCTGCAGCACACAAAGGCACACCGCCAGTCCAACCAGCTGTTTCCTTCGACCCCAGTAAGCTGGGCACTACTGTCTCGAAGCACACGCTATCTCTTTGGTTAGCAGACTGCATCACTCATGCTTATTTCCAGGCTGGGTTGAGCCTTGAGGGTCATGTCATGGCTCACAATATCGATGCGATGGCTGTATCTGTGGCCAACCTCCGCTCTGTTTTCGCAGAGGAATTCTGCAAGGCTACTACGTGTCTTCGGTCTATATCTTTGCAGCCCATTACTGTCTGCATGGGGACTCCCGACAAGACAGCAATTTTGGCCAGGCCATACTCCGGCATCTCTAAGTCTTAGAGTCAACTCCTGCTCACTGGCCCTTCTTTCCATCCAGGTTACCTGCAAAAACTCCTCAGCTGAGGAAGCTGCTTCAGATGAGTCCCTCGGGGGACTACCTTGCCATTCTTCCTAGTTTCTTCAGTTGGTTGCCCCTGTTGGGCTGTTGATCTCCTCAAGTTCTGGCAGCCTGTACCTTGGGAATCCCATATCTGAGAACTTATTTCCTGCTTATTCAAGGAGAAAGCATAGTTACTCAGTTGTAACAGGTGTTCTCTGTGAACAGCAGAAATAAGTCCTTACAACCTCTCCACCTCCCTGGGGAATTGCCTTTTGGTTCCTACTATCTTATTAGACTGGAGAAGATGGTTCTGCAGCAGGTGGGAAGGCAGGCATGCATCCGCAGAATGTCTCCCAAAGGCTTCCTTTGGTAGCTGGGGAGCATTCCCATGCAGGGCTCCGTCAGTGACATCTCCCATACATGAAGACTTATTCCTGCTGTTCACGGAGAACATCTGCTACAGGTGAAAAACTACGCTCTCCTGTTTGTTACAGGTTCATCCCACATAATTTGCAACATATGCAGAGTAAGAGATCTTCACAATGCTGACTGGCCATCTGATTTAAAGGAAAACTCTATGGGCATTTCCCTTTAAAAATTGTTTTGCAGACCCACAAGTATAGAGACTGTAAGGGCTCAGAGTTGCCTTTCCTTTGTTTTTGTTTTTTTCTATAGCTATGGCAAGGCTCCTTGGGGAAGAATATCTTGTAAATTAATGAGGTACTTTCAAACTGTACATCTACCATACATGCAAAAAATATTTGTAGCCAAGATTTTACCTGTTGATGACATCAACAAGAAAACAACAGTTAGCACATTGAAGGACTGTGGAGCACAACCAATCATCGTTTTGGTTTCATTCACCCATTAGAGAATCACCTGTTTAAAGATGAAAGGGAATGATTAAACACCAAAATATTATCTTACCTTTAACATTAAAGAGATATTGCAAAGGTTTTGCACTAGGAACAAAAGAAGACAAATAGTTTTTACAATGAAGTTGTCTTGATAGACAGAAATTCTGATAGTGCATAAAACAATAAAAGTTATCATAGAGATGTCAATGGAGGGAGACTTCATGTTTAATAGAAGTCATGCATGTATTTCCCTGCCCCTAGAAGGAGGGATGTGCGTTCATTTGAAGCAACATAGGAAAAGTAATTTCATGTTTTATTTCACTTTAAAAATGAATTGATTGAAAACCTCCAAGATGTTGCGATTATTTTATTTATTAATCAAAAATTTGTATACCGCAATTTCCAGGGATCAATTGCGGTTTACAGTTAACAACAATTTGAGCAGTGCAGGAACAAGTACATACTCGCTTACATATAACATTTTAACTCATGCAAATGTGCCCTCTTAAGAGCTGTCATGTTGTCAATAGTGCACTTTTGAGAGCACCGGCACAGCTCCAAAACCAAAGCAAAATATTATGCTCTTTTATTAAAGAAAAGAAAAGAAATAATAATAATAATAATAAAAATAAATTACAAAGATTGCCTGTATTTTCCATAAACAAGCATGTCAATATAATATACATAGCAAAGTAAAAACAATAAAGAAAGAAAAGAAAACAGAAATAAAAGAAGTGAATTTAATAGAAAATTCTCATGCAGATCCTACTTAGACCCAAACTACATGTCTTAGGGTTCCTTTTACGAAATCCCGCTAAGAATTTGCATTTAACATGCCAAACAAATGCATGTTACTTGCAAAAACTCTGCAGTAACTATCGGGGGCGTAAGCAGCAAGGTCCTGGCAGCTAATGCGTGATGAACCAATCTAACATGTGCTCCATAAAGGCAGTTCACTTAACAACTCCCATACAGGAGTCATTAGATGAAGTCATGTTAAGAGCTGCATTGCTGCCAGGGCCGGCCCGTCCACTAGGCTAGCTGGGCGGCTTCCTAGGGCAGCTGACCAGGGTAAGTGACCTTGTGCCACTGCTTTGTTGCCTCTGATAGGCCATGTGCTTCGGCACACATTTATTTATTTATTTATTTAACGGGTTTTATATACCGACTTTTTACAATTCAAGACGGTTTACAAGGAACATAAGACAGTATATTTCAACTGAATACATTGTAACAATAAGGATCACAGAATAAATGATTAGCAAGAAACTTACTCCTTGCGGAGGCTTAAGAACTATTTACATGGAGGCATAAAGGGCTATTTACATGGAGAATTATATAGGAGGTTAGAGGGAGCTATGTAAGTAGGGAAAAGTGTTCCTGGAAGAGATGAGCTTTCAATTTCTTCCAGAATTCAGAGTGATTGGGACAGTTCCGTAATTCATATGGTAAAGCATTCCAGATAGAGGGGGTGTAAAGGGAGAATGCACGATTACAGATAGTTTGGCTACATGTTCTCTTAGATGTTGGGATGGATAGAAGGTTTTTGGTGATGGTGCGGCGTGTTTTATTGTTATTGGAATTGGATAGGAGCAAGGAGAGGCAAGGAGCTGACTCACTGGAAATGATTTTGTGAATGAGGGTGATTGCTTTGAATTTAGCTCTGGACTGAATGGGGAGCCAGTGTAGATCATAGAGGATTGGCGTTATGTGTGAGCATCTGGGGTTATTTGTGATGAGCCGAGCTATTGTGTTCTGTGCCATTTGGATGGGATGTAGGCTGTTTTAAGGAAGGCAATGATATATGAGATTGCAGTAGTCAAGGGTTGGGATGGTGAGGGCCTGGCAGACAGTGCGAAAGGAGTCTAGGTTTAGGAGAGGTTGGAGGTTCCGAAGTGTATGTAGTTTTGCATATATTGTGTTAGAGGCTTTTTTTATCTGTTCGTGGAATGTGAGGTTCTGATCAAGGATAAGACCGAGATATTTCACTTGATTTTTAATGGCGAGGGTGATATCTCCAAGTGTAAGGGTTGTAGGTGGGGTATAGGAAGCGTTGGTGAATACTTGAAGGGCTTCAGTTTTGAATTGGCTAATTATGAGGTTGTGATTTGAAAGCCAAGTCTTCAGGTTTGTGATGCATTCAATTAGGTTTGAAAAATTAGGGTTTGTTAAATTGAAAGGGGTGAAACACATAATGTCATCTGCGTATAACTGGTGCTAAATTCCATAATTTTGAAAAATCTTACAAACTGGTTGAAGGAATATGTTAAATAGTAGCGCAGATAAACTGGATCCTTGGGGAACTCCCTGTTTTAGGATAAATGGGAGGGATATGTCATTCCCTATACAGACCTGTTGAGTTCTGTTTTCTAGGTAAGAGTGGAACCATTTTAGTGTTGTATCCCTCAGTCCTATTTCATAGAGCCTATCTAGAAGTTGGTGGTGAGGAAGGGAATCAAAAGTTGAGGATAAGTCGAGAAATATAAGGAGGCATCCTTGGGTGGGATTCTGGGTAAATAGGTAGAGTGAATCTAAGAGAGAAGCTAGGAGGGTTTCCACTCAATGATTCTTTTTGAAGCCATGTTGCAGTAGGTCGAGGGGAGAGTGCTCATCTATGAAATTCTGAAGTTGATTTTGGACTAGTTTTTCGGTTATCTTAGCAAGGAAGGGGATACTGGAGATAGGTCTGTAGGAGGCAGATGAGGTAGGGTCAAGTTTTGATCCTTGATGGGGTGGATAGAAGCACATTTTAGGGGTGCTGGTACGGAGCCAGGCTGGAGGGAGGACTGTGAAATGTGGAGTATGTAAGGGCTAATGGTGCTATGAGTAGTCTTAAGACAGGATACAGGGCAAGGGTCCAGGGCAGAAGTTGAGGCATTTAGTTCTTTAATGGTTTTGTATGTGTTTTTCACGGTGAGGGGTTCAAAGTCATTCCAGGTAATTGAGGGGGTGAAAGTGTGAGGTCAGATACTGTGGTCATGTATTGGTTGGGGGTTAGTTGTAGAGGGGGGTGGGGGGAATTTTGAAGTAAGGTGGTTGGCTATAGTTTGGGCGGTTAACTTTGGAGTCAAGTCCTGATGTTGGGGTTCCATTATTAAGGATTTAGCGATGGAAAAGAGCTCTCTCGGTTTATTAGGAGACCGTTGGATCATATTTTCATTGTATTCTCTTTTATGTTTTAGAGTTTCAGAGCAGTAAGCTTGGAGTTTGCTTTTGTAGATCTCATGTGCGTTTGGGTTAAGAGAGCATCTCCACTGACGTTCTAGGTGTCCGAGTTCTCTTTTTAGGTCTCTTAGTTTTGTAGAGTACCAGGGAGCTTTTCTGCGTTGGCTTTGAGGAGGTTGTTTAGGTGGTAAAAGGGCAACAGAGGAGAGAATGTCTTTCCATTCGTCGATGTGAGGGTCAAGGTTCTGGTGTTTGCTATTGAGTAAGTCTAAGGATGGTATTATTTGCTCAAGGAAGGTGGCAGCGTTGAATTGTTTGAATTTGCGGGTATGTTGGGGTGGAGTTATTTGAAGTTTTTTATGTGGGGAGTGGGGGATTGAAAAGAGGATGAGGGCGTGGTCTGACCAGAGAATAGGTTGAATAGTGTGTAAGATCTGTTTGGAGGGTAGTGTTTGCTGTGGGATAAATATTAAGTCAAGGATATGACCTACCGCTTCTGATCTCCCTCTGATGCAACTTACTGGCAGCTCTGGAATGGAAGCAGAGGGTGACTGCTTCTGCCCCAGTTCACTAAACTACCAGGGAGACTCCTGGGTAAGTCCCAGAGAGATCAAGGATAGGGGGAGGGTTGATGTATGATCTTTGGGGGGACTTCTGTTGGAGGTTCCCATTGGGGGTAGTGATCCTGGGGTGAGAGTTCATCTTGGGAAGGTGAATTTGTGGGGGGCTTATCTTGGTAGGGTCTGATCTTGGGGAGAAGCTTGATTTCAGTAGGATGATTATCAGGGAGACTAGATTGGGGAGAAGTGAATTTTGGGAGCAGATCGGATCTTGGGGTGATAGTACTTTAGTTTATTTGCATTTGATATACCGCCCTATGTTACATCAGGGTGGTTCACAATTTGTTAACAATCAAAGAGAGGCACAGGGCCAGGAAAGGGAAAAGAACTACAATCTTTGACAGAAAAGAGGAAATAATAAAGAGTATAGAGAGAAGACATAAGGAAGAAGTTTAGACAAACATAGATAAACCAGGTCAGATTTGAGAGACTGGGAGATTATAAGCCGTGGTGAAGAGATGGGTTTTCAACTGTGACTTAAAAGTGAAATAATTTGTTTCAAGATGGAGTGAGGTGGGCAGGGAGTTCCACAGGGCTGGACTGTGGAAGAAAAAAGCAGAGTGCCGGGTGGATTGAAGGTGTGCACGTCAAGGTGAGGGGAGATGAAGGCGATTGACATGGATTGAACGGAGGAAACGAGTGGGAGTGTGAAACTGAAGGAGGTCAGTGAGGTACTGTGGCATGTGAGTATAGATGGCTCGATGAACTAGAGTGAGAATTTTAAAGTGAATACGGAACTCGATAGGAAGCCAATGTAAGTGAAACAGAAGTGTTGTAACATGATCCCTATGAGAAGAACGAGTGATAATCCTGGCTGCGGTGTTCTGCAATAATTGTAAGTGACGTAACTGAGTGCGGGTGATACCTGTGAGAATGGAGTTGCAGTAATTAAGACGAGAAAGTACAGTAGCTACAGTAAGGGTGGTCAGGGCGGGGAGGGAGAGAGAGAGAGAAAGGGACATATGGAACGTATTTGGCGTAAGAGGTTTTTGCGAGGTAAGAAATATGGTCCTAAAAGGAAAGGTTTGAATCAAGCAGAACCTCAAGATACCGGAAAGAAGAAACCAGAGGAACTGTGGAACCATCAATGGAGGGTGCAAGTGAAGCGCAAGGGCTCCCAAAAGTGAACCAAGTACAGGAGGTTTTGGTCAGGTTGAGATGAAGGCAGTTAGAAGAGAGCCAATTTGATACAAGAGTCAGACAAAAATTTAGAGGAGTGAGATCAGGATGAAGAGGGCTAGTGTGATGCAGAATGATGATGTCGTCAGCATAAAAGAAGGCGGAAAGAACGGATTGCTGAATGCAGAGGGCAAGAGGTGCAAGAAAAAGATTAAACAAAAGAGGTGCCAGAACTGATCCCTGAGGAACATCACAGGGAAGGGAGGTGGGAGCAGAAGAGTAATGTGGACTGGAGGGTGAAACCACAGAGAAGGAACAGGAGGATAAGAAAGAATGAAACCAGCGGTAAACTGTTCCCCTAAGCCCAGCGTCCCAAAGACGTGAGAGGAGAAGAGAGTGATCAACTAGGTCAAAAGCAGCAGAAAGATCTAATGAAACCACCACTGAAATGTCACCTTTGTCGTGTGAGGAATGGAGATCATTGATAAGTGTTACTAGAACTGTGTCTGTGCTATGGCCCTGACAAAAACCCGACTGTCGTGAATGTAGAAAGTTTATGGAGTGTAAATGTTGGGAGAGTTGACAATTCTTTCTGCAATTATCTGGGGCGGGGGGGGGGGGGGCTGGGTGATCTCAATGGCAACTTTTAAAACTGACAATGGGCACCTGCCATACTACCTGACTACTGGTAGCATGGTTGCACTTACCACCACCTCTTGAGATGGCATCAAGTGCGCCATGTTACTGACTGTCATGACAGCTACTGCGTGATAATGTACTGCACAATAGCTGTCAGAGTGGGCTATGCCCGAATACACCCCCAAAACCCACCTAGATCCAGCCCCAAGCCATGGTAAGCAATTACTGGAGGACTTTTACCGTGCAAAAGCAATTAGTACAGGCCTAAGTTAATGCTTACTGCACATTAAAGCCCACGGATAGTGCTCACTGCAATTAGTAAATAAGCCCCTAAATAATTAATTAAGAAAATCCATTTGCTTAGCAGCTGTTTGATTGTTCATTAAATTTCTGTTCAAAGAAAAGCAAATGAACTGTAGGAACCCTACACAATTGCAAAATCAACCAGGAGAAGGGAAGCAATTATTCTGAAAATTAAATACACATGGGGCATATTTACTAAAACTTAGCAGCTTACAATGTGTTCAGCCCCAAAATTTAGTGCAAGGGTGGAGCTTGACCTGCGCTGAAAAAGGAAAGCGTGCCCCCATGTCCCCATATGTTTGGCACAGGTTCAGTGGCATTCTTGTACTAAGAAGTTTGCTGTGAATAACGCAGGTCTACTGAGATAGTAGTAAGTGCACCTGTATTAAGTGCAACACTGCTGGTTAGCATGCATTAAAGATGCCCCTGCTAACCTCACTGTGCATGCTTCGCCCCTGAACAGCCCAGTCTGTGCCCCGACCCGCGTTACCTGATTAGAGCAGGATTTTAGTGGAGCCACATTTTAGTGCACGCTAACAATAACCGCGGTGCATGCAAACCCCACACTAACCATTAATGCACTTTAGTAAACATACCCATGAATTTCAAATTAAATAAAGAAAATGTAATAAATGTATCTGACATGTCACACACATATGTAATTACAAAAAGAAATATTAAATATAACATCAATGGGATAATGTAAAGTTGCAATATTTACAAAAATTAAGCTGCAATTCCATTTTTCATTTTTTGTACTTCAAGAAGCTGATGTTCTGCCATGAGCTTAAGGATAAGAAGCGCTTTTGAAACAAATCTGTGCTGTACGGCAGGTGCATTGGTTATTTTTTGAGGATATTTGAAAGATGTAACAATTTTTTTTGGTTCAAGCTTTTTGACTTTCTTTTATTCTTTTTGTTTTCTTTGTATATACCCTTTTTGTAATCTCTGGTTGTATATTATATTATATATTTCTGTATTTCTGGATGTGATTAGAATATTACCCATGATGCAGGCTTGTATGCCAAAACAAGGTCCATGTTGAGTTTTTAATTGATATATGTTGTTGTTAAGTGCCGTCGAGTCGGAGTCGACTCATGGCGACCCTCTGGATAGCTATCCTAAATTGTGTACGGTCTTCAGTCAGGCGGCTCATTGTTGACAGACTGGTACCCGTAGCTGCTGTTATTGTATCGATCCATCTCATTGCTGGCCTTCCTCTTTTGCGTTGACCTTCTATCTTGCCAAGCATGATGTCTTTCTCTAATGATCTCTCTCTTCGCATGATGTGTTCAAAGTATGAAAGTCGAAGTCTTGTCATCTGAGCTTCTAAAGAAAGTTTAGGTTTGATCTCCTCTAGTACTGACTGGTTTGTTCTTCGGGCAGTCCATGGTATACACAGTATTCGCCGCCAGCACCATAATTCAAAGGCATCAATTTTCTTCCTGTCTGTCTTTTTCACTGCGATTGTTCGATAATGTCCACAGTCAGTTGGATCACCTTTCTTTAGTATTGGTATAAACACAGATCTTTTCCAGTCAGTAGGCCATGATGTTGTCTTCCATATTTCTTGGCATATTTCTTGATATATAACTCATGTTTTTATTTAGAAACACAGAAACATTATGGCAAACAAAGACCATGGCCTATCCAATCTGCCCTTCCATCCCATCTATTACAGACCCTTTTTTGCCTTTAGAGACCTTCTGTGTTTGTTCCATGCTTTCTTGAATTCAGATACAGACCTCGTCTCTACTATCTCCAGTTGGAGACGATTCCATGCATCTACCACTTTTTCTGTAAAGAAATATTTTCTCAGATTACTCCTGAGTCTAACCCTTGTGATGCAGCAGACCAGCGGGGAATGGGAGAAAATGTTTTAAACACGAAAAAAGGCATGCACAAGCTGCAGTATTCTCAGGAACCTGATAGGGGGAGCAAGAGGGATCTCCGGAAGAGTGAGGATCCACGCCCTACAGGGTGTGACCTAAAGCCAGCCAGCCTCCAATCCAGGAAGGCAGGAACTCCTTTTAAAGAAAGTCTGGAAGACTGTAGGGGGAGAAGTGGCGGTAAAGAGGAAGGTGGCTGTAGAGCAGAAGTGTCAGTAAAGCCAGAAGCAGCAGAGAAAGCAGCAGAGAAGTTGCAGAGCCTTCAGAAACCAGAGAAGCTGGAGAAACTGCAGAAGCTACAGACACTGCTGGAGTGCAGGAAAGAGGTACAGGCCAGAGAGACCTGAAAGGACAGAGAATACAGAAGGATCCAGGAGATTCAGGAACGCGAAAGCCGTACTGTGACTGCTGTGTGAAAAACCCAAGCCATATTGCAGGAGCAAGGCAGATTCTCCCCAGGAGTAGGCCTCAAGCCTCGTCCCAAGGAAGGAAGCCAGAGTTACAAGGTAACCCATACTTTGTTGGAAACAGCCTTCAGAGGGCTAGCATATGGAGAGGACAAGAAACAGAAGCTCCCTGTTCATATCACACTTCTCAGGAGACAAGGTATGAGAACCTTTTATCAAATAAGAAACTTTTAAATAAGCAAGGTTTGCAGGAAGCAAATGTAAAACCGTTGAAGAGAGAAGGATACTCACACTGTAGAACAGATCATGACCGACGCCCCACGCTGAACCCCAGGCACTGGGAGGTCATACAGCATTTGTGTGAAAAGCCTGATTATAGCTTCCCCAAAACCATTGACTCTGTTTCAGATACATTTGAGCAGGAACCGATGCAAGTGGAAGTGGTAGAAGCCCTTTCAGATGAAGAAATGGATTGTAGCTTTTGTACCACTGGAAGCTTGGAATCCTTATGTAGCAAGTGAGCAGTAAACTTGTGAATTTAGAAACGTGTGTTTTTGTATCCCCTTTGTGAAGAAAACAGTTTTGCTTTTGAACCTGAGTTGTACTTTTTTCTAACCTAATGTAAGGACATTTCTTTTGTTGTTTGAATCTGATCCTTTGAACCTTTTTGCAAGACAAGGGAAATAAAGCCTTATTTTTCCCTCCACTCGAAGACCTGTGTTCTCTGGGTATTTGGTAATAAGGACGCTACCAAGGCTATACATCCCTGGGCCCTAGAAAATACTTACCAAACCCAACCTTATTCTTAATTGTGTCCGACCTGCCTTGGAGCCCATTAGCCACCAGGGTGGCGTCGCGACACCCTTTTCACCTTCATTCTATGCCCCCTTGTTGCAGAGCTTTCTTTCAATTGAAAGAGGCTCTCCTCCTGTGCATTCATGCCACAGAGGTATTTAAATGTCTCTGTCTTATCCCCCCTTTCCTATCTTTCCCCTAAAGTATACATATTGAGATTTTTAAGTCTGTCCCCATATGCCTTACAGTGTGGTCTTGCAGGTTCTGCCATTACTAGATGGTCTGCATTGCAAGCAAGGTGATACTGTGGGGCTCTTGAATACAAACTCTCTGCCTCAGAGTTTTTAAAAAGGTCTTTTTTGCCATTTTTAATAGCTATTTTTTTTCTGCTGTATTGCAAAAGGAGAATATTTGGAGTTCCTGGGCACAGCTTTTTTTCTGCAGCGAGAATTTTTTCTTCTCCTCTAGTCTTCAAGTTCAAAGGGGTAGGCAAGCTCTTTGAAGTCACTGACCTCCTCAGATGTTAGAGCCCTCCCTTCCCATCCCAGTTCCCACCCACCCCATGTGCTATATAGCACATCTCCCTAATTAGCTTGTTGACTTAGACAACAGATTTTTATTGGTTAGTAGGGAAAATCTCTCTCACTTGCAGCTTGTCGTGCTATGAAGGCTTGCGTGCATCAGTGATGCTGAGAGCTAAACTATCGGTAGTTTAACTACTGGCAGGGTCTCCCAAGATGGACAGGTCTCAGCTGAGGTGCCAGACCAAGACAAACCACCCATCTTGGCAGCAGCAGAATGGGATAGTGTTGATGGCGGAGGATCACATTTTTGTGACAATGGCAAGAACACCAAACTTAAACTGTGCGGAAGAAAAGCAGGGCAATCTACTTCTGTATCTTGCCATGAAAACCCAATGGATAGTTACAACAAAACAAATTGTGCTATGGTGCTGAAAGATGAGACCCCCAGGTCGGAAGGCACTCAACTAGCTACTGGGGAAGAGCTGAAGACTTTTCAGAGTAAAGCCAGCATTTATGATGTGGTTGGATCAAAGCCCTCGGGAAGTCTGACTGCTGATGTAGCTGCGCATGAAATGAGAGTCAGAAGCTGTAAAGATTTCTTACACATTGGAACATGGAATGTACGAAGCATGAACCAAGGGAAGTTGGAGGTGGTCAAGAATGAAATGGAACGTGTACAACTTGATCTGTTGGGTGTCAGCGAACTGAAATGGACTGGCATCGGGCACTTTGCATCAGATGATCACATGGTCGACTATGCTGGAAATGAAAGACAAAGAAGAAATGGTGTTGCATTTATAATAAATAAGAAACTTGCAAGAACTGTAATGAAATACAGTGCAGTCAGCGAACGCTTAATCTCTATTCGTCTACGAGGCTTGCCTATCAATACAACTACAATTCAAGTATATGCCCCAACAACAGCTGCAGAAGAGAATGAAATTGAAGAGTTCTATGAACAAGTACAAGCTGAAATTGACAGAACATGCAAACAGGATATCCTGATAGTCATGGGTGACTGGAACGCAAAAGTTGGCAACAAAGAAGAAGGCAAAGTAGTTGGAAAATATGGACTTGGCAACAGAAATGAAGCTGGAGAAAGACTGATAGAATTCTGCAAGACCAATGATCTATTCATCTCAAACACCTTCTTCCAGCAACACATGCGGCGACTGTACACATGGACTTCACCCAATGGATTGTATAAAAATCAAATTGACTACATCTGTGGCAGTCAACGATGGAAAAGTTCTATAGCATCAACAAAGACAAAACCTGGAGCTAACTGTGGTACAGATCATCAACTATTAGTATGCAAATTCAAGCTAAAGTTAAAAAAGAGCAAACCGCTCATGAATGCAGCAAAATATGACCTTGAGAATATACCACTGGCATTTAAAGACTGCCTGTAAAATCGATTTGCTGCTTTAGATACAAATGACAGAGCTCCGGAAGAGTTATGGAATGACATCAAGAAGGTTGTGTTGGAAGAAAACGAGAAGTCTCTACAAAAGGTGAAAAAGCAAAAGCGGCCAAAATGGATGACGGAAGAAACTGTGAAAATTGCCCAGAAATGCAGAGAAGCTAAAGCCAGAGGAGAAAGAAAGACAATTGCAGAACTCAGAGATTTCCAACGTGCAGCAAGACAGGACAAGGAAAAGTTCTACAATGACATTTGCAAGGAAATAGAAGCAGAAACTATTAGAGGAAGTACAAGATCAGCTATCCTAAAACTACGAGAGTTAAAGAAAAAGTTCCAGCCTCGAATTGGAATGTTACAAGATGCTCAAGGTTCTATGTTGAATGATGCTGAGAAGATCAAGAATAGGTGGAAGGAATATACAGAGTTTTTATATGATAAAGTTCAAGTGGACCAACAGCCGTTTCAACCTGTACCTTATGATCGGGAACCATTGGTGATGAAAGAAGAAATTGAAGCAGCATTGAAAGCCTTATCAAAGAACAAAGCACCAGGCATTGATAGCATTCCTATAGAAGTATTGCAGCAATCTGATGCAGCTGTTACCATACTTACAAGGCTCTGCCAAGAAATATGGAAGACAACATCATGGCCAACTGACTGGAAAAGATCTGTGTTTATACCAATACTAAAGAAAGGTGATCCAACTGACTGTGGAAATTATCGAACAATCGCTCTGATCCCACATGCCAGCAAGATTCTACTGAAGATTATTCAAGAGACTACAACCATACCTGGAACAAGAACTACCTGAAGTGCAAGCAGGGTTCAGGAAAGGGCGAGGAACGAGAGACATCATTGCGGATGTGAGATGGATCCTTGAAAAGACTAAAGAATACCAAAAGGATATCTATTTGTGCTTTATCGACTATAGCAAGGCTTTTGACTGTGTAAACCATGAGAAACTCTGGGCCACATTAAGAAGCATGGGTATACCAGAACACCTGATCGTTCTCTTGCGCAATCTGTACACTGATCAAGAAGCAACAGTTCGAACGGAACAAGGAGAAACAGAATGGTTTAAAATAAGCAAAGGTGTAAGACAAGGCTGCATACTTTCCCCCTACCTGTTTAATTTATATGCAGAACAAATCATCAGAGAAGCAGGATTGTATGAAGACAACAGAGGTGTGAAGATTGGTGGAAGACTCATCAACAACCTTCGTTATGCTGATGATACTACATTACTGGCTGAAAGTGAAGATGATCTGAAACATTTGCTTCTCACAATCAAAGAACATAGTCTCAAAATGGGCCTGCACCTTAATGTAAAGAAGACAAAGATCATGACAACTGGCATAATCAACAGGTTCATCGTCGAAGGAGAAGAAATTGAAATTGTGAACAACTTTAACCTACTTGGATCAACTATCAATAAAGAAGCAACAAGCAGTCAAGAAATCAAACGACGCATTGCTCTTAGCAGAATGGCTATGAAAGACCTAGATAAGATTCTCAAGAGCAGAGATGTCTCTCTCCATACAAAGATTCGACTTGTTCAAGCCATGGTATTTTCAATAACATCATATGGATGTGAAAGCTGGACAGTGAAAAAGACAGACAGGAAGAAAATTGATGCCTTTGAATTATGGTGCTGGCGGCGAATACTGTGTATACCATGGACTGCCCGAAGAACAAACCAGTCGGTACTAGAGGAGATCAAACCTAAGCTTTCTTTAGAAGCTCAGATGACAAGACTTTGACTTTCATACTTTGGACACATCATGCGAAGAGAGAGATCATTAGAGAAAGCACAGTTACTTACCTGTAACAGGTGATCTCTGCGAACAGCAGGAATAAGTCTTCACATATGGGTACGTCGGTACCGACGAAGTCTGTGCGGGAACGCTTCCCAGCATCCAATCAAAAAGCTTTTGAAAGCATCCCACCATGCCTGCATGCTGCCTTCCCGCCTTTCCCAACTGCCTCTCCTCAGTTAAGTTTTAAAGCTGAGACAAAGAGAGAGAGAGACAGAGAAGGGAAAGATAGGGAGGAGTGGTCTAGTGGTTAGGACAAGGTACTTCAGGCCGGAGGGCCGGGGGTTCAAGTCCCACCTGGGGACAGCAATCTCAGGCCGGAGGGACTGGGATTTCTAGTCCTATAGGCACTCCTTGTGGTCTTGGGCAAGCCACTTAACCCTCCATTGCCCATGTTCCCTGTAAGTATTAACGTATGTGTGTCATATCCCCCTCGTGTTAAATGTATACCCCAATTGACCACTTTGACCCAGTGAAAAGCGGAATATAAATACAGCTAAATAAATAAATAAATAGAGATATAGAGATGCAACTCCTAGGGGAGGTGGGTGGGTTGTGAAGACTTATTCCTGCTGTTCCCAGAGATCACCTGTTACAGGTAAGTAATTGTGCTATCTCCAGGAACAAGCAGGAATGAGCCTTCACATATGGGGACTCCCAAGCTAAGATGCCTGGAGTCTCAGCATGTTAGAGACTGGAACATGCTAAACGTCATATCGCCAGGCATCCTGAGGATGGAGGGTAGGAGTTGAAAACAGAAAGGTGCTGTAAGAGACAGCTAACCTAACATAGGACTGCAGAGGAGGAGTCCTTGTGTGGATGACAATTATCATCAAATATATTGAAAATGAAATATTGCAATATGGACCTCCCCTAACAGGATTGTACAAAAGTATGGAGGTTCATGAGATCTACTGGGGATCCAGTAGAGGAACCTCAAGGAGGACCTCACTGCGAAAGTAGAGGTAATAAACCTGTAGGAAAACACAATGGAGGTCAGAAATTCTGAAAGGTAAGAGGTAACCCCAGGGATAAACTGGGGTAGTACAAAAACTGTAAGCCGTCAGCGGAAGGCTTTATGAAAAAAGCCCAAACTCTTTTGGCTACAGAGTGGCTCACTCATAGGAGCAAAAAGAGGAAAAGGGTGATTGATTTGGACAAACAGGCCTAGTCCTTGTGGGAAGAAGGGGTATGGAAAACCCTTATATCCCAAAAGAAAGGACAGATGCTCGAGGCGTTAGCCTCAGAATAACTGAAGATCTGCAATGTCTTTCCTAACTGATGTCAGGTAGGAAAGATACTGGAACATGGAGAGCTTCAGAGGTACCTAACCTGAAGGTTATGGTAAAAAGGTTGCTAACTACCACAGGAAGTGGTGGTGTGTGTAGAGCCCTAAACATGCTGGAACAGCATGGGTATGGGTAGAGCCCAACTGTCAGAATCATATAGAGATATATATATATAGCTATATGAGCATAGACAGTCAGATAGATAAGTGTGCAGATACATATCTACCTATAATAAAATATCTCAACGATACATATATATATATAGACATATGAAAATATATCTATAGTGAGATAAAGAAGGGCATAAGATACACACAAAGAACACAGGTATAGATCTATAGAGATGTGTATGTGTGTGTGTGTATATATATATATATATATATATATATATATATATATATATATATATATATGCCTATATATGGGTGTCTGCAATTAAGCAGACAGAGATATGCCCATATAAGTATAGCCATATAGATGTGGAGAGATCATCTAACAACAAGAAGGTGGAACCTACTTGGGAAGATATATAGAGAATCTATTCTCCCTGGTTATGAAGGAGGGAGTCAGGGGAAAACTCTCCCTGACAAGAAACAGACTAGACTGCTGCAAGAGTGCTAGCCAGTGAAAATAACCAGGATGGTTACGTGAAAAGCAGAGGATAATATGCGTCTGCAGGCAGCAAGTCCCGAGTCTTCCAGAACTCTAGCATGGTAAGTGGACAGAATACGCATAGGAATGAGATACCATGTTGACCTACTTGAGGTGAAAAAAGGGTATCATGCGTTCTTTAGCTGAATATGCACTGTCCATGAAGGATTAGAAATACCATGAGGACGAGCTGCAGTGAAAAAGAGCATATTCCCTGTGGGAAATCTTGTGGACCAAACCAGGGAATTGTCAACTCTTTAAGCTTTCACGTAAGTGAAGGCCCATGTCCTTTACTTTAAAAAGAAGATAGTAAGGTAGGAAGAGCCCTTCCAGTCATGAAGGGCATGACTGAGGGAGCCTTTTCCAACCATCTAGGATAGCTGTTGGAGAAAATCCTAATGCTCTCTAGCAAGGGCCCATAGTGCAGAGCTTCTCTGTAAAATTGCAGAGAGCAAGATGCAGGAGGAGTAGGAGATAGAACTTGCTGCTGGAAAGGCCAGTACCTACGTCAACTATGCTGCCAAACCCAAGAGAAGTGGAGATGGCAAGAATAGAAGATCATTCAAGAAGCCTGTAGTGATAAGCCCAAGAAAGATGATTCCACTGTCTTGGAGGCACTACTAAGGCCAGAAGAATGCAAGTGGAGGACAACTCTGGTTACTTGTGGAAAAAGACCAGTGGTCCAATCACTAGGGCTCCTGCATAGGCAGCTGCTAGTAAGACAGCAGAAAGAATCTTTCTGTTTAAAAACAGAAAGAACAGACAGAACAGGAGGCAGAAAACTCTGGACATGTCTGATAAGCTGCCTCAAAGCAAGATTGACAAAGGAGTTGACTCAGAAAGGAAAACTCCGCACTGAAAAGTAACAAAACTAGAGAGGCTAAAGAAAATACATGCTGGTACAGGAAACTATCATTAGATAGTTGTTAGACCTCTTTCCTTAGCAGGAAGAAGAGGAGAAACCTGTGACCTATAGGCATGAACAGCTCGCATAACATAGAAATGGATGTCTTGTGGAAAGCGATCCATGTCTAGAGTTTAGAATAAAAGCAGTAGGAGGCCTCTATTGGGAAGAAGCAAACTGCAAGTTGCAAACCCCAAGAGGCGCAAAAACTGTGATACTGATTAATCAGAAACCCTACGGTTGCTGGGTTTGCTGAGCCTGGTTAGAATTTGGATTCTTCAGACCAGGATGATGTTTCCCCTGCTTGGGAACATCTGTATGATGGGCAGGTGATGAATAAAACCTTCTCCCCCTATGGGAAGAAAGTTTGGTAGGACATTTCCTACCTACTGGGAAAGAAGAAGGCGTAGAACAGCCCCTAGAAACAGGTAAATCAGTGGATAACTGAGCAACCTGACGTAAAGACTCCTTGTTGAAGAGATTTTCTCCAGTGCAAGGAGTATTTCCCAGTCTGTGCTGTGCCCATTTTTCCAAACCTGAAGCTTGGAGCCAGACGCTACGTCGTGACCCTATAGCCATTGCAGAAGTCCTGCTAACAGACTCAAAGGAGTCTAGGGAAGCACGAGTAAGAAACCAAGAGATATTTTGAATATGACTAAGCAGTGAGGAATAGTCTGCACTCTTGGGTTCTGGAAGAGAAGGAGTCAAAAGATGCAATTTCTTTGTGACCTCCTCAAGAGATAGACTCATATAAAAAATATATGAGAGAATTCTTGCTGAAAGCATAGATGTCTGGAAGGTTTGACGTCCAAAGGCATCTAGTGTGTTAGACTCACGACCTGGCGGACAAGAAGAGTGCTTTTTCTTACTCTTCACCCACCTCAGTGCTGATTCCACTACAATGGAATGATGGGGAAGTTGAGTCTTTTGAAACCCTGGAGAAGGGGGCACCTGATATAGGAGATCAGTTGCTCTGGAAGATGGGGGTACTCTTAATGGTGCTTCCCACATTCCTAGAAGGAGATCCTGCAAAGAATGATGCAAAGGAAACATTATGTTGTTCCTTGCTTCGGTAGGATCATGCCTAGGAATGGGAATGGCAAGAGATCTTGCCATATCCAGGAGGAAACTCTGAAAAGAAGGATCCCCAAAGGGAACCTCCCTTGGACAGGTTAGACTTGCAGAACTAGCCTGGGCACCGAAGGATCTATCCAAGTATATAGGAATAGAAGATCCTGCATGGTGCAGTGTGGAATCCTTAAAGGATGGCCGCCGGTACTGGAGGTCAGGATCAGTGACAGTTAGTACCACATCGTCCATGCCAGGTATCGACTCCAAACTTGGTATAGAAGGGAGCAATCCTGTTGAAAGAAGCATGGAAGGAGCTGGCCACGATGCTACAGTGGATACCGGTACCGATGCCGATACTGGTACCGATGTCGGAACCGAACCAGACAGACATCAGAACAGCCATCGGTGACAGCTCAATCGGTACCGAGGTAACCGAAAACTTTCGGCAGTCACCCTCGGCACCGAGCCTCCGGTATCGACAGGTCGTGGTACCAAGGCATGTCGGTACCCAGTCTTCTAGACTAGAGATAGATTCCAAACTCGGCATCGAGGGTAATGTAGACATCGGTACCGACTTCGGTACCGTGTCTGATACCGATGGATGAAACCCAGCCGGTGGCAACACAAACAGTATCGAAGGAATCGAGAGTTGTGGATCTGAACCATCAGAACCGAGCCTTCGGTACCGACGGGAGCTGGTACCAAGGCGAGTCGGTACCCAGTCCTCCAGACTGGAGATCGATTCCAGACTCAGCATCGAAGGAAGCGAGTCTATCGATGCATGTCTGGAGGGTACCGACGTCGGAGGTAGTATCGGTGCTGGTACTGATACTGGAAAGTCAGTCTGGGACGTATCCGTCGGACCCGTAGGTACCGAGGACGCCAGACGACGATCCCTGGTGAGGAGTGTTTCATTTAACATCAGTGCCGATGCCGGGGTATTGGTACCACTCGAAGCGGATGCCACCACCGGACACGGCTCAGGTATGTTCTGTGGGGGGTGAACCCCAGGAACAACCTGAAACCCCTCATATGCTTTGGAGGCCGAAGACTCCCGCCGGGGTTCTGGAGCCAGTGGATTCTCGAGGGCAAGGCCATAGGCATCTCTATGCTGTGCATGAGATCTACCGCTCGAGGACTGGCTAGTTTTAACAGACTGTTTGTGGGTTACCTGATCCTGTGTAGAAGAAGGAATGGTCGGTGCCCTGAAGTTGGAAGGGAACCGGGTATCGAGGGAAACTCGATGTTGAAAACCTTCTCTCAAAATACTGTTGCCCAAGGGTGGAGGAAAAAGGTCAGGACCCAAACAGGTTAGACACCGACTTTGAGGGTCTAAGAATAAAGTTGTACCGCCACAGTATGAACATTTCTTGGAGAAAGTGGCTGGCGGTGCCATGAAGGAAAAAGGAAAGGCCTAAAAGGCCTGAGAAACCGTGAGACACTATGAAGAAAAAATATTCCTTGAAAAGGAAAATTTAACAAGAAAAGAAAAAGAAAACAGCAGCGGTACCGGTGGCGTCGGGGAAGACAGCCGCGACCACAAGAAAACTAAAGAAATAAAAGAAGAATTTTCTGCGGTGACAGGAGGACGTCCTGCCATCTTCGCGGAAAACGAAAACTGAGGAGAGGCAGTTGGGAAAGGCGGGAAGGCAGCACGCAGGTGTGGTGGGATGCTTCCAAAAGCTTTTTGACTGGACGCTGGGAAGCGTTCCTGTGCAGACTCCGTCGGTACCGACGTACCCATATGTGAAGACTCATTCGTGCTTGTTCCTGGAGATAGACATCATGCTTGGCAAGATAGAAGGTCAACGCAAAAGAGGAAGGACAGCAATGAGATGGATCGATACAATAACAGCAGCTACGGGTACCAGTCTGTCAACAATGAGCCGCCTGACTGAAGACCGAACACAATTTAGGATAGCTATCCAGAGGGTCGCCATGAGTCGACTCCGACTCGACGGCACTTAACAACAACAACAGGGAAAATCTACGAACCAAATAGTTCTACATTTGAATATCTACTAAAAGTAATTTGCTATTCTTCAAGGAGCTTTGATTAGGTAATTTTACAAAGGGAACACATTAATCTTTATACAGACACATAATATCAAAATTTACTATTGTAAAGTAATAACTGTTTAGCAAGGAAGCAGCACTACACACAGGGATATAGAACAGTACTGTTAGAACAGACATAAAATAGGTTAGCTGCTTTTTCTCTTAAAGGACAGCTGAGGAAAAGTTAGGGAGATTGGTAGGTCTCTCTCATTTATTTCAACAGGTACCAAATCTCCACCAACTAAATGATGGCTTGGTAAATTTGTATTACCAAAGATGTTGTCCCTGTTACAGCTTCTGCCTCTGTCCAGACAGAGAGTCTGATGCCAGTCCAGGGACCGGTTCCATGTGCAAGATGCCTGTAAGCTAAAGCCCTCATGAAACAAGTGGAGAAGCTCAGAGAAGAGGTGGCGAGGCTGAGAAGCATTCAAGATAGCGAGAAGTACATAGATGAGATGCTTCTTGAACCATCCAAGCTCTCTAACAGAGGTGAAGATGGGATGCTACAGAATGAAGATAGTTGGACAAGAATCATCAGAGTCTACAGAACCAACAATCCAATTCCTCCATCCCTCAAAATGAAGAACCAATATTCAGCCCTGGAAGTGGAGGAGGTGAAAGCATTCCAGGAAAGGGAAGAACCAGAGCTCAAGCACCCCAAAGTTATGGAATCAATGATCATAAGGAAGAGAAGGATAGAAGTGGGTGACTCTCTTCTGAGGGATACTGAGGCATCCATCTGATGACCAGACTTGATGTCTAGGGAGATGTGCTGTCTCTCAGGTGCCAAAATCTGAGATGTTAAGGAGAGTTTGCCAAGACTCATCAAGCCTATTATTAAATGTTGCTCATCCATGTCTGCACTAATGATATTGCTAGATATCGCTCCGAGCATATCAAAAGTGACTTCATGGCTTTGCGACAGAGGGTGAAGCAGATAGGTGCACAGGTGGTATTCTCTTTAATCCTCCCTGTCGAGGGTAAAGGCTGAAGCAGAGATGCCGGTATCCTGGAGATTAATCCAAGGCTGCGTGAATGTGTCATCAACAGCGTTTTGGTTTTGTGGACAATGGGTTAATTTTTCAAGGGTTGCAGAGCAGAGATGGTGCCCACCTATCTAAGAAGGATCAAAGTGTCTTCCGCAGCAGCCTGGCTGAAGAGGACTTTAAACAAGATTCATTGGGGATGGGTGAAGAAAGCCCCCAGTAACTGAAACATTAAATACCTCTATAGAAATGGGTAAAAGGGGCAACATCTGGAAAGTGGTGTACATAAATGCCCATAGTATTGGAAATAAGATCCCAAATGTTGAGCTTTTAATTGAAGAGGCTGACTTGGATTAGTGGTGGTTAGAGAGATATGGTTCATGGACAACCATGACTGGGATGTAATTATACCAGGCTATACTTTATACAGGAAGGACAGGTTAGGAATAAGGGGAGGCTCTATATGTAAAAAATAATATTAAAGTTATAGAATTACAGGCCTCGAAAAGGGAGCGAGGAGGCACTGTGGGTTAAACTAGAAAAAGCGAATGGGAAATCCATTTGCAATGGTGTAATATATAGATCTCTTTCCACAGGGAGAAGAATTGGATAGATTTAATAGAAGATCTAATCAGACTTGCCATAAAAGGAGAAGAGCTACTGATAGATGATTTCAATATGCCCAATGTTGATTGTCACTTCCCTGCTGCAGTGTCATCTAGAAGTAAAGAGATTCTAGATTCTCTACACGGAGAACCATTCTGGCAACTGGTAACAGAACACACATGCGAAGGGGCCATACTGGAATTGGTGCTTACCAATTGGGAAAGTGTTTCTGATGTTATAGTGGGAGATCATCTTGTAACCAGTGATCATCAGATGGTGTTGTTAAGTGTTAGGACTAGGGCTGATAAAATTCATTCAAAATAGGACAATACCTCAAGGAGTTGTTAGCGGGATTTAGAAAAGAAATGGGCAAAACTGAAAGGGGATATTTTAAGGACAACAAACCTTTTTGGTAGAAAGGTAAATAAATATAAAAGGAAAAGGAAGACACTATGGTTCTCAAAAGAAGTAGCTGAAAAGGTGAAGAAAAAGAGGGTAGCCTTCTTAAATTCACGTGATCAGAGAGAAGAAGATGATACTCAATATGTGGAAAAACTTAGAGAAGTTAGGAAAGTAGTCAGGAAAGCAAAGATACACAAAGAAGAAGAAATAGCCAATGCAATAAAATGGGGAAGGGTAGGGGGGGGAGACATTTTTCATATATGTTAGAGAGGAGGACGTGCGAAAGTGGTATTGTCAGGCTTATGGGTGAAGGAGAGGAATATGTTGAAGCTAATGAGGATAAAGCGGAATTAAAAGCGGAATTGCTTAACAAATATTTTTGTTCTGTGTTCACAGATTAAGGGCCAGAATCAGGAGCTCAGAAAACACCCACAAATAGGAAGAGAAATGAAGTGGAGAAATGAAATGGAGTGGAGGAGTGGCCTAGTGGTTGGGGCAAGGTACTTCAGGCCGGAAAGTCGGGGGTTCAAATCTCACTAGAGGACAGCAACCTTGGGCCGGAAGGACTGGGGTTTCTAGTCCCACAGGTGCTCCTTGTGGTCTTGGGCAAGCCACTTAACCCTCCATAGCCCATGTTCCCTGTAAAATAGTTATCTCCAAGTTATAATGCCCTGTTCAATGTAATTTCAGTTTGTTCAATGTAAACCGCACTGATGCAGAATAGCGCGGTATATAAGAGAATGCAAATAAATAAATAAAGAAGAAAAGTATCACTTCTCAACTGAAGAAGGCATATCCTCTTTACTTCGGATGCAAGATTGGTGACCAAGACAAGCCTTGGGCCCCGCATATACAAACAACCTCCATGCAACCTCCACGTAACACAAAAACCTATCCCATCAAACACCGATCCCCCTGACAAATAGTACCACCCCCATCCCCTAGCAGCAAGCACACAACGGAGCCCACATGTAAATAGTTGAATGAACCATGTACATATGTTAATAATCTATTTGTATATAGTTACCCTGTTTGAATCCTGTACAAGACCCCCTGTTATACTGTAAGTTCAGTGCAGCTCCCCTGCACTGCACAATTATGTTACATGTAAACCGCACTGATAGTAAAGAGCGCGGTATATAAGAAAAGTTAAATAAATAAATAAATAAATATATGCTGCGCTACATGTACAACACAGCTTTCACAGTGGTTGAATTGCAAAAGATCAACAATGATGTTTGCAGTCCCCATGGTGTGGAGAGAGCCAAGCAACCACATAAATGACTGTTACTTCTGCTTGGTTCCTCCTCTTTCCAGCGAAATAATGAAGCAAAAGAAGCCGAGCATAGTCTACCCAAACATTCCATCTGCATTGAGACCAGTTCCACATGGTGAAGGACTTCCTATTCCAGAACCTCCATCAGAATATTCTCTTGATTCATCTGATGAGGACAAGGGTGAGCCGACCTGTTCTTCTCCTGGTCCGCTAGCATGCAGTGACCCAGATTTTCACTGGGATGCATATCAACTCCACACAGAATAACACAGGAAGAACTAAATGACCTGGTTCGTGATTTGGACTTATCCAAGAACAAGGCGGAATTGCTAGGATCAAGACTACAACAATTGAATCTTCTAGAAGAAGATGTCAGCATTACTTCATATCGAAAGCGCCACCAGCAGTTGGAACCTTTCGTCAGAAAGGAAAGTAATCTGGTATTCTGTTCCGATATTGAAAGCCTCATGAATGCCTTAAAAATCACTCATGACCTACAAGACTGGAGACTATTTATAGACTCTTCGAAACTGAGTCTGAAGGCTGTGCTTTTGAACAATGGAAACCATCTTCCATCTATTCCAGTAGCACATGCCATCCACATGAAAGAGACATACGATAACTTAAAGCATCTACTGACTTCCATTAACTATAACAAGTACAGCTGGCACCTCTGTGGTGACTTGAAGGTAGTTGCCCTTTTAATGGGACTGCAGCAGGGATATATAAAATACATGTGTTTCTTATGTGAGTGGGATAGCCGAGCAAGGGATTGGCACTACTTGTGGAAGGAATGGAATCGCAGACAAAATGTAACAGTTGGAGAGAAGAATACCCAGCACCCAGCTCTGGTTGAGGCTCACAAAATCCTGCTACCACCCCTTCACACCAAACTAGGTTTGATGAAAAACTTTGTGAAAGCCATGGACCGCACTTCGCCAGCTTTCCGATACCTGCATGAAAAATTCCCTCAACTCAGCGAAGCAAAGATTAAAGATAGAGTTTTTGTGGGTCCTCAGATTCGAGAGCTCTTCAAAGATGACCGGTTCAACAACTTTGCTGCAGGGTGATGCGAAACAAGCATGGAATGCTTTTCGCCTAGTGTCAACAAACTTTCTCAGGAATGTTAGGGCAGAAAACTACAAGGAACTAGTAGAAGACATGCTGATACAGTACCAGAAACCTGGCTGCAATATGTCTCTAAAGATCCATTTCCTTGATTCCCATCTCGATTTCTTTCCTGACAACAGTGGTATGGTTAGTGATGAACAGGTCGAACGTTTTTACCAGGATATCGCAATGATGGAGCAAAGATACCAGGGAAAATGGTCCACTACAATGCTGACTGACTACTGCTGGACACTCCCCAGAGAAGCTCCCGAACAGCTGTACAAGAGACAGGCGAAAAAATCTAAGTAGTGGTCTATGACTTGGTTTTTTACAGGTATTAACTGAAGGCCTATTATATTTACTATTGACATGCATTTCGTGATGTAAACATTAATTCTTGTAGATTACAAAAAAGCTCGAGCCAACTTTGCAATTTCACTGTCATATTTGTGTTCAGCATATAAAAATTGATAAGAAATGACTATTTTTATTTCAGTAACATGACCCTTGCATTTCAACCCCTTAATGTCCAATATCTCCTAAATAAAATGGACAATGAAATGGCTTTGAACACATATTTAACACATAAAAGAATCAAATAAAACAAGATGAATGAAAAAGGGAATAGTAGGAAATAGTATAAAAACTGAAACATTGCCAGGATATGATTATTCAACCAGAGCAGTCCTGTAGTATCAAGACGAAGGAAATAATCTAAATCATTACCAAAACTTCATCCCACCCAATATCACACTGTCAGAAACATTACATTCAAACATCATCAATCACTAATTAGAGGATAAAAAGAATCTCAGCACCTTTGGGTCAATTGATCCTGAATTCTAAATCTTGGCCATGAATCGACACCATAACATCAACAATCCAAAAAATTTCCACTGATACAAATATCACATCTATATAAGATTCCTTTTAATCCACACATTACTGTGAACCTGGTATTTTTTTCAGTTTACTAAAACATTTACTATCCCAACTTCTATCAATACCACGGCTTATAACATAAAGCATTTACTGCTTAACAGAGCACTGATCCTCCCATTTTTTATTAAACACATGATATGTCTTAAGCACATATCTTATCTACGTGCTGAACCCTCTTGAGTACATTGCTTAACTGAAGGCTGAGTCCCAAGCATAAACACATGATATGTCTTAAGCACATATCTTATCTACGTGCCATGCCCTCTAGAACACATAGCTTATCTAAATGTTGGGCTCAACATTCAGATAAGCTATGTGTTCTAGAGTTTACAATGTTATTGAGATATTTTCTGCTCAAGGGAAGGGAAACAGTAATCCAAGAAGTCTTCGAAGGTTAGTGCGAACTGTAGGAAAAACACTACATACAACATCCAAAGAGCTTAAGGCTGACCTGGAGCATCTGGAGTGGTGGTTTCAACCCACACCATATGCCACACAGTAAACAAAGAAGGACTTCATGGGCAAAGACCAAGGAGGACCCCGCTGATCAAAGACAGACATAAAAAGGCATGCCTGATTTTCCCCAAACCCACCTTGAGAAACCATAATCTTTCTGGGAAAATGTTCTGTGGACAGATGAAACCGAACTTAAACTCTTTGGCAATGCAGACCAGTAATACATTTACAGGTGAAAACATGAAGCTTATAAGGAAGAAACACCCTTCCTACAGTTAAATATGGTTGAGATTCCATAAAGTTGTGGGGCTGTTTTGCTGCCTCAAAAACTGGAGGCCTTGAACGTATTAAAGGAATCATGAAGTCAGAGGACTACCAAGGTAAG
Organism: Ichthyophis bannanicus; assembly: GCA_033557465.1. Taxonomy (NCBI): domain Eukaryota; kingdom Metazoa; phylum Chordata; class Amphibia; order Gymnophiona; family Ichthyophiidae; genus Ichthyophis; species Ichthyophis bannanicus. Next base: position 417,414,665 of record CM066037.1, read on the forward strand.
TCAGAGGACTACCAAGGTATTTTAGAACGAAATGTGCTACCTAGTGTCAGAAAGCTAGGTCTGGGTCAAAGGTCATGGGTCCTCCAGCAGGACAATGACCCAAAACATACATTCAAAAGTACAAAAAATGGTTTAAAAGGAACAAAAATGGACTGTTTTAAACTGGCAAGCAATAAGTCCTGATCTCAATCCAACCGAGAACCTTTGGAAAGAGCTGAAATCTGCCATTGGTAAAAAGAATCTTGGAAACATTCATGAGCTGCAACAATTTGCAGTTGACGAGTGGGAGAAACTACCAGCAGAAAGCTGTATGAAACTTATATTTGGTTACAAGAAACGTTTGGAGACTGTCATCACTGCCAAGGGTTGCACAACCAAATATTAGTGAATGGTACCATTAATCCTGTCCATGTCTTATTTTGTTTTTTTTTTCTCGTTACTAGGTCTAAGTTTCACAGACATCTTTCTTTTTATTGTATACCTTTGAACATACTATTAAATTACTATGAAGACATACAGTTGGAATATTTCCAATTATTTCTCAAAATATTATACACAACATACCTAAAATGCAAGGTGCCAAGGCTGTCACTTCTTCACACAGCCACCATTATTGTGACAGGAGTGGTGGAGTAGCCATTCTTTCCCTATGAACCCAAGCATCCTTCTGGCTTTCACCATCACCTTTTCTATCTCTTTAGCCACCTTAAGATCATCAGAAACAATCATGCCCAAGTCCTGCTCTTCTTTCATGGACAAAAGTATTTCACCCTGTACTCTGTACCACTCCCTTGGATTTTTGCAGCCCAAATTCATGACCTTGCATTTTATAGCATTAAATCTCAGCTGCCAAATTCTCAACCATTTTTCAAGCTTAGCTAGATCCCTCTTCATGTTATCTACTCCTTCCCGAGTGTCTACTTTATTGCAGATTTTGGTATCACCTGCAAAGAGGCAAACCTTACCCAACAGCCCTTCCCAATATCACTAACAAAGATCTTAAAAAGAATCAGACCAAGGACAGACATTGAGGCACACCATTGGTAACATCCTTCTCCTCAGATTAAGCTCCATTTACCTGTACCCTTATTGCCTCCCACTCAATCCGTTTCCAACCAGTCGGTCACTTTATGGTCGATTCTTAGGGTGCTCAATTTATTTACAAGTCATCTATGCGGAACAGTCCAAGAGGCTTATTGAAATCTAAGTACACCATCTAGGGCTCTCCCCCAATCAAGATCTCTGGTCACCCAGTCAAAAAAATTAATTTTATTTGTCTGACAAAATTTGCTTGTAGGAAAACCATGCTGCCTCGGATCCCGTAATTCATTGGATTCCAGAAACCTCACTATTCACTGTTTTAGCAGCATTTGATGTTAATCGCTTTGCTACTCCTTTTGCTTGGTCATGACAACTCTGTTGCATGGTCAACACTGAACAATAGGAAGTAACCTGTTCCCTTTGTGAATTCCATCAAAATATTAAAAAAAGAGACAGCAAGAGTGAGACTCATCTTCAAAAATAAATTCTATCTATTTATTTAATATGACCTATACCACCAACTATCATATTCTCAGCAGTTTACATTCCAACAGTGATAGCATAGAATACATGTAGACAACACATAAAACCCATGATAAATAAGTATTAGTGGTCTTTGAAATTGCAATCACAATTTGCTAATTAAGCTGAAATGAAACAGATCTACAGTAAGGGACATGTTTACTAAGCTGGCCCTGTTTAGTAAACAGGCATCTAAGTTTCTGTGGTTCCTTGAAACATAAATAATGAAATACAGTTATAACTATGCCCTTTTAAGCACTGTATCCTGCGAATCCCAGTACACTAAATAACATATGAGTTGCATCCAAAGCCTATGTTGTGTGCTTAGCTGTGTATGATCTGTCATTGGACTTTATTTTGTTCTCTGTGCTGTCTATTTTATTGTGTATGGTGCATATTTTAATAATGAAAATTATTTAGATGTCCTATTATTATGTGGTATATCGAATACATTTGAAACTCTATTTTAAAATATTAGAGATAATAAATGGCCGTCAATATGAAAGGTAATAACAGCTGTATTACGATGTCAGATTGCAACAATCATTCTTGGCTGGTTACATCACAATACGTTTTGTTCTATAAGCTGTTGACTGAACAAGAATATTCTCAATATTTTTCATTGTACTTCAAAAAATTTGTAAAGAACTTGTATGCATTCATGTCTCTCACAAAACTACATTTTCAGACAGTTATGACTTATGCATTAAGGTCCATGTTTACTAAAGCTTAGCGTATGCTAAGGACAGCGTGCACTAAGGGGCCCTTTAATGAAAGGTTTGGTCATGCGTTAATGAAGTTAGCGTGCATTAAGTACCACAGCCCTTTTATTTCTATGGGTGCGATGGCACTTAATATATGTTAACTTCATCAATGCACCTTACCTTTAGTAAAAGGGCCCCTAAGTGTCACAAGGCCGAAAGGAATAAAACGTGGCTCACTGCATACACTAAAGTTCATTAGTGCACACTAAGCTTTAGTAAATATGGTCCTAAATGTAAGCATATTTTTAAAAGCTTTTAATACCTTCTTAATACTGCAATATTGAGATCAAGCATAATATGAGTCATTGCATTCATTACCTTTACTACTCTTCATATTCCCAAGCATTTCCATTTAAGAGCTACACATTTTCTTCCTCCCTGTCCATTTTGCATATGGCACAATTAAAACCATATGTAAAGGCTTCATCCCAGTGTTGCTGTTATCACTTCACAAACGACAAACAAAATCTGAATTTTAATAGGGAATTGCATAGCAATATAAACCTATTAGACTATTGAAAAACTGTGTGCACTACTGAGTTCTTTACAACTAAAAAAAAAGAGAAAAAAATGAAAACAACATGATAAACACACCCTGACCAAGGAGTTTAGAATTTATGTAGAAAGTAAGAGGCAGAAAACTATAATGACTGAAAGTAGTTGTAGGGATAGTGTGTTGGAAGACTGAAACAGGTGGAGTAAGGTTCATGGAGACTGACAATACGCCTGCTTGAGGAAATATTTCTTCAGATTTGGCTTGAAGTCCAAGGAAAAGGGTGCACAATAGAATGCAAAGGAGCACTTAAAGAAGTAGAAAACTATATAATATGAAAGCCTGAAGGCAACAGTGAGCTAAGATAGAATACACAGAAGAGAGAAGAATGTAGGAGGGCATGTTGCAAGAAATGACAGATGAGAGGTAGGGTGAGACAAGGCCTTGGAAAAAGGAGATGACTTGCTTTAATAAAAGGAGAATGGGGAAGGCAAAGAAAGAACTGCAGACAATGAAGCTCATTCCTGAACAATAACTGTGCTGTGAATATACTGCCAAAGGTCAAGGTGAGGGATAAGGGGGCCATGTAAGAGGTTACAGTATTCAAGAAAAATGATGGTGATGGCATAGATTAGAATTTTAGCCAATAAAGGAGAGAAAAGAATAGGCAGATCTGGACTATAAAATGAAGGAATAAGCAGTAATATTTGGGTAGGGAGTAGATTTGAGAGGTAAATGATAGCGGATATGAATGAATGTCTCCAAACTAATTGTCTTTGAAGAATTAGGGAATGGTGGAATCGAGGAGTAGCCTCATGGTTATAGCAGTGAGATGAGAATCTGGGAAGCCAGGATTTGAAGCTCACTTATCCCACTGATGCTCCTAGTGACTTTGGGCAAATCATTGTCTCAGGTACAAACGTAGGGGCTCATTTACTAACCTGTGTTAATGCACATTAACACACATAAATATGAGTTATGCACTTAGGGGGTCATTCTGTCCTGCTATTCGTCCCCATGCCACCCCCAGCAAAAGCCTCCCCGTACAAACAATACGTTTGTACGGGGAGGCTTAGAAGGGGGTGGGAGGGGTCATTCCAGAGGCAGAGGAAGGGCGGGACTGTAATCCGGGGCCATGAAATTAGACGGGGACTTATTCCACCGCAGAAGTCAAATAAGTCCCCTTGGATGTCAGGGAATCCCGTTGCCGGGCCTCAACGGAGAGGTAGGGAGGTGCAGGAAGTTCCCTGTAGCAGGATCCTGGCCATGCAAGTCTGGATCAGGGGTCCGGCTGTGGGGAATGAAGAAAATCAACAGCGGCCGGCATTTGCAGCTCCTGAATGGAGCCACGGTGCCATGGTGATAATGTGGCAGGTGAAGGCCTGTGATTCACAGTGTCTGACATAAGCAAGCAAGCCTAACTAGCTTGACCTGTAAATGAAGCTTGTGAAGAGGCCCATAGGAATTGCACATCCCCCAATATGCTGCTGTAGAATTAGAACTCAGTAAAAGCATTGATTTAGCTTAGACAAGCAGAACAGATGGAAAAATACAGAGAAATATGTTTAAAACTGCTGACAGAGAAATTACAGAGCCCTGCTTCCCTACACGTACAAACTAGCTCAATGGCCTTGAAAGAAGGAAAGGTACAAGTTGGTGAACTGGCCATTGTAATTGGGACTAGAAGGGGGGTGAGCAGGTGCTGAGCCCACTCAAAGAACATAATTGGATAATCATATCAGTACCGGGACCAATAGAAGGGGTACGGGAGGTACGGGAGGTTACCGGGACCAATGAAATGTTTTCCTATACCTAGAATGGAGCAAAAGTCTATAAAAGTTGTTGTATTGCCAGAGAACATTGCTCAGCCATTTTGAAATTGACTTTGCTTGAGACTTGTGCACAAATAAATGATTTGGACCTTCTGAACAGACTCCTGGTATCATTGGTTTGTCTGCGCTCTGCTGCTACATATTCTTGGTGCGTTGGCCGGGAAGTTGTGGAATCAGAGTGTATATAGGGCAATATACCACGACTTTCCGCCTCTACAGGTTTGGTCCTGCCGGGATCGCACCTTTCCGGCGCCGCTGCTCCCTTGCATCGGAGGGAGCTGGTCGGACCTCGGCGGGTGCCGGACCCGGCTGGAGCCAACACCTCGAACCCGAGTGAGGGGAGTCCGAGGTCCAACTCATGCGCCTGCTTGGGGAGTTTGAGGACCGGATCCGGTGAGTAAAGTTTTGATTTGTTATGTCTAGACAGATAAGAAAGAGCAGTGCTGCCATTTGAACTTGGAACTTGGAAATTGGTAAGAGAGCTTGATCACCTCTCAAAGACGGGCCGAGTAACCCCGCATGGGTATTCGCAGGGCGAAACCCCCGTCTTCTTGTATTTTGGAAATTGAACAAGACTAGTCAGAATAGATAGAAATGAATGCATTCTGGGATATGTTGCTAGCATGATTGTATGAATGAAGTGTGAATGAGAGGTCTGGCAGCACGGACCAAGCGAAGGCGGACCCCTGAGTAGCGCATTTCCTGACCGGGCGACCGCGTTCAGGTCGCAAAAAGGGGGAAGCGACTGTCGTCTTGTCTTGTTATTTGTTCTCCTTAAATGTTTCTAGGGCCGTGAGGACCCCTTACCCACGGTCCGCCCTCCTTTTTCCTTTTGTCTGTTGTTGCGCGCACACATCGAAATGGGAGGGGCGGGGTCTACTAGGAACACTCCGTTAGAATGTATGATCGCACATTTTAAAGAAGGATATTCTGGAGATTATGGTATTAAAATGACTGCATTCCGTTTACAGATTTTGTGTACTAGGGAGTGGCCCGATCTAGACCCTACCTGGCCCCGAGAGGGAACCTTTAATGTAGGAATTATTCAGTTAGTGCACCGTAGAGTGCGAATAGCACACCCCGATCATATAGATTCCTGGTTAAGTATTTGTGAAGATCCGCCCCCTTGGGCGAAGCGCTGTTATGAAGAACAGTGCAGAATAATGTTAACAAAGACAGATTATAGTCAGAAAATAGAACAGCCTAGAAAGAAAGGGAAAGGTGAGAAATCCAGGAAGAAACCCATCCTGGTAGATCCTGAATCCCCAGAAATGATCACCCGACAGCCCCAAACCCAGCGCCCAGTGAGAATAGCCCCACGTCCTGCCCCAGAGCCCCGGAGACAGCAGGAACGGGACTGAACCCCTGAGTCATTACCCAAAGAGCAGGTAGATGAGCTCCCTTTAATTGAAGAAGATGATTCTACCGAGACAGAAAGAGGAGAAACAGATACAGAAACAGAGAAGGAAGAAGTTGAAAATTCCCCGAGTGATACTTACAGTGTAAAAGTGACTGCCAGTGTTAGCTCGCCAGTGAAAAGTAAATCTAAAGTAAAGCATGAAGAAAAGAAGAAAATAACCCCTGACAGGACAGTTACGAGAATATCTCTCAGATCCCAAAAGACATCTACTGCCAAGATGATGCCTTTACGGCAAGTCCCGGGAATACCCATAAGAAATGAAGATAATGAGGTGGTGGCGGGACCCCTAAATTATGTATATGTCCTCTTCTCTACCACTGATTTGTTAAACTGGAGGACACATTATGCCTCCTATACCAATAAACCCCAAGAGCTTACAGAATTAGTGAATACTATTATGGAAACCCACCAACCAACATGGGCAGATTGCCGCCAGCTCCTGTCCACCTTATTTACTACAGAGGAGCGGACACGAATTAGAAAAGCAGCTATAGACTGGCTGGCAGATAACCCGGTAGCTCCAGGAGAAAGGGGGGAGGAAAGAATAGATAATCGGGAAGCGGCCCAAAGAGAATTCCCGAATGAAGACCCCCGATGGGATCCAAATACAGAAAGAGGATCCAGAGCCCTAGCCCGTTTTCGCCAAGGCTTTATACAAGGCCTGAAAAGGGGGGGCCAGAAAGCTATGAATCTTTCCAAAGTCACTGAAGTTACCCAAGGCATAGATGAGAGTCCAGCAGTGTTTTATGAAAGATTAACTGAAGCATATAGAATGTATACTCCCTATGATCCCGATGCACCAGGAAGTTTATGCATGCTGAATTCTGCTTTTGTAAATCAGTCTCAACCAGACATTAGACGTAAATTACAGAAATTAGAAGGGTTTGCGGGCATGAATGCAACTCAGTTATTGGAAGTCGCTCATAAAGTGTATGTGAATCGTGATAATGAAAGGCAGAGAGAATGTGATCGAAAGATGAAGAAGAAAGCTGATTTTTTGGCTGCGGCCATAGTTGAACAGAAAAGGGGAGGTATCCCTAGTCGACGGAGCAGAGGAAGGGGGCGGGGCCGAAGTGGAAGCCGGCCCCAGCTAGGCGTAAACCAATGCGCCTACTGCAGGGAGGAAGGACATTGGAGAGATGCATGCCCGCAACTCGAAGACGCCCATCAAGATGACGAAACCAATCATCAATGGAGAGAAGAAAGACGAGGCCGTCCCCGAAACCGCGGAGGAGCCAATCGAGAGCAATATCAGCGAGAAAGAGGAGAAGCCATACAAGCATTGGATACGACAGCCCATGATGAAGATGACGTGGATTAGGACAGACCGGGCTCCGAATTTGCTTTAGGTCTCCAGGAGCCTATGGTCGGAATACAAATAGGAGACCAAGTTATGAACTTTATGGTTGATACTGGACTAGAACATTCAGTAGTAGACAAGAAGATAGCCCCATTTTCTACAAAAGCAGTCACCATTGTAGGAGCAACTGGTGCCAAAGCTACAAAACCTTTTCTTCAGAATCGCATATGCAGTCTAGGAGGACAACAAATAACTCATCAATTCCTTTATATGCCTGAATGTCCAGTGCCACTACTGGGACGAGATATGTTAGCCAAGCTACAAGCCCAAATATCCTTCACTGAAAGAGGAGAAATGCAAATGACAGTAAATTCTCAAGCCAAACCAGCAGGAATAATGCTGCTTACAGTTCCCCGAGAAGAAGAATGGAGATATTACAGTGATGATTCTGTCCAAGACACCTATTTTGAACAAACTTTGAAAAGTATTGATGCCCCACCTGGAGTATGGGCAGAAGGCAGTCCTCCAGGCCTAGCCAAACATATAGCTCCAGTAATTGTAACCCTTAAGCCTAGTGCTACACCAGTACATGTCAAACAGTACCCTCTCCCAAGAGCTGCAATTGAAGGCATCCACCGCCACTTGCAAAGATTACTAGAACATGGCCTACTGAAAGTATGTCAATCCCCATGGAACACTCCACTTCTGCCAGTGAAAAAGCCTGGAACAGATGACTACCGCCCAGTGCAAGATCTAAGAAGAGTGAATGAAGCAGTTGAAACCATACATCCAGTTGTACCCAATCCTTATACTCTTCTAGGACTGATACCTGCTGAAGCTACCCACTTTACTGTACTAGATTTAAAAGATGCATTCTTTTGCATAAGATTAGCCCCCGTAAGTCAGATATTGTTTGCATTTGAATGGCAGGACCCCATCTCTGGAAGAGGGGGCCAACTTACTTGGTAACGGTTACCCCAAGGATTCAAGAATTCGCCTACCATCTTTAGTGCTGCACTAAACCAAGACCTTTCAAGCTATCCAGTGGCCCCGGGGAAGAGAGTGCTTCTCCAATACGTGGACGATCTGCTGATAGCTGCTGTATCAGAAAGTGAATGTATACAAGCCACCAAAGACCTCTTGCAGTTACTAGATGAAGCTGGATACAAAGTTTCCAGAGCAAAAGCACAACTATGCCAAAAGAAGTGAAATACTTGGGCTTTCGTATAACCCAAGGAAGCCGAAAATTAGGCAGAGAGAGAAAAGAAGCAGTATGCAGAATTCCAACCCCAACTACCAGAAAGCAAGTCAGAGCCTTTCTGGGAGTGGCAGGATATTGCAGAATCTGGATTCCCAACTTTGCCCAAATCGCCAAACCACTGTATGAAGCCACAAAAGGAGAAGAAAAGTCGCCACTGGAGTGGGGACCTGAGCAGGATACAGCCTTCAAGACGTTAAAGGAAGAATTGATGTCATCACCAGCCCTTGGACTACCAGATGTTCACAAGCCTTTCCACTTGTTTGTACATGAAGCACAACGAAATGCCTTAGGCATGTTGACTCAGAAATTGGGAAATTGGGAGCGACCTGTAGCATACCTATCGAAACAATTGGACACTGTGGCCAAAGGATGGCCACCTTGCCTGAGAGCAGTTGCAGCTACAGCATTGTTAGTGAGTGAAGCAGATAAGCTCACACTAGGACAGAATCTACGAGTCACTGTGCCACATGCAGTCCTTGCCCTTATGGAACAGAAAGCAAATCATTGGCTCACCAATTCCCGAATGTTGAAATATCAGAGCATGTTATGTGAAAACCCACAGATACAACTGGAAGTGAGCCATGCCTTGAATCCAGCCACATTGATACCTGTTAGTGAAGAACTCCCAGAACATGATTGTATAGAAGTCATGGACACTGTATTCTCCAGCCGACCTGACCTGACAGATGTGCCCATAGACAATCCTGACCAAGTCTATTACGTAGATGGAAGCAGTCTCATCATCAATGGACGACGCTGCGCCGGATATGCAGTAGTCACTCAACATGAAATCGTTGAGTCATCAGCTCTAGCCTCAGGTACATCAGCCCAAAAAGCAGAATTGATAGCACTTACTCGAGCACTACTGTTAGGTGCAAAACTGGTGCTAAATGTATATACAGACTCTAAATATGCCTTCACTACCCTACATGCCCATGGAGCTCTCTATAAAGAACGAGGGCTCATCACGTCCGGAGGAAAATCAGTCAAGTATGGCCCGAGATACTGATGTTACTTGATGCAGTATGGGCCCCAACTCGTGTAGCTGTCATGCATTGCAGAGGACATCAAGCAGGAAAAGGAGAAGTTGCCCGAGGAAATAGGTTTGCAGATGCCTCAGCACGACAAGCAGCTATGACAGGACAAATTACACCACAAGCCATGCCAATGCAGGCAGCATTGTTTCCAGTACCCTTGAACTTATGGACACCACGATATACCACAAAAGAATTAGATTACTACTGTAACAAGGAAGATGGAGTACTGAAAGATGGGTGGATTGAGCTGCCACCAGCAGAGGGTAGTCAACCCCCAGGACGAATAGTAATTCCCGAATTGTTAGGTCCATCCTTTGTCAAAGCCTTCCACGAAGCCACCCACTATGGGAAAAGTGCTATGGAGAAAGCACTCAGACATTTCTGCATTACCATGTTAGCAGCCCTATCAGCTTCAGTGGCACGCCAGTGTCTAATTTGTACCAAAAATAATGCCAAACAAGGACCCATACACCACCCCGAGTTCAGTCAGGAGGTGTAACCCCCATGCACCACCTGCAAATTGATTTTACTGATATGCCAAAAGCCAATGGATATCACTACCTATTAGTATTAGTTTGTACTTTCTCTGGGTGGGTAGAAGCCTTCCCAACCAGAACTGAAAAAGCTCGAAGTCACCAAAGTTTTACTGAGAGAGATTGTCCCTAGGTTTAGAATTCCAGCAGTAATAGGGTCAGACAATGGGCCCTCATTTGTCTCCCAGATTACTCAACAGTTAGCAAAAGCCCTACAGATACAATGGAAGCTTCACACTGCATACAGACCCCAGAGTTCAGGGAAAGTTGAGCGAATGAATCGTACCCTAAAAGCCCAAATGTCTAAGCTTTGCCAGGAGACACGCCTGAAGTGGCCCCAAGTGCTCCCAATAGCTTTACTCAGAATACACTCAGCTCCTGTGAAGTCAACAGGATTTTCCCCTTTTGAAGTTCTGTATGGTAAACCTCCACCAATAGTGCAGGGAATTAGAGGAAGTCTAGCCCAAATTGGTTCAGAAATAACCAGGCAAGAACTCCTAGCTCTTAGTTTTGTTCTGCAGACCCTCCATGCGTGGATCCAAGACCAGTTGCCTATCAACTTGACGGAACCCCTGCATCCCTACCAGCCTGGTACCTCGGTGTGGATCAAAGATTGGAAGAAGACACCGTTGGAACCCCATTGGAAGGGACCATACACCGTCATCCTGTCTACTCCAACTGCAGTAAAGGTAGCAGAGATCGATTCCTGGATCCACCACAGCAGAGTCAAGCCCGCAGCTGATCCTGAACCTGAGCAGTGGACAGCAGAACAGCATCCTGATGCACCTTTGCGAGTTACTCTGAGACGGCAACCAGCAGCTTAGACACTTTGTCACAGTGCCCTGCAGTAGCCAAGTCTTTCGAAGAGGATTGCTGTTTTCCATACAGCAAGAGTTTGTTTCAACGAACCTCATGTGTGTGATTTTACACACTACTTTGATGCTACATTGATTGACCATACTTCAGAAGCCAGCTGAAATTGCTAAGTTGGTTAATGTGTGATGGACAACTTGAGGATCTTCAATCAACACTCAGCACCCGTTGAATTGCTTTATTAGCAAACGGGATGAAGAAAAGAACGTCATGGTCAAGATCTGCAAGCTGAGGATTCAGAAGAACTCCAATCAACATGTATCTTTATCTTTGCTTTGCCCTGGTTGCCTATCTTTGGAGGCTCTGAACTAACTTGTGCATTACCTCCATGCACTGCATGCATTACTTCCACTCGGACTGGAGCGAAAGTAACTCAGACTCTGCTTTACCATTCTTACCATACCTGCACTGGTAAAGTGACTCGGTGTATTTATAACACCACTGAACTAAATGTTTGCACTAAAGGTAAATCTAGAGTATGCTATAATCCGCATCAGAATCCATCTTATTACACGTTGGAAATACGATGGAATGATGCAGATGGACCTTTATAATGCCACACAACCACTTAGAGATTCTAGTAAACCTTCTGTTTTGAAGTTTGATGCATGTGATGTTATAAACAGAGATAGTCGCTCCAAATGTGGTACCTGGGAAAAAGCATACTGTAATGATCATAAGTATATGTGCCCAGAAGGTGCCACAGGATGGGGGAAGTGTACAGGTAAAAGGGTTCATATAGTACTGCAACAGCAGCAGATTACTATTGCCCAAATTGGGAATGCGTTTTTTATGCTACATGGAATGCTGGTATAGTTGATGAGAAGATAGATAATCGAGTGGCCACTCTAACTAAGTCAAAACAGATGACAAATGTAAGAAAGGTGCCTGTAACCCTTTACAATTATGGATACGTAATCCTAATGTATGGAAACAAGGATACAAGTTTGGTTTACGTATCGCAGGTCCGGATCAGATCCAGGAACCATTGTGTATATAAGATTGAATACCCAAGCCCACAGGTCATCTAAATATCACATCCATAACACTTTCTATGAGGCCATGCATGTAAATAAGTTTGAGATCCCTCATCCTTCTCAGAATTTATTCTTAGAATTAGCTGGAGCGGTAGTATCTAGTCTTAAAATCTCAGATTGTTATTTCTGTGGTGGAACCCAGATGGGTGACCAGTGGCCATGGGAGGCCCAAGAATTAATTATTCTCTGACTTACAATCAGACTGAATTACACAAGACTACTAGCGAATGGGTGTTAGCGCACTCAATTGTTGGACGTCTTTGCTATGCCAGAACTGGACCTCAGTTTACCCAAAAGGTAGGACAGCTAGTCTGTCTTAGCCAAAAGATTTATAATGCCACCACCAAAAAGACGTCTTGGTGGTCAGGAATTAAAGAACCTGAACCTCCTAAGCCATTAGCCAGATTTCCTGAACTTGCTGGTTTATGGACTAATCTTGCCAAATCCCATGCTTGGCAAGCCCCACCTGGCCTGTATTGGATCTGTGGAAACCGAGCGTATGCTCAACTCCCACCACACTGGGGAGGAGCATGTGTCTTAGGGACCATCAGACCTTCTTTCTTTCTCCTACCCACAGAACATGGAGAACAATTAGGATACCCAGTATACACTACTCACAGACACAAAAGAGCACTAAGACAGAAGAGAGCACCTCTGCAGATAGTAAGTGGGAAAAGTGGCAGGGTGATGACTGGCCACCAGAAAGAATCATTGATTACTATGGACCTGCCACTTGGAATGATGATGGCACATGGTTATCGAACCCCAGTTTATATGATTAATCGTATTATTCGCTTACAAGCAGTAGTTGAAATAATAACTAATGAACTAGCCAAGCTCTCACACTTTTAGCTAGACAGAGTACCCAAATGCGCACTGCTATATACCAGAATCGCTTAGCACTTGATTATTTGTTAGCATCTGAAGGAGGAGTATGTGGTAAGCTGAATTTAACCAATTGTTGTTTAAAAATAGATGATAAGGGTCAAGTAGTTGAAGAACTTGCTGAAGATATGCAAAGACATGCTTATGTGCCAGTACAGACTTGGCACCCACTAAGATTTCCTAACTGGTTTGCTAACCTTTTCTCATGGTTAGGAGGACTTAAGACTTTCCTTATATTAGTACTAATACTCATTGCGGTGATTTTACTGTTACCATGTATAATCCCATGTTGTATGCGTTCTATTCATAGTGCTATTGAAAGTACAGTAGAGCGGAAGACCGCAACTAAGATTATGGCCTTATATCAACCTAAACCTCCTGCATATAGTCGGAATCCTCTGACCATAGTATAACTATTCTTGAAGTGATTTAATTCTCACACCTTATTAAGTAATAGGGTGAGATTAATCAAAGGGGGGAATGTGGCAGGTGAGGGCCTGTGATTCACAGTGTCTGACATAAGCAAGCAAGCCTAACTAGCTTGACCTGTAAATGAAGCTTGTGAAGAGGCCCATAGGAATTGCACATCCCCCAATATGCTGCTGTAGAATAGAACTCAGTAAAAGTATTGATTTAGCTTAGACAAGCAGAATAGATACAGAGAATTATGTTTAAAACTGCTGACAGAAAGGTTACAGAGCCCTGCTTCCCTGCACGTAGCAACTAGCCCACTAGCCTTGAAAGAAGGAAAGTAACAAGTTGGTGAACTGGCCATTGTAATTGGGACTAGAAGGGGGGTAGCAGGTGCTGAGCCAAAGAAATAATGGATAATCAGTACGGGCACGCAACCAATGATTCTGACTTTCAAAGACATAACCATGGGTGTGTGGAAGGTGCAGGCCTGTGACCCACGGTGTCTGAACATAAGCAGGCCAGCATGGCTAGCTTGACCTGTAAATGAGGCCTGTGGAGAGGCATATAGGATTGCACATCCCCCAATATGCTGCTATTGTAAGATAGAACTCAGTAGAAATATTGAATTAGCTTAGATAAGCAGAACTGCAGAATTAGAGATGGAAAATACAGAAAAGACATGTTTAAAAGTTACTGATAAGAAAAAGTACATCTGCAAAGAAATATTGAGGAGTGCTGACAGATGAGTTGCAGAACCCTGCTCCTCTGCACGCACAAAATTGGTCCCATAGCCTTGAAAGTGTGAAAAGTAACAAGTTGATGAACTGACCATGTAATTGGGACTAGAAGGGGGGCAGGCAGGTGTCATGCCTACAGAAGCCCACAGAAGGAACATAATTGGATAAACTTATCAGTACCGGGACCAATAGAAGAGGTACGGGAGGTACGGGAGGTTACCGGGACCAATGAAATGTTTTTCTATACCTAGAATGGAACAGAAGTCTATAAAGTTGTTGTAATGCTTGAAAACTTTGCTCAGCCATTTTGAAATTGACTTGCTTGAGACTTGTGCACAAATAAATGATTTGGACCTTCTGAACAGACTCCTGGTATCATTGGTTTGTCTGCGCTTTGCTGCTACATATTCCTTGGTGGCGTTGGCCGGGAAGTTGTGGAATCAAAGTGTATATAGGGCAATATACCACGACTTTCCGCCTCTATAGGCTTGGTCCTGCCGGGATCGCGCCCTTCCGACGAGGGCTGCTCCCTGGCGCCACCGGTCCCTTGTATCGGAGGGAGCTGGTCGGACCTCGGCGGGTGACGGGCCCGGTTGGAGCCAACGCCTCGAACCCGAGTGAGGGGAGTCCGAGGTCCAACTCATGCGCCTGCTTGGGAAGTTTGAGGACCGGATCCGGTGAGTATAGTTTTGATTTTGGGTCTAGACAGAAATAGAAAGAGCAGTACTGCCATTGGAACTTGGAATTTGTAATCTCGAGATATTGGGAATTGGTAAGAGAGCATGATCAACTCTCAAGGAGGAGCCGAGTAACCCGGCATGGGAATTCGCCGGGTGAAACCCTCATCCTTTTTGTAATTTGGGAAAAGACTAGTCAGAACAGATAGAAACGAATGCATTCTGGGAATACGTTGCTAGCATGATTGTGTGAAACGAAGTGTGATGAGAGGTCTGGCAGCACGGACCAAGTGAAAGCGGACGCCTGATTAGCGCATTTCCTGACCGGGCAACCGCGTTCAGGTCGCGAAAAGGGGGAAGCGATTGTCGTCTTGTCTTGTTATTTGTATTCCCTATACGTTTCCAGGGCCGTGAGGACCCCTTACCCACGGTCCGCCACCTTTTCCCTTCTGTCTGTTGTTGCGCGAGCACATCGAAATGGGAGGGGCGGGGTCTACTAGAAACACTCCATTAGAATGTATGATCGCACATTTTAAAGAGGGATATTCAGGAGATTATGGTATTAAAATGACAGCAGCCCGTTTGCAGATTTTTTGTGTACTAGGGAGTGGCCACGATCTAGACCCCATCTGGCCCCGAGAGGGAACGTTCACTGTAGAGATTATTCAGTCAATACACCGTAGAGTGCGGGTAGCGCACCCCGATCAGTACCCCTATATAGATTCCTGGTTAAGTATTTGTGAAGATCCGCCCCCTGGGCGCAGCGCTGTTATGAGGAACAGTGCAGAATAATGCTAACTAAACAGATTCTAGACAGAAAACGGAACAGCCTAGAATGAAAGAGCAGGATAAGAAAGCCAAGAAGAAGCCCATCTTGGCAGATCCTGATTCCCCAGAAATAATTCTCAGGCAGCCTCGAACCCCAGGTCCAGTAAGAGTAGCCCGGCGGCGTCCTGCCCCAGAACCCCAGCGACGGCCGGAGCCGAGGCGAGACCCAACCCTTGATCCCCCTCCTCCCGGAGAAGAGGAAGATGACAGAATTAGCGGGAAGAGCAAGAGGAGGATGTAAAAAGTGAGCCAGAAGCGGAGCTAGAAGAAGAAAGAGAGAATCCCCCGAAGAAGAGGAGGACAGTGTACAAGTATTGAGGAAAGCAGCGCTAGCACTAGCAAGCCAGTGAAAGAAAAACCCAAAGCAAAACCAGTTGAGAAAAAGAAGCAACTCCTGCAAAGACAACGACAATAGCCCTTAGATCCAGACCCAAATGACGCCTGGGACGACAGCCAAACTGTTTCCCTTACGGCAAGTCCCGGGAGTGGCCCGTAAAGAATGATAATGATGAAGTGGTAGCGGGACCCCTAACTTATGTGTATATCCCTTTCTCTACAACTGATTTATTAAATTGGAGGTCGCACTATGCCTCCTATACTAGCAAGCCCCAGGAGCTGACAGAATTAGTAACTAGCATTATGGAAACTCACCAACCCACTTGGCCAGATTGCCGTCAGCTCCTGACCACCCTATTCACCACAGAAGAACGAGCAAGAATTAGAAAAGCAGCTATTGAGTGGATGGCAGAAAACCCTGTAGCTCCAGGACAAGGGGCAGAATATAATAGACCGTAGAGAAGCAGCTCAGAGAGAATTCCCGAATGAAGACCCCAATGGGATCCAAATACAGATGAAGGATCCACAGCCCTAGCCCGTTTTCGCCAAGGCTTTTTACAAGGCCTGAGAAGGGGAGGCCAAAAAGCTATGAACCTTTCCAAAGTTGCAGGAGTTATCCAAGGGATAGATGAGAGCCCAGCAGATTATTATGAAAGATTAACTGAAGCTTATCAGAATGTATACTCCCTATGATCCCGAGGCACCAGGAAGTTTATGCATGGTGAATTCTGCTTTTGTAAACCAGTCTCAACCAGACATTAGACGTAAATTACAGAAATTAGAAGGGTTTGCGGGCATGAATGCAACACAGTTATTGGAAGTCGCTCATAAAGTGTATGTGAATCGTGATACTGAAAGACAGAGAGAATGTGATAGAAAGATGAAGAAGAAAGCTGATTTTTTGTCTGCTGCGGCCATAGTTGAAAAGAAAAGGGGAGGTGTCCCTAGTCGAAGGAGCAGAGGAAGAGGGCGGGGTCAAGGCGGAGGCCGGACCCAGAGACTAGGCTGTGAACCAATGCGCCTATTGCAAAGAGGAAGGACATTGGAGAGATACTTGCCCGCAACTCGAAGACGCCCAGCAAGATGACGAATACGATCATCAGTGGCGAGAAGAAAGACGAGGCCGTCCCCGAAATCCGAGGAGACAATCGAGAACAATTCCAGAGAGAGAGGGGAGGAGGAGCCATCCAAGCATTGGCCACACAGGCCCATGATGAGGATGACGTGGATTAGGACAGACCGGGCTCCAAGTTTGCTTTAGGTCTCCAGGAGCCTATGGTCGAAATACAAATAGGAGACCAATTTATGAACTTTATGGTTGATACTGGAGCAGAACATTCAGTAATAGACAAAAAGATAGCCCCATTCACCAAGAAAGCAGTCACCATTATAGGAGCAACTGGTGCCAAAGCCACAAAGTCTTTTCTACAAAACCGAATATGCAGTCTAGGAGGACAGCAAGTAGTAACTCATCAATTCCTTTACATGCCCGAATGTCCAGTGCCCCTACTGGGACGAGATATGCTAGCCAAGCTTCAAGCCCAAATATCTTTCTCTGAGCAAGGAGAAATGCAAATGACAGTGAATTCCCAAGCCAAACCAGCAGGAGTAATGCTGCTGACAGTACCCCGAGAAGAAGAGTGGAGATACTACATTGATGATTCGATTCAAGATACCTATTTTGAACAAACTTTAAAGAACATTCATGCACCACTTGAAGTATGGGCAGAAGGCAGTCCCCCAGGCCTAGCCCAAGCATATAGCTCCAGTGATTGTAACCCTCAAGCCTAGCGCTACACCAGTGCACGTCAAACAGTACCCTCTCCCAAGAGCGCAATTGAAGGCATTCATCGCCACCTACAGAGATTGCTTGAGTATGGCCCTACTAAAAGTATGTCAATCCCCATGGAACACCCCACTTTTGCCAGTAAAGAAAAACCTGAGACAGATGATTATCGCCCCAGTGCAAGATTTTGAGAAGAGTAAATGATGCAGTTGAAACTATACACCCAGTTGTACCCAATCCTTACACTCTACTAGGATTGATACCCGCTGAAGCTACCCATTTCACTGTACTGGATTTAAAAGATGCATTCTTTTGCATAAGATTAGCCCCTGTAAGCCAATATTGTTTGCATTTGAATTGCAGGACCCCATCTCTTGAAGAGGGGGCCAAATTACCTAGACAAGAATACCACAAGGATTCAACAATTCACCTACAATCTTTAGTGCAGAACTAAATCAAGACCTTACAACCTATACACTAGCCCAGTGTAGGAGAGTACTTCTACAGTACGTGGATTATCTGTTGATAGCTGCCGTATAAGAAAGAGAATGTATATTAGCCACCAAAGATCTCTTGCAGTTACTAAATGAAGCTGGATATAAAGTTTCCAGAGCCAAAGCACAACTATGCCAAACAGAAGTGAAATACTTGGGTTTTCGTATTACCCAAGGAAGCAGAAGATTAGGCAGAGAAAGAAAAGAAGCAGTATGTAGAATTCCAACTCCAACAACCAGAAAGCAAGTCAGAGCCTTTCTGGGAGCGGCAGGATATTGCCGACGAATCTGGATACCCAACTTTGCCCAAATTGCCAAACCACTGTATGAAGCCACAAAAGGAGAAGAGAAGTCACCACTGGAGTGGGGGACTTGAGCAGGATACAGCCTTCCAGAAGTTAAAAGGAAGAACTGATGTCATCACCAGCACTTGGACTACCAGATGTCCACAAACCTTTCCACTTGTTTGTACATGAAGCACAGGGAAATGCCTTGGCATGTTGACTCAGAAATTAGGAAATTGGGAACGACCTGTAGCCTACCTATCGAAACAATTGGACCCTGTGGCCAAAGGATGGCCACCCTGCTTGAGAGCAGTTGCAGCTACAGCGCTATTAGTGAGTGAAGCAGACAAACTCACATTAGGACAGAACATACGAGTCACTGTGCCACATGCAGTCCTTGCCCTTATGGAACAGAAAGCAAATTATTGGCTCACCAATTCCCGAATGTTGAAGTACCAGAGCATGTTATGTGAAAACCCACAGATACAACTTGAAGTGAGCCATGCCTTGAATCCAGCTACCTTGATACCCATCAGTGAAGAACTCCCAGAACATGACTGTATCGAAGTCATGGAAACTGGTGTTCTCTAGTCGACCTGACTTGACAGATGTGCCCATAGACAATCCTGACCAGATCTATTATGTTGATGGGAGCAGTCTCATCCTTGATGGACGACGCTGTGCCGGATATGCAGTCGTCACTCAACATGAAGTAGTTGAATCATCAGCTCTAGCCTCAGGCACATCAGCCCAGAAAGCCGAATTGATAGCACTCACCAGAGCATTGTTGTTAGGAGAAAAACTTGTGCTGAATGTATATACAGATTCCAAATATGCTTTCACTACCTTGCATGCCCATGGAGCTCTCTACAAAGAAAGAGGACTCATCACATCCGGAGGAAAATCAGTCAAATATGGTCCCGAGATATTGATGTTACTTGATGCAGTCTGGGCCCCAACACGTGTAGCTGTCATGCATTGTAGAGGACATCAAGCAGGAAAAGGAGAAGTTGCTCGAGGAAATAGATTCGCAGATGCCTCAGCACGACAAGCAGCTATGACAGGACAGATTGCCCACAAGCTATGCCAATGCAAGCAGCATTGTTTCCAGTACCTTTGAATCTATGGACCCCACGATATACCACCAAAGAATTGGATTACTATTGTGACAAAGAAAATGGAGTATTGAAAGACGGATGGATTGAGCTGCCACCAGAAGAGGGCAGTCAACCTCCGGGAAGAATAGTAATTCCTGAACTGTTAGGACCATCCTTTGTCAAAGCTTTCCACGAAGCTACCCACTATGGAAAGAGTGCTATGGAGGAAAGCACTCAGACCACATTTCTACATTCCTCTGATGACAACCATATCAGCCTCAGTAGCACGACAATGTCAGATCTGTGCCAAGAATAATGCCAAGCAAGGCCTCATTACAGCACCCCGAGTTCAGTCAAGAGGTGTGACCCCCATGCACAACCTCCAAGTTGATTTCACCGAAATGCCAAAAGCTAATGGATACCATTACCTACTAGTATTAGTTTGTACTTTCTCTGGGTGGGTAGAAGCATTCCCAACCAGAACTGAGAAAGCCCGAGAAGTTACCAAAGCCTTAATGAGAGAGATTGTCCCCAGATTTGGAATCCCAGCAGTAATAGGGTCAGACAATGGACCCTCATTTGTCTCTCAAGTTACTCAGCAGTTAGCAAAAGCTTTGCAGATACAGTGGAAGCTCCACACTGCATACAGACCCCAGAGTTCAGGGAAAGTTGAGCGAATGAATCGTACATTTAATGCCAATATGTCTTAGATTTGTCAGGAGACAAACTTGAAATGGCCCCTAGTGCTCCCCATAGCTTTACTCAGAAT
The DNA here is from genome assembly GCA_033557465.1 of Ichthyophis bannanicus. Lineage (NCBI taxonomy): Eukaryota > Metazoa > Chordata > Amphibia > Gymnophiona > Ichthyophiidae > Ichthyophis > Ichthyophis bannanicus. The sequence goes on from CM066037.1 coordinate 417,435,085, forward strand.
TCGCTCAGACCCTGTAATGTCAACAGGTTTTTCCCCTTTTGAAGTTTTGTATGGTAATACCCCTCCTATAGTGCTGGGAGTCAAAGGAAATCTAGCCCAGATTGGTTCAGAAGTAACCAGACAAGATCTCCTAGCTCTTAGTTTTGTTCTGCAGACTCTCCATACGTGGATCCAAGACCAGTTGCCTATCAACTTGACGGAACCCTTGCATCCCTACCAGCCTGGAACTTCGGTGTGGATCAAAGATTGGAAGAAGATACCGTTGGAACCCCATTGGAAGGGACCGTACACCGTCATCCTGTCTACCCCAACTGCAGTAAAGGTAGCCGAGATCGACGCCTGGATCCACCACAGCCGAGTCAAGCCCGCCGCCGATCCTGAACCAGAGCGGTGGACAGCCGAGCAGCACCCTGATATACCCTTGCGAGTTACTCTGAGACGGCAACCAGCAGCATAGACACTTCATCACAAGTGCTTTGCAGTAGCCAAGTCTTTCGAAGAGGATTGCTGTTTTCCATGCAGCAACAGTTTTGTTTCAACGAACCCAATTTGCATGTGTGATTTGACACACTACTTTGAGACTACATTGACTAAGCCAGACTTCACAAGCCAACTGAATTGCTAAGTTGGTTAATGTGTGCTGGACATCTTGAGGATCTTCAATCAACACTCAGCACCCGTTAAATTGCTTCATTAGCAAACGGGACGAAGAATAATAGACCGTCGTGATCAAGATCAGCAAGCTGAGGATTCAGAAGAACTCCAATCAACATCAACATGTATCTTTGCTTCTGCTTTGCCTTGGTTGCCTTCCTTGGAGGTTTTGAACAGACTTATGCTCTACCTCCATGCACTGCTTGCATTACCTCTACTAGAGCTGGACTGAAAGTAACTCAGACTTTGCTTTACCATTCTTACTATACCTGCAAGGGAACAATAACTCGGTGTATCTATAACACCACTGAACTAAATGTTTGCACTCATGGCAAAATTAAAGCATGCTATAATCCGCATCAGAATCCATCCTATTACACGTTGGAAATAAGATGGAAGGATGCAGATGGACCTATATTAGCTGCTACACCACCACTTAAGGACATTACTAAACCTGCTGTTTTGAATTTTGATGCATGTAATGCTATTAATAGAGATAGTCAGTCCACCTGTGGTACATGGGAGAAAGCGTATCGGAATGACCATAAGTATATGTGTCCAGAAGGAGCCACAGGATGGAGAAAGTGTACAGGTAAAAAGGAACCAGGGTATAGTACTGCTACAGCGGCAGATTACTATTGCCCGTATTGGGAATGTGTTTTTTATGCTACCTGGAACACTGGTATAACTGATGAGAAAATAGATAAACGGATGGCCACTCTAACCAAGCCAACCACAAATGATAAATGTCAGAAAGATGCTTGTAACCCCTTACATTTGCGTGTACATAATCCCCATGCATGGAAACAAGGATATAAGTTTGGTTTACGTATTGCAGGAGGAGGAACAGATCCAGGGACCATTGTGTATGTTAGATTGAATACCCAAGCCCACAAGTCATCTAAATATCATATTCATAATACCTTTTATGAAGCTATGCATGTAAATAAGTTTGAGATCCCTCACCTTCACAAAATTTGTTTCTAGAATTAGCCGGAGCAGTAGTATCTAGTCTTAAGATCACAGATTGTTATTTCTGTGGCGGAACCCAAATGGGAGACCAATGGCCCTGGGAAGCCCAAGAATTGAATTATTCCATGATTTATAATCAGACTGAATTACACAAGACAACCAGTGAATGGGTGTTAGCACACTCAATCGTTGGACGTCTTTTCTAGGCCAGAACTGGACCCCAGTTCACCCAAAAAGTAGGACAGCTGGTCTGTCTTAGCCAGAAGTACTATAATGCCACGACTAAAAAGACAGCTTGGTGGTCAGGAATCAGACATCCTGAACCTCCTAACCCATTAGCCAGATTTCCTGAACTTGCAGGTCTATGGACTAACCTTGCCAAAGTCCAAGCCTGGCAAGCCCCACCTGGCCTATATTGGATCTGTGGAAACCGAGCATATGCGCAACTCCCACCACAATGGGGAGGAGCATGTGTCTTAGGAACCATCAGACCTTCTTTCTTCCTGTTAAACACTGAACATGGAGAACAATTAGGATACCCTGTATACACAACCCACAAACACAAAGGAACATCTAGACAGAAAAGAGAGGCCTTACAGATAGGCAAGTGGGAGAAGTGGCAAGGCGATGATTGGCCACCAGAAAGAATTATTGAGTATTATGGACCTGCCACTTGGAATGATGATGGTATGTATGGTTATCGTACCCCAATTTATATGATTAATCGTATTATTCGCTTACAAGCAGTAGTTGAAATAATAACCAATGAAACTAGTCATGCTCTCACGCTCTTAGCTAGACAAAGTACTCAGATGCGCACTGCCATATACCAAAATCGCTTAGCACTTGATTATTTGCTAGCAGCTGAAGGAGGAGTATGTGGTAAACTGAATTTAACTAATTGCTGTTTGAAAATAGATGATAAAGGTCAAGTAGTTGAAGAAATTGCTAAAGATATGCAAAGACATGCTTATGTGCCAGTACAGACTTGGCACGCCTTGAAATTTCCTAATTGGTTTGCTAACCTTTTCTCTTGGCTGGGAGGATTTAAGACTTTCGTTATCTTAGTACTAATCCTTGTTGCTGTTGTCCTCTGCTTACCATGTTTAATCCCATGTTGTATGCGTTCCCTTCATAGTGCTATTGATAGTACAGTAGAGCGGAAGACCGCAACTAGAATAATGGCTTTATACAAAGCTAGTCCTAGTAGAAATCCTTCAATCATGATGTGATTCTTCAGAAAGTGATTTAATTCTCACACCTTATTAAGTAATAGGGTGAGATTAATCAAAGGGGGGAATGTGGCAGGTGCAGGCCTGTGACCCACGGTGTCTGACATAGGCAGGCCAGCATGGCTAGCTTGACCTGTAAATGAGGCCTGTGGAGAGGCATATAGGATTGCACATCCCCCAATATGCTGCTATTGTAAGAAAGAACTCAGTAGAAATATTGAATTAGCTTAGATAAGCAGAATTGCAGAATTAAGAAATGGAAAAATACAGAAAAGATGTGTTTTAAAGTTACTGATAAGAAAGAGTACATTTGCAGAGAAATATTGAGGAGTGCTGACAGATGAGTTGCAGAACCTTGCTCTTCTGCACGCACAAATGGTCCCATTGTGGCAGGTGCAGGCCTGTGACCCACGGTGTCTGAACATAGGCAGGCCAGCATGGCTAGCTTGACCTGTAAATGAGGCCTGTGGAGAGGTATATAGGATTGCACATCCCCAACATGCTGCTATTGTAAGATAGAACTCAGTAGAAGTATTGAATTAGCTTAGATAAGCAGAATTGCAGAACTAAAAGATGGAAAAATACAGAAAAGACATGTTTTAAAGTTACTGATAAGAAAAAAGTACATCTGCAGAGAAATATTGAGGAGTGCTGACAGATGAGTTACAGAACCTTGCTCTTCTGCACGCACAAATGGTCCCATGGCCTTGAAAGGGTGAAAGTAACAAGTTGATGAACTGACCATTGTAATTGGGACTAGAAGGGGGGCAGGCAGGTGTCATGCCTACAGAAGCCCACAGAAGGGAACATAATTGGAGAAACTTATCAGTACCGGGACCAATAGAGGGGCTACGGGAGGTACGGGAGCGTACCGGGACCAATGAAATGTTTTTCTATACCTAGAATGGAACAGAAGTCTATAAAAGTTGTTGTAATGCTTGAAAACTTTGCTCAGCCATTTTGAAATTGCCTTGCTTGAGACTTGTGCACAAATAAATGATTTGGACCTTCTGAACAGACTCCTGGTATCATTGGTTTGTCTGCGCTTTGCTGCTACATATTCCTTGGTGCGTTGGCCGGGAAGTTGTGGAATCAAAGTGTATATAGGGCAATATACCACGACTTTCCGCCTCTATAGGCTTGGTCCTGCTGGGATCGCACCCTTCCGACGAGGGCCGCTCCCTGGCGCCACCGGTCCCTTGTATCGGAGGGAGCTGGTCGGACCTCGGCGGGTGCCGGGCCCGGTTGGAGCCAACGCCTCGAACCCGAGTGAGGGGAGTCCGAGGTCCAACTCATGCGCCTGCTTGGGAAGTTTGAGGACCGGATCCGGTGAGTATAGTTTTGATTTTGGGTCTAGACAGAAATAGAAAGAGCAGTACTGCCATTGGAACTTGGAATTTGGAATTTGTAATCTCGAGATATTGGGAATTGGTAAGAGAGCATGATCAACTCTCAAGGAAGAGCCGAGTAACCTGGCATGGGAATTCGCTAGGTGAAACCCTCATCCTTTTTGTAATTGGGAAAAAGACTAGTCAGAATAGATAGAAACGAATGCATTCTGGGAATACGTTGCTAGCATGATTGTGTGAACGAAGTGTGAATGAGAGGTCTGGCAGCACGGACCAAGTGAAGGCGGACCCCTGATTAGCGCATTTCCTGACCGGGCGACCGCGTTCAGGTCGCGAAAAGGGGGGAAGCGATTGTCGTCTTGTCTTGTTATTTGTACTCCCTATATGTTTCCAGGGCCGTGAGGACCCCTTACCCACGTTTCGCCCTCCTTTTCCCTTCTGTCAGTTGTTGCGGGCACACATCGAAATGGGAGGGGCGGAGTCTACTAGAAACACTCCATTAGAATGTATGATCGCACATTTTAAAGAGGGATATTCAGGAGATTATGGTATTAAAATGACAGCAGCCCGTTTGCAGATTTTGTGTACTAGGGAGTGGCCCGATCTAGACCCCATCTGGCCCCGAGAGGGAACGTTCAATGTAGAGATTATTCAGTCAATACACCGTAGAGTGCGGGTAGCGCACCCCGATCAGTACCCCTATATAGATTCCTGGTTAAGTATTTGTGAAGATCCGCCCCCCTGGGCGCAGCGCTGTTATGAGGAACAGTGCAGAATAATGTTAGCTAAAACAGATTCTAGACAGAGAACGGAACAGCCTAGAATGAAAGAGCAGGATAAGAAAGCCAAGAAGAAACCCATCTTGGCAGATCCCGATTCCCCAGAAGTAGTCCTCAGGCAGCCCCGAACCCCAGGTCCAGTAAGAGTAGCCCGGCGGCGTCCTGCCCCAGAACCCCAGAGACAGCCGGAGCCGAGGCGAGACCCAACCCTGACCTCCCTCCTCCCGGAGGGGAGGAAGAGAGAGAATTAGAGTAGAGAAGAGAGGATGATGTAAAAAGTGAGACAGAAGCGGAGATAGAAGAAGAGGAAAGTGATGATCCCCCAGAAGTAGAAGAAGGGGAAAGTGTACAAATAATTGAGGAAGCCAGCGCTAGCACTAGCAAGCCAGTAAAAGAAAAACCCAAAGCAAAACCAGTTGAGAAAAAGAAAGTGACTCCTGCAAAGGCAATACGACAATAACCCTTAGATCCCAGACTCAAATGACGCCTAGGACAGCCAAACTGTTTCCCTTACGGCAAGTCCCGGGAGTGCCCGTAAAGAATGATAATGATGAAGTGGTAGCGGGACCCCTAACTTATGTGTATATCCCGTTTCTCTACAACTGATTTATTAAATTGGAGGTCGCATTATGCCTCCTATACTAGCAAGCCCCAGGAGCTGACAGAATTAGTAACTAGTATTATGGAAACTCACCAACCCACTTGGCCAGATTGCCGTCAGCTCCTGACCACCCTATTCACAACAGAAGAACGAGCAAGAATTAGAAAAGCAGCTATTGAATGGATGGCAGAAAACCCTGCAGCTCCGGCGCAGGGGCAGAATATAATATTTCGTAGAGAAGCAGCTCAGAGAGAATTCCCGAATGAAGACCCCCAATGGGATCCAAATACAGATGAAGGATCCACAGCCCTAGCCCGTTTTCGCCAAGGCTTTTTACAAGGCCTGAGAAGGGGGGGCCAAAAAGCTATGAACCTTTCCAAAGTTGCAGGAGTTATCCAAGGGATAGATGAGAGCCCAGCAGATTTTTATGAGAGATTAACTGAAGCCTACAGAATGTATACTCCCTATGATCCCGAGGCACCAGGAAGTTTATGCATGGTGAATTCTGCTTTTGTAAACCAGTCTCAACCAGACATTAGACGTAAATTACAGAAATTAGAAGGGTTTGCGGGCATGAATGCAACACAGTTAGTGGAAGTCGCTCATAAAGTGTATGTGAATCGTGATACTGAAAGACAGAGAGAATGCGATAGAAAGATGAAGAAGAAAGCTGATTTTTTGGCTGCGGCCATAGTTGAAAAGAAAAGGGGAGGTGTCCCTAGTCGAAGGAGCAGAGGAAGAGGGCGGGGTCAAGGCGGAGGCCGGACCCAGAGACTAGGCGTGAACCAATGCGCCTATTGCAGAGAGGAAGGACATTGGAGAGATACGTGCCCGCAACTCGAAGACGCCCAGCAAGATGACGACAACGATCATCAGTGGCGAGAAGAAAGACGAGGCCGTCCCCGAAATCGCGGAGGAGCCAATCGAGAACAATTCCAGCGAGAGAGAGGAGGAGGAGCCATTCAAGCATTGGCCACACCAGCCCATGATGAGGATGACGTGGATTAGGACAGACCGGGCTCCAAGTTTGCTTTAGGTCTCCAGGAGCCTATGGTCGGAATACAAATAGGAGACCAAATTATGAACTTTATGGTTGATACTGGAGCACAGCATTCAGTAATAGACAAAAAGATAGCCCCATTTACTACAAAAGCAGTCACCATTATAGGAGCAACTGGTGCCAAAGCCACAAAGTCTTTTCTTCAAAACCGAATATGCAGTCTAGGAGGACAGCAAGTAACTCATCAATTCCTTTACATACCCGAATGTCCAGTACCACTACTGGGACGAGATATGCTAGCCAAGCTTCAAGCACAGATATCTTTCTCTGAACAATGAGAAATGCAAATGACAGTGAATTCCCAAGCCAAACCAGCAGGAGTAATGCTGCTGACAGTGCCCCGAGAAGAAGAATGGAGATACTACGTTGATGACTCCATCCAATACACCTATTTTGAACAAACTATAAAGAACATTGATGCACCACCTGGAGTATGGGCAGAAGGCAGTCCCCCAGGCCTAGCCAAGCATATAGCTCCAGTGATTGTAACCCTCAAGCCTAGTGCTACACCAGTGCACGTCAAACAGTACCCTCTCCCAAGAACTGCAATTGAAGGCATTCATCGCCACCTACAAAGATTGCTCGAGTATGGCCTACTAAAAGTATGTCAATCCCCATGGAACACTCCACTTTTGCCAGTAAAGAAACCTGGGACGGATGATTATCGCCCAGTGCAAGAGTTGAGAAGAGTAAATGATGCAGTTGAAACTATACATCCAGTTGTACCCAATCCTTACACTCTTCTAGGACTGATACCTGCTGAAGCTACCCATTTCACTGTACTGGATTTAAAAGATGCATTCTTTTGCATACGATTAGCCCCTGTAAGCCAAATATTGTTTGCATTTGAATGGCAGGACCCCATCTCTGGAAGAGGGGGCCAACTCACCTGGACAAGATTACCCCAAGGATTCAAGAATTCACCTACCATCTTTAGTGCTGCACTAAATCAAGACCTTTCAAGCTATCCAGTAGCCCCGGGGAAGAGAGTGCTTCTCCAGTACGTGGATGATCTGCTGATAGCTGCCATATCAGAAAGTGAATGTATACTAGCCACCAAAGACCTCTTGCAGTTACTAGATGAAGCTGGATACAAAGTTTCCAGAGCCAAAGCACAGCTATGCCAAAAAGCAGTGAAATACTTGGGTTTTCGTATTACCCAAGGAAGCAGAAGATTAGGCAGAGAGAGAAAAGAAGCATATGCAGAATTCCAACTCCAACAACCAGAAAGCAAGTCAGAGCCTTTCTGGGAGCGGCAGGATATTGCCGAATATGGATACCCAACTTTGCCCAAATTGCCAAACCACTGTATGAAGCCACAAAAGGAGAAGAGAGGTCACCACTAGAGTGGGGACTTGAGCAGGATACAGCCTTCCAGAAGTTAAAAGAAGAATTGATGTCATCACCAGCACTTGGACTACCAGATGTCCACAAACCTTTCCACTTGTTTGTACATGAAGCACAGGGAAATGCCTTAGGCATGTTGACTCAGAAATTGGGAAATTGGGAGCGACCTGTAGCATACCTATCGAAACAATTGGACCCTGTGGCCAAAGGATGGCCACCTTGCTTGAGAGCAGTTGCAGCTACAGCGCTACTAGTGAGTGAAGCAGACAAACTCACATTAGGACAGAACATACGAGTCACTGTGCCACATGCAGTCCTTGCCCTCATGGAACAGAAAGCAAATTATTGGCTCACCAATTCCCGAATGTTGAAGTACCAGAGCATGTTATGTGAAAACCCACAGATACAACTTGAAGTGAGCCATGCCCTGAATCCAGCTACCTTGATACCCATCAGTGAAGAACTCCCAGAACATGACTGTATCGAAGTCATGGAAACTGTGTTCTCTAGTCGACCTGACTTAACAGATGTGCCCATAGACAATCCTGACCAAATCTATTATGTTGATGGGAGCAGTCTCATCCTTGATGGACGACGCTGTGCCGGATATGCAGTCGTCACTCAACACGAAGTAGTTGAATCATCAGCTCTAGCCTCAGGCACATCAGCCCAGAAAGCCGAATTGATAGCACTCACCAGAGCATTGCTATTAGGAGAAAAACTTGTGCTGAATGTATATACAGATTCCAAATATGCCTTCACTACCTTGCATGCCCATGGAGCTCTCTATAAAGAAAGAGGACTCATCACATCTGGAGGAAAATCAGTCAAATATGGTCCCGAGATATTGATGTTACTTGATGCAGTTTGGGCCCCAACACGTGTAGCTGTCATGCATTGCAGAGGACATCAAGCAGGAAAAGGAGAAGTTGCCCGAGGAAATAGATTTGCAGATGCCTCAGCACGACAAGCAGCTATGACAGGACAAATTGCCCCACAAGTTATGCCAATGCAAGCAGCATTGTTTCCAGTACCTTTGAATCTATGGACCCCACGATATACCACCAAAGAATTGGATTACTATTGTAACAAAGAAGATGGAATACTGAAAGATGGATGGATTGAGCTGCCACCAGAAGAGGGCAGTCAACCCCCTGGACGAATAGTAATTCCTGAACTGTTAGGACCATCCTTTGTCAAAGCTTTCCACGAAGCCACCCACTATGGGAAAAGTGCGATGGAGAAAGCACTCAGACCACATTTCTACATCCCTCTGATGACAACCATATCAGCCTCAGTAGCACGTCAATGTCTAACCTGTGCCAAAAATAATGCCAAGCAAGGCCTTATAACGGCACCCCGAGTTCAGTCAGGAGGTGTCACCCCCATGCACAACCTCCAAGTTGATTTTACCGAAATGCCAAAAGCCAATGGATACCATTACCTATTAGTATTAGTTTGTACTTTCTCTGGGTGGGTAGAAGCCTTCCCAACCAGAACTGAGAAAGCCCGAGAAGTTACCAAAGTCTTAATGAGAGAGATTGTCCCCAGATTCGGAATTCCAGCAGTAATAGGGTCAGACAATGGACCCTCATTTGTCTCCCAAGTTACTCAGCAGTTAGCAAAAGCCTTGCAGATACAGTGGAAACTCCACACTGCATACAGACCCCAGAGTTCAGGGAAAGTTGAGCGAATGAATCGTACCTTGAAAGCCCAAATGTCCAAGCTTTGTCAGGAGACACACTTGAAATGGCCCCAAGTGCTCCCCATAGCTTTACTCAGAATACGCTCAGCTCCTGTAAAGTCAACAGGATTTTCCCCTTTTGAAGTTTTGTATGGTAAACCCCCACCAATAGTGCAGGGAGTCAAAGGAAGTTTAGCCCAGATTGGTTCAGAAGTAACCAGACAAGAACTCCTAGCTCTTAGTTTTGTTCTGCAGACTCTCCATACGTGGATCCAAGACCAGTTGCCTATCAACTTGACGGAACCCTTGCATCCCTATCAGCCTGGTACTTCGGTGTGGATCAACGATTGGAAGAAGACACCGTTGGAACCCCATTGGAAGGGACCGTACACCGTCATCCTGTCTACCCCAACTGCAGTAAAGGTAGCCGAGATTGACGCCTGGATCCACCACAGCAGAGTCAAGCCCGCCGCCGATCCTGAACCAGAGCAGTGGACAGCAGAACCGCATCTTGATGCACCCTTGCGAGTTACTCTGAGACGGCAACCAGCAGCTTAGACACTTCATCACAAGTGCTTTGCAGTAGCCAAGTCTTTCGAAGAGGATTGCTGTTTTCCATGCAGCAACAGCTTTGTTTCAACGAACCCAATTTGTGTGTGATTTGACACACTACTTTGAGACTACACTGACTAAGCCAGACTTCACAAGCCAGCTGAAATTGCAAAAAGTTGGCTAATGTGTACTGGACTACTTGAGGATCTTCAATCAACACTCAGCACCCGTTAAATTGCTTCATTAGCAAACGGGACGAAGAATAAAAGACCGTCGTGATCAAGATCAGCAAGCTGAGGATTCAGAAGAACTCCAATCAACATCAACATGCATCTTTACTTTTGCTTTGCCTTGGTTGCCTTCTTTGGAGGTTTTGAACAGACTTATGCTCTACCTCCATGCACTGCTTGCATAACTTCTACTAGAACTGGACTGAAAGTAACTCAGACTTTGCTTTATCATTCTTACTATACCTGCAAGGGAACAGTAACTCGGTGTATCTATAACACCACTGAACTAAATGTTTGCACTCATGGCAAAATCAAAGCATGCTATAATCCGCATCAGAATCCATCCTATTACACGTTGGAAATAAGATGGAAGGATGCAGATGGACCTATATTAGCTGCTACACCACCACTTAAGGACATTACTAAACCTGCCGTTTTGAATTTTGATGCATGTAATGCCATTAATAGAGATAGTCAGTCCACCTGTGGTACATGGGAAAAAGCGTATCGAAATGACCATAAGTATATGTGTCCAGAAGGTGCCACAAATTGGTGGAAGTGTACAGGTAAAACGGGATCAGGCTATAGTACTGCAACAGCGGCAGATTACTATTGCCCGTATTGGGGATGTGTTTTTTATGCTACCTGGAACACTGGTATAACTGATGAGAAAATAGATAAACGGATGGCTACTCTAACCAAGCCAACCACAAATGATAAATGTCAGAAAGATGCTTGTAACCCCTTACATTTACGTATACACAATCCCCATGCATGGAAACAAGGATACAAGTTTGGTTTACGTATTGCTGGAGGAGCAATAGATCCAGGGACCATTGTGTATATCAGATTGAATACCCAAGCCCACAAGTCATCTAAATATCATATTCATAATACCTTTTATGAAGCCATGCATGTGAATAAGTTTGAGATCCCTCACCCCTCACAGAATTTATTTCTAGAATTAGCCGGAGCAGTAGTATCTAGTCTTAAGATCACAGACTGTTACTTCTGTGGCGGAACCCAAATGGGAGACCAATGGCCATGGGAAGCCCAAGAATTGAATTATTCCATGATTTACAATCAGACTGACTTACATAAGGCTACCAGTGAATGGGTGTTAGCGCACTCAATCGTTGGACGTCTTTGCTATGCCAGAACTGGACCCCAGTTCACCCAGAAGGTAGGACAGCTGGTCTGTCTTAGCCAGAAGTACTATAATGCCACGACCAAAAAGATAGCATGGTGGTCAGGACTTAAACATCCTGAACCTCCTAACCCATTAGCTAGATTTCCTGAACTTGCTGGTTTATGGACTAACCTTGCCAAAATCCAAGCCTGGCAAGCCCCACCTGGCCTATATTGGATCTGTGGAAACCGAGCATATGCCCAACTTCCACCACACTGGGGAGGAGCATGTGTCTTAGGAACCATCAGACCTTCTTTCTTTCTTTTAAACACTGAACATGGAGAACAATTAGGATACCCTGTATACACTACCCACCGACACAAGCGAGCATTAAGACAGAAAAGAGAAGCCTTACAGATAGGCAAATGGGAAAAGTGGCAGGGTGATGATTGGCCACCAGAAAGAATTATTGAGTATTATGGGCCTGCCACTTGGAATGATGATGGTATGTGGGGCTACCGAACCCCAGTCTATATGATTAATCGTATTATTCGCTTACAAGCAGTAGTTGAAATAATAACCAATGAAACTAGTCATGCTCTCACGCTCTTAGCTAGACAAAGTACTCAGATGCGCACTGCTATATACCAGAATCGCTTAGCACTTGATTATTTGTTAGCAGCTGAAGGAGGAGTATGTGGTAAGCTGAATTTAACTAATTGCTGTTTGAAAATAGATGATAAAGGTCAAGTAGTTGAAGAAATTGCTAAAGATATGCAAAGACATGCTTATGTGCCAGTGCAGACTTGGCACTCATTGAAATTTCCTAACTGGTTTGCTAACCTTTTCTCTTGGCTGGGAGGATTTAAGACTTTCATTGTTTTAGTACTAATCCTTGTTGCTGTTATCTTCTTATTACCATGTCTAATCCCATGTTGTATGCGTTCCATTCATAATGCTATTGATAACACAGTAGAGCGGAAGACCGCAACTAAAATAATGGCTTTATACAAAGCTAGTCCTAGTAGAAATCCTTCAATTATGATGTGATTCTTTTCTAAGTGATTTAACTCTCACACCTTATTGAGTAATAGGGTGAGATTAATCAAAGGGGGGAATGTGGCAGGTGCAGGCCTGTGACCCATGGTGTCTGAACATAAGCAGGCCAGCATGGCTAGCTTGACCTGTAAATGAGGCCTGTGGAGAGGCATATAGGATTGCACATCCCCCAATATGCTGCTATTGTAAGATAGAACTCAGTAGAAGTATTGAATTAGCTTAGGTAAGCAGAACTGCAGAACTAAAAGATGGAAAAATACAGAAAAGACATGTTTAAAAGTTACTGATAAGAAAAAGTACATCTGCAAAGAAATAATTGAGAGTGCTGACAGATGAGCTGCAGAACCCTGCTCCTCTGCACGCACAAATTGGTTCTATGGCCTTGAGAGTGTGAAAGTAACAAGTTGATGTGTGGCAGGTGCAGGCCTGTGACCCACGGTGTCTGACATAGGCAGGCCAGCATGGCTAGCTTGACCTGTAAATGAGGCCTGTGGAGAGGCATATAGGATTGCACATCCCCCAATATGCTGCTATTGTAAGAAAGAACTCAGTAGAAATATTGAATTAGCTTAGATAAGCAGAATTGCAGAATTAAGAAATGGAAAAATACAGAAAAGATGTGTTTTAAAGTTACTGATAAGAAAGAGTACATTTGCAGAGAAATATTGAGGAGTGCTGACAGATGAGTTGCAGAACCTTGCTCTTCTGCACGCACAAATGGTCCCATAGCCTTGAAAGTGTGAAAGTAACAAGTTGATGAACTGACCATTGTAATTGGGACTAGAAGGGGGGCAGGCAGGTGTCATGCCTACAGAAGCCCACAGAAGGAACATAATTGGAGAAACTTATCAGTACCGGGACCAATAGAAGGGCTACGGGAGGTACGGGAGCGTACCGGGACCAATGAAATGTTTTTCTATACCTAGAATGGAACAGAAGTCTATAAAAGTTGTTGTAATGCTTGAAAACTTTGCTCAGCCATTTTGAAATTGTCTTGCTTGAGACTTGTGCACAAATAAATGATTTGGACCTTCTGAACAGACTCCTGGTATCATTGGTTTGTCTGCGCTTTGCTGCTACATATTCCTTGGTGCGTTGGCCGGGAAGTTGTGGAATCAAAGTGTATATAGGGCAATATACCACGACTTTCCGCCTCTATAGGCTTGGTCCTGCCGGGATCGCGCCCTTCCGACGAGGGCCGCTCCCTGGCGCCACCGGTCCCTTGTATCGGAGGGAGCTGGTCGGACCTCGGCGGGTGACGAGCCCGGCTGGAGTCAACGCCTCGAACCCGAGTGAGGGGAGTCCGAGGTCCAACTCATGCGCCTGCTTGGGAAGTTTTGAGGACCGGATCCGGTGAGTATAGTTTTGATTTTGGGTCTAGACAGAAATAGAAAGAGCAGTACTGCCATTGGAATTTGGAATTTGTAATCTCGAGATATTGGGAATTGGTAAGAGAGCCTGATCAACTCTCAAGGAAGAGCCGAGTAGCCTGGCATGGGAATGCGCTGGGTGAAACCCTCATCCTTTTTGTAATTTGGGAAAAGACTAGTCAGAACAGATAGAAACGAATGCATTCTGGGAATACGTTGCTAGCATGATTGTGTGAACGAAGTGTGATTGAGAGGTCTGGCAGCACGGACCAAGTGAAAGCGGACCCCTGATTAGCGCATTTCCTGACCGGGCGACCGCGTTCAGGTCGCGAAAAGGGGGAAGCGATTGTCGTCTTGTCTCGTTATTTGTATTCCCTGTATGTTTCCAGGGCCGTGAGGACCCCTTACCCACGGTCCGCCCACCTTTTCCCTTCTGTCTGTTGTTGCGCGCACACATCGAAATGGGAGGGGCGGAGTCTACTAGGAACACTCCATTAGAATGTATGATCGCACATTTTAAAGAGGGATATTCAGGAGATTATGGTATTAAAATGACAGCAGCCCGTTTGCAGATTTTGTGTACTAGGGAGTGGCCCGATCTAGACCCCATCTGGCCCCGAGAGGGAACGTTCACCGTAGAGATTATTCAGTCAATACACCGTAGAGTGCGGGTAGCGCACCCCGATCAGTACCCCTATATAGATTCCTGGTTAAGTATTTGTGAAGATCCGCCCTCCTGGGCGCAGCGCTGTTATGAGGAACAGTGCAGAATAATGTTAGCTAAAACAGATTCTAGACAGAAAAAGGAACAGCCTAGAATGAAAGAGCAGGATAAGAAAGCCAAGAAGAAACCCATCTTGGCAGATCCCGATTCCCCAGAAGTAGTCCTCAGGCAGCTCCGAACCCCAGGTCCAGTAAGAATAGCCCGGCGGCGTCCTGCCCCAGATCCCCAGAGACCGCCGGAGCCGAGGCGAGACCCAACCCCTGACCCCCCTCCTCCTGGAGAAGAGGAAGAGACAGAATTAGCGGGAAGAGAAGAGGAGGATGTAAAAGGTGAGCCAGAAGCGGAGCTAGAAGAAGAAGTAGGAAGGAATCCCCCCGAAGAAGAAGAAGAGGACAGTGTACAAATAATTGAGAAAGCTAGCGCTAGCACTAGCAAGCCAGTGAAAGAAAAACCCAAAGCAAAACCAGTTGAGAAAAAGAAAGCAACTCCTGCAAAGACAACGACAATAGCCCTTAGATCCCAGACCCAAATGACGCCTGGGACGACAGCCAAACTGTTTCCCTTAAGGCAGGTCCCGGGGGTGCCCGTAAAGAATGATAATGATGAAGTGGTAGCGGGACCCCTAACTTATGTGTATATTCCCTTCTCTACAACTGATTTATTAAATTGGAGGTCGCACTATGCCTCCTATACTAGCAAGCCCCAGGAGCTGACAGAATTAGTAACTAGTATTATGGAAACTCACCAACCCACTTGGCCAGATTGCCGTCAGCTCCTGACCACCCTATTTACCACAGAAGAACGAGCGAGAATTAGAAAAGCAGCTATTGAATGGATGGCAGAAAACCCTGCAGCTCCGGCGCAGGGGCAGAATATAATAGATCGTAGAGAAGCAGCTCAGAGAGAATTCCCGAATGAAGACCCCCAATGGGATCCAAATACAGATGAAGGATCCACAGCCCTAGCCCGTTTTCGCCAAGGCTTTTTACAAGGCCTGAGAAGAGGAGGCCAAAAAGCTATGAACCTTTCCAAAGTAGCAGGAGTTATCCAAGGGATAGATGAGAGCCCAGCAGATTATTATGAAAGATTAACTGAAGCTTATAGAATGTATACTCCCTATGATCCCGAGGCACCAGGAAGTTTATGCATGGTGAATTCTGCTTTTGTAAACCAGTCTCAACCAGACATTAGACGTAAATTACAGAAATTAGAAGGGTTTGCGGGCATGAATGCAACACAGTTATTGGAAGTCGCTCATAAAGTGTATGTGAATCGTGATACTGAAAGACAGAGAGAATGTGATAGAAAGATGAAGAAGAAAGCTGATTTTTTGGCTGCGGCCATAGTTGAAAAGAAAAGGGGAGGTGTCCCTAATCGAAGGAGCAGAGGAAGAGGGCGGGGTCAAGGCGGAGGCCGGACCCAGAGACTAGGCGTGAACCAATGCGCCTATTGCAAAGAAGAAGGACATTGGAGAGATACTTGCCCGCAACTCGAAGACGCCCAGCAAGATGACGAATACGATCATCAGTGGCGAGAAGAAAGACGAGGCCGTCCCCGAGGCCGAGGAGGAGCCAATCGAGAACAATTCCAGAGAGAGAGGGGAGGAGGAGCCATCCAAGCATTGGCCACACAGGCCCATGATGAGGATGACGTGGATTAGGACAGACCGGGCTCCAAGTTTGCTTTAGGTCTCCAGGAGCCTATGGTCGAAATACAAATAGGAGACCAATTTATGAACTTTATGGTTGATACTGGAGCAGAACATTCAGTAATAGACAAAAAGATAGCCCCATTCACCAAGAAAGCAGTCACCATTATAGGAGCAACTGGTGCCAAAGCCACAAAGTCTTTTCTACAAAACCGAATATGCAGTCTAGGAGGACAGCAAGTAACGCATCAATTCCTTTACATGCCCGAATGTCCAGTACCCCTACTGGGACGAGATATGCTAGCCAAGCTTCAAGCCCAAATATCTTTCTCTGAGCAAGGAGAAATGCAAATGACAGTGAATTCCCAAGCCAAACCAGCAGGAGTAATGCTGCTGACAGTACCCCGAGAAGAAGAGTGGAGATACTACATTGATGATTCGATTCAAGATACCTATTTTGAACAAACTTTAAAGAACATTCATGCACCACTTGAAGTGTGGGCAGAAGGCAGTCCCCCAGGCCTAGCCAAGCATATAGCACCAGTGATTGTAACCCTCAAGCCTAGCGCTACACCAGTGCACGTCAAACAGTACCCTCTCCCAAGAGCCGCAATTGAAGGCATTCATCGCCACCTACAGAGATTGCTTGAGTATGGCCTACTAAAAGTATGTCAATCCCCATGGAACACCCCACTTTTGCCAGTGAAGAAACCTGAGACAGATGATTATCGCCCAGTGCAAGATTTGAGAAGAGTAAATGATGCAGTTGAAACTATACACCCAGTTGTACCCAATCCTTACACTCTACTAGGATTGATACCCGCTGAAGCTACCCATTTCACTGTACTGGATTTGAAAGATGCATTCTTTTGCATAAGATTAGCCCCTGTAAGCCAAATATTGTTTGCATTCGAATGGCAGGACCCCATCTCTGGAAGAGGGGGCCAACTCACCTGGACAAGATTACCCCAAGGATTCAAGAATTCACCTACCATCTTTAGTGCTGCACTAAATCAAGACCTTTCAAGCTATCCAGTAGCCCCGGGGAAGAGAGTACTTCTCCAGTACGTGGATGATCTGTTGATAGCTGCCGTATCAGAAAGAGAATGTATATTAGCCACCAAAGATCTCTTGCAGTTACTAAATGAAGCTGGATATAAAGTTTCCAGAGCCAAAGCACAACTATGCCAAACAGAAGTGAAATACTTGGGTTTTCGTATTACCCAAGGAAGCAGAAGATTAGGCAGAGAAAGAAAAGAAGCAGTATGTAGAATTCCAACTCCAACAACCAGAAAGCAAGTCAGAGCCTTTCTGGGAGCGGCAGGATATTGCCGAATCTGGATACCCAACTTTGCCCAAATTGCCAAACCATTGTATGAAGCCACAAAAGGAGAAGAGAAGTCACCACTGGAGTGGGGACTTGAGCAGGATACAGCCTTCCAGAAGTTAAAAGAAGAACTGATGTCATCACCAGCACTTGGACTACCAGATGTCCACAAACCTTTCCACTTGTTTGTACATGAAGCACAGGGAAATGCCTTAGGCATGTTGACTCAGAAATTAGGAAATTGGGAACGACCTGTAGCCTACCTATCGAAACAATTGGACCCTGTGGCCAAGGGATGGCCACCCTGCTTGAGAGCAGTTGCAGCTACAGCACTATTAGTGAGTGAAGCAGACAAACTCACATTAGGACAGAACATACGAGTCACTGTGCCACATGCAGTCCTTGCCCTTATGGAACAGAAAGCAAATTATTGGCTCACCAATTCCCGAATGTTGAAGTACCAGAGCAT
The DNA here is from genome assembly GCA_033557465.1 of Ichthyophis bannanicus. Taxonomy (NCBI): domain Eukaryota; kingdom Metazoa; phylum Chordata; class Amphibia; order Gymnophiona; family Ichthyophiidae; genus Ichthyophis; species Ichthyophis bannanicus. Next base: position 417,453,271 of record CM066037.1, read on the forward strand.
GTTATGTGAAAACCCACAGATACAACTTGCAGTGAGCCATGCCTTGAACCCAGCTACCTTGATACCCATCAGTGAAGAACTCCCAGAACATGACTGCATCGAAGTCATGGAAACTGTGTTCTCTAGTCGACCTGACTTGACAGATGTGCCCATAGACAATCCTGACCAGATCTATTATGTTGATGGGAGCAGTCTCATCCTTGACGGACGACGCTGTGCCGGATATGCAGTCGTCACCCAACATGAAGTAGTTGAATCATCAGCTCTAGCCTCAGGCACATCAGCCCAGAAAGCCGAATTGATAGCACTCACCAGAGCATTGTTGTTAGGAGAAAAACTTGTGCTGAATGTATATACAGATTCCAAATATGCTTTCACTACCTTGCATGCCCATGGAGCTCTCTACAAAGAAAGAGGACTCATCACATCCAGAGGAAAATCAGTCAAATATGGTCCCGAGATATTGATGTTACTTGATGCAGTCTGGGCCCCAACACGTGTAGCTGTCATGCATTGTAGAGGACATCAAGCAGGAAAAGGAGAAGTTGCTCGAGGAAATAGATTCGCAGATGCCTCAGCACGACAAGCAGCTATGACAGGACAAATTGCCCCACAAGCTATGCCAATGCAAGCAGCATTGTTTCCAGTACCTTTGAATCTATGGACCCCACGATATACCACCAAAGAATTGGATTACTATTGTGACAAAGAAAATGGAGTATTGAAAGACGGATGGATTGAGCTGCCACCAGAAGAGGGCAGTCAACCTCCGGGAAGAATAGTAATTCCTGAACTGTTAGGACCATCCTTTGTCAAAGCTTTCCACGAAGCTACCCACTATGGAAAGAGTGCTATGGAGAAAGCACTCAGACCACATTTCTACATTCCTCTGATGACAACCATATCAGCCTCAGTAGCACGACAATGTCAGATCTGTGCCAAGAATAATGCCAAGCAAGGCCTCATTACAGCACCCCGAGTTCAGTCAAGAGGTGTGACCCCCATGCACAACCTCCAAGTTGATTTCACCGAAATGCCAAAAGCTAATGGATACCATTACCTACTAGTATTAGTTTGTACTTTCTCTGGGTGGGTAGAAGCATTCCCAACCAGAACTGAGAAAGCCCGAGAAGTTACCAAAGCCTTAATGAGAGAGATTGTCCCCAGATTTGGAATCCCAGCAGTAATAGGGTCAGACAATGGACCCTCATTTGTCTCTCAAGTTACTCAGCAGTTAGCAAAAGCTTTGCAGATACAGTGGAAGCTCCACACTGCATACAGACCCCAGAGTTCAGGGAAAGTTGAGCGAATGAATCGTACATTGAAAGCCCAAATATCTAAGCTTTGTCAGGAGACACACTTGAAATGGCCCCAAGTGCTCCCCATAGCTTTACTCAGAATACGCTCAGCCCCTGTAAAGTCAACAGGATTTTCCCCTTTTGAAGTTTTGTATGGTAAACCCCCACCAATAGTGCAGGGAGTCAAAGGAAATCTAGCCCAGATTGGTTCAGAAGTAACCAGACAAGAACTCCTAGCTCTTAGTTTTGTTCTGCAGACTCTCCATACGTGGATCCAAGACCAGTTGCCTATCAACTTGACGGAACCCTTGCATCCCTACCAGCCTGGAACTTCGGTGTGGATCAAAGATTGGAAGAAGATACCGTTGGAACCCCATTGGAAGGGACCGTACACCGTCATCCTGTCTACCCCAACTGCAGTAAAGGTAGCCGAGATCGACGCCTGGATCCACCACAGCCGAGTCAAGCCCGCCGCCGATCCTGAACCAGAGCGGTGGACAGCCGAGCAGCACCCTGATATACCCTTGCGAGTTACTCTGAGACGGCAACCAGCAGCATAGACACTTCATCACAAGTGCTTTGCAGTAGCCAAGTCTTTCGAAGAGGATTGCTGTTTTCCATGCAGCAACAGTTTTGTTTCAACGAACCCAATTTGCATGTGTGATTTGACACACTACTTTGAGACTACATTGACTAAGCCAGACTTCACAAGCCAACTGAATTGCTAAGTTGGTTAATGTGTGCTGGACATCTTGAGGATCTTCAATCAACACTCAGCACCCGTTAAATTGCTTCATTAGCAAACGGGACGAAGAATAATAGACCGTCGTGATCAAGATCAGCAAGCTGAGGATTCAGAAGAACTCCAATCAACATCAACATGTATCTTTGCTTCTGCTTTGCCTTGGTTGCCTTCCTTGGAGGTTTTGAACAGACTTATGCTCTACCTCCATGCACTGCTTGCATTACCTCTACTAGAGCTGGACTGAAAGTAACTCAGACTTTGCTTTACCATTCTTACTATACCTGCAAGGGAACAATAACTCGGTGTATCTATAACACCACTGAACTAAATGTTTGCACTCATGGCAAAATTAAAGCATGCTATAATCCGCATCAGAATCCATCCTATTACACGTTGGAAATAAGATGGAAGGATGCAGATGGACCTATATTAGCTGCTACACCACCACTTAAGGACATTACTAAACCTGCTGTTTTGAATTTTGATGCATGTAATGCTATTAATAGAGATAGTCAGTCCACCTGTGGTACATGGGAGAAAGCGTATCGGAATGACCATAAGTATATGTGTCCAGAAGGAGCCACAGGATGGAGAAAGTGTACAGGTAAAAAGGAACCAGGGTATAGTACTGCTACAGCGGCAGATTACTATTGCCCGTATTGGGAATGTGTTTTTTATGCTACCTGGAACACTGGTATAACTGATGAGAAAATAGATAAACGGATGGCCACTCTAACCAAGCCAACCACAAATGATAAATGTCAGAAAGATGCTTGTAACCCCTTACATTTGCGTGTACATAATCCCCATGCATGGAAACAAGGATATAAGTTTGGTTTACGTATTGCAGGAGGAGGAACAGATCCAGGGACCATTGTGTATGTTAGATTGAATACCCAAGCCCACAAGTCATCTAAATATCATATTCATAATACCTTTTATGAAGCTATGCATGTAAATAAGTTTGAGATCCCTCACCCTTCACAGAATTTGTTTCTAGAATTAGCCGGAGCAGTAGTATCTAGTCTTAAGATCACAGATTGTTATTTCTGTGGCGGAACCCAAATGGGAGACCAATGGCCCTGGGAAGCCCAAGAATTGAATTATTCCATGATTTATAATCAGACTGAATTACACAAGACAACCAGTGAATGGGTGTTAGCACACTCAATCGTTGGACGTCTTTGCTTTGCCAGAACTGGACCCCAGTTCACCCAAAAAGTAGGACAGCTGGTCTGTCTTAGCCAGAAGTACTATAATGCCACGACTAAAAAGACAGCTTGGTGGTCAGGAATCAGACATCCTGAACCTCCTAACCCATTAGCCAGATTTCCTGAACTTGCAGGTCTATGGACTAACCTTGCCAAAGTCCAAGCCTGGCAAGCCCCACCTGGCCTATATTGGATCTGTGGAAACCGAGCATATGCGCAACTCCCACCACAATGGGGAGGAGCATGTGTCTTAGGAACCATCAGACCTTCTTTCTTCCTGTTAAACACTGAACATGGAGAACAATTAGGATACCCTGTATACACAACCCACAAACACAAAGGAACATCTAGACAGAAAAGAGAGGCCTTACAGATAGGCAAGTGGGAGAAGTGGCAAGGCGATGATTGGCCACCAGAAAGAATTATTGAGTATTATGGACCTGCCACTTGGAATGATGATGGTATGTATGGTTATCGTACCCCAATTTATATGATTAATCGTATTATTCGCTTACAAGCAGTAGTTGAAATAATAACCAATGAAACTAGTCATGCTCTCACGCTCTTAGCTAGACAAAGTACTCAGATGCGCACTGCCATATACCAAAATCGCTTAGCACTTGATTATTTGCTAGCAGCTGAAGGAGGAGTATGTGGTAAACTGAATTTAACTAATTGCTGTTTGAAAATAGATGATAAAGGTCAAGTAGTTGAAGAAATTGCTAAAGATATGCAAAGACATGCTTATGTGCCAGTACAGACTTGGCACGCCTTGAAATTTCCTAATTGGTTTGCTAACCTTTTCTCTTGGCTGGGAGGATTTAAGACTTTCGTTATCTTAGTACTAATCCTTGTTGCTGTTGTCCTCTGCTTACCATGTTTAATCCCATGTTGTATGCGTTCCCTTCATAGTGCTATTGATAGTACAGTAGAGCGGAAGACCGCAACTAGAATAATGGCTTTATACAAAGCTAGTCCTAGTAGAAATCCTTCAATCATGATGTGATTCTTCAGAAAGTGATTTAATTCTCACACCTTATTAAGTAATAGGGTGAGATTAATCAAAGGGGGGAATGTGGCAGGTGCAGGCCTGTGACCCACGGTGTCTGACATAGGCAGGCCAGCATGGCTAGCTTGACCTGTAAATGAGGCCTGTGGAGAGGCATATAGGATTGCACATCCCCCAATATGCTGCTATTGTAAGAAAGAACTCAGTAGAAATATTGAATTAGCTTAGATAAGCACAATTGCAGAATTAAGAAATGGAAAAATACAGAAAAGATGTGTTTTAAAGTTACTGATAAGAAAGAGTACATTTGCAGAGAAATATTGAGGAGTGCTGACAGATGAGTTGCAGAACCTTGCTCTTCTGCACGCACAAATGGTCCCATTGTGGCAGGTGCAGGCCTGTGACCCACGGTGTCTGACATAGGCAGGCCAGCATGGCTAGCTTGACCTGTAAATGAGGCCTGTGGAGAGGTATATAGGATTGCACATCCCCCAACATGCTGCTATTGTAAGAAAGAACTCAGTAGAAATATTGAATTAGCTTAGATAAGCAGAATTGCAGAATTAAGAAATGGAAAAATACAGAAAAGATGTGTTTTAAAGTTACTGATAAGAAAGAGTACATTTGCAGAGAAATATTGAGGAGTGCTGACAGATGAGTTACAGAACCTTGCTCTTCTGCACGCACAAATGGTCCCATAGCCTTGAAAGTGTGAAAGTAACAAGTTGATGAACTGACCATTGTAATTGGGACTAGAAGGGGGGCAGGCAGGTGTCATGCCTACAGAAGCCCACAGAGGGAACATAATTGGAGAAACTTATCAGTACCGGGACCAATAGAGGGGCTACGGGAGGTACGGGAGCGTACCGGGACCAATGAATTGTTTTCCTATACCTAGAATGGAACAGAAGTCTATAAAAGTTGTTGTAATGCTTGAAAACTTTGCTCAGCCATTTTGAAATTGCCTTGCTTGAGACTTGTGCACAAATAAATGATTTGGACCTTCTGAACAGACTCCTGGTATCATTGGTTTGTCTGCGCTTTGCTGCTACATATTCCTTGGTGCGTTGGCCGGGAAGTTGTGGAATCAAAGTGTATATAGGGCAATATACCACGACTTTCCGCCTCTAAAGGCTTGGTCCTGCCGGGATCGCGCCCTTCCGACGAGGGCCGCTCCCTGGCGCCACCGGTCCCTTGTATCGGAGGGAGCTGGTCGGACCTCGGCGGGTGACGAGCCCGGCTGGAGTCAACGCCTCGAACCCGAGTGAGGGGAGTCCGAGGTCCAACTCATGCGCCTGCTTGGGAAGTTTGAGGACCGGATCCGGTGAGTATAGTTTTGATTTTGGGTCTAGACAGAAATAGAAAGAACAGTACTGCCATTGAAACTTGGAACTTGGAATTTGTAATCTCGAGATATTGGGAATTGGTAAGAGAGCCTGATCAACTCTCAAGGAAGAGCCGAGTAGCCTGGCATGGGAATTCGCTAGGTGAAACCCTCATCCTTTTTGTAATTGTACTTGGAAAAGACTAGTCAGAACAGATAGAAACGAATGCATTCTGGGAATACGTTGCTAGCATGATTGTGTGAACGAAGTGTGATTGAGAGGTCTGGCAGCACGGACCAAGTGAAAGCGGACCCCTGATTAGCGCATTTCCTGACCGGGCGACCGCGTTCAGGTCGCGAAAAGGGGGAAGCGATTGTCGTCTTGTCTTGTTATTTGTATTCCCTGTATGTTTCCAGGGCCGTGAGGACCCCTTACCCACGGTCCGCCCACCTTTTCCCTTCTGTCTGTTGTTGCGCGCACACATCGAAATGGGAGGGGCGGAGTCTACTAGGAACACTCCATTAGAATGTATGATCGCACATTTTAAAGAAGGATATTCAGGAGATTATGGTATTAAAATGACAGCAGCCCGTTTGCAGATTTTGTGTACTAGGGAGTGGCCCGATCTAGACCCCATCTGGCCCCGAGAGGGAACGTTCACCGTAGAGATTATCCAGTCAATACACCGTAGAGTGCGAGTAGCGCACCCCGATCAGTACCCCTATATAGATTCCTGGTTAAGTATTTGTGAAGATCCGCCCTCCTGGGCGCAGCGCTGTTATGAGGAACAGTGCAGAATAATGTTAGCTAAAACAGATTCTAGACAGAGAAAGGAACAGCCTAGAATGAAAGAGCAGGATAAGAAAGCCAAGAAGAAACCCATCTTGGCAGATCCCGATTCCCCAGAAGTAGTCCTCAGGCAGCCCCGAACCCCAGGTCCAGTGAGAATAGCCCGGCGGCGTCCTGCCCCAGCACCCCAGAGACCGCCGGAGCCGAGGCGAGACCCAATCCCTGACCTCCCTCCTCCTGGAGAAGAGGAAGAGAGAGAATTAGCGGAAAGAAGAGAGGAGGATGTAAAAAGTGAGCCAGAAGCGGAGCTAGAAGAAGAGGAAAGTGAGGATCCCCCAGAAGAAGAAGAAGAGGAAAGTGTACAAATAAGTGAGGAAGTCAGCGCCAGCACTAGCAAGCCAGTGAAAGAAAAACCCAAAGCAAAACCAGTTGAGAAAAAGACAGCAACTCCTGCAAAGACAACGACAATAGCCCTTAGATCCCAGACTCAAATGACGCCTAGGACAGCCAAACTGTTTCCCTTAAGGCAAGTCCCGGGGGTGCCCGTAAAGAATGATAATGATGAAGTGGTAGCGGGACCCCTAACTTATGTGTATATCCCGTTCTCTACAACTGATTTATTAAATTGGAGGTCGCACTATGCCTCCTATACTAGCAAGCCCCAGGAGCTGACAGAATTAGTAACTAGTATTATGGAAACTCACCAGCCCACTTGGCCAGATTGCCGTCAGCTCCTGACCACCCTATTCACTACAGAAGAACGAGCGAGAATTAGAAAAGCAGCTATCGAATGGATGGCAGAAAACCCTGCAGCTCCGGCGCAGGGGCAGAATATAATAGATCGTAGAGAAGCAGCTCAGAGAGAATTCCCGAATGAAGACCCCCAATGGGATCCAAATACAGATGAAGGATCCACAGCCCTAGCCCGCTTTCGCCAAGGCTTTTTACAAGGCCTGAGAAGGGGGGGCCAAAAAGCTATGAACCTTTCCAAAGTCACAGGAGTCATCCAAGGGATAGATGAGAGCCCAGCAGATTATTATGAAAGATTAACTGAAGCCTACAGAATGTATACTCCCTATGATCCCGAGGCACCAGGAAGTTTATGCATGGTGAATTCTGCTTTTGTAAACCAGTCTCAACCAGACATTAGACGTAAATTACAGAAATTAGAAGGGTTTGCGGGCATGAATGCAACACAGTTATTGGAAGTCGCTCATAAAGTGTATGTGAATCGTGATACTGAAAGACAGAGAGAATGTGATAGAAAGATGAAGAAGAAAGCTGATTTTTTGGCTGCGGCCATAGTTGAAAAGAAAAGGGGAGGTGTCCCTAATCGAAGGAGCAGAGGAAGAGGGCGGGGTCAAGGCGGAGGCCGGACCCAGAGACTAGGCGTGAACCAATGCGCCTATTGCAGAGAGGAAGGACATTGGAGAGATACGTGCCCGCAACTCGAAGACGCCCAGCAAGATGACGACAACGATCATCAGTGGCGAGAAGAAAGACGAGGCCGTCCCCGAGGCCGGGGAGGAGCCAATCGAGAACCATTCCAGCGAGAGAGAGGAGGAGGAGCCATTCAAGCATTGGCCACACAAGCCCATGATGAGGATGACGTGGATTAGGACAGACCGGGCTCCAAGTTTGCTTTAGGTCTCCAGGAGCCTATGGTCGGAATACAAATAGGAGACCAAATTATGAACTTTATGGTTGATACTGGAGCAGAGCATTCAGTAATAGACAAAAAGATAGCCCCATTCACTAAAAAAGCAGTCACCATTATAGGAGCAACTGGTGCCAAAGCCACAAAGTCTTTTCTTCAAAACCGAATATGCAGTCTGGGAGGACAGCAAGTAACTCATCAATTCCTTTACATGCCCGAATGTCCAGTACCACTACTGGGACGAGATATGCTAGCCAAGCTTCAAGCACAAATATCTTTCTCTGAACAAGGAGAAATGCAAATGACCGTAAATTCCCAAGCCAAACCAGCAGGAGTAATGCTGCTGACAGTTCCCCGAGAAGAAGAATGGAGATACTACATTGATGATTCGATTCAAGATACCTATTTTGAACAAACTTTAAAGAACATTCATGCACCACCTGGAGTATGGGCAGAAGGCAGTCCCCCAGGCCTAGCCAAGCATATAGCTCCAGTGATTGTAACCCTCAAGCCTAGTGCTACACCAGTGCACGTCAAACAGTACCCTCTCCCAAGAGCCGCAATTGAAGGCATCCATCGCCACCTACAGAGATTGCTCGAGTATGGCCTACTAAAAGTATGTCAATCCCCATGGAACACCCCACTTTTGCCAGTAAAGAAACCTGGGACAGATGATTATCGCCCAGTGCAAGATTTGAGAAGAGTAAATGATGCAGTTGAAACTATACATCCAGTTGTGCCCAATCCTTACACTCTTCTAGGACTGATACCTGCTGAAGCTACCCATTTCACTGTACTGGATTTAAAAGATGCATTCTTTTGCATAAGATTAGCCCCTGTAAGCCAAATATTGTTTGCATTTGAATGGCAGGACCCCATCTCTGGAAGAGGGGGCCAACTCACCTGGACAAGATTACCCCAAGGATTCAAGAATTCACCTACCATCTTTAGTGCTGCACTAAACCAAGATCTTTCAAGCTATCCAGTAGCCCCGGGGAGGAGAGTACTTCTCCAGTACGTGGATGATCTGTTGATAGCTGCCATATCAGAAAAAGAATGTATACGAGCCACCCAAGATCTCTTGCAGTTACTAAATGAAGCTGGATATAAAGTTTCCAGAGCCAAAGCACAACTATGCCAAACAGAAGTGAAATACTTGGGTTTTCGTATTACCCAAGGAAGCAGAAGATTAGGCAGAGAAAGAAAAGAAGCAGTATGTAGAATTCCAACTCCAACAACCAGAAAGCAAGTTAGAGCCTTTCTGGGAGCAGCAGGATATTGCCGAATCTGGATACCCAACTTTGCCCAAATTGCCAAACCACTGTATGAAGCCACAAAAGGAGAAGAAAAGTCACCACTGGAGTGGGGACTTGAGCAGGATACAGCCTTCCAGAAGTTAAAAGAAGAATTGATGTCATCACCAGCACTTGGACTACCAGATGTCCACAAACCTTTCCACTTGTTTGTACATGAAGCACAGGGAAATGCCTTGGGCATGTTGACTCAGAAATTAGGAAATTGGGAGCGACCTGTAGCCTACCTATCGAAACAATTGGACCCTGTGGCCAAAGGATGGCCACCTTGCTTGAGAGCAGTTGCAGCTACAGCGCTATTAGTGAGTGAGGCAGACAAACTCACACTAGGACAGAACATACGAGTCACTGTGCCACATGCAGTCCTTGCCCTTATGGAACAGAAAGCGAATTATTGGCTCACCAATTCCCGAATGTTGAAGTACCAGAGCATGTTATGTGAAAACCCACAAATACAACTTGAAGTGAGCCATGCCTTGAATCCAGCTACCTTGATACCCATCAGTGAAGAACTCCCAGAACATGACTGTATCGAAGTCATGGAAACTGTGTTCTCTAGTCGACCTGACTTAACAGATGTGCCCATAGACAATCCCGACCAGATCTATTATGTTGATGGGAGCAGTCTCATCCTTGATGGACGACGCTGTGCCGGATATGCAGTCGTCACTCAACATGAAGTAGTTGAATCATCAGCTCTAGCCTCAGGCACATCAGCCCAGAAAGCCGAATTGATAGCACTCACCAGAGCATTGTTGTTAGGAGAAAAACTTGTGCTAAATGTATATACAGATTCCAAATATGCCTTCACTACCTTACATGCCCATGGAGCTCTCTATAAAGAAAGAGGACTCATCACATCCGGAGGAAAATCAGTCAAATATGGTCCCGAGATATTGATGTTACTTGATGCAGTCTGGGCCCCAACACGTGTAGCTGTCATACATTGCAGAGGACATCAAGCAGGAAAAGGAGAAATTGCCCGAGGAAATAGATTTGCAGATGCCTCAGCACGACAAGCAGCTATGACAGGACAGATTGCCCCACAAGCTATGCCAATGCAAGCAGCATTGTTTCCAGTACCCTTGAATCTATGGACCCCACGATATACCACCAAAGAATTAGATTACTATTGTGACAAAGAAAATGGAGTATTGAAAGATGGATGGATTGAGCTGCCACCAGAAGAGGGCAGTCAACCTCCAGGACGAATAGTAATTCCAGAACTGTTAGGACCATCCTTTGTCAAAGCTTTCCACGAAGCTACCCACTATGGGAAGAGTGCTATGGAGAAAGCACTCAGACCACATTTCTACATCCCTCTGATGACAACCATATCAGCCTCAGTAGCACGTCAATGTGTAACTTGTGCCAAAAATAATGCCAAGCAAGGCCTTATTACAGCACCCCGAGTTCAGTCAGGAGGTGTCACCCCCATGCACAACCTCCAAGTTGATTTCACCGAAATGCCAAAAGCCAATGGATACCATTACCTACTAGTATTAGTTTGTACTTTCTCTGGGTGGGTAGAAGCATTCCCAACCAGAACTGAGAAAGCCCGAGAAGTTACCAAAGCCTTAATGAGAGAGATTGTCCCCAGATTTGGAATCCCAGCAGTAATAGGGTCAGACAATGGACCCTCATTTGTCTCCCAAGTTACTCAGCAGTTAGCAAAAGCTTTGCAGATACAGTGGAAACTCCACACTGCATACAGACCCCAGAGTTCAGGGAAAGTTGAGCGAATGAATCGTACCTTGAAAGCCCAAATGTCTAAGCTTTGTCAGGAGACACACTTGAAATGGCCCCAAGTGCTCCCCATAGCTTTACTCAGAATACGCTCAGCCCCTGTAAAGTCAACAGGATTTTCCCCTTTTGAAGTTTTGTATGGTAAACCCCCACCAATAGTGCAGGGAGTCAAAGGAAGTTTAGCCCAGATTGGTTCAGAAGTAACCAGGCAAGAACTCCTAGCTCTTAGTTTTGTTCTGCAGACTCTCCATACGTGGATCCAAGACCAGTTGCCTATCAACTTGACGGAACCCTTGCATCCCTACCAGCCTGGAACTTCGGTGTGGATCAAAGATTGGAAGAAGATACCGTTGGAACCCCATTGGAAGGGACCGTACACCGTCATCCTGTCTACCCCAACTGCAGTAAAGGTAGCCGAGATCGACGCCTGGATCCACCACAGCCGAGTCAAGCCCGCCGCCGATCCTGAACCAGAGCGGTGGACAGCAGAGCAGCACCCTGATGTACCCTTGCGAGTTACTCTGAGACGGCAACCAGCAGCATAGACACTTCATCACAAGTGCTTTGCAGTAGCCAAGTCTTTCGAAGAGGATTGCTGTTTTCCATGCAGCAACAATTTTGTTTCAACGAACCCGATTTGTGTGTGATTTGACACACTACTACTTTGAGACTATATTGACTAAGCCAGACTTCACAAGCCAACTGAATTGCTAAGTTGGTTAATGTGTGCTGGACACCTTGAGGATCTTCAATCAACACTCAGCACCCGTTAAATTGCTTCATTAGCAAACGGGACGAAGAATAATAGACCGTCGTGATCAAGATCAGCAAGCTGAGGATTCAGAAGAACTCCAATCAACATCAACATGTATCTTTGCTTCTGCTTTGCCTTGGTTGCCTTCTTTGGAGGTTTTGAACAGACTTATGCTCTACCTCCATGCACAGCTTGCATTACTTCTACTAGAACTGGACTGAAAGTAACTCAGACTTTGCTTTACCATTCTTACTATACCTGCAAGGGAACAATAACTCGGTGTATCTATAACACCACTGAACTAAATGTTTGCACTCATGGCAAAATTAAAGCATGCTATAATCCGCATCAGAATCCATCCTATTACACGTTGGAAATAAGATGGAAGGATGCAGATGGACCTATATTAGCTGCTACACCACCACTTAAGGACATTACTAAACCTGCTGTTTTGAATTTTGATGCATGTAATGCTATTAATAGAGATAGTTATTCCACCTGTGGTACATGGGAGAAAGCGTACCGAAATGACCATAAGTATATGTGTCCAGAAGGTGCCACAAATTGGTGGAAGTGTACAGGTAAAACAGGATCAGGGTATAGTACTGCTACAGCGGCAGATTACTATTGCCCGTATTGGGGATGTGTTTTTTATGCTACCTGGAACACTGGTATAACTGATGAGAAAATAGATAAGCGGATGGCTACTCTAACCAAGCCAACCACAAATGATAAATGTCAGAAAGATGCTTGCAACCCCTTACATTTGCGTGTACATAATCCCCATGCATGGAAACAAGGATATAAGTTTGGATTACGTATTGCTGGAGGAGCAACAGATCCAGGGACCATTGTGTATATTAGATTGAATACTCAAGCCCACAAGTCATCTAAATATCATATTCATAATACCTTTTATGAAGCTATGCATGTAAATAAGTTTGAGATCCCTCACCCTTCACAGAATTTATTTCTAGAATTAGCCGGAGCAGTAGTATCTAGTCTTAAGATCACAGATTGTTATTTCTGTGGCGGAACCCAAATGGGAGACCAATGGCCCTGGGAAGCCCAAGAATTGAATTATTCCATGATCTACAATCAGACTGAATTACACAAGACAACCAGTGAATGGGTGTTAGCGCACTCAATCGTTGGACGTCTTTGCTATGCCAGAACTGGACCCCAGTTCACCCAAAAAGGTAGGACAGCTGGTCTGTCTTAGCCAGAAATACTATAATGCCACAACCAAGAAGGTAGCATGGTGGTCAGGAATCAGACATCCTGAACCTCCTAACCCATTAGCCAGATTTCCTGAACTTGCAGGTCTATGGACTAACCTTGCCAAAGTCCAAGCCTGGCAAGCCCCACCTGGCCTATATTGGATCTGTGGAAACCGAGCATATGCGCAACTCCCGCCACAATGGGGAGGAGCATGTGTCTTAGGAACCATCAGACCTTCTTTCTTCCTGTTAAACACTGAACATGGAGAACAATTAGGATACCCTGTATATACTACCCACAAACACAAAGGAGCATCTAGACAGAAAAGAGAGGCCTTACAGATAGGCAAGTGGGAGAAATGGCAAGGTGATGATTGGCCACCAGAAAGAATTATTGAGTATTATGGACCTGCCACTTGGAATGATGATGGTATGTGGGGCTACCGAACCCCAGTCTACATGATTAATCGTATTATTCGCTTACAAGCAGTAGTTGAAATAATAACTAATGAAACTAGTCATGCTCTCACGCTCTTAGCTAGACAAAGTACTCAGATGCGCACTGCCATATATCAGAATCGCTTAGCCCTTGATTATTTGCTAGCAGCTGAAGGAGGAGTATGTGGTAAACTGAATTTAACTAATTGCTGTTTGAAAATAGATGATAAAGGTCAAGTAGTTGAAGAAATTGCTAAAGATATGCAAAGACATGCTTATGTGCCAGTACAGACTTGGCACGCCTTGAAATTTCCTAATTGGTTTGCTAACCTTTTCTCTTGGCTGGGAGGATTTAAGACTTTTATTATCTTAGTACTAATCCTTGTTGCTGTAGTCCTCTGCTTACCATGTTTAATCCCATGTTGTATGCGTTCCCTTCATAGTGCTATTGATAGTACAGTAGAGCGGAAGACCGCAACTAGAATAATGGCTTTATACAAAGTCAGCCCTAGTGGAACTAGTAAGAATCCTTTAATCAGGATTTGAATCCTCTGGAAAGTGATTTAATTCTCACACCTTATTAAGTAATAGGGTGAGATTAATCAAAGGGGGGAATGTGGCAGGTGCAGGCCTGTGACCCACGGTGTCTGACATAGGCAGGCCAGCATGGCTAGCTTGACCTGTAAATGAGGCCTGTGGAGAGGTATATAGGATTGCACATCCCCCAACATGCTGCTATTGTAAGAAAGAACTCAGTAGAAATATTGAATTAGCTTAGATAAGCAGAATTGCAGAATTAAGAAATGGAAAAATACAGAAAAGATGTGTTTTAAAGTTACTGATAAGAAAGAGTACATTTGCAGAGAAATATTGAGGAGTGCTGACAGATGAGTTACAGAACCTTGCTCTTCTGCACGCACAAATGGTCCCATAGCCTTGAAAGTGTGAAAGTAACAAGTTGATGAACTGACCATTGTAATTGGGACTAGAAGGGGGGCAGGCAGGTGTCATGCCTACAGAAGCCCACAGAGGGAACATAATTGGAGAAACTTATCAGTACCGGGACCAATGAATTGTTTTCCTATACCTAGAATGGAACAGAAGTCTATAAAAGTTGTTGTAATGCTTGAAAACTTTGCTCAGCCATTTTGAAATTGCCTTGCTTGAGACTTGTGCACAAATAAATGATTTGGACCTTCTGAACAGACTCCTGGTATCATTGGTTTGTCTGCGCTTTGCTGCTACACCATAGCCTTGAAAGTGTGAAAGTAACAAGTTGATGAACTGACCATTGTAATTGGGACTAGAAGGGGGGCAGGCAGGTGTCATGCCTACAGAAGCCCACAGAAGGAACATAATTGGAGAAACTTATCAGTACCGGGACCAATAGAAGGGCTACGGGAGGTACGGGAGCGTACCGGGACCAATGAAATGTTTTTCTATACCTAGAATGGAACAGAAGTCTATAAAAGTTGTTGTAATGCTTGAAAACTTTGCTCAGCCATTTTGAAATTGTCTTGCTTGAGACTTGTGCACAAATAAATGATTTGGACCTTCTGAACAGACTCCTGGTATCATTGGTTTGTCTGCGCTTTGCTGCTACAGATGAACTGACCATTGTAATTGGGACTAGAAGGGGGGCATGCAGGTGTCATGCCCACAGAAGGGACATAATTGGATAAACTTATCAGTACCGGGACCAATGGAAGAGGTACGGGAGGTACGGGAGGTTACCGGGACCAATGAAATGTTTTTCTATACCTAGAATGGAACAAGAGTCTATAAAAGTTGTTGTAATGCTTGAAAACTTTGCTCAGCCATTTTGAAATTGACTGGTTCGAGACTTGTGCACAAATAAATGATTTGGACCTTCTGAACAGACTCCTGGTATCATTGGTTTGTCTGCGCTTTGCTGCTACAGGATAGCCATACATCCGCTGTTCCAGGCACTGGGAGACATTGCTGATGTTGTGCTAACACTCCCCAGATTGTTCCATGAAGCCTTTATCCTTACCAATCCAGGATCTATGAGAGCTGCAAGAGTGGCGATATATCTGGAGGCTGGCTACTTGATATGATGGCACAGAGATCTCCCCTTAGATGCCCACACAGGCCTGACCAGGAGAGCACTGCCACACAGCAGATTGTGGGAAGGCAGGCAGGGTTGCCCCAAGAAAGCAGATGTATACAGACCAACATAGGCCAGGACAGAAAGTGGACATTCTATGGGACAGGTGTAGCCACATGTAGGGAGCTGCTGTGTGAAATGTCAGTACCCAGATATGTGGGAAACAGATGCCACAGCCAGACAGCCAGAGTCATTTGAAGACCATTATGATGTCACTCAGCAATACAATGCATCCTTTGGGGAACTGCAAAGTTGAATGTGGTTTTTGCAAGGTTGGTAAGGGTCCATGCTTAGCACTGTAAAGACTGTTTTTAGAGATGACTAATGAAAGAATAACTAAGGATTTCTTCTACTGCCACGTATGTTTTGCTGCAAGTTATGTCATGACAAACATATCACTTTCTACTTGCTGTTATTATATCTTTGAGTGTACTGAGATAACCTTGCACTGTTCTGGGCAAGCAGCAGACTAGTTTATCTAGTCTAGTTTGAATCAGTATTTATGTATCTTCAGCATTTATGTGTAATTTCCATCAGCACAACACTGTCAGTGAGAGTAGTTTAGGAGATACACATTTTAACAGGGGAGGAGTGGCCGTCAGAGACATCCACGGGTATATGACATAGACAAGGAGGATTGGAAATGTCCATCTTTTCAGAATAGAGTGAACATGGGGACTTCCAAACCATCTGCTGCATATACCTGTGTCTCGTTATAACAGCAGGGTCCATGTTTCTCCATAGCGGCTGGCTCATGCAGCGCCAGAAACACTTATGTCCCCGATTCCAGAACCTGTGGCTGCATAATTAGGGTGAAGTCAGGCACATTTTCGATTTGGACGTGTCCACGGGCCGGACGTGCATGTTATGGAATTGGCCTCTTACTGAACAGAAGAAGAGCCTAACAATCTACTTCCGGTTGCACCTTGCCAAGAAAACCCAGAGGATATGGATGACTATCCATAGGGTCTTCAAGAGTCTACTTTCACATGACGGCATGTAACAACAAGCCAGACAGCAACACACTGCTAGATTTAAATACTTGGGCTGAACATTCCTGGAATCTTTTTGGCTCTACACAAAATATATCCCATGTTCTGGGATCCTCAGACCAGAAGTGGAAGTAATTCATTGATATTCTGCACAGAAAAGATGGGAGGAGAGGAGAAAGTACCTGTTCAGTGCAAGCAGGCATACTAGCTTCAGAGGGATTATCTTCTGTAAACATCTATGCCAAAGAAATAAATTGCAAATTGTTGGGAATACAAAACTCTGTTGAGTACTGTTTGTTTTACAGAACAGAAATGGATGTGAATTTCTCTGCGTGCTTTCCCTCTCCCCCCTCCCACCCCCAATCATTGGAGGTCCATTTCTATATTTTCTACATTTCCATGCACTGCTATGGAAAGAACCCATGTGCTGGGCTTATGCTAAATAGAGAATAACAGTTATATAAATATTATACATGACATTTATGATATTTTCCTAAAGTGTTTTAATTCCATTACCTAATAGGAGAATGTTACAAGGCTGTCGACATCAGCTGACATATGGTCCGACAGCAACAATGCCGGAGGAGAAAAAGCAGAACAGGAAAGCTTTGCCTCTCGCAAGACATCTGTCTGCAGCAGCACAATTTAAAATTGCATAAAGGAGATACTCAGGTTTACGTTTGTTTTTGTTTTTTTTAAGAATTCCATCCTTTGAACAGATTCAAAATAGAATACTCCATGGAAAGAGTTAACATTTTTGGATATCACAGTCTCGATATGCTGTGCTGCGTAGTGTTGACTGAACTTTTCCGAGGCTTGGCGTAGTGGCCACACTTGTTTCCTATTAATTTTGCTATACTATTGCACTTTTTTCTGCCAGTGGCTGCTGAACTCTGGGACCCCGTATGGTTGATGTCATTGTTTGCTTCCCACTCCTATTTGAGATGCTATTCCAGCCACAGACCATCACTGGTGCACCAATGAAGGGGAGCATCCCTTAGTGTGACCATCTAGTGGACTCGGAGGGCTGTGATTCTGATTGGTGAAGTGGATGGAGATTTGAGTAGGGCATTTTTGGTGTTGGTTGTTTATGCAGAATGTGCTGGGTTTGGTTGGTTGGTGGGCTGTTGTGTGGCTATGGTACGAGGTAGCCTGTGGATGACATTTAGCCAAGATAAGCATCAGGCATGACTGGGAGAGTATTTCAGCTAGGTGCTTGTCCTGATGGTTAAGGATAGGAATTCTTGGAGGTGAGTGTTTCCATTTAAAGGCACAAATCTGTGGGTTCATTCTAGAATGAAAATTGGCTTACTTAGTGTGAGGTCTGCTAGGAATAAAGTCCAGGTTACAGCAGATTTGGTTTTGCAGGAAAGGACTGACATTTTTGTTCTTGCTCAGACATGGATAATTGAGATGGATATGTTTATTGGTTGCCAGTTATGTCTTGAGGATTAGAGTTATTTCCCATTTTCATGTGGGTGAAAGAGGTAAGGGATTGTTGGTGATTTATCATAATGTTTTGCAGGTGATAGGGGTGGTGTTGGAATAGTTAGCTGATTGTGATAATGACACACCCCTCACATCCAGTACTACTTATTTGCTATTTATATGTTCTCTTTGTATGCTTTGTTGGAGTTGATTATGGGGGGGGATAAAAAGTGAGTTTAAAAAAGTGACCTACATGCATTATCTGACTTTTATCTATCCTTCCAATGTAAATAGATTATGTATATAGTTAACCCTGTTTTCCAAGTTTATACTCCTGTTCGATGTAAACCTGACAGCTTGTTGTTATGGTCGTTAAGTTATAATGTAAACCGCACTGATGCTAAATAGCGTGGTATATAAGAAATTGTAATAAATAAATAAATGTATATGTGAATAATGCAGGGCTTTCTTGAGGCTATGGAGCATTTAGGGTTTTCTCAGTTTGGCTGATTTTCCAACTCATGCAAAGGGTCATTCCTTGAATCTGATTTTTATACCTATAGTGAATTTTGATGAAGTCAAAGAACGAGATTTGAAAGATATAGACATTCTGGAATCTGGTCACATCCTGTTGTCATTTTTATTAACCAGTGCTTCAGTGGCACAACCAGTTAGTACATGGAAGGTTCTGTTTTTTAAAATCACTCAGGGCACTGTTTTAGCAAGCCAACTTTTATTAAGCATTTCTTTCTCTCCCACCCACCCCAGGCATAATTTTAGATTAGTGGACTATTGTATCTCTGCTTGGGCAGCCTTCCACACTATGAACTAAACTGTCTCCAACTTCTCCATAACACTGCTGCTTAACTGATATTTCATGCTTTCAGAGTTGATAGGGAAAAGTATCTTGAGGAAGCACATCGACAGCTCTCTCAGCCCTCCACGTATAAACTACTTACACAAGATCCTACGTTACATTTACAGAAAAGAATTAAAGCTCTCACGACACATGCGTTAGAACTATCCGTCATTAATCGGAAAGAGTGTAAATTTCTCAACGAGCCTGCACCAACGCTACCGCGCTTATATTTAGTTCCAAAAATACATAAGGATGTCAACAATCCTCCGGGGAGACCAATAGTCTCTATGAAAGGATCAATTTTAGAACCGTTGTCCATTTATGTGGACTCTTTTTTAAGACCTTTGATGTCCACGATCCCTACATACATTAGAGACACTTCACATTTTTTAAAAATCTTGGAAGAAAATGCGAAATGGGCATCAATTGACACGGTCCTTTTGGTGACATTAGATGTCAACTCGTTATATACGAGCATTCCACAAGCAGCAGCCCATACAGCCATAATGATGACTTTACGAGAAAAGACAGAGTTGTCTCCAGCCTTGTTGGAATTCATATCTAGTCTGGCGGAACTAACAATATTCTCCAATCGTTTTGAATTCAATGGACAAATTTACCAACAGCTATCAGGGGTGGCCATGGGCGCTACGTGCGCTCCTTCAGTGGCTAACCTTTACATGCATCAGTTTGAACACCAATGGTTGTCCAATACCACATATAGGTCTCATTTACTTTTATGGAAAAGGTACATTGATGACGTTTTCCTCTTACGGAACGGTTCCAGTGCTGAATTCCAACAATTTGAGAAATGGCTTAATCAGGTGGATCCTAACATACAGTTCACTTCAACTAGCCACACACAGCAAATAACTTTTTTAGATGTCACAGTTCAGAAGAGCCCTGGGGGCTGGTTAACAACAATGTACAAAAAACCTACTGATCGAAACACAATTTTACATTATGATAGTAACCATCCCAAACAACTACGTGACTCCTTGCCTCTATCTCAATTTATACGATATAGACGGAACTGTTCTAACACACAAGAATACAGATTTCAGGCCAAACGTTTAATGCAAGATTTTTATGCGCGAGGTTATCCTCGATCGATTATCAGAGCAGCTTACAAACGGGCCTTGTACAACAATAGATGTTTATTGTTACAGACAAAATCGCGGAGTCCTACAGTAGAAGATGACTATATTAATTTTGTCACCAAATATTCGCCTCTCAGTGGAGAAATCAAAAGGATCATTAAAAGACATCATAATGTGCTCAGCACTTTGCCTGGGGTGCAGAACAAAAGAATTCGATGTGTATGGACTCAGCATTTTAGCCTGAGGGATAACCTGAGTCCAGCAAAATTACGACCTTCACAGTCAACAACAGCACTGGCATTAGAGGGACATAAAATATGTGGAGATTGTAGCATTTGTGCCATAACAGAAGAGCTGACACAGTTTGAATATCATGGAAGATGGTATCGGCTAAGACAATCTACAACTTGTATCACTGATCATGTAGTTTATGCCCTTAAATGCCCGTGTGGCCTTCTATATATTGGAAAAACTGAACGGCAACTCAAAATTAGAATTGGAGAACACTGTAGTAGGCTAAAATGCAAACAGATGGAAGCTCCAATAGTGGCACATTGTATGGAGAAATGTCATCAGTTTCGAGATTTGCGCTGTTTCGCTATTGAACACGTGACAACAGGGAAGAATGGTAGATCCCGTACTCAAACATTAACAACTCAGGAACAAAAATGGATCTTCCGCTTAAGAACGGTAGGTGATACAGGACTTAATAATTGTATTGAATGGCGGGCGTGTATATAATCCGAATTGTAAGGTGAAAGGCCCCTTTAATAAGTGGTCTTTCTTTCCATCTGATTGGCGGTTTGGGTGATATCCTGCCATTTTAAATTGACATGAGAAGCAGTTTTGCACATGCGCGGCATTTTTTTGCACTTTGAGAAAGTCCGTACAACGAAAGGATTAAAGAAACAAGTGTGTTCAAACTGGCCGCAAGATTTGAGGTGAGCAACACAATTTACCCCTTTAAAGGCATTTTGGAGATGTCATGAAAGTGGATGCAACTATACTTTTATTAAATTTCCTTGTTGTTTTATAGAGTGTGCTGTTTTATGTGAATTCCCCCTGAAGAAGTTATTCGAAACGCAATGAGGTGCCCAGGGGCGGCCCAAGGGGGGTGCGGGGCCATGTGCGGAGACTCGGTGCGGGGCCTCATTTGCATAAGGGGCCTCATTTGCATAAATATTTGCATAATGTTACCATACACGAACTTTTAGTAAACATGCCTCTTAATGAGTGTATGAATAAAGAAAGACTAAAAGACTTCTACATTACTATAATCCAATACCAACCGCCAGGCACATTAGGAACTACTACAAACACTGCCCATTTAGAACCCATAGCAAACCCGCCGTATCCTAACAGCACTACCAGGACTCATAAAGCACCATACCCTAACTATCAAAAGGAAACGCTGCAAATATTAAACCAATACATTTCAGAGAACAACAATACATGACCTACTGGGGAAAGAGAACAAGTGGCAATGTCAAATAGGAATTACATAAACAGAATACCTCAGCTCAGTTACACATGCAGAACATAGACCATCACCAAACAAGGAATCACAATTTAGAAACAGGAAGACAATAATTAAACTGGGAATCCCAAAAGCCAAACTTGGAATGTACAACACTGTAGAAATAAAACTATACATTAATTTGCTCTTGTACTAAACAAAGCGCAGACGTTAATGATGCACATTTCCCAGAGCTGACATATTCCAATTAATAAATTCAAAATAAAGAGATATTTTTCTACCTTTTGTGCATTTTTTTTTCAGCTGCAATTGCTCCAGCCACTTTCTTCTGGTTTCTTCGTGTCTTCCGCTAATTCTTCATCGTCTGCTGTCCATTTGTCTTTTCTTCTCTCTTCTAGTTTTTTTCCATTCTCTCTCTACATCTGCTTTAACATACTAATCTTTCTCCTTTTTGCTCTTTCCTCATTCCTATTTCATCCACTCAAATTTTACCCCTCCATCCTCAATCCCCACCTACTCTCCCAATATCCGGACAATTGTAGATTTGTCTTCCCTCCCACACAAAATATTTTTTCCCTCTCCATTTCACTCTCCCAGCTCCATCCCATTCTAATCCTCCCCCAACATCAGCTCCATTCTAGTTCCAGTCCCACCCAGCATCCGCTCCCTTCTAGTCCCCGCATCAGCCCATTTCCAGTCCTAGCCCCCCATAAGCCCATTTCCAGTCCTAGCTCCCCCATCTATTTGCAGTCCCATCCAAGTCCCTCCATCAGCTCATTTCCAATCCCAGCCCCCCATGAGCCCATTTCTAGTCCTTTCCTAGCCCCACCATCAGCCCATGTCAAATCCTAGCTCCCCTCCACTCAGCCCATTTCCAATCCAAGCCCCCCATGAGCCTACTTCCAGTTCTAGCCCCTTCATGAGTCCATTTCAATCCAAACCCCCACCACAGCCCATTTCCAATCTTAGCACCCCCCAACAGCCAATTTCCAGTCCTATTCTAGCCCATCAGCCCATTTCCTGTCCTAGCCCCCCCCCCTCACCCATTTCCAGTCCTAGCTCCCTCCCCCTCACAACCCATTTCCATTCCAAGCCCCCGTCCCCATCAGCTATTTGCAGTTCAAGCCCTCCTTCCACTCAGCCCATTTCCAGTCCTAGCCTCCTCATAGCCCATTACTAGTCCTAACCCCCCATCAGCCCATTACGTCCTAACCCCCCATCACCCTTCCAGTCCTAGCCCCCCATCAGCCTATTTCCAGTCTTAGCCCCCCTCCCATAGCCAATTACCAGTCCTACCCCCCCATCAGCCCATTTCCAGTCTTAGCCCCCCATAGCCCATTACCAGTCCTAACCCCCCCATCACCCTATTTCCAGTCCTAGCCCCCCCATCAGCCCATTTCCAGTCTTAGCCCCCCATAGCCCATTACCAGTCCTAACCCCCCCATCACCCTATTTCCAGTCCTAGCCCCCCCATCAGCCTATTTCCAGTCTTAGCCCCCCCCCATAGCCAATTACCAGTCCTACCCCCCCCATCAGCCCACTTCCAGTCTTAGCCTCCCCCCCCCATGGCCCATTACCAGTCCAAACCCACCCCCCCCAACCCCCCATAACCATTACTACCCTCCCCCCCCCATGGCCCTTTACCAGTCCTAACACCCCCCCCCTGGCCCATTACCAGTCCTAACACCCCCCCCCCCCCATGGCCCATTACCAGTCCTAACCCCCCCCCTGCCCATTTCCAGTCTTAACCCCCCCCCCATCAGCCCACTTCCATTCTTAGCCCCCCCATCGCCCATTACCAGTCCTAACCCCCCCATCAGCCCATTTCCAGTCCTACCCCCCACTTCCAGCCTTAGCCCCCTCCCCATAGTCAATTACCAGTTCTAACCCCCCCATCAGCCAATTTCCAGTCCTACCCCCCACTTCCAGCCTTAGCCCCCTCCCCATAGCCCATTACCCGTCCAAACCCCCCCATCAGCCCAATTATCCCCCCAATTGCCCATTACCTGTGCTAAACCCCACATCAGCCCACTTAGCCCCCCCCATAGACCATTACCAGTCCTAACCCCCCCCCATCAGCCCACTTAGCCCCCCCCATAGCCCATTACCAGTCCTAACCCCCCCATCAGCCCACTTAGCCCCCCCCATAGCCCATTACCAGTCCTAACCCCCCCCCCCCATCAGCCCACTTCCAGTCTTAGCCTCCCCCCCTCCCATAGCCCATTACCAGTCCTAACCACCCCCCCCCCCTATCATTCCAAATTAAAATTAAAAGAAAACCCAAACCGGCTGCTTCTGCCGCGGCAGCTTCAAGAGCTCTGCCGCGGCAGCATCAAGAGCTCTGCCGCGGGGCCCCCCCCCTGCCCGGCAGAGCCTCCGTGCATCTTCAGCTCTTCACGTCCAAAACGCGGGCTTTTTTCAGAGCCGCGAGAGTTTCTTTTCTCGCGGCTCTGTTAATCCCGCCGAGGGTGATGGGAAATCCCATCAGCCCCGCGGGATTAAGAGAGCCGCGAGAAAAGAAACTCTCGCGGCTCTGAAAAAAGCCCGCGTTTTGGACGTGAAGAGCTGAAGATGCACGGAGGCTCTGCCGGGCAGGGGGGGGCCCCGCGGCAGAGCTCTTGATGCTGCCGCGGCAGAGCTCTTGAAGCTGCCGCGGCAGAGCTCTTGAAGCTGCCGCGGCAGAAGCAGCCGGTTTTTTTTTTTTTTTTTTTTTTAACTTGGGATGCTTAAGAATGTTTTTTGCGCGGGGCCCCCTGAAACGCGGGGCCCTGTGCAAAAAACATTCTTGCTCAATGGACGGGCCGGCCCTGGAGGTGCCCACTTGGTGGCGTCGGGGACTTACTGTCAACAACAACACAGCTAAGTTAAGCACAATCTCTTATCTATAAAACACGAAAATTAAGAAAAACAGTATAAATATCATGGAAGAGTTGGATGTGGTGAATAAGCGAAATTTGAAGTAAAAAACAGTGAATACTTTATGGTCATTGATGCGATTAGGCGCACAACTTGGGTAAAATTCTGAGTGTGGCCATTGTAAGTCTGAGACCTGTATTCACTGTGCTGCACACGTCTGCATAATTCCATGAAATAGTGGAGGGAATGTTTTGGTTTATGTGACTTTAAGTAAGTAAACAACTTAAAATATTTAAACAAATCCTTAAAACTAAGATGCAGACAGCAGTCCAGCAGTGATATAGGGGTTATTCAGTCTTTTGGATTGAGTATCACATGTATGATTTTCTCCCAGCTGGTGAGAGGTCTTATATGTGCACTAGGTACAAGAAGCTCTTTGCTCTCAGGGAACAAATCTGATCTCTGAAGGCTGGAGCAGAAGACTTGGAGGAGCTAAGGAAGACAGAGAGGTCTATAGATGGGACATAGTACTGAAGTCCCACCTCCAGTCTGGCAGGCTCTCTGTTGACAAGGAAGGGAGAGGTCACGTGATAGGAGAGCGTCACCTTGGTGTGGCAGGAAGTGATCCTATAGCTAGGATCTGTCCTCCAGGTGATGTAAAACCCTCTCACACCAAGGAGGTCTCTGCAGGGACATATGTCCATGAGGGAAGGGTTAGGATGGTCGTTATAGTTGGTAATTCGATCATTAGGCGTGTAGGTGTTTGGGTGGCTGGTGGACATGAGGATCTCCTGGTAACATGCCTGCCTAGTGCAAAGGTAGTGGACCTCACGCACCACATAGACAAGGTTTTAGATAGTGCCAGGGAGGAGCCTGCTGTCTTGGTAAATGTTGGTACCAATGATATAGAAAAATGTGGGAGGGAGGTTCTGGAGGCCGAATTTAGGCTTTTAGGTAGAAAGCTGAAATACAGAACTTCCAGGGTAGCATTCTCTAAAATGCTTCTCGTTCCACGTACAGGAATTAAAGGGCAGGCAGAGCTCTGGAGACTCAATGCGTGGATGAGATGATGGTGTAAGAATGAGAGTTTTGGATTTGTTAGGAACTGGGCAACATTCTGGGGAAGGGAGGCGTGGCTTTTCCGAAAGGATGGGCTCCACCTTAACCAGGGTAGAAGCAGGTTGCTGGCATTAACCTTTAAAAAGGAGATAGAACCGCTTTTAATCTAGATAATAGGGGAAAGTTGACAGTTGCCCAAGAATGCATGGTTTGGAAGGATGTATCCTTAAAGGATACTAGCAAAAAAGGGAAGTTAGGGTATCCTGATAGAGAAGTTCCAATAGAGATAAAAGTAGCCCAGATGCCTTTAAGTGCAGAACAAACAGAACTGAAAGATTCCAAATTACTCCTGTCAGCTGATAACCAGATGAATATGAATAAAATACAACCTCTAAAATGCCTGTATGCAAATGCTAGAAGTCTAAAAAATAAGAAGGGAGAGTTATAATATATAGCACTGAATGAAAGGTTAGATATAATTGGCATCTCAGAGACCTGGTTGAAGGAGGACAACCAGTGGAACGCTGCGATACCTGGATACAAACTATATCACAATGATAGGATAGATCAAATTGGTGGAGGGGTTGCGCTCTATTTTAAAGAGGGTATTGAGTCACATAGGATTAAAGTTTTGCAGGAAACAAAATATACACTAGAATGTCTGTGGATAGAAATTCATGTAAAAGGGGAAGGCAATGGCAGTAGGGGTGTGCTGCCGACTGCCTGGCCAGAATGAACAGATGTATGATGAAATACTAAAAGAAATCAGAGAAGGGAAAAAAAGTTACAACACAGTAATAATGGGTGATTTCAATTACCATGGTATGGACTGGGTCAATGTCACTGCAGGAGATGCTAGGGAGATAAAGTTTCTAAACAAAATAAATAACTGCTTCTTGGAGCAGCTGGTTCATGAACTGACAAGAGAGGAAGCTATTCTGGACCTCGTCTTTAGTGGAACACAAGATCTGGTGCAAGAGGTAACTGTGTTGGGGCCACTTGACAATAGTGATCATAGCATGATCGCATTAGATTTAATAAATGGAGGAAGGACAGCAAAGAAATACACAGTGCTACCTTTTAAAATAGTCAAGAATAAATTAAAAGGAGCAGCTGCAAAGGTTAAAGGTTTCCATCAAGCACGGGTGATACTATCATGGAAGCCCAGACCAGATGTATTCCACGCTTTAAGAAAAGTGGAAGGAAGGTCAAAAACTGCCAGCATGGCTTAAAGAGAGGCCACGAGGCTGTTGTAGCCAAAAAAAGCATTTTTCAGGAAATGGAAAAAGTAGCCAAATGATGAAAATGGGAAACAACATAAGCACTGACAAGTTAGATGCAAGGCATTGATAAGGCAGGCAAAGAGAGAATTTGAAAAAAGGTTGCCGTGGAAGCAAAAATGCATAATAAAACCTTTTTCAAGAACATTCATAGCAAAACCCTTGTGAGAATCAGTTGGACCATTAAATGATAGAGAGGTAAAAGAGGCGCTAAGGGAGAACAAGGCTATAGTGGAAAGAATGAATGAATTCTTTGCTTTGTTGTTTACTGAAGAAGATATAAGGAAGTTATCCACGCCTGAAATGGTATTTAAAGGTGATGTATCAGAAAAATTCAAAGAAATATTGATAAACCAGGAAGATGTATTGCAACTATTTGATAAACTGAAGAGTAGTGAATCAACTGGACTGCATAGTACACCTCTGAGGGTGTTGAAAGAACTGAAATATGAGATTGCAGACTATCATTAAAATCATCTGTAGTACCTGAGGACTAGAGAATGGCCAATGTAACGCCAATTTTTAAAAAGAGTTCCAGGGGTGATCTGGGAAAAAATGGTACCAGGCAAAATGGGAGAAACCATTATAAAGAATAAAATTACTGAACATGATTGTAGACAATCATGGTTTAATGGGAAAAAGTCAACATGGATTTAATCAAGGAAAATCTTATCTTACTAATCTGTTATATTTTTTTGAAGGTATGAATAAATAGGTAGATAAAGGTGAGCCAGTTGATATAGTATATTTGGATTTTCAGAAAGCATTTGACAAGGTCCCTCATGAGAGACTCTTGGCAAAATTAAAAAGTCATAGGATAGGAGGCAGTGTACTATTGTGGATCAGGAACTGGTTAAAAGATAGAAAGCAGAGAGTAGGGCTAAATGGCCAATTTCTCAGTGGAGAAAGGTGAATAATTACCCAGGGATCTTTGCTGGGTCCGCTGCTTTTTAACATATTCATAAATGACCTGGAAATGGGAATAACGAGTGAGGTGACCAAATTTGCAGATGACACATAATTTTTCAAAGTTGATTGTGAAAAATTGCAAGAGGACCTTTATAACTTGGAAGACCGTATGTCCAAATGGCAGAAGAAATTTAATGTGGACAAGTGTAAAGTTATGCATCTAGGAAAGAACAACCCAAACTACAGTTACACAATGCAAGGTTCCACATTAGGAACCACAACCAGGAAAAAAGATTTAGGTGTCATCTTGGATAATGCATTGAAACCCTCCACACAGTGTACAGCAGTGGCCAAGAAAGCAAATAGAATGCTAAGAATCATAAGGAAAGGAATGGAGAATAAAACCAAGGATATTATAATGCCTCTGTATCATTCCATGATTCGGCCACACCTTAAATATTGTGTGCAATTCTGGTCGCCATATCTTAAAAAGGATATAGCAGAATTAGAAAAAATATAGAGAAGACCAACCAAAATGGTAAAGAGGATGGAAGGATACCCCTATGAGGAAAGGCTTAAAAGGCTGGGTTCTTCAACTTGGAAAAGTGATGGCTGAGGGAAGATATGACAGAGGTCTATAAATTAATGTATGGAGTGGAATGGGCAAACCTAGGTCGGTTGTTTAAAAAGTAGAAAGACTATGGGACATGCAATGAAGCTACAATGTAACCCATTTAAAACTAATAAAAGAAAATATTTTTTCATTCAACAAGTAATCAAACTCTGTAATTTGTTACTAGAGGAAGTAGTAAAAACTATTAGTGTAACTGGGTTTATAAAGGGTTTGGACAAATTCCTGGAGGAAAAGTCCATAAATCATTATTAAAGAGAACCATGGAAATCCACTGCTTACTCTGGTATAAGCAGCATGGAATCTGTGTACCCTTTTGGGAACCTGCCAGGTACTTGTGACCTGGATTGGGCACTGTTGGAAACGGGATACAGGGTTGATGGACCTTGATCTGACCCAGTATGGCATTTCTTATTTATTTAACATCTTTTATATACCGCGCTCTTTGTTATCAGTGCGGTTTACAGTTAACGATAATTGCTCAATTCAGTCGAAACTGTCTTGTGCTTACATTTTAACAGGATGGGTAACTTGGAGTAATTACTGGGTAAACTATTTACATATTAACAAAGAACATGGGATTCCATCATTGGTCTATATATAAACTTAAAATTGGTATTGTCGCGCATACTAATGGATAGTTCTGCCATTGCTTCAGACCTAATTTGTTTATGTAGTGCATGAAGCCGCTTGTGAGGGATGGGGGGTGTTGAACGGGGATGGGGTGGTTGGTTGTGAGAAGTATAGGAGGAAGAGGTGACGCTCGATTGCTTTCCGGAATTGAGTGAGGTCTCTGATCGATCTTATTTCAGGTGGGAGGTTATTCTCACCTGAAATAAGATCGATCAGAGACCTCACTCATGTTCTTATGTAAAATGGCTGGGGCAATATTAAGGAATAAAGGTGCTAGGGCATGTTTTGTGGCATTCTCCCCATAATTCCTTCATGAATGGGAGGGTTCACAATTAATTTATGTTCGGGATGACCTGAAAGCTCTATTGGAGGCTTCTGAAACCTTGCTGTTGGCATCTTTGGACACTGTGGCTCTTTTGCGATGCTTCTGTCAGCCAAATAAGAGACGGGCTCCGTGGTTTATCTCAGAGTTGCGGGAAGCCAAGCAAGCTTTATGCCAATTAGGAAGAAGATGGCATAGCTGCAAATATCTTGCAAATAAGGGGGCTAATTTATCACTGAGGGATTATCAGAAGTTAATAGATAGGGCCAGACGGATTTTTTATATTGTACTCTTAGCAATGCTCTAGCCGCGGGGTCCTGAAAAACCTGCAATTTCGGTACGAGTTTATTCAGCAACCCAACATATAAAACATTATAATTATCTAGGGCAGAGCTCAGCAAACCCCAGGTGCCAGGTTGCCATAGTGACTAAAAAAATCAGACCTGGTGCCTGGGGCACAGAGCACATGTACAGAAGCATGGAGATGGGCACAAGCTCTATAAAAGGTCGCGATTGCAGTCAAGAGCAGCACTGTCTGACCACGGCAATCCCATTCCCAGGGAGGAGTGGCCTAGTGGTTAGGACATGATACCTCAGGCCAGAGGGCCAGGGGTTCAAGTCCCACCTGGGGAGAGCAATCTCAGGCTGGAGGGACTTGGGTTTCTAGTCCTATAGTCACGCCTTGGGCAAGCCACTTAACTAGGGTTGCCAACCGGCCGGTTTTCAGCCGGCCTGGCTGGTTTTTCCATGACCAGGCCGGCTGCCGGCACAGATGTCAAACCGGCCGTTGAAAAGCCGGTTTTTTGCTCTGGCCGCAAGATCGGGAGCGGCCAGAGCAAAAAACCGGCTTTCCTCCCGAAGTCCGCGGCGCGAATGCGAACGCGAACGCGATTCCCCATAATAGTGCAGCCGCTGCTTCTGCTTTGTACAGAGCAGCGGCTGCACTACACTTACTTTGAAAAGTAAAGAAACTGTATGAGGAGCCCTCCGACCATGGCAGAGCCCGAGGAAGTGATGTCATGGGCACGGGTTCCTCACAGGCTGTCTTTCCTTTCAAATTAACTTTATTGCAGCTAAAGTTAATTTGAAAAGGAAAGACAGCCCGTGAGGAGCCCGCCCCCATGAAATCACTTCCTCGGGCTCTGCGATGACCGGAGGGCTTCTCACACAGTTTCTTTACTTTTCAAAGTAAGTGTATTGCAGCCGCTGCTCTGTACAAAGCAGAAGCAGTGGCTTGGGCAGGGCAGGGCAGGGCAGGGTTGTGAGTGAACCAGCAAGGGGGGGGGTGAGTGAGTGACACGGGGGTGGGTAAGTGAACCAGCAGGGTGGGGAGGGGAGGGGAGGGGTGGTGTGAGTGAACCAGCAGGGGAGGGGGTGAGTGAGTGAACCAGCAGGGAGGGGGGGCAAGTGAGTGAACCAGCACTGAGGGGAGGTGTGAGTGAATCCTCGGTAATTTTTGTGGGTGGGGCTGGGGGCGGGGCAGGGGCGGGGCTGGGGGAGGAGAATGGGTGGAGCATGGCGAGCCACAGGTGTCGGGTTTTTCTCGGTGAAAAAGTTGGCAACCCTACACTTAACCCTCTGTTGCCTCAGGTATACATAGATTGTGAGCCCTTTGGGGACAAGGGGATGTAAACCGCTTTGATTGAAGGTGGTATAGAAAACTGGTTAAATAAATAAATTCCCAGCAGGCAGAAGTGTTGCCAAAGGCATGGTTGCAGCTGAGACCAGTGGTGTCTGCAGAGCCTGCAAAGAAAGGTTAAAGGCTGGGGGGAGGGGCTGCAGAACAGACTGCTGAAGAAATTTAAAGGGGCAGTACATTTGAGTAATGGTAGGGGAAATGGAGACAAGGGGTGAGTGCTACAGGGAAAAGGAGAAAGTATGAGAAGGGGAACAGAGATAGAGGTGAGAAGTAGCAGCAGGAGAGTGATTGGGAGGAGGTGCTAGGGGTTGGAGGGTGAAGAGATAAATGTATGGAAAGTAAATGAATGTGTATGTGCAAAAGGCACACCCCTCTCGCACCACACACAGACACATGCACCCTGCCTCTGCATCACACACAGGTGTAACTTAAGGAGTCAGTGGGGGTGGTTGGAGAGGAAGGAGGAGGTGTGGGCCACTCCCTTCTGTTGGCACTGTGCAGTGGCCCATTAAGAGCCTGATTTATTAAGCTTTTTCTCACAGAAAATGGGAAAATAGTCTTACCACTACTACTAAGCATTTGTATAGCGCTACAAGGCACACACAGCATTGTACATAGACATGTAGATGTAAGACACGGTCGTTGCTCATCAGAGCCCTAAAACTTAAAAACATAACTGCAATACACCTTTTTGGGGAGGCAGGGGCGTGAACTGTAACCTAGGTTTTGGTGGCTGGCTCCTAGATTTTTAGACTGGTTCTTAGAGATTCCAGGAAAATTTGTCAAGGCCTGATCAAGGCTACCAAGCACACGTGACAGCAGCACCAACCAGAGAGCACTTTGCTCCAAGTAAGGCCTTATTTGCCAAATAAAATGTAACTTCAAATAAACACGTCACATCAGATTTCACTCAAAATCTGCACCTACCTACCCTCCATCTTTCCAACATCACTCCCCGAGATCTCACTTCCTCCTTCCATGGAATTAAATTAGCTACCCACTGAACACGCAAGGCTGACAGCAGTACATTTTTCCTAGCAAAAAAGGTGCCGGTACTCATATGCAGGGCTTTTTCATTAATACAGCAGGACCATGGGTCAATTTTAGCAGGCAATAAAAACGGTTTTGATACTCAGTACCACTGAGTACCTCCTGAAAAAGCCCTGTCTGCCAGTGTGCTAGGCCAGTTAGAAAACTGCAGACTCAGAATAGGGGAGGGGAAGGTGTGGGAAAAAGAGGGTGAGTGAAGCAAAGTGAAATGTGAGTGGAGTGTCCCCTACTGCTCCTCACTGAGGTGTCATCCATTTGTGACAACCATTAGATTTATTGGGAACAGTTTCAGATTAGCCACATAGTTGCAAAGTTAATGGATACTTTTTACCTCTGGGCCTTGCAGCAATTTTCAAACTTAAAGGACACATACACACAACTATAACCCCCCCCCCCCTGATACACCCACAGCACATATACATGATACGCCAACATACACAGACCTACATACCCACAAACAGTCACAGACAAAGCACACACACACAGAAAACACGAATCCATGTATATGCAGATATACACAGAAAATACAAACATCTGGACACAAAAACATAGGTACAAAAACATACACAACACATAAAAGCACACACAAATACAAACAAAACAAAGGCATACTGTACAAATGCACACATACTCACAGACACTCCCACGTGCAAATACAATTCAGACACACAAACAAAAAAGGCACACAAACACACCCACATATACACAAATACACACTGATGAAACGCACACACACAAATAATATAGGCAAGAAACAGAAAAGTTCATAGTTTAAGCAATCTAGCTAACACTGCTTCTTTAATATAATACGTTCCATTTCCTTAGCACAGTAGACATACATTCTTATCACAGAGTCTACGAATATTTGACAGTGTGGAGGAATGGCCTAGTAGTTAGACAGTGGGCTGAGAAGCAGCAAAGTCGAAATGCCACCATCTTGGATACCAACTTAGATTGTAAGCCTTCTCAAGGGAGCCTTCACATAGCCATATGCTCTGATGTTTCATCATGTACCAGTTAATGAATATCATGTTTAACTGGCCAGAGTTAGAATCTGTTATTGTACTGGTTTACATTAGAAACTTAATGCCAGTCTAATGTAAGATGTTTGTGTCTAATTAGATCCATTTCTTGTGTCAGACTTGTGAAAGGTTATTTGCTCTCTGTGTTTCCTTCCCCCAGTCCGCTGGAAACGGCACATTTTAAGTGGTTATGCAGATGCACAAAGCCATCATCAGTACTCTATTCAAGGAGAGTTAGTTACCACCCTATTGCGTGCTGAAAGCTGAACAAAAAAGATGTTGCTCTGGACTAAAAAAGAATGCTGTTACATTCTGAATTCCATATCTCTTTATGCATATAAAAATAAGGAAACATCCAATCATGACAACGTGTGGGTAATTTTCTAAGAATTTTCCACATGCAGAAAACAGTTCTTATAAACTTGCAAGGATGTAAACACATGTACAAATATGCGTGCTGATAATAATGTGCATATTTTTACACAATCGGAGGAGAATTCTATAAACCTTCTTACACCTAAAATGCATCTTAGAAAATGAAGTCACACAGTACCCTGCTGAAGCCAGTGGTAGTGACTTTGGATTCCATTTCGACTGCAATAACTTCATTGGAACGCTCTGTCACCAATCGTTTGAATATCGTGGAACAGATTTCTCAGGATTCGTGGATGAGGCTAGATCGACAGGAACAAGCTAGTAAGGACTCCACTCAAACACTTGAAAGCTTGTCTTCTCAAATGACTGTCCATATACAGTGTTGTACCTTTGTTAAAGATAGCACTGTTCTTCATTCTAAATTGGAGAAGTTGGAGAATTTCTCCAAACGGTTACATTTACGTATTGTTAATTTTCCTGTATCCCCTGGCATTTCCCCTGTGGAGTTATTTAAAAAGTACTTGATGGAGGTTTTAGGGATGCCAGAAGCTGCCCTCCCACCCACTTCTAAGGTTTATTATTTGCCTCGAAGGAACGTTCTAGTTCCATTGATAATGCGGTGGGTGTTCAGAGGGATAGTTTTGACATCCTGAATCTTTCTCAGGTACTGGAATCCTCTGCTGAGGAAATTACGAGGAGAGCTACTCTTATAGTGGTGTTTGTTTTGGAACCTGACAAAGTTTGGACATTCAAAATGTTTTTTAGAAATTCTGATAAACTTTTTTTTGGTAAAAAAGTCTGGGTATTCCCGGATGTTTCTTATGTTACTCAAGAAAAAAGGAAGTTGT
Organism: Ichthyophis bannanicus; assembly: GCA_033557465.1. Lineage (NCBI taxonomy): Eukaryota > Metazoa > Chordata > Amphibia > Gymnophiona > Ichthyophiidae > Ichthyophis > Ichthyophis bannanicus. The sequence continues at coordinate 417,487,384 of CM066037.1, forward strand.
TTTTATCCATGTGCCCTGAGGTAATCTTATTGGGCTATTCCTTTGTCTTAAGATTTCCATGCAAGTGTGTAATTAAGTCTGTTTCATCTAGATTTATTTTCTATGACCCAAAACATTTACGTACGTTTTTGGAAGCTAGAACTGTTCCTGAATTAGTCCCGGTACCAGTGGAGCCTAATTAGATTGACTCATCTTGGACACTAGATTTGTTATGCGTCTCACGGTGGTTTTTTCCTAGGGAGTTATTTTCCTTTTATTTTTTGAAGTACCATTATAGCCTCTTTACTAGGATCCTTTCCTCCTTAATTTTTGGGCTGTAGTGTTAGATGAAATTTGGAATTTTGAATTGTTGTTAAAAGTCTCTATTTGATATTATTTCTGTAAATTTGCATCTTTCCATTTCTTTCAAGTATGTAGAAATATTGCTTGATGTAACTGAAAAAATTTAGAAAGAAAAAAAAAAGAAAAAAAAAGAAAATGAAGTCATGCTTAAAAGTATGTGCGGTGTAAGCCGGTGTGTAGTTGTACAGTAGGCGTGCACAGGGGAGGAGTTTGGGGAGTGTGGACAGAGTTGAGTTTACGTATACATTTTAGAAAACACATGCTTGCATGTGTAAAGTACACACAGGGGATATATACTAAAGGGCGCTAAGGTGTTGCACCTCATGTGCCAAAAGTGCCATTACCCCTAATGTGGGTCACATGAGCGTGGGTGCACTTAACGTCACCTACTGAAGTGGCATTAAGTGAACCTGCGTTAATGCAATTAGCGTGCAATGTGACCCCAGCGCTAACTGCTCTGAGCTCACCACGCCCACTTTCTACTCCTAACCTGCCCATTCACGACCATAACACAGGTTGCATAGTTAGCATGGGCATGGTCCTGCGCCATCATGGCCACGTGCTAGCTGGCAACTCATGTACCAGCACCCTTTCAACACGTGCTAGAACATGCACTGCCAGCTGGCGTCTTTTAGTAAAAGCCTCCCACAGTTAGGGTAGAATAGGGACAGAGTCACATTCAGGGCAGGAACTAGGTATTTTGGCTTGCCCTCAAACGTAGGGACTCAGCTAGACTGAAGCTGTAGCAGGAACTGGTAGTGACATAATTTCCTCTCTTCTCTATTAGAGAAGGGAGTTAGACCTGGCTAGGGGCCTAGGGGGTGGGGAGAATAAAAGGAGAGAGTTAAGTAGAGAGGGTGCAAAGGATGATTTCATGCTATATACTATCAGTAGTTTTAAGGAAGTATTACAAATTTTGTATCTTTGACTAATAACTTTAATTTATTGCATTTTAGTTTAAATTGCTCAGAGCACTTTATATAGTATTCATTTGATAAATAAAAGGGTTAAGAATTTGTTTGTATAAAATTCTCCCAGGAATGATATTTCTTTTGTACAGTGCAAAATACAAAATATATATATGATGCACATGTCCATTGTTGCCATATTCCAATTATAAAAATGAAAATAACAAGTTTTTTGCTACCTTTATTGTCTGGATATTTTATTTCTTCAGTCTCATTGGTCCCTCTCTTGCTGTTTTCCTCGTCTTGGCTTTTCTCCCTCCATCCAATCCCCCATCTTTTATCTGCCCAAAATTGAATCCTTTCTGTCCCTTCCCACCCAGGGTCTCTTTCTTCTCACTTCCTCCTTTCTCCCACCCAATCTCCTAGTCCCTGCTCACTCACCTTGCTTCCTAAACCTAATCTAAATCACTGCTTTGCACTCCCCAAGCATTGCTTTCTCCCCTCTTCCCATTTTCCTTCCTTACCCTCCCACTCCACTCGGTTTCTTAATCCACCAATCAGGGCTGGTTCTAGGGTTTCTGGCACCCCTCTGCAACCTCTAAATTGGAGTCCTCCTTTCTCATTAGTTGATGAGTTCTGGCTGCACCCACAAAGCTGTTTTTGTTAATACCTAAAAGGTCAATTCTATTCTGGCCGTCCAGCCCCTGTGCGGCCCCTCAGAATCGGGGCATACAGTGGTAGCACCCGATTCTGATCCCACGAGGGCTAGATGTGCCCGTGGGAGCAGAATCGGGTCTACTGGCCTGGATGTGCAGGTCGGGTCCCGATTCTGATGGACTGCATGCCCAGCAGATCCCTGCCTAACTCAGCCAGGCTCCTGAATGGAGCCGCAGTGCCACAGCGTCCTGTTGTCATGGCACCCAGGCTCCATTCAGGAGCCATGATCACCGACCACAAAACCCAATGTCCTTTCCCGGCCTGATCTGGCCTCCCATAGCCAGGGTTGGGCTGCAGGGATCCCCCTGTGCCCCCTCACTTCGTCACTGCCAAAATCCCCCGTCTACGTGGCCGACCCTGGATGTATAGGGCCAACCTCAGAATCGGCCCTTTACGTCCAGGGTCATGACCCACCCATGCCCCGTCCTTGCTCTGCCTCCAGACTCTTCCTCCTGCCCCCATCTAAGGCTCACTGTACAACAGCGCTATTTGTATGGGGAGCCTTTGCATCGGGAGTGACAGGGAGATGAATAGCGGGGATGACCCCCTTAGTATTTAATATTTCTTTCACTTTTTGCTGCTTTTATTTTTTTTCATTTTTTAACTTTTCATTCCCTCATTTTTTATTTTTCTGCATTTTGGCACCCTCCAAACACTGGCATCCCCCTGAATGTGTTTACCTTGCTTATTGTGTTGTGCTGGCCCTGCCTCCAATCCTTATTCAGCTCTCACAATTTTTTCCATCCCCAAGCCTCTCTCTCTCCCAATGAGTCCCCATTCTTTTCTTCCTACCCAGGTCACTCACTTTCCTACCTACATGCTCCCCAGATCCCTCAATCTCCAAACACCCCCACCCAATCTGAGTTTCTTTTCACTCCCTCCACCTTTTTATGCTCTTCTGCTGAATCCCTGATTCCCACCTTCTCTCCCCTGCCCATCCCACCCAAACCAATCCCTGAGTTTCGCCTTTCTAAGCATCTTTCTCCTCATTCCGTCAAGGACGTCCAGCTTTCCCTCAACCCTCAATCCAAGTCCCTGCTTGCTCTTATTTCCCAAGTTCCCACTCACTCCCAAGTTCATGCTCTCCCAGTAAACTTCAGTCTTTCTAGGAGGGTAATTTTATAAGGTGCCCTGAGGTCAACATACGTTTTCATGCAAGTATTTCACACCTCTGTTATACAGTCAAGAACACATATACTCAATTGTATAAAATAGGGCGTAAGTGCAAAGATACGCACATTTATTTAAGCCATGAACAATTACACCAGCCCTATGGCTACTGTAAATGCCCGTGCCCAGTTTATTCAAGAACGCATTTAAATTATGTTATAATCTACACACATAACTTTGCGCTTCACCCAAATTCCACTGCTGTACATACTCACAGGAAAAGTACAAATGATTGGCCCAACTTGTAGACATTCAGAATAGTGACTGTGTCAGATATGTTCATAAATGCCCATTTACGCATACATATGACTGAAATACTTACATCACCCCCTAGGGTCTCCTCTCTCCACCAGCACTTGCCTAATTCTGTCTCAATACCGCAGGATGGGCCTCTTGCCCCTTTTTCCTTCCCCTTCCTCTAACCTCTGCCTGAGAACAGTCGCTGCAGTCCACACTGCCGCTCAGTCCTGTCTCCTGTCTGCTCCGAGAACATACCGAAAAAGCACAGACAGGTATGCTGATCTCAAGCATGATAAACAAAATGAGCAAAGGGTAATGCCTACCCCGAAGTGTTGAGTCTGCTCACAGCACAGACATGAAATGGGGTGGCCACAACATGGCTTATGGCAGTTTGTGTGTGATAAGAGGTGTGGTGTGTGTGGTCATGTCAAGAATATGTGTGGCCAGGCATGCACACGCTTTAAAGGGAATGCTGTACCCTCTCACACTAGCAATTAGCGCAGAGTCCCAGTCACTCCGCCCTCGTTCCAGCACTAGCTGAAATGGTTACACATGCTTACATACTCACTCACAACTGCCTTGAGCGCAGGTATAAGTTCGGGCTGGAGCATTTGCGTGCTAGTGGGGATAATTCTGGAAGCCTATTTGATAAAGGCAAATAGTGGACCCTTGTATAAAATAGGCACTTTTTAAAAGAATTTTTGATAGGTGCCATTATAAAACTACCCACACTAAGGCAGTTTTCAAACAGCTTTTCTAGATGCAAACTACACAGGTGCTTTCAATGTACACACTTCAAACAATTAGCAAGTACTAACTCGGGGGTGTATTTATGAATGTCTATTATGCATTAACATGCATGATTAGTAAACAGGCCCCAGTAATTTTAGTGGGGCCTATTTAATAACATGGGACTTTTGCAGGCATTATTGTGCAGTGCAGTTTCATACATGGGCCCTATGAGCCCGATTCTGAGTCATGAGTTGTGGGGCTGCACATCCGGCCCAGTCTCCACCTCAACGCACTGTAGAAGAGTATCATGGGGTTTCTAAGGCAGGGCCCCATTCTACATTTAGCATGGCACCAATACCTTGCACTAAGCCCGCCCAACCCTTGGAGCACACTTTAATAAACATGCCCCCCAATGTGTTAATTTTGGCCAGTGATGTGTGGTAACTGGTGCATTTTAATATAGCCTAGTTAATAAGAGTCCTAAATGCACTTACAGAGAGCTCTCCTTTTACTCTAGCTGCAACTGTGCATGCTGTGGGACCTGCATATTCTGCATATTTGAGGGCAGGTATTGGGCCTTTTTTTGCCATATTTATTTGGATGAATGCCTTTGCAAACTGTCCTTGGGGAGTGCCATATTGAAAAGGTTTTACACAGCTAAATGTGTGCTTATCTGAGTAAAAACATGGTTTAGCTCTCTCACCCTTCCTTCTGTTCCACGGCCTGTATACTTTTACCCTCATGCAAAAGTAGGCAGGATTAGGTCATGGGATGCAAAGTATTTATCACAATTTAGTTTGAAGTTAGCTATGGCTTCACAACCCTGAATGAGCCTGATCTCATCTGATCTCAGAAGGTAAGCAGGGTTGGGCCTGGTTGGTACTTGGATGGAAAACCACCTTGGACTAAAAGGTGCGGCAGACTTATTGTGTGGAAGAAAGGTCTGGCAATGTACCTGCAGTCATATCTTGCAGTGAAAATCTAGGGGCTAGGTCACCAGGAGTCAGCACTGACTGAATGGCGCACAACACGCACACACACTTTGATATTACCATTTCACTTTCAGGTGAATAGCTCACACCAAAGGAATTTTTCCTTTGAAAAGTAGTATGCTGGCCCACAGGTACAAGCTACCCACAGATATACAACCTCTCTGGCCTATACAGTATGATGGTCATAGCCAAGTAGTGCCTACTTTGGGCCTTTCTTACAAAGATACATATGTGCTTATTGTATGTATCTTTATCAAATACAGCACAATACCTGCAGAAATCACAGGTAAAATGAACCCAAGCACGCTATGCATGTAGGTACGTTAAGTCTGTGCATACACGTGCACTGTATATGCAATGTATGCAAATCACAGCTCTGCATGTGCTCCGCCCCACTACGTCCCTTAATATGCTTACACCCAAGTTTTGTAAAATTGCGCTTTTATTAAGTATCACACATACTTTTAAGCGGGGGTGGGGGAGGGAGGTATAAGCACCTATATTATCTAATTCATTTGAGAAAGACAAAATTATCCCATATATCTTCCTGTATATAGACTCCCCTTTTTGTAATACAGTTTCTCAATTGGATAGAAACATAGAAACATAGAAACATGACGACAGAAAAAGACCACATGGCCTATCTAGTCTGTCCTTCCATAACAACTACAACAGTCCACTTTTTGCCTTTAGAGATCCTCTGTGTTGGTCCCATGCTTTCTTGAATTCAGTTACTGTCCTCATCTCTACCACCTCCACTGGGAGACTATTCCACGGATCCACTACTCTTTCCGTAAAGAAATATTTCCGCATATCACTCCTGAATCTATCTCCCTTCACCCTCATCCCATGTCCCCTCGTAGCAGAACTTGCTTTCAATTGGATAGAACTGTGCCCTTCCTGATAATGTGGTTTGGTGATAATAACATTTTTAAACTACATAATGACAAATTTGTGAGTCTTGTTACAGTAGATACATCAAATTGTTAAGCTTGATTGAACATTAATGTTAACCAAATGTTTGATTTAAATTTAGTCAAAGGTGCCATAATGTAAATTGTCTGATGGTATCGTAAATGTAATACCATATGAATAAGATCTAGAAGAACTGAAGCAGACATCATTTCCTCTGGAGAGCTGGTAAAATACAGCTTTTACAAGCTGGCCAACAGTTGATTGGGTCTTATTTAAAACAAGCCAACCCTGCTTTCACTGGAACGGTTTATGGCAGCCATAAACAAAGCTGTAATATGGTAGTAAATGAATCTTTGAGAAATAGTCTTCCCACTCATTTCAGTTATATTTCGTGCATGCAGCTGTTTCTCTAGTGGTCCCTCTTCATGAGTGATTCCCTCCAGGAAAGATTCTGAGTAGCATATGGAGACTATAAAGCATGTTCTATACCAGGCCTTGACATATTTTGTTTGGATTTAGGAATCGGGCCAAAATCCAAGGAGCCAGTAGCTGTGACCTCCTCACGCCACCTTCCCCCACGCCGTTGCCTCCATTCTCCAAGAAGGTCCTCCATTTCCAAACTTGAATATATATCTGGGGAGGGTGGAAGAGTTGGACTACAGATGATAAATTGTGTCTTGTTATAGTAGCAAGGGCTGCATGAGGCATCTTTAGAGAGAAATATGTAGTTAGCAAGGGTCTATGTGTGTGTGTGGTGCAATGGTGGTTTGCTTGGGTGATCTATGGGATGTGGCGGTGGGTGCCTTTGCGTGGGTGGGGTAGGGGGCTGCGGTACATATGTGTGTGCTACAGAGCTGGGAAGCCACTGTATGTGTGTCTGGAGTAGAGGGGAATGCCTATGTGTGTGTGTGTGTGTGTGTGTGTGTGTGTGGTGTGTGTGTGTCTGTTGTGCGGAGGTGAGATTCCTGTGTGTGTGCGCATGCATACGTGTGTCCTTTTTGGCCAGTGTTAAGATATTCGATCATTTTAATTTCAAATGTTGGTGATTTATATATGTTCTTGAAGTTTCCTTTCAGGATTTGGATTGTGAGGAAACTTTAAGAACATACATGAAAGGAAAACATTTGAAATTAAAGTGATCAAATATTTCAAAAAAGAAATGAATAGAAACATTGGTTTCCTTATCCATTACCAGGCATAAAACAAGGGTTACTATCTCCTCACCTATGCTTTTCATTGCAATTTAAATATGAATCCACTGGACAATCTGCCTTTTTCATCAAAGTTCCTCTGTTATGGAATGGCCTACCTCTATATTTACGCTTAGAAGTCATACCGCCAGTTAAACTGGAGTTCTTTTCTAATACTCATTTTTTAACTTGTGGAGGCCCATTCCAAACCCTGCAGGAATGGCCACACCGCCCATCCAAAATCCGTACGTGCTGGAGATGGACCTGATTCTGCCACCATGGGGACCAGATGTACCTGCGACGGCAGAATCGGGGACATAGACGTCCAGGGGCTCCCCGTATGCCAAGCAGATTGACGAACAGGGAGCTGCCTGTCCTGATGCCAGAATGCCACTATTGGAGCAAGGGAGCAGTGGTGTCCTGGCACCATGGCAATGAGCCGTCTAGCTGATGGCTTGGAATGCCATAACCCAAGTCTGCTTCTGCAGATCACTATCTTACCGGCACCGGAGGCCCCCATGGCCCAAATCATGGCTGTAGGGGCACAGCATGGTCAGATGCTTTTGTTGCGGGCGAGTGCAGCATACATTGTGGGGGGCACCTGGGACTTATTCCACCTTTGGGGTGGAGTAAGTGGGTGTTCAGCTGTGTGCCACTGGACATACAGGGGCCTGACCTGAATAGGTCCTGTACATCCTGGCAGCTTGCCATTTCCCTGCTTCACCTCCATTCCATCCCTCCCATCCCCGTCCAACTATCCCCGCAAAAATGCTGTGTATGTGCGGGGAGTGCTGGGAACAGAATTGCGTTCCGGGGCTGAGCGTGAGCTGGACATCCACCCCAGACATCTAACCCCGCTATTCGTGTTTAAGAATGCCGGCCTTAGTGTATTATAAACTGCTTTAAATATATTAAGAAAGGCAGTATATGAAGAAATAAATAAACTGTAAACAAACTATACGTGGTCATCATCGCAACTGCTATATGTTTAAATGAGGTCTGCTATTCTGCAGGCCTAAACAATGGGCATGTTTACTAACAAATGTGCCATTAGTGCATGTTTGGGCCATTTTGCTATGAAACCTGCACAGATGCCTGTGCGTGGGGGTCCCTGCTGTCAAATCCAGGCCACAGCAGGCCAGCCCTGGGTCGGGCGGCGGGGATATTGAGGGCAGGAGCTGAGGATATTGGGGGCACCTGCGGGGCAGAAGAGGCAGAAGAGGCACGCCGGGCCGTCCATGGACCAGAATCGGGTCCTAAGATCCACGTCTTCATTGGGGACATACAGACGGCTTGGATGTCCTCCTCCCAGAATCGGGCTAATAGTGGGTAATTGTATAAGGCACACCTAGATTAACATGTATTTTAATGCCTATTTTACATGCGTATTTTATAAAATGGGGACAGTTATCAAAAATGTATATTAATTTAAGCTGTGGTCACTTAGACCAACCCTTGGGCTGATGTAAATGCCTGCACCTAGATTTTTGAAGAACGTGTGTAAATTATAGCATTTCATAATCTATACGTGTAACTTTGTGCCCCATCCATGCTACACCCAAATTCTTCTCCTGTACATGCCTACAGTGAAAGTGCATGAAATCAGCCCAATGCATATAGAGGCCAATTCCCATCGGGGCCCATCCGGACATCCAAAATCTGGATGGGCCGGTCCTGCACCTGATTCTGATCCCGTGGGAGCTAGATGTCCCCATGGGATCAGAATTGGGTGCAATGGGCCTGGCCGGGCAGGCCATGCCCCGATTCTGAGGGGCCGGATATCCAGCCTGTTCCCTGCACAACGCAGCCTTGGCGTCCCGTCGCCATGGCACCAGGACACCATGCAGAAGTCCCAACTGCCAGCTGGCTTCTGCTGCACACAGTTCCACACTGCCCAACCCCTGATTGGGCATCCCAAGGCTGGGATTGGGCTGTGGGGAACCCCCTGCTCCCGCTCACCTCCTGCCGGGTCCTCACTACTTCTGCTGTGATCATCCCCCCAAACAGCAGGCTCCCCGAGGTGGAATAAGTTCCTCATTCAGGCTACACCCCCCGGACATACAGGGCCGCAACCAAAATCGGCCCTGTACATCTCGGCCAGGGTCCCGCCTCTGGCCCGCCCCCTCCCGCCCCCATACAGAGCTCCCCGCACATCTCCTCTGTACGCATGGAGAGCTCTGTGTTGGGAATCGGCCTCCTGGCGTTTAGCGGGGATGGATGTCCAAACCGGACGTCCATCCCCGCTAAATACAACTCAGAATGATCCCTATGGTTTTCGAATGTAGCCACACCAAATACATTGCAAATGCCCATTTAGGTGTGTATATGGCTAAAATACTTAAATGTATGTGCATAAGTATGCCCATAAACTTAGGAGCGACTTATAATATTAACCACTTATCGTATTGCAGCACCTTGAAAATCAAGGAAACAAATGAAACTTGAGTCTTTGGCTGATATTGTTATGTGCGGTTTCATTTGTACTTACAGGACAGAATTATGTGTTTGGCAATGAATCTAAGTGTTTCTGCAGAAACAAAATGGTCTTAATGACTGCTTCATTGCTGTTTACTGAAGACATATGACATAGTTTATGATACTATGAGTGGAGGAGTAGCCTAGTGGTTGGAGCAACTGCCTAGTACTCAGAAGATCGGGGTTTGATTCCCACTGGCACTCCTTATGACCTTGAGCAAGTCACTTTACCTTCCACTGCCTCGGAAGAAAAGGCCGGCAATCTACTTCCAGTGATACATTGCCAAGAAAACCCAGAGGTAGCTGGGTCGCTATGAGTCAACACTGACTTGATGGCACTAAAAAAACCAAACAAACCCAATACTATGGAAATGTATTTATGAATAGAAAAATGTACTCTCCTTTTTACAGTATCCTTCAGAGCTTGATCATTGCTTTGTGGAACAGGCTGTTGAATACACTTCCTATCTTAGTATGCCATCAATATCATCTACTGGCTGTTGTTTCTACTACTAAGGTGAACAAGCAGTGCATCTCAGAATAATTTAAAGAATGGCCACAGAGGCTGCATAATGCAAGCTTGTAAACTAATATTCAAAGGGAAGCCCTGGTGGCTACATCTACCAATGGACAGGTTAGGCAATAATGAAAGCCCCAATTTCCACAGACAAATTGCTATGTTGCCAATGGAAAGACTTTCACTGTCACCCTTTCTGGGCATGCTTCTGTCTAGTAAACCCTGGTCTCCTTTAGGGAAAAGAGTGGGATTTCTCAAACAGCAATTGATATTCTGCAGAGATGTCTATAATTATTTTTTTGTATCATTAGAAAAAAGATATCAATCTCACATAGGGAGAGTGGCCATCAGAGAAGCTCCACTTAATGACCTTCATAATGCTAACTTCTGTACCCAGAAAGATTAATTCGATCAAATGAAATACTTGACTGTCATTCATCTCTTCAAAACGTCATACTTGAAGATACTAACTCTTACTTGAGGCAGATGAATGCCAAATAAGATAATCTAGGGATTATCTTATTACTATATGCTGCAGTGGCGTGCGGTCAAGGGAGTCACTGAATTCCCAGTTCTGCTAAGTCATATGACTCACAACACAAGTCGCAATTTCAAATTTCTTCTTGCCAATACCGTGGCAATTTGGGCGTCTTTATTTCTTCAAGTGCTATGCATGCTGCACATGCTATCATGCGTAGCACTGGGATTTTTTTTTCTGCATGGTGTCAGCATTGGCATCAGCCTCTGGCAGTGCTTCAGATCAGAGTCGAGTCAGGCTTGTAGCGTCCCAGCCATCACTGAAATGCCTTCCACTTCTAGTATTAGGTGAGGCAATCAAAGCAGGAGGCCTCCAGTCATGAGGTAGCAACTGATCCTGGCCAAAAAAGGTATCGGAACTGGACTGTGAGGTAGCTCTTTCCCGCTTAAACATCATAAGGCATCCAATTTGTCTGGAGTCCAATTCCAGAACATGCACATCCAGCCTGCAGGCACGTCCAAAGCGAAAACAGGCCTGATTTAAACATGATTCCACAACAGTAAGGATAGATGAACCTATGGTTTTGGAATCAGGGACACAGAAGTTTTTGGCACAGCACAATCAAAGCACTATTGAGAACGAGACACAGCTATATGTTCAATCCCACCCGTCCCCGTGAACAGCCATGCCCACCTGTAAAATGTGCATCTCCTAAGCTGCTCCTTTTACTGACAGTGTTGTGCTGATGCAAACTACACACGAATACTGCTGATATATAAATGTTGACGCAAACTAGACTATACATATATCACTGACTATTCTATCACCTCAGACTGTTTCTCGGCCATCACTGAACACCTGGCAAGACTAAATCTAACAGCAAATACCCAAATATCTGAAATATTGCTAGTAACAAAGGACCTTCACTTCATACCCCCACCCACGATAAAAATTCACCACACAGAAATCCGCGAGCAGCTGAGTTACAACTGACCATGCATTTCCTAAGGAGAGACAACATTGTGTGACTTTTAACCTGCATTGTGACAGAATGCGTGGCCAAGCCCAAGAAATAGTGCCCATACATATCACACATGTGGCACCTAAAACACAGAGAGGCAGGGAAGTGGTGTCTGTCGCCTGCTATTGCCTTCCTACTCTGAATATGCACGCATTGGGTCCTGACAACATCATCAATCCCAAAGTGGAAGACGGGTTGCCTGTGTCCACCCATAACTCTCACATCTTGCACTAATTAGCAGTATGACAGTAGCTTTAGGGGGAAGAATTACAGCAGGATGCCTCTGACATGCACATATTGGGTGGATATGTTCATGCTGGTGGAACAATGTGCCACTGAGGCAGGCATACTATGCAATATGATAACAGCACATGTCAGGCAACAAATAACCACCCTGCTCTCTCAGTTGCAAAATGATGACTATAATGTGTGTGAACCGGTGACTCTTCCAAGATTAAGCCCTTGGGCAACCACATCCTGCTGAGCCACATGTGATGCTAGTCTCCCTCCTGTACTCTGCCAAATATGAGATTATTCCCAGACTGGGCCATCGGCACACACCAGGAAATGGGTACATTGGTCACTCTGCTAGGTTAACCATGGTCTGGAATGTGTGTGTGCATGTATCATGGCCTTCCCGTCTGGCAGGACAGATCCCATATATAAGACATGAATGTCAGTTGAACCATCAGCACATCAATGCAGTGCTACATACAGACCAAACCAGATGTTCTTCTCCCACACCTGGCTAACATATCTTGTCAGACAAGTATAGGCCAAAGCCCGACGACAGCTATGCAGACATAGGCGTACCCCAACTCATGCTGTTAGTCATCCTGACAATGCCCATATATATATATATATATATATATACACATGAACTGATGGATCCATGCTACCACATGGCTGCTCTATGGCTCCGAACACATGGCCAGTGTGTGTGAGAGAGAAGGGTCAGGAATAATATGTCCAGGTGGGGTAACTTTATCCTACATTTCCAAAGCTGTAGCAGAGCTGTATCAGCATGTGCAACCCTCGCCTATCTTTAAGGCACCGATCACTAACTGGGCAGCAGCCCGTATCACTGCTGCCTGGTTAGCATCAGCAGCTTCCTGTTCTTGTGGCGATCATCAGATATTCAATGCCGTTGCAGCAGCGTCAGGAAATACTTTTTCACTGAAAGGGTAGTGGATGCTTGGAATGCCCTCCCGAAGGAAGTGGTGGGGGCAAATACAGTGACAGAATTCAAAATGGCATTGGACAGATACAGCAGGGATAAAATCGAAATAAACATAACTATCTCCGATATCTCAACAAATAGGGATGACCTACATGGAGCAGTGGGTACCCCCTAAAAAAAAGGCAAGGGGAGGGGTGACCTACACATAGCGGCAGGTGCACCTGCTCTTGCCACTATGCTAGGCAGACTAGATGGACCATACTGGTCTTTATCTGCCGTCATATACTGTGCTACTATGTTACTATATGTCCAGGTGTGTTAGGTTTTGCACACCTTTCAAAGTCACCTTGCAAAGGATCAAATCTCCCCATCTCCTCTAGTATGAGTTCAGAAAGTACAGCTACACAGACAAGCAGTTTCCACCTGTCTTTGTTATAGCATGTGCTGGTGCAGGGGCGTTACAAAGAAATGTTGCTGAGCATACGTTAATGGCTTTGACACCTGAACGCAGCCTCTGAACCAATGTATTGGATGAGGACAGTCACATATTGATGTATGCCCTATCTCCCACAGTTCTCTGCCTATATTTGTTTCACTGCTGCCATGCCCTCTTTGCTACACCATGGTTCACTAGGCTATGAGTTGACCTTGAGCCTCTGACTGCCTAGTCACATGCCATACCAGGGTTGGTCAAGCTCCTGAGCGCCCTACATTTTTTTTTTGCCTCTGGCTGCTTCCAAACATCAGCGGCTGCAGTGGGAGGAATGGCCCGCTCCACCTTCTCACAATGTCTCTACCAGGTAGTGCAAGCCATGATCAACCAGGTAAGGAACTACATAGTATTTCCAAATTCCTCATTGTTGCTTGGAATTTGGAAATACTATTTAGTTTCTTACCTGGCTGATCATGGCTTGCAGTACCAGGTAGAGACACTGTGAGAAGGTGGAGCGAGCCATTTCTCTCACTGCAGCCACTGATGTTTGGAAGCAGCCAGAGGCAAAAAACCCCCAACAATTTGAGAGAATTGCAGGGCTATCACATGTGACAGGAGCGATTGATTGCACTCATGTAGCGCAGATACCACTGAGAGAAGGGGAACTGGTGTTGGAGCTTTAATGGGAGTAGCTGACAAGGATTTAGTGGCGGCAACAGAAACATGGTTCACAGACAACCATGACTGGGATGTAACTATACCAGGCTATACTTTATTCAGAAAGGACAGGGTAGGAAGAAGGGGAGGAGGAGTGGCACTGTATGTAAACAATATTAAAGCTATGGAAATACAGGGCTTAAAAGGGATAGAGAAGGCAGTGTGGGTTAAATTAGAAAGAGGAAAAGAGAAATCTATTTGCATTGATGTGATATACAGACTTCCTTCACAGGGAGAAGAGGTGGATGGAGATTTAATAGACGACATAGTCAGTACTGCCAGGAATGGAGAAGTGCTACTGATAGGGGATTTCAATATGCAGGCTATTGATTGGCACATCCCTGCTGTAGTATCTAGAGGTAAGGAGATCCTGGATTCTCTACAGGGAGAACTATTCATGCGAGTGGTAACAGAACCCACATGTGAAGGGGCCATATTGGACTTGGTGCTTACCAATGGTGAAAGTATTTTTGATGATATAGTGGGAGATCATCTCGCATCCAATGATCACCAGATGGTGTCGTTCAGTATCAGGACTACGGCTGATAAAATCCATTCAAAAGCGAAAGCCTTAGACTTTAGGAAAACTAAATTTGCCATGATGGGCCAATACCTCAAGGAGTCGTTAGCAGGATGGGAACAGCTGGGGGATGTAGAAAAACAATGGCAAAACTGAAAGGGGATATTTTAAGGGTAACCAACCTTTTTGTTAAAATGATAAATAAAGGTAAAAGGAAAAAGGAGACTGCTATGGTTTTCAAAAGAAGTAGCTGAAAAGGTGAAGAATAAGAGGGAGGCCTTCATGAAATACAAGAGATCACAGAGAGGGGAAAACAGCCATCTATATTTGGAAAAACTTAGAGAAGCTAGCAAAGTAGTCAGGAAAGCAAAGATTCAAAAAGAGGAGGAAATAGCCAATGCCATAAAAAGGGGGCTAAGACATTTTTCAGATATGTTAGTGAGAAGAGGAAGGGCAACACTGGTATTGTCAGACTCAATGGTGAAGGGGAGAAATATGTAGAAGCTGATGAGGATAAAGCAGAATTTCTTAACAAATATTTCTGTTCTGTGTTCACAGATGAAGAACCAGGAGCAGGACCTCAGAAAACACCCACAAACAGGAAAAGAAGTGAGGGGCATCTTGAATGATTTTCAGAAGACTGTATTCGTGAGGAACTAGCTAAATTTAAAGTAGACAAAGCGATGGGACAAGATGGGATATACCCGAGAATACTGAGGGAACTTGGGGACATTCTAGCAGCTCCACTGACTGACCTTTTCAATGCCTCTTTGGAGTTGGTTGTGGTGCTAGAGGACTGGAGAGAGGCACATGTGATCGCTTTACACAAAAGCAGAAGTAAGGATGTGGTTGAAAACTACAGGCTGGTTAGTCTAATCTCTGTAGTGAGTAAATTATTGGAAACGCTGCTGAAAGAGAAAATAGTGAGGTTTCTGGAGTTGAATGGATTACCAGATCTGAGGCAGCATGGATTCACCAGAGGGCAGGTCTTGTCAGACAAATCTGATTGATTTCTTTGACTTGGTGACCAGGGAGATGGACCGAGGGAGAGCCCTAGATGTGGTGTATTTAGATTTCAGTAAAGCCTTGACACCATTCCGCACAGACGACTTATAAACAAACTGAGCACCCTAGGGATGGATCCTAAAGTTATTGCTTAGGTTAGAAATTGGTTGAGTGGGAGGCGGCAAAGAGTACAGGTAAATGGAGCTCACTCTGAGGAGAAGGAGGTTATCAGTGGTGTGCCACAGGGATCTGTCCTTGGTCTGATTCTTTTTAACATTTTTGTTAGCGATATAATGGAAGAGCTGTCAGGTAAGGTTTACTTCTTTATGGATGATACCAAAATCTGCAATAGAGTAGACACCCAGGAAGGTGTAGATAACATGAGGAGGGATCTAGCTAAGCTTGAGGAATAGTCTAGAATTTGGCAGCTGAGATTTAATGTTAAAAAATGCAAGGTCATGCATTTGGACTGCAGGAATCCAAGGGAGCAATACAGTATAGGGGGTGAAGTACTTTTGTCTACAAAAGAAGAGCGGGACCTAGGTGTGATTGTGTCTGATGATCAGTCCACAATAGCTTATTTAGATTCACATGTGGCTCAGATGGTTGTAACTGATAAGAGTATTTACTTATGGAGGGGTCACATTTGACAGGTGAGAGTGCAGGGTGGTCATTTTTCCTCTGACATGGGCTGTTATAGTATTCCTGCCTCAGTGGCATATTTTTCCCCCCACATGCACATATACACTCAATATATGCAGGTAGGGGGCATCAGGGCCAGGGTCCATTGATTATGGTGGATAGCATGCCAGTCAATCCCGCCCTCTCTGCCATCATGGCACAGCCACTGTTTCAGTGCTGCTGGCGGCCTTATTGAAGTTGCACACATGCAGTTAGTCACACCATGCCACTCCTGCCTCCCTCCACCGGGGAATGTGGGCATGTGTGCTGCTGCCTTAGACCTTGGAAGGGAGGGTTCACCATGTGCTCTGCTGTATCTGCTGCTGACATGCTTGTCATCCCACTGACAGTGGTAACTGCAGCATTGCACCTGACACATAGGGCCGGAACACAGATTTCATCTGTGGAAGGCCACAGCCACTGCGACTACCACCCCCATCCTCACACAATGCTGACATGGCAGCATGATGGCAATGGGGGTGGCGCGACTCCTTTTTGACTGCAGCAGCATGTATATGTGCTGCCACTTTCATAATAGAGTCATACCAGACATCACAGATGTACACCTTAGGCAGCAGCCCTGTCAGCCTAGTGGACCAGCCAGTCCCACTGCATCACCCACGTGACACCTCCTTTGCCAATTTGGGACCAACATAGTGCCCTTTATTAATGGGGCACCATGCTGTTAATGCCAATGGAACACTACTATCGCTAATTTCAGAACTACAGTAGCCTAGTGGTTGGGGCAAGGTACTTCAGGCCGGAAGGTCGGGGGTTCAAATCCCACTAGAGGACAGCAACCTTGGGCCGGAAGGACTGGGGTTTCTAGTCCCACAGGTGCTCCTTGTGGTCTTGGGCAAGCCACCTAACCCTCCATAGCCCATGTTCCCTGTAAAATAGTTATCTCCAAGTTATAATGCCCTGTTCAATGTAATTTCAGTTTGTTCAATGTAAACCGCACTGATGCAGAATAGCGCAGTATATAATAGAATGTAAATAAATAAATACATACAGTGGAAGGAGCACATTGCATACATTGAAATAGATTCTCTCCCCTCAGAAATAGCCCTTAAAGCGAGCTTTCAAATGGCGTTAGGGTTCCCAGTGCCGGGTACTCTAACGCACAGTAACACAAATTGGCATTAAAGGAGTACACGTTATCCCTGCCCAGTCTCCGCCCGATTAACACCCATTCTCTAACTCCTGTTACCTTGACACTATGGGCCCAGCTTTCACACGTTAATCCAGTGTTATCGGCACTTTCCATGATGTTAACTGCTCACAGGTGCCGAATATGCCCATTAATGGCACCTTTGCTCACTTACTGCTCTTTAGTAAACATACTCCTATGTGTCTTTATAAAATAGCCTCACAAAAGCTGCAACTATCACAGCAAAAAATGAACCCGTGTATGTTTATAGCTGCTTGGAAAAGGCATAAATGTATATTCATGGAGTGTGCATGTACAGTATATGTGTACTTCATCATCGACTATGGGGGTCATTTTATAAGCTTTATGACATTAGAGGTTTTTGTGATTTGGACCTCTGAAAAAGCATAGTTACTCACCTGTAACAGGTGATCTCCGGGAACAGCAGGAATTAAGTCTTCACATATGGGTATCGTCGGTACCGACCGGGCCTGCGCAGGAACGCTCCCCAGCGTCCAATAGGAAAGTTTTTGGGAGCATCCCACTGCGCCTGTGTCACTGCCTTCCCAACTCTCCCTCTTCAGTTGAGTTTATAGCTGAGACAAAGGAGAGAAGGAGAGATAGAGGGAGAGAGAAAATGACAGCTCCTAGGGGAGGTGAGTGGGTTCTAAAGACTTAATTCCTGCTGTTCCTGGAGATCACCTGTTACAGGTGAGTAACTACTCTATCTCCAGGAACAAGCAGGAATGTAGTCTTCATATATGGGGACTCCCCAGCTGAGAGATGCCAGGGAGATGACCCCAGAAAGCTGCGAAACCCAGGTTGAGATCATGCTTCCTCCCATGGATCTCTGGCATCAAAACCCGGGACAGTGGGTAGGCATTGTTCTAAGTCTGAAAGAGATGCTGGAGAACAGCCTGGCCAAATGAGGCATCCCAACAGGAGTCCTTGTCTAAGCAGTAGTGGGCTGTAAATGTGTGTACTGAAGCCCAAGTGGCTGCTCTACAAATGTCATCAATGGACACTGAGCGAAGGTTAGCCATAGAGGCTGCCATTGCTCTCACATTGTAAGCTGTGACATGACCTTCGAGAGAAAGTCCCTTATTCTCATATGCAAAGGATATGCAATTCACAATCCATTTAGATAAAGTTCGCTTGGAAACTGGTAGTAGAAGATGATTAGAGTCAAAGGCAACAAAAAGCTGGGAAGACTTTCTATGTTGCTTAGTTCTCCGAAGGTAAAAGGCCAAAGCTCTTTTACAATCCAGAGTGTGAAGATTCCTTTCTGCATTGCAGCATGAGGACTAGGGAAGAATACAGGAAGGTAAACCGATTGGTTTAGAAGAAAGGGTGAAATCACCTTTGGCATAAAATGAGGGTGAGTTCTAAGAATTACTTTATCATGGTGGAACCTTGTATAAGGAGGATCAGCCACTAAAGCCTGGAGCTCACTGATGCGTCTTGCAGAACTGAGAGCAATTAGGAAGATTACTTTCCAAGAAAGAAATTTCAGGGGTGTAGTGGCCAAGGGTTCAAAGGGCGGTTTCATGAGCTGCTCAAGGACAAGATTCAAATCCCATGCCACGGATGGTGGCTTAATGGGAGGTTTAGTCAAGAGTAGACCTCTCATAAACCTTGCTACAAGTGGTTGAGAGGAAACAGTTTGTACATCTAAAGGCTTGTTGAAAGCTGCAATGGCACTAAGGTGGACTAAGACCAGAGGATGATAAATGGTGGAGATAGTCCAGTAATGCCTCCACTGGCACTGAAAAGGGATTAAGTTCCTTTTTAGAACACCAGATAGAGAATCTTTTCCACTTAAAGGCGTAGGCCCACCTTGTGGAAGGTTTTCTTGAAGCCAAAAGGAGATCCTTAGCTTGTTGAGAAAGGTTGATATCCTGGAATTCTAGGCTCTCAGCAGCCACGCCCTGAGATGTAGAGACTGAGGATTCGGGTGCAATAGGGTCCCGTTCTCCTGGGAAAGAAGATCTGGAGCACATCCCAACTCCAGAGGTCTGGCTTGAGAGAGACATAGAAGCAGAGGATATCACGTTTGTCGTAGCCAATGTGGGGCTATGAGGATCATATGGCCCCTGTCTCTCTGAAGCTTGAACAGAGTTTTGGGAATGAGGGGAATGGGTGGGAAGGCAGAGGAAGTCCTGACCCCAGTGGAGGTGGAAAGCATCCTTTGCCTGACAGTTCTGAGCCAGAATTCTGGAACAGAACTGGGGAAGTTTGGCATTCTGAGGACTTGCAAAGAGGTCTATATCTGGAGTTCCCCAGATCTGAAAAATTTGAGCAATTTGCTCTGGATGAAGAGACCACTCGTGTGGCAGCAGTACTCGACTGAGTTTGTCTGCCAAGAGATTTTGTGTGCCTGGAAGATACACCACTAGTAGGAGGATTTGAAGATCCCTGGTGAAGGCCCAGAGGCATAGAGCTTCGTTGCACAACGTTTGAGACCCCATCCCACCCTGCTTGTTCAAACAGAACATGGCTATTTGATTGTCGGTCTGAACCAGAACAGCCTTGTACCTGAGGTGGGCCTGAAATACTTGAAGAGCATAGAAGATGGCTCTGAGTTCCAAGAGGTTTATATGAAGACAAGCCTCTTGTTGGGTCCAGGGACCCTGAGTGGCGAGACTGTCCAAGTGAGCCCCCCAGCCTAACTTGGACGCATCTGTCGTCAAGGTGGCTTGGTGTAGTGGCTGCTGGAAAGGAAAGTCTACAAGAAGGTTTTCCAGTGATTGCCACCACTGTAGGGATGAAATGAGACGTGTCGAGTTTCTGATTTTGTCCGTCAGGCGGTCCGAGGCCTGTGTCCACTGAGATGTTAGGGTCCACTGGGCTGATCACATGTGAAGGCGAGCATAGGGAACCACATGGACAGTGGATGCCATATGCCCCAGCAGCTGAAGCATTTCTCAAGCAATTAGAAAAGTTTTCATAGCTGCTTGCGAGGCCAGCTGAAGTATTCAAAGACATGGTTGTGGCAGGAAAGCCTTTGACTGCCTTGTGTCTAGAAGAGCCCCTATGAACTCTAGAGACTGAGAAGGGGCGAGATGAGATTTTGGGAGGATTATGACCAGTCCCAGGTACTGCAGGATTTGCATTGTACAGGATACAGCGGAGCTGGCTTCTGGAGCTGTTGATGCTCGGATGAGCCAGTTGTCTAAGTAGGGGAAGACGAATATCCCCAGAGTTCTCAGGAATGCTGCTACTACTGCCATGAATTTTGTGAAGACTCTTGGAGTGGAAGCCAGTTCAAAGGGTAGAACCCTGTACTGGTAATGTCTTCCTTGAAAGAGGAATCGAAGAAACCGCCTGTGATCTGTATGAATGAGAATGTGTGTATATGCATCCTTTAGATCTAGAGAACATAGCCAATCCTGACTCTGAATGTAAGGAAGAAGTGTTTCGAGGGAGATCTTGAATTTTTCTCGGAACAGATACTTGTTCAACTCTTTGAGGTCCAGTATGGGTCTGTATCCCCCTGTTTTCTTTGGAATGAGGAAGTAGGGGGAGTAGAAACCCATGCCCTGTTGGGATATGGGTACCTCTTCTATTGCTCCTTGAGCAAGTAGTGAGGTGACCTCTTGACACAAGAGAGTGGTGGAAGGGTCCTGAGAATTGAACTGTCTTGTGATGGTGGGAGGGGGCATACTGTGAAAATGGGGTTTGTACCCCTCTCGTACAATGGAAAGAGTCCAGTTTTCTGATGTTATTTGTTGCCATCTTCTGGCAAAATTACAAAGTCTGCCGGGGATGGTGAGAGGTTCTGGACCTTTCAGGGGCAGGATGACCAAGTTCTCTAGGAAGGATTCAAAGCCCCTGAGGAGGCTGAGTCTGCTGAGCTGGTTGAGCTCTGGGGACTTGGGCCTTCCTTTGCTGTCTGGGTTGCTGTTACCCCTTCTGGGGAGCATGAACTGGACAGTGGACAGCCTGGGTATAAGATGGGTAGAATTTCTTTTTCTTGTTGAAAAAGGGTTTCTTAATTGTCTTTTTCTTTGCTGGGTTGGCTGTGGCCCTTGATAATCTGTTCAAGGTGGTATTTTCAGACTCAAGCTGATTAGCCTTGTCCTGCTAATCCTTGCCAAAGAGATTTTCTCCTGTGCAAGGAATATTCCCCAGCTTATCTTGCACCCATTGTTCTAAATCTGATGCCTGAAGCCAGGCAATATGACGTGCACTGATGAAAATAGCAGAGGTCCTGCTAATGCACTCAAAGCAATCAAAAGTTGCACGATTCATAAACTTAGACACATTCTGGGCATGTTTGACCAAAGTGAGGAAGTCTGTTCTTTTATCATCGGGGAGAAGTGGAGCCATGCGCTCTAGATCCCTTGTAACCTTCTTAAGGAACATTCCCATATAGAGAATGTAGGAGCTGATCCTGGCTGATAGCATCGAGGATTGAAAGCATCGACGCCAAAAGGCATCGAGTGTCCTCACTTCACGGCCTGGAGGATTGGAAGAACGTGTTTTAGCACGCTTGATCCTAAGCATTGCCGATTCCGCTACCATTGAATGATGTGGTAATTGTGTTTTCTGAAAGCCAAGGCATTGTGGAACTCGGTACATGGTACTGAGTCTCTGAGAGTGTGGAGACACCGTTAAAAAAGAGTTTCCCACATCCTTAGGAGGTCATGCAAGATTCGGTGAATGAGAAGGGTAGCTGCTTCTTTAGGAGATGCCGGGTACTGAGGAATTTCTAATTCTTCTGCTCTCAGTTCCTTCTCAGGGGTCACGGTGATGGAGAGTCCTCATGCTACATCACGTATGAAATCCTGAAAAGACATGACCTCTGGAGGAGACATCCTACGCTGAGGAGAAGGAGAGAGATCCTCCGAAAGAATCACTCCGGTACCGCCGGAGTCCTCAGAGTCATCGTAATCGGAGGACTCAAAGTATCTCTGCACCGGGTGTTCTTGCATTGCTTGACGCCGGTATCAATTGAAGTCGACATCGGACTGTCTCGATACCGGGCCCTCGATACTGGATACTGATACAAGAGCTGGCATGGGGGGAAGCACATCGGTTAAAGCAGGTGCAGTCAGTACCGGTATCGGTATCGATGACTGCGGAACCGTTTGAAGTGGCCTTAGTGATACAGAGGCTGCTAAGAGAGCCGCTAGGCTGCGTTTGATGGCCAGGATGTGCTGATCCATAGCCCCTGTCAATGCCTGGATGTCAGTACCAGTGGAACAGGCCACGACACCAGAACATGACACCAGGAGTTCTCCCGAGGTGGAAGCTTCGGGAACATCCTGGAGCCCCGTTAATGCTTTGGAGGCCCAGGCCTCCCGGTGGGGCAGTTTTGCCGGTATGTTTTCCTCGAGGGCAACGCTAGTAGCATCTCGATGCTTCAAAGGAGATCTACCCTTTGAGGACAGGCCGGTCTTGGAAGACCAGGGTTTAGTTACATAAGATCCATGGGAGGAAGATGAAGCCCTGGAAGATGTCGATGCAACGGACATTGCATCTGCGGCAAAGAGGGTGCCGAGTTTTGCAGCTCTGTTCTGCAGGCCTCTCTTGGTCATCTTTCTACAGAGGAGACACTCTGATGGTAAATGGTCAGGACCTAAACATTTAAGACACCAGTCATGGGTGTTGGTAGCAGAAATGGTACTGCTACACTTTGAACATTTTTTGAAACCACTAGATGGTTTTTCCATTTTAGAAGAAAAGAGGGCCTAGTGCCCAAAATGGCGCCTGGCACCTAGAGGGGACAGACCCTCCAAAAAGAAGAATTCTTTTTTTCTTTTTTTTTAGGAAAAGAAGTAAGAAAATGAAGAAAAGACTGGTGGTACCGGTATAGGCGTCGACGGTGAAGGCAAACGCAACCATAAAAAGAACATTTTCTGCGGTGACAGGGTTTGCTGCCTTTCGGCTCCACAAAAAATGAAAAACTGAAGAGGGAGAATTGGAAAGGTGGGAAGGCAGCGATGCAGGCACAGTGGGATGCTCCCAAAAGCTTTCCTATTGGATGCTGGGGAGCGTTCCCGCGCAGGCTCCATCGCTAACGACGATACCCATATGTGAAGACTACGTTCCTGCTTGTTCCTGGAGATTGGACATTCAGATGTGCGAATTAGAAAAAACTCTCCAGATCCATTTAAAAAAGCCAGGTATGTGGACATCTCCAGGGCAAACACATCTGTGTCACATGGGGGCACGACGGAGACATGTCCAGGGCATTCTGTAAAAGATACACGTGTGCGCCCAATTTCTGAAATGGCCAGCATGTCTCAACCCAACAGTGGTGACCTGGAGAAAGTATAGAAGAAGGTAGTCTGATATCCCCAATACTTTTCAGAACCATAAAGAAAAATGAAGAGAGATGAAGATACTTATTTTGTGGTTGGCATGCCGATGTACATCTCTGCTTACAGTCCCATATGAATTACTGTCATGGAAACATCTATGTGGCCATGGTCATTGCTGTCCATTTTGGGCAGGCACACATTTCTAAAATTGGGCCAAACCTTGCTCATGACTGGCCTTTTAGCATAGCTACTCACCTGTAACAGGTGATCTCCGGGAATAGCAGGAATCAGTCCTCACATATGGGTGACATCGGCGCCGACAGAGCCCGCGTAGAGCATTTCCCCAGCTTTCAAAGAAAACCTTTAGGAGATGCTATCACGCATGCGTGGTCCCCTTCCCGCCCAAGGGTGTTATCTTGCTCAGTCAAATGACAAAGCTAAGACGGAAGTAAAAATAAGGTAATGCATAGAGGCAACTCCCAGAGTAGGCGGGAGGGTTGTGAGGACTGATTCCTGCTGTTCCTGGAGAACATCTGTTACAGGTGAGTACGCTTTCTCCAGTAACAAGCAGGAAGTCAGTCCTCACATTTGGGATGCTCTAGCTCCAGGCTGCCAAGGATCGAATCTGGACAGCATCAGCAGTGATCAATCAGGTAGCCATGAGTTGCAGAAGGTGAATCCCCACTGAGAGACTCTGCAAGACCCTAGCGTCCAGCGACATTGTCACTCCAGTAGCCTGAACACAGAAGGGTCTAAGGGCAGAGGTTGCCTACACCCTAAAAATATTACGGAGTACTGCCTGGCCAGGCAATTGTGAGCTGCGAACGTATGAACTGAAGACCATGTGGTAGCCTTGCAAATCTCTGTCACCGTCACTGAGCAGAGGTTGGCCACTGACATGGCCATTGCCCTCATGCGATGCACTGTGATCTGGTGCTCAAGGAAAGGCCCACTCGCTTATAAACGAAGGCAATACAGTCCACCATCCAAGCGGGCAGAGGACACTTAGATACAAGAGCCCCAGTCTGCTTGGGTCATAAGATACGAAAAGCTGAGGAGCTTTCTGATGGGCCTGAGTCCACTGTAAGTAGAAAGACAGGGCCCGTTTGCAATCCAGCTTATGAAGAATCAGTTCCTCCCGGCCGGCATGAGGCCATGGAAAGAAGGTGGGGAGGATTACTTCTTGGTTGAGGTGAAAAGGAAAAAACACCTTCGGGAGGAATTTGGGGTGTGCGCGGAGCACCATCTTGTTCTTATAGAACCTCATATATGGCAGGTCTGCCACCAGGGCCTGGAGCCTGCTCACCCTTCGAGCGGATGTAAGGCCACCAAGAAGACCACTTTCCACGATAGGTATCTTAGGTGGCAAGTGGCTAGGGGTTCGAATGGCGGTCTGGTGAGCTGGGAGAGCACCACATTGAGGTCCCATTCTGCTGCCAGAGGGTGCAAAGGGGGCTTGGATATCAGGAGGCCCCAGAGAAATCTGGATACCATGGGCTGGCTGGAGAGGGGTTTCCTCTCTATGGGGTGGTGGTAAGCAGTTACGGCACTCAGGGACACCCATATCGAGTTGGATTTTAGCCCGGTGCATGCTAAGTGTAGCAGGAATTGGAGGACGAGCTGCACATGACAGAAGAAGGTATTCTCCCCTCATTCCGCGCACCAGACAGAACCTCCTCCACATAAAGGCGTATGCCCTTCTGGTGGAGGGTTTCCGGGAGGCCAGCAGGAACTCCTTGACTTCCACTGGAAGATTGAAAGGGGCCAAGGCTACCCTTTCAGCAGCCACGCTGTTAGAGCCAGGGACCCCACACTAGGGTGCAAGAGTGAGACCCCCCCTGGGATAGCAGGTCCGGAGCTAAGTCCAGCCGAACTGGGAGTGCCGCCAGCAAGGAGAGCAGCAGGGAAATCAAGCTTGCCTGGGCCACCTGGAAGCGATCAGAATTACTGACGCTCTGTCGCTCTGAACTTTGAAGAGGGTCCTGGCTACCGGGGGGGGGGGGGGGTTCAGCGGGAATGCACAGAGTAGACACTCAGCCCATGAGATCAGGAAGGCATCCCCTGCCACTCTCTCCAGGTGCGGCTGATGAAAGCGGAAGCAGGTCAGCTGCGTATTGTCTGGAGAGGCGAATAGGTCCTTAATGGGCCTGTCCCAGAGGTTGAAGAGCTGCCTCTCCACCCTGGGGTGTCAGCGCCACTCGTGTGGCTGCAGGACTCTGCTCAGCCTGTCCACTAAGCAATTGTCCTGGCCTGGAAAATATACCGCTCACAGCAGCATGCTGTGGCGTGCCGCAAAGGAGAGGAGGGCCACCACCTCCCGGCAGAGGGAGTATGAACCCGTGCCCCCCTGCTTGTTGATGTAAAACATGGTCACCTGGCTGTCCATCTGGATCAACACTGGCAGATGCTGTAGGCGGTGGTGGAACACTTGTAGGGACAGAAAAATCGCCCAGAGTTCCAGGAGATTGATCTGTAGGAGGGACTCCTCAAGAGATCAACTACATTGTGTGCATAGGCCTTCACAGTGTTCTCCCCAACCCAGGAGGGAGGCGTCTATGGTCAGGGTCATTTGTGGTGTGGGTGCCTGAAAGGGCATTCCCGCCAGTAGATGGTGCAAGTTCTGCCACCAGTTTAGTGAGGTCGCCAGTTGGCTGGTGACCTTGACCCTGTCCCTTAGCTTGCCTGTGGCCTGAGTCCACTGTGAGCACAGGGACCATTGCGCCGTCCGCATATGCATGCGGGCCAAGGGGGTGATATGGACCATCGAGGCCATGTGGCCCAGGAGCCGGAGGCACACTGGGACTGTTCTGTGGTGCTGCACCTCCCTTGCCAGCTGCTGGAGGCGTGCTACCCTTTCTCTTGGGAGGACCATTTTTGCCTATAGCGTGTCCAGTTATGCTCCTATAAATTCTAGGCCTTGAGCCGGGAAGAGATGGGATTTGGGGTAGTTGATGACAAACCCCAGGTGCTGCAGAAAGCAGATTGCCCGGCCTGCGGCCTGGCTGGCCTTAATGGCTGTAGTGCCTCTGTTGAGCCAGTCATCCAGTAAGGGGAAGATGAAGGCCCCTTGTAGGTGCAGATAGGTGGCCACTACTGCCAGGCACTTTGTGAAAACCCTTGGCGAAGAGGCCAGGCCGAAAGGGAGTATCTTGTACTGGTAATGCTCTCCTCCCACCACGAACCTTAGGTACTGTCTGTGGGAGGGGTGGATCAAGATGTGGGTGTACGCATCCTTCAGATCCAAGAAGCAGAGCCAATCTCCCTGGTAGAGGTAGGGCAGTAGTGTCCCAAAGGAGAGCATCATGAACGTCTCCCTCACCAGAAACATGTTCAGGTTTCATAGGTCTAGTATGGGCCTGAGACCCCCAGTTCTTTTGGGGACAAGGAAATACCTGGAGTAGAAGCCCTTTCTCCATAGATGTTTGGGTACAGGCTCTACTGCCCTGTCCTTGAGCAGGCCTGCGAGCTCTGAGAGGAGCAAGGTCTGGTGAAGGAGAGGCCACACCGGTTCTCCTGGGAAGAACCCTGGGAGTGTTTGCTGGTAGCAGAGGAGCTACCCCTTCCTTACCACTTGTAGGACCCACTGGTCTGTGGTGACCCTAGCCCACTTGTGGGCAAAGAGTGCCAGGCAGTCCCCTGTGGTCTGGGGAGGATCCCCGGCGGGGAGGAGGCCCTGGCTGGGGAGTCTAAAGCTCCTCCCGGGTTGGGTGGGAGCTAGTGCCTGGGGCTTCTAGGCCTTCAGCTTTCTTGGCCCATGGCCCTGACTCTTGTGCTGAGGGCTCTGTTGTTGTTGTCCCGAGAAATGCTGGTAGTGACCCTGATGAAAGGACCTCTTTTTCATCGGGAGAGAGGGTGTTTTCCCCGATAGCTTCTTCTAGGGAAGGGCTGAGGTCTTCCTCGAAAGCCTCTGCCTGGTCATGACCTCGGCCTCCATCTCAGCCGCCTTGTCGGCCATGGGTTTGCCAAACAGGTTCTCCCCAGTGCAGGGGACATCGAACAATTTCTCTTGTACCCACTGCTCGAGGTTGGAGGTCTGCAGCCAAGCTTGGCGTTGGGCACCAATGCCAGCTGCTGCTACCCGGGCTGCTGACTCAAAACCATCATAGGCAGCGCAGGACAGGAATTTTGAGCAGTCCCGGATCCCGGCTGACAAAGTTTGGAACCTCTGAAGAGGTTCGCCAGCGAGGCCCGTGGAGAAACCTGCCAGTTCCTGGATAAGGCCCTTGAGGTACATACCTATGTACAATTCATAGGCCTTTATCAGGCAGCCAAGCATGGAGCCCTGAAAGCACTTGCATCCAAGGGCATCCAGGGCTTGGGCCTCTCTGCCTAGAGGGATGAAGGAATAATTCTTCTGGCTTTTGAGCTTCTGTATAGATGACTCCACAACCATGGAGCTATGCGGGAGCTGAGCCTTATGGAAGCCAGGGCCCTTCTTGACACGGTAGATGGCGTGAAGGCATTGGATGACCACCGGCACTGAGGCCAGCGCCTCCCACATTCATAGGAGCAATCGCTCGAGGATAGGTTGCACTGGGTACCATGAGAGTCTCCTTTGGCAGAGACTCATACTGGAGGATCTACAGTTCTTCGGTGTGTGGTCCTCCTCTGATTCAGTCGGGATCGACAGGGCCCGGGCCATATCCCGGACAAAGTCGTGGAAGGTCACGTCCTCCGAGGGGGAATGATGACATGGCGCCAGGGGAGACGGTTCTGAGGGGGCGCCTCAGTGTCGAGAGGTCTCTGGAGAGGCCTTATCGTCAGTCTCCCACTCTGAGCTGGAGGGCATTGAGGACTCAGAGGCTCGGGATTCCTGCGCCTTCAGGCTGGCTCTGGGAAACCAGGTTTTCACGGAGGATCTCGAATCTGACTCCCGGAAACGGGCCAGAAAGGACCGGATACCTGAGGTTTGGGACCGGGACCTCAATCGATGCCGAGGGCTCGCCCGAGGTTGGAGGCGTCGGACCCTGGCTCGATGCCCGGGGACTCCCCTGCAGTCAGGGGCCCGGTGGTCGGGGAAGATGATGTAGACAAACCAACCATCATTGTCTGCTGCAGGACCAGGATGGCAGAGATATTCTGCTCCAGGGCCACCATTCTGGTTTCGAGACCAGAAGGCTCCGCAGCTTTCAGTGTGGGCACCAAAGTTCTCGGGCCCAACATCAGCACTCTTGCGAGTGCATCCTCAATGAGGCTCACAGCCTCAAGAAGTCTCACGCAGTCTCTACTGGCTGAGGACTCCTTCTTAGAGACCTTAGGGACACTGCTTGGAGTCACCCAAGTCCCTCCGCGGGACCTTACCGGGTTTCATCAGTGAAATCTTGACTGGATTCTAGGATTTTTTCTTTTTCTTCTCGGGGCCCGGGGTCTTTTCAGAGGAATCAGTGCTGTGGGACTCCGAGGATGCTGGGGCCTCGTGGAAATTGCTGGGCTTGTAGCTGAAGATGGAGCTGAGTTGGACCGCAGGAACATCTTCCCCTCAACTTTGTCCGTTTCTTGTTGGTTTTTGGAGTCATGGCCTAGCACAGGTTGCAGATGGTGCTGTCGTGGTCTGGGCTCAGGCAGCATAGGCAACAGTCGTGGGTGTCTGTGACAGATATAGTTTGACTTCAGCGATCACATTTTTTTTACCCACAGGGAGACATGGTTGACAACCCCCTGGCGAAAAAGGGCGTGAATGCTGGTTGAGGCAATCCTCGTCAAAAAAGGAGGGAGCCAAGAAATGGCACTGGGGTTGGCGCCGGCTCGAGGTGGAAAGAGGAACCGGTACGCAAACTGGGAGAAAAACAACCTTAAGGATAATATTAGAGAAATTTTTCTGGGGAAGCAGGGCAAGCGTCTGTTGGGCTCTGCAGGAAAAAGAAGACTGAGCAAGATGGTACCCTTAGGCGGGAAAGGAACCACACATGCGTGGCAGCATGTCCCAAAGGCTTTCTTTGAAAGCTGGGGAAATGTTCTGCGTGGGCTCCGTCGGCGCCGACGTCACCCATATGTGAGGACTGACTTCTTGCTTGTCTCTGGAGAATACATACATACCTTTATTTGTGTCCTTGGTGACAACACTCACACTCCACCAGACTACACCCTCAAAATACTCCTAGAGTGGATTGTGTATAAATATGTGCCTTCTTGTCACCATACGTATTTTTACATGCATAATCCATGGGATAATTTTATAAGAGATCTTTACACCTTATAAAGCTATTCTGATCTACTCTCATGTTTATGTTGTCATATATATATTTATTTAAATGGTTTTATATACCGTTTTTCTACAAGGCAAAACGGTTTACATAGAACACGTGAATGTTTATATGGAACAGTTGAAAATATGTACAGGCAACTTTGAAAAAGAAATAACTAAACATTGCAAACGTGAGAATGCTTATATGGAACAAATGAAACTATATGCAGGCAGCTTAGAAACAAAATGACTAGGCGTTGTGAATAACTTCTAGCAGGGGGATAACTGGATGATGTCGGGGGGGGGGGGGGAAGTGGGGTAAGGGAGAATGAGGATATATACAATTCTAAATCTCTTTCACCTTTCCTTCACAACTTTAGCAGCTGTTTGCCTTATTCTTATTTAACCCTTTCCAGGCCAAGCCCAAAACTCTCGGGATCCAAAATTCTGACTAAATATTCCTATCAAATGGTATATAATACATGACCATGGCAGAAGGAAAATCACTATTAGAACATATTGAATAAGACGGGTACAATTTTCCTGAAATATGCAAAAATTAACCCGGTTGCAGAATGTGGATTAAAATTTTAAAGTAGGCCTTCAAAGGATTAATGACATTTCCCATAACATAATACCTCACTAATGACTTACTATAAGTTTATCACAAATGTATTTAGTTGATCAAAAAAGGTTATCACCTGCATTATGGGCATCATAAACCAACAGTTAGAGGCATGACCACTAAAGAGCACGTCAGTAACATGCATTTGTGGTGCAAAACTAGCACTCAGAGCCGTGCTAACGTTTGGGAGCATGTGTGGCCATTCCCCTGCTGATAGCACATTGGTAACTACTATTACTACTACTAATCATTTGTATAGCACTACAAGGCATATGTAGTGCTGTACATGTACAGGTAAGAGACAGTCTCTGCTCATCAGAGCTTACAGTCTAATCAAGACAGACCACACAACTGGGGTCTACGGTAAATCAAGTGGGAATGGAAAGATACAGATAGGTGATAAGCAAGAGAATAAACTCCAAACGTTACACTGCACTAAATGGTATGCAGGCCCAATTACAGCAGGCCGGCATAATGTGCGCCCGCATTAATGGCAACATTCATGTGCACCCATAATAGCTGTACTAATTGCAATGCACCATCAATGCCCATGTTCTGCCCCGAACTTGCCCAGCCCCCGCCCAAATCGCAAGCAACCAATAGAAACCCATGTTAATAGCATAGCGTGTTTACCGCACAGCAAAGTTTACTCTTCAGAGCTATATGAATAGAGGTTTAAATTTAGTGTTGGAAGGCAGTGAGGTTTACCTTGGGATGGATAACAGAATGTATTTTTTTTAATGCCAAAATACATTTTTTCCAATGTTATCTGTGACTAGAGGTTCAGGAAGATTAATTATTAGTGAGCCCGATAAAAAACAAGCCGCTGCTAAACTATGTCATTTCATTCAAATCAATATGCAAATGCTAAAAAAATTTAATATGAAACTGGTTTTATGTTGTGATTTGTGCTGCGGTGACAGATGGGAATTGAAATTCATCCAAGAACAAATTTATCACATACATCATCATTAGATTTGCTCTTTAGTCTCATTTAAATTAAGTACCACAGAGAGCAGAATTCCCCTATTTCTTGTGTTTAAAAGTATGCACAACTGAGATGTACAAATGTAAAGTAGTCATAAATTTAATCTACTAGATTGGTGGAAAAGATTACAATATTGGGGCTACTGTAGGTCTCAACTCCAGAGAAACAAATTTGTTACTCTAAATATCATTTATTTAATGTAACAGCCCATAGGCAGATCTCTTTTAAAGTCTGTTAAATATAGTGCAGGTGTTAATGTACCAAACATGCTTTTGCTCATATAAATGCTGCAGGTGAAGCCTGATTTTGCATAGGTCATCCAGATAAGAAAAGGGATGTTCAAGCTGGGACGTTCACAGTTTTCAGAGTATTTTATAAAAAGCTTGCTGGAACACCTTTTTTGGATGGAAGGGCCAAATGAACCAATCTCCAGGTCTAGTTGTTGGTGCTGTATGGTTGCCAGGTTTTCAGCCTGCCTGCCCAGTTTTTCCATGGTCAGGCCGGCTGCCGGCAGAGATTGAAAACTGGCCCTTGAAAAGCCTTTTTTTTTGCTCTGGCCACATGACTGTGAGCGGTCAGAGCAGAAAACCGGCTTTTCATCTGCGTCCCCCCCCCCCCCCCCGTGCAGCCGCTTCTCCTGCTTCTTACAGAGTGGCGGCTGCAATAAAGCTAATTTAAAAACAAAAGGAAACCTGTGCAGAACCCTCCAGCCCTATGAAACCTCTGCTGCAGCGTCACTTCCTTTTGAGTGCAGGCGCTGCAGCAGGGGTTTCATAGGGCCGGAGGGCTCTGCACAGGTTTCATTTTGTTTTTAAATTAGTTTTATTGCAGCTGCCACTCTGTAAGAAGCAGGAACTGCGGCTGCAAGAGGAAGGAGGTGGCAGAAGGGACTGACACAGAGGGAAGGTGAGGGCTGGAAGGGAGCTGAAAGAGGGGGACAAGGAGGTGGCAGGAAGGGACTGACAGGGTGAAGAAGTTGGCCGGAAGAGAGCTGAAAGGGGGAGGGGGGCTAGGTGGCTGGAACGGAGCTGAAAGAGGGGGGAAGGAGGTGGCTGGAAGGGAGCTGAAAGAGGGGGGAAGGAGGTGGCTGGAAGGGAGCTGAAAGGGGGGGGGGGGAAGGAGGTGGCAGGAAGGGACTGACAGGGGGAAAGTGGAGTCAGGAAGGCAGCAGAAATAGGGGGGAAGGAAGTAGCTGTAAGGCAGCTGACGGAGGGAGGAGGAAGGAGGTGGCAAGAAGGAAGTTGACAAGGGGGGAAGGAGGTGGCAGGAAGGGAGCTGAAGGAGGTGGCAGAAAGGGACTGACAGAGGGAAGGTGGAGTCAGGAAGGCAGCTGAAATAGGGGGGAAGGAGGTAGCTGTAAGGCAGCTGACGCAGGGAGGAGGAAGGAGGTGGCAGGAAGGAAGATGACAAGGGGAGAAGGAGGTGGCAGGAAGGGAGCTGACAGAGGGGGGGAGAAGGAGGTGACTGGAGGGGAGTATTGTTTTGTTATGGTATTTCAGTCACTAGCCAGGCTGCTGGCTGTCCATGCTGTTTGTATGGAACCAAGATCTTCGTTGTGGCTTTGTGTACCTGCAGTGGGTGGTGACTAGCCAAACTGGTACAGATGGTGTGTGAGTGGCTGACGCAGTCCAGTGTTGTTCAGCATCTGCAGGTTGACGGTGATGGATCTAGCAGATTAGATTCCTCTGAAAGGCAGGAGAACTGCTTTCTTCAGCTGCCTCTAACCTGCTAAGGACTATGATTGTGACAGGCTGTGGAGGTAGGTGTCAGCACCCTCCCTTCCTGCCTAGACACCACTCATTACATTCAGGTTCCTTGGAAACAGCTGCCCAAGTACTAAAGCATGACATATGATGTTACTCAAGAGTCTCTGGCCAACAGGTGCATGACACAAGGTAAACATGTCATTCTGACATGCTGCAATTATACTGGTACAAAGCATTTAGCGTAAAATAACTCACTCTATACTTGCAGTATTCTAGTAGCAGAATAGATCTAATCCAGGACATGAAGAGAGCATCTATTGTAATGCTTGGTCTGGGGACCAGGTGAGTGTGCTCTTCCCATCATTTGGGGTGGTCGGTGAAAAGGTCATTTGCACAAGTTGTGGCTGTTATGTCTGTGAAGCACACAATGTGCCTGTACATTCCAGAGCTGATGTGATGGATTGCTGCATAATCCACTGGGTGAAAAGTAGTGTATAGGTGCTCGGATTGTGAAGTGCACCCTGGAAAATAAAGAGGCCAACCGATACCGGCACACATAGCCCAAATTGAAGCTATAGTGGCGACCCTGATCAATAGAGACTTGCCCAGTACCTGCATGTCTTGTATGATGAAGGAGCAAATGTGCATGACCCCCTAGAGAGGGCAGGATGGTCTGGGATGTACCTCATGGATCATGAATCATCTCTGAGTTTGGTGTATATGCAAAAGTACTTATCTTGTAGTGTAGAGCAGGTCACATGGGAATGCACACCCTGCACATGTACCGCTGCAGTTAGACCCTAGGTGTGGTTTACAACTGTCTTAGAATGTGCCTGCCAGGTTGTTTGAAGTTCAGGGTTTAGGCCTTAGCAGGCAGGGACCTGTAGTCTGGTGCACTGTTCCCTCTAAGCTGTGCGCGTGTGCGCGCGCACACACCTCGCCGAGCGAGCGCACATACTTTACAACAGAGTGCACAAAAATTACGGTTCTGATTCTGACAGAAAACAACGCAGACATCTTAAAATTGAAAAAGTTGTTGTGTATTTACGGTTTTCACAAGTTGTACAGTATTTTCTAGTGCAATCAATGTGGTGTACATACTGTATTTTGACGTGTAGTCAAATTGTAAAGTATATAACTCCAAGTGTCGTTATGTGGCGCACAAAAATTTAACCTGCCTTCAAAAGCTGCACAGCTGATATTTTATGCGCACACAGCCTACAGAAAATTAGAGGGAACATTGGTCTGGTGTATTCTAGAGAGTCCTCCATTCCTGGCTAAATCCAATGGCCTTTACTCAGTTCTCATTCTTCTTGACCTTTCTGCTCCTTTTTACACTGTCCTCACTTGGTTTTAGGAGCTCTGTACTGTCCTGGTTCTCTTCTTATCTCTCTCATCGCTACTTCAGTTGTCTATTCTGGCAGTTCCTCCTCTACTGCTATCCCTCTTTCAGTTGGTGCACCCCAAGAGTCTATTCTAGGTCCTCTCCTTTTCTCTCTCTATACCCAGTATCTTGGTGCTCTCATCTCCTATCTCCTCCCCTGGTGTTTAATATCATTTTTATGCTAATGACTCTCATATCTATCTACACTTGATATTTCTCTTATACTCCAAGTATGTATATCTGCCTGCCTATCTGACATCGCTGCCTGGATGTTTCACCACCGTTTGAAATTGAACATGGCCAAAACCGAACTTCCTATTTTTCCCCCTAAAGCCTCTTCTCCCTTCTTCCCCCCATTCTTCCCTGCTCTATCTCTGTTGATAACACTCTTCTGCTTCCTGTTTCCTCAGCCCATACGTTTTGAGTCATTTTCGACTCCTCCCTCTCCTTTTCCAACAGATAGCAAAAATCTGTCATTTCTTTCTCTACATTATCAAAATGTGCCCCTTCCTTTCTGGACACACTACTAAAACACTTATCCACTCTTTAGTCACTTCTCGCCTCAACTACTGCAACCTCCTCTTTGCTGTTCTCCCTCTGAGTCATTGTTCTCCCCTTCAATCTGTTCAAAAATCTGCCGCAGCCCCAATATACTCATATAACCCCTCTTCTCATATCACTTCATTGTTTTCCCTTCCATTTCTGTATCCAATACAAACTTCTCCTTCTGACCTATAAGCACATTCATTATGTTGTTCCTCACTACCTTTCCTCTCTACTCTCTCTCTCCCTACATCTCTCCTCATGAACTCTGCTCTTCCTCTGGGTTGCTTCTCTCTATGCCCTTCTCTTCAACAGCCAATTCCCCTTTCATCTTGCTGCTCCTTATGCCTAAAACAAACTACCTGTATCTTTATGTCAGGTTTCATCCCGCCCCCTTTTCAAATCCATGTTAAAGGCTCATCCCTTTCAGGCCACTTTTGGATCTTAATCCTTTGTTCTCCTTCTGTCTCATTACTCTTCCTTACTGTACCTTTGTTCCCATCTATTGTACTGTCTGTCTTAATTAGATGGTCCCTGCTCATCAGAGTTTACAATCTTTATATGTGTCTGTACAGCGCTGCATATGCCTTGCAGTGCTATATAAATGATAAATAGTAGTAATAGTGGTAGTAGTAGTAGTCCTATAGGGAAAGGTGTGGAGCTATAGCTGAATGGTTAGAGCACTGGTTCATTAATAGAACAAACCAGGGTTCAATCCCATTTGTAACTATGGGCAAGTCACTTCACCCTCCATTGCTTTTGAAGAAAGGCCTGCCAATATATTTCTGGTCACACTGCCATGAAAACCCAGGAGCTAGTGGGTCACCAGGAGTCAGTATTGACTTGAAAGTACTTATTAGTATTATTCTGTTTTTTGTGTGTTATGCACATTAGTTCTGCAAGCATGTACATTGCAATCATAGCCATCTGATAGCATGACTTTATTATCTTTGCTGCAGCACATTGCAAAGGGTCATCCAACTTGACTCTGTAGATGCATGACACATGAGTTGTACATGATATTGGAAACTGTCGTGATAACTGTGAATGAACATCATTTGCTCCATCACATATATGCAGTATACGCAGGCACGTCAAACTCCTGGGATACCCATCTGCACAGATCGTCCAATGTCCTTACTTACTCCATGTGGCCAATATTAGAGAAACATGAGTTCACAGACATGCGTGGATACCAGGCATCCAGATGTGTAACATCATGTAAGTGACTTTGTTCCATCAGACAGTATTTGTGTAGACCTTATCTGTCCTAGAGCACTTTGTGTTTGCATGTAGCTTGTACAGATGTGTAGCTTTTATATATTTTGATCATAGGATTCTTACTTGTGCAGTAGTTTTATGAATACATGTCAGGAATATTGTATGGGGGTTAGAGCAGCCGAGCCAGCTGTGAAACCTAAATAGATGGTATTAGACCTTTCCAGTGGCACAGTACTTATATTTCACACACACACTACAAATGAGGTTAGCTGAATTTGTGTGAGGTCACATTGGGTACATTAGAGCAGTGTTTTTCAACCTTTTTTGTGCAAAGGCACACTTTTTTCATGAAAAAAATCACGAGGCACACCACCATTAGAAAATGTTAAAAAAATTTACCTCTGTGCCTATATTGACTATACATAAAGTAATTCTCTTGAATAGGAATCAAACACTCACACCAACCCCCCTCCCCTGCTGGTTCACACCAACCCTCCTCCCCTGCTGGTTCACTCACACCACCCCCCCCCTCCACTGCTGGTTCACTCACCCACCCCCCTGTCACTTACTCACCCCTCCTGCTGGGTCACTCACTCACTTACCCCCCCTCCCCTGCTGGTTCACTCACACCATCGCCCCCCCCCCCCTTGCTGGTTCACTCACACCATCACACCCCCACCCCCCCCCCCCCCTTGCTGGTTCACTCACACCCCCCCTCCACTGCTGGTTCACTCACACTCCCCCCCCTTGCTGGTTCACTCACACTCCCCCCCCCTTGCTGGTTCACTCACACACACACCCCCCCCCCCCCCTCTGCCCAAGCCGCTGGTTCTGCTTTGTACAGAGCAGCGGCTGCACTACACTTACATTGAAAAGTAAAGAGAAACTGTGTCAGGAGCCCTCCGGTCATCGCAGAGCCCGAGGAAGTGATGTCATGGGGGCGGGCTCCTCACTGGCTGTCTTTCCTTTTCAAATTAACTTTATTGCAGCTAAAGTTAATTTGAAAAGGAAAGACAGCCTGTGAGGAGCCCGCCCCCATGACATCACTTCCTCGGGCTCTGCATGATCGGAGGGCCTCCTGACACAGTTTCTCTTTACTTTTCAATGTAAGTGTAGTGCAGCCGCTGCTCTGTACAAAGCAGAACCAGCGGCTGCACTGCTATAGGGAATCGCGATCGCGTTCGCGCCGCGGACTTCGGCACAAAAGCCGTTTTTTTGCTCTGGCCGCTCCCGATCTTGCGGCCAGAGCAAAAAACCGGCTTTTCAATGGCCGGTTTTACAACTGTGCTGGCAGCTGGCCTGGCCATGGAAAAACCGGCCATGCCGGCTGAAAACCGACCAGTTGGCAACCCCAATTTGTGAGCCGAGGCCACGTTACGGATGAAATTGGAATTTTTCCCACGGCACATCAGACAATATCTCACGGCACACTAGTGTGCCGCGGCACAGTGGTTGAAAAACGCTGCATTAGAGCAGCAAGGCCATACAGCAATCTCATCTACCCTCATCCATCCTTCGGCCCAACCATCTGCATATATCCACCATGTTCAGTCAAATATTCTCCTGCCAGTTGCTACACCCTAGCCCACACACACAGTGACATATCACTCATTTGGGTATATCACTCCCATCTCACCTGCAGCTGATGTGCAGATCACCACTGCTGCCTAGGCATTCTTTCTGTATCTTCATATAACGCATAAAACACACAACAACTGCAATATATTACAAGCTATGAATAATAAAAAATGTACGCCTACTCCACTCACCAGTTGACTTCCAATCTGTATGTCAAGCCGTTATAACACCTCTGCTTGATTACAGCAACTCAATATACCACAACATTCCAAAGAGCTCACTATACCCACTGCAACTAGCACAGAATACTACTGCAAGAATCATCCTGGGACAAGCTCGTCAATCTCACATCACGCCACTCCTCGAACAACTTCACTGGCTGCCCATATCACAAAGAATCAAATATAAGGTCCTTATCAACACACACAAAATCATAAACAACACTTCTGCTCTTAATCTTAATGCCTTAATCTCAATCCGCAGCTGCAAAAGACCCACAAGACAGAGCATGTCCAACACACTAAGCATAGCAAAAGAAAGAACAAAATGTAGCCAGTGAACCAATAACAGGACCTTTTCGCTATATGCCCTGCATTATGGAACCTGCAAACATAAGAGACATTCATCTATTGCAAGTCTTCAGAAAATGCTTGAAAACCCTCCTATTCAAAGAACACTATGGCCAGCAACAACAGACAAATAACTTGCACAGCAATTCCACGCACTTAATACACACTTTTGGCAATATGCAGTTTATATCACTTCACAACAATTTGTACATAGTTTGTTAACTTTATGAGAATTTTGTTAATAGTTTCTGTTACAATGGGTTCAACATATTCGATGTAATGTGCAGCACTAGTTGTTGTATTTACTGTTATCACACTGAGTTACTTGTAAACCATCTTGACATGAGAAAGACAGTATTAAAAACCTGTTAAATAAATACATCGTGGCCATGGTGGCAACTCTATGGCACACTTCTACCCATTCCTATGCCACCCATGGACATCACGTGGATTACATGTGTAGCCCTCACTGCTACAGTCCAGCAGCCTACCACATTCTCCTCTCCTGTCTCACACATAAGGGACATATAGATGTAACATGTTCATCAGCTATTACCTTTGCTCCCATCCAGCTGCACAAATGTGACTTGCAGCAAAAGTCTCCCTTATCCCATGTTATGGCATATGGCCTTATCGAGCATTTAAGAGCAACCAGTGTGCACATTATGTCCAAAATCCACTTCCCGACCACTAACCGGCCGCTAGCACCCTTAATGCTGGAATGCCTACTCCCTGCCCTGTCCTTTAAAGGATGCTGGAACCCTTAAAGTTGCCATTTACCACTCGCAAATGCTGCGCCCTTAGTGACGTTTAGTACTCATGCCCCTAAATGCTGCTGTGCTTGTCATTTCAAGTTTAAATCGAAATGAAGGAGGACTTACTAAAAGACTGGACTGAGAAAATCTCAATGAACGCCAAGGAAGCATAGAACAATCAAGGAACAGAGAAAGAAAAGAGAGCCAGTGTAATAAATGTTATGGGTGAGAGTCAGAATTTTATAATTGAACCTGCATGACATTGGAAGCCAGGACAATTCTTTGAGGAGGAGTGGTGAGATATGTAGGTTTGGCTCTATAAAGCTTCTTGCTGCAGAATTTTGGATAAGGAGATGCAACTTCTTGGCACTGTACAAAGGAATGCCGGCAAGTAGGGAGTTATAATCCATTCTACTAAAAATCAAAGTATGCATCAGAATATTCAGAGCTCCCTGATCTATGCAAGTACGTAAGGATTGAACCAGTTGAAAGATACAAGAGTTTCTGTCATGGGAATATGGGGCTGAAAGGATAACGTGGAGTCCAATAGAACCCTATGGGATCAATTCTTAAAGGGCAGGGGACTACTGGCTAGAGTGGGCTGGAACATCGGTGGGGATTTCTTCCTCGTTAATCAGATGGCCTTATCATGTAGGTAGACATGTTGGCTCCTTAGGACATTTTACTTAAAATTAAAA
Organism: Ichthyophis bannanicus; assembly: GCA_033557465.1. Classification (NCBI taxonomy): domain Eukaryota; kingdom Metazoa; phylum Chordata; class Amphibia; order Gymnophiona; family Ichthyophiidae; genus Ichthyophis; species Ichthyophis bannanicus. The sequence goes on from CM066037.1 coordinate 417,527,284, forward strand.
AAACTTGAAGGGCACCCCTGAAGGAGTCCAAAAGGAGGACATGCCCTCTTAAAAGAGAACTAATGGTAGTCCTAGGTGCTCTGTCACTCTCTGGCAGGCCAGGATACATTTCGGGCACTGCTGTCAGCTGAATCTTGCATGCAGGCTGTATCCTCTCCTTACTGCTGTCCCCCCCCTTCTGGCTCTGGATGAGTTCTAAGCCTCAGCTGGAGCCTGCCTGTAGTGAGCCCGTAAGTGCTGACAGATGTCACCATGTGGATAGGGCTATAGATCACTGCTGCACTCTGCCATACTCTGGAGAAGTCAAGACATAGTCAGGGATATTAGGCATTCTAGGCGAGCCTTCAGCCTTGTGCCGTTCCATTCACTTAAATAAGATTTTGATAATTTAACTCAATCATCATGATCATTCCAACATGATTCCTCCCAGAATGATCCCATAAAAATGTAGAACTGAAAACAATGTCAATTTTCCGCCAGCAAAACATATACTTTAAGGGGCCAATTACATAAAAGGTCACAAACTGAGAGGGAAAGAAGGTGCCTGTTCCTAGCCTATTTTGTAGACACAGATAACTATGGGACATAGTTTTTAAACCTCAATAACCATTAGTGCACTGTTTATTGCGTGCTAAGCATGCTGTGCTGTTAGTGCATGGCACAGTGGTAAAATCCTGCGCTAACCAGTTAGTGCACAATGGGATGAGGACTGGGCAGGTTAGGGTGGAACATGGGTATTGATGGTACATTGTGGTAAGCATAGGCATCAATGGCTTGTGCTAAATGTGAATATTGCCACTGGTTTGGGTATACGTATATATAACCTCCTCAAGGAGTGGCGGTTAAGTGCATCTGCGTGCGGTTTAGCATGTTGAGGCCCAGTTCCAATGTGCTAATGGCAGGGAGACAGGTGGACACCTCCCCAAGAGTTAGCATGGGCCTCCATGCTAATTTCTTTGGTATGGGAGGGGCAAATGCATGCTAACTAGTGCAATTTAGTAAACATGATGGGCCTGATATTGCATTGGGCAGGGCAAAGCGCCAGAGCTGCGTAGCCCTGCCTGCTGACCCCTTAACACTCGATTTTCACTTCCACGGCGACAGAAGACACCGAGCCTAACTGGGCAGCAGCGATTTTGGATGCTGTTCGGTTAGCCCCTGCGCCTTAAAGATACGCAAGGGATTTCTTCGCCTATCTTTAAGGTACAGAGTGGTAACCGGGCAGCATCCAAAATCACTGCTACCCGATTAGTGCCATTCCCCACCTCTGCTCTGCCCCAGAATGCCCCCATCATGCCCAGATGCTAGCCAGATAGCATCGTGGCACGTGGGGGACTTAATCGGGGATTTTCAAAGGCACTGAAAATCACCAATTAAGGCATTTACACAGTTATTAACATTTATTTATTTATTTATTTATTTATTTTATTTAGTATACATTTGTATACCGCTACTTCCAGCGATCAGCAGCGGTTTTTGATTACAGATTGGAAATTGTCAAATCATGATGTTAACAGTGTAAATGCCTTCAAAAATCGGGCCCAACGTGTCTTAACAAAATACTAGGGATAAACCACCTGGTGTAAATGTTTGTGCGTGCAATCTGCGCAATTCCACATATTTTATAACAAAAGAACATCAAAGTATGTGCTTCTTGTCACTGCCCATTCTTTTACATTTTCTCTAGGATAATTTTATAAAAGTTTACCCCTTTATGTGGGTAAAACAGAGTTTTATGTACAGGAAAAGCTGCCTAGGGATTTTAGCCATATATATGCATAGGTGATCACTTAAAAACATAAGATATGCCATATTGGGTCAGACCCAATGGTCCATCAAGCCCAGTATCCTGTTTCCAACAGTGGCCAATCCATATTACAAGTCCCTATCAGGTTTCCAAAAAAGTACACAGATTCCATGCTGCTTGTCCCAGTTGTAAGCAGTGGATTTCCTTGGTCTTCTTAAATAAAGGTTTAAGGAGTTTTCCTCCAGGAACTCGTCCAAGCCTCTTTTAAACCCAGCTACACTAGCAACTCTTACTACATCCTCCAGCAACAAAATCCTGAGTTTGATTACATGTTGAGTGAAAAAAATATTTTCTCTGAGTCTTAAATATTCTATATTGTAGCTTCATTGCGAGTCCCCTAGTCTTTCTACTTCTTGAAGGAGTAAACAGCCGATCTACGTTTACCTGTTCCACTGCACGGAAGGGCTGGATGCAGAGCGTGATAAATTCTATGAAAAAATGCAAAACCTGTGCAGTACGTACACAGAGTATTTACAGATGTGGATGGAACTTCTTTAACACTTCTCTTGCTTCATGAAGATCGTCCTGAATGAGACACTAAATGGAATGATGTAGAAGCCTAGGTCAAATACCTAGTAGACATAGGTGTGGAAAATGATGGCATTAGTTTTACAACAGGGTGCCTCAGTAGGTGCCTACATAGGTGCTATGTTATAAAGGCAAGTAGACACCTGCTTGTCTTTATAAAATACTAATATATGTGGCAGAGAAAGCACATAGTATAAGGGTACAATCACTTATGCCTGCTTGCAAGCAGATGTAAATGGATATAGGTGCTTTACACACACAATGAGATTAAGGTTTTTTATAATCTAGATATGCATGTGAACGCCATCTGACCTCTGTCCAGACTGCACCCATAGCTACGCCTACTGGCAACATACACACCTTGATGCCAAGATGTGTACTTTTATGCAGGTTGCTGTTTATAAAGAGATCATTAACGTGCAATTGTGGCCACATATGCATGGAAATGACATTATAAAATTACTTCCCCAGTGTTTTGATTCATTCAGAAAGTTACAGAAATTTGTGAAAGCTTGCAGGAAGATAGGTTTCGAAAAACTGTAGTCATGGCAAAAATGGACCAAGAATTTTAAAAATCTAAAAATACTGAATGTTACTCGGAATTATGAAGATTGGAGATAGCAAAAAAACTGTGCAATCACAATATAAGTGCAAGGCCGGTGGACAGAAGAAAGCAATGGCTTGACTCGCTGAAAGGGGATTTGCTTAGGTAGTACAGCTTTAGAGACATTTCTCGCAAAGACTTTCATGGGTATTTAACGAACTGTTACAAAGGATACTTTCCTGTCTAATTGATGTAATTTCTTTTCGGTGCCTATGGCCCATTTCAATATTATTGGAATTTTGTAAACCGCCTTGCTGTTATTTGAAAGGCGGTATATCAAGTATAATAAAACATGCGCTCGAGGCAAATATGCTGAACAGTGCATAGGAGGACTCTAATACAGATAGTATAAGGTGAGACAATCTCTTATGCAGTCTCAAACCCAGCAATCAGGGACCAACAGACTACATCTTCTCCTTTCCGCCACCATGTCATTTTGCTTGTTCTTTATATATAATTAATTTTTATATTGGTTATTTATAAATACTCTTTATTGTATTTATTGAATATTAGACAAAAGTATAAATACAAATTCTTGTGTGAGCTCATTTTCTGGAAGAATTCTCTTTGTGGAAGATGGAAATGGTAGCCCTATCCATAACCCTGCCCCCCCCTCCCCCATGCTTGTGACGTTACCTGCTGGCACCAACTGGGATCACTAAAAGACAGCCCCTTCAGGTAAGTCTCAGCATCCATTGGATGCCTGTTTCTCTGTGGTGGTTTTGTTTGGGTAAAGGATCCATAAAAGGGAGCTTCCCTCCCTTGTCTGCTGCACATCAGGAGGTATGGCACAAAAGATAAACAGTATGGGCTGGAGATGGGCAATGCCAACCATCATGCTGCTTTGCATTCGGGAAAACAGTTAACTCTTTTTTGTTTCCCACTGTACAATAATGACTGGAAGGGGGTATGTGGGGCAAAGGGGTCACTGGATTTTGGACCTGGAATATGGAGATATTTAGATTTTGATGGTTTCACTCCTTCAGGTTCATATTTGTGTGCTAATATGGTTTTATTTCTTTAACCCTGTAACATGCCTTGAATGTCCCTATGAGGTCAAGGAGGCAGCAAAAAATACTACCACATTAAATAAATACATCTGTAACAAAAATTTTATTTTAACATTTCTTATATACCGCCTTTCATGATATCAAGGCGGTTTACATTAAACAAACTGAAATTACACTAAACAGGGCATTATAACTTGGAGATAACTATTTTACAGGGAACATGGACAATGGAGGGTTAAGTGGCTTGCTCAAGACCACAAGGAGCACCTGTGGGACTAGAAACGCATGTATTTATAATACGTCTACACTGCCTTCCTGAATTAAAAGCATGCAAGTGGAGGAGTAGCCTAGTGGTTAGAGCAACTGCCTAGTATCCATATAATCAAGGGTTTGATTCTCACAGGCACTCCTGCTGACCTTGGGTAAGTCACTTTGCCAGGTCTTTTCTTCCAAGGCAATGGATGGTAATCTGCTTCCTGTAATATATTACCAAGAAAACTCAGAGGCTTATACAAAACATGTAACAAATCACAGATGCATATCACAAATAAAATCTGAGCATAACAGGAACCAATAAGATCAAGAGAAACCAAGATAGGAGCAGGTTGCAAGTTCTTGGTGGCTCTTTCCTTAATATTGTCCTGCTGTCACAGTCAGGTTGACCTCTACTAATACTGCTTGGGGTCTTCTGGTTTTAGTCACTCCCTGCAATATCCAAATATCAATCCAGTTAATCCTTGCTAGGCTGCATCTTCCAAAACTACCAGGGACTTCTGAGTTTAATCCCACTCTGCAGCATCCGAGGCACAATTTATCAGTGTCATTTTCAGTCCACAAATAGTTTTATAATCCTCTGGATAACATAACAGAGCTGTAGCCTCAGATCACTATGTAACTCTATCTCACTGCAGTAATACAGTCCAACACAGCTTGAAAGTTGATCTAAAAAGTGCAGGGCCCACCCTTCCCCAGGCTATACCTTTGGCTTACCATAGAAGCATGTTTGGCACAGTCCCTAAAGAAAGTCCATAACAAAAATTGCAGTACCCTTCTTCATGCCACACCTAGGATCACCTTTGTAGGTACTGTTTAACACAATTCATAAAGTGGCCTGACCCCTCACTACTGCTCTGAATGTCTATATTAATCCCACTAGAGGTTCAAATCCCACTAGAGGACAGCAACCTTGGGCCGGAAGAACTGGGGTTTCTAGTCCCACAGGTGCTCCTTGTAGTCTTGGGCAAGCCACTTAACCCTCCATTGCCCATGTTCCCTGTAAAATAGTTATCTCCAAGTTATAATGCCCTGTTCAATGTAATTTCAGTTTGTTCAATGTAAACCGCACTGATGCCAAATAGCGCGGTATATAAGAGAATGTAAATAAATAAAATAAATAAATGTAAACCCTACTTATACTTAGCCTGTCAGGTTTTTCAGGATATCCACAATGAATATGCATGAAAGAACTTGACATGCATATTCATTGTGATATCCTAAAAATTCATGCGTTCTGAAAACTGGGTTGAGAAACATGGCACTAAACAAACTGCTGAGCTATATTTCACTATGCAGCTTTTGTAGACACAGTGGCATACCAATAACGTTTTCTTGCATTTACAACAGTTCAGTCCATGCTTTGTTAAGATCAGAGTTTCCTTTTCTCTCTGGCTTCCAAGTCTGTGCCAGACCGTCCCTCCATTGCCTCCTCCTTGATGGCTGTTTTACAGCAAAAATAAATGCTCCCCCCTGATGACAACTTCTGTGCTGTTCAGGAGGCTAGACTATCCACCTATCCAACTCTCAGTCTCCACTCCACAGCCCTATTTCTCTTCTCATTCCCTCAGCTCTCTAGAAGTTAAGTATCTTTCCCTGTGCTTTTCTTGCTCTGGGGACCAATGTTGCTTTATCAGCAGCTCTCAGTTGTAACTCATGGATTTTTTTAGCTCATCTAACGCTAACAGATTGTGAGCTGCATTACACCTGGATAATGCCTGCCTTTGGTTTTTTTGCTATGTTTAATGTTTTAATGGTATAATGTTTAATGTAAAATGATTAATGTTTAATGTACCTGGTTTTGTTAATTGTAAACCACCTTGATTACCAGATAAGATGGTATATAAGAATGTGAAATAAATAAATGAATAAATAAGAGGAAGGCTAAAACTGACATTCCTCCAAAATCTTGATTTGTGCAGTGCAATTTTGGGTCCTATTCACCAATCTATGGTTTTGCTGTTGCCCCCTAAGTTTGGAAACATAATTTTCCCACCATTATCTGTTGTAATCAGGAAGCAGCTTTCTTTATCTGTGGATCTCCTGATGTTTATGGTGGAGGGTATCTCGCTGTCTGACCTGCATCTGCAGAAATGATCGCAATAGTAGAGGAAGAAGTGTGCAACAGTAGAACTGGGCTTGCTAAGAAATCATGCAACTCTTTGTTGGACTTCACTGGGAAGCAAGTCAATGACAAAACTCCTAGGTACTGTGGCAATTATTGGGTAGACACAGAGAAGAGAACTTGATTGTTTGAAGACCATGCCACTGCTGGAGTCCATCTCAGTATAATAACTATGGGTGAATGAAGAAGTGTTTTAGAAAGTTGTCTGTTATACTTGAAAAGTAATGCACCTTGCACTACCGATGAAAAGGCATGAGCTAAATCCTAATAACAAGAATAACAAATCTGGCAAAAACTTAATGTTAGGTTCAGAGTATTACTACTCCTCTTCAAAACAATGGAATCCACATTTTCTATTTAGGCCCAAATGTCTGAGGAAAGATATGTATCTTTTTCTTACTTTTATTCTTGAAAATGATTTCCCTATGATTGTTAATTTGTGAACCTTGTTGTTGTTAAGTGCTGTTGAGTCGGTGTTGACTCCAGGCGACCCTCTGGATAGTTGACCTAAACTTTGTTTGGTCTTCAGCCAAGTGGCTCATTGTTGATAGAGTGGTATCCATAGCTGCTGTTATTGTATCAATCCATCTCACTGCTGGCCTTTCTCTTTTATCGTGACCTTCTACCTTGCCAAAAATTATGTCTTTCTCCAGTGATCTCTCTCTTCGTATGATATGTCCAAAGTATGAAAGTCGAAGTCTTGTCATCTGAGCTTCTAAGGAAAGCTTACGTTTGATCTCCTCTAGTACTGACTGGTTTGTTCTTCGGGCAGTCCACGGTATACACAGTATTCGTCGACAGCATCATAATTCAAAGGCATCGATTTTCTTCCTATCTTTTTCACTGTCCAACCTTCGCATCCATATGATGTTATTGAAAATACAATGGCCTGAAAAAGTTGAATCTTTGTATGAAGAGAGACATCTTTGCTCTTGAGTATCTTGTCTAGGTCCTTCATAGCCATTCTACCAAGAGCAATACATTATCGGATTTCTTGACTGCTAGTCCTTCCTTTATTGATTGTTGATCCAAGTAAGTTAAAGTTGTCAACTATTTCAATTTCTTCTCCATCAATGATGAACCTATTGATTTGCCAGTTGTCAGGATCTTTGTCTTCTTAACGCTAAGGTGCAGACCCATTTTAAGACTATATTCCTTGATCTTGAGAAGCAAATGTTTCAAATCGTCTTCACTTTCAGCCAGCAATGTGGTATCATCAGCATAGCGAAGGTTGTTGATGAGTCTTCCACCAATCTTCATACCTCGGTTGTCTTCATACAATCCTTCTTCTCTGATGCTTTGTTCTGCATTTAATTTAAACAGGTAGGGGGAAGGTATGTAGCCTTGTCGTACACCTTTGCTGGTTTTAAATCATTCTGTTTCTCCTAGTTCTATTTGAACTGTTGCTTCTTGATCCGTGTGCAAGAGAACGATGAGGTGTTCTGGTATACCCATTCTTCTTAATGTGACCCAGAGTTTCTCATGGTTTGCACAGTCAAAAGCCTTGCTGTAGTCAATAAAACATATATGGATATCCTTTTGGTATTCTTTTGTCTTTTCAAGGATCTATCTCACATCCGCAGTACTGTCTCTCATTCCTCGCCCTTTCCTGAACCCAGCTTGCACTTCAGGCAGTTCTCGTTCCAGGTATGGCTGTAATCTCTGCTGAATGACTTTGAGTAGAATCTTGCTGGCATGTGGGATCAGAGCGATTGTGCGATAATTTCCACAGTCAGTCAGGTCACCTTTCTTCAGTATTGGTATAAACACAAATCTTTTCTAGTCAGTTGGCCATGAATTTGTCTTCAAAATTTCCTGGCAGAGCTTTGCTGTAATACTTCAATGGGAATGCCATCAATGTCTGGTGCTTTGGTCTTTGATACTTCAAATACTGCTTTGACTTATTTATTTATTTAGCTGTATTTATATCCCGCTTTTCACCGGGTCAAAGCGGTCAATTGGGGGATACATTTAACACGAGGGGATATGAGACACATACGCTAATACTTACAGGGAAGATGGGCAATGGAGGGTTAAGTGGCTTGCCCAAGACCACAAGGAGTGCCTATAGGACTAGAAATCCCAGTCCCTCTGGCCTGAGATTGCTGTCCCCAGGTGGGACTTGAACCCCTGGCCTTCCGGCCTGAAGTACCTTGTCCTAACCACTAGACCACTCCTCCCTAAGATGAAAGACTTCTTCTTTCATCACCAATGGTTCCTGATCATAAGGTACAGGTTGAAACGGCTGTTGGTCCACTTGATCTTTATGGTATAATGATTCTGTATATTCTTTCCAACTTTTCTTGATCTTCTCAGCATCATTTGACATGGATCTTTGAGCATCTTGTATAATTCCAATTCGAAGCTGCAATTTTTTCTTTAACTCTCATAACTTTAGAAAAGCTGATCTTGTTCTTCCTCTAGTAGCTTCTGATTCTATTTCCTTGCAAGTGTTATTGTAGTACTTCTGCTTGTCTTCTCTTGCTGCACGTTGGAAATCTCTGTGATTGTCTCTCTTTCACCCCTGACTAGCTTTTTTGTGTTTCTGGAGAATTTTCAGAGTTTCTTCAGTCACCATTTTGGCCATTTTTGCTTTTTCATCTTATGTAGACTTCTCGCTTTCTTCCAACACAACCTTCTTGATGTCATCCCATAACTCTCTGGGAACTCTATCATTTGTATCTAAAGCAGCAAATCGATTCTTCAGGCAATCTTTAAATTCCAGTGGTATATTCTCAAGGTCATATTTTGCAACATTCATGAATGGCTTGCTTATCTTCAACTTTAGCTTGAGTTTGCATACTAGTAGTTGGTGATCTGTACCACAGTCAGCTCCAACTCCAGGTTTTGACTTTGTTGATGTTATTGAGCTTTTCCATCGTTGTCTTCCACAGATGTAGTCAATTTGTTTTTTGTACAATCCATTGGGTGAAGTCCACGTGTACAGTCGGCGCTTGTGTTGCTGGAAGAAGGTGTTTGAGATGAATAGATCATTGGTCTTGCAGAATTCTATCAGTCTTTCTCCAGCTTCGTTTCTGTTGCCAAGTCCATATTTTTCAACCACTTTGCCTTCTTCTTTGTTGCCAATTTTTGCGTTCCAGTCATCCATGACTATCAGGATATCCTGTTTGCATGTTCTGTCAATTTCAGCTTGTACTTGTTCATAGAACTCATCAATGTCTTCCTCTTCTGCAGCTGTTGTTGGGGCATATGCTTGAATTATAGTTGTGTTGATGGGCTTTCCTTGTAGACGAATAGAAATTAAGCGTTCACTGACTGCATTGTATTTCATTACAGTTCTTGCAAGTTTCTTCTTAATTATAAATGTAACACCATTTGTTCTTTGTCTTTCATTTCCAGCATAGTAGACCATGTGATCATCAGATGCAAAGTGCCCAAAGCCAGTCCATGGCAGGTCACTGACACCCAACAGATCGAGTTGTACACGTTCCATTTCATTCTTAATCACCTCCAACTTCCCTTGGTTCATGCTTCGTACGTTCCATGTATGACATGTAAGACATCTTTGCAACTTCTGACTCTCTTTTCATGCACAGCTAAATCAGCAGATCCAACCACATCATAAATGCTGGCTTTACTGTGAGACGTCTTCAGCTCATCCCCAGTAGCCATTTGAGTGCCTTCCAACCTGAGGATTTCATCTTCCAGCACTATAGTGCAATTTGTTTTGTGACTATCCATTGGGTTTTTGTGGCAAGATACAGAAGTAGATTTGCCAAGCCTTTCTTCTGCGCAGTTAATTCCAATGTTGTTGCATTTGTCACAGAAATATGATCCTCCACTTACAACACCGTCCCATTCTGCTTCTGTCCAGATGGGTGAACTGTCTTAATCTTGCACTTCAGCTGAGGCCTGTCTATCTTGGGAGACTCTGCTAGTAGCTAAGCTTCTGATAGCTTAGCTCTCAGCATCACTGATGCACACAAGCCCTCACAGCACGACAAGCTGAAAACCAAGTGAAGCTTAGGAGCAGATAAAAAATATGGCGTTTTCTTTTCTATAGTTAATTGAATTCTGATTCAGTTGTTAGCATCAGTAGAATGCCTGGTGCTTTTGGACATGCACGCAGGAACAGTGTAAGAATATCAGGCATCCTAGTTGTACCTCACTATTAACTTTCACTCCCACAGTTCACATCACCTGAGACTTTAATAAATGCCAACAATCATGATGATCCTATCGCCATTGCTCCCACAGCAAGACTGCACAAACACAAAATTGGACAAAAAGAGGACAACTGGTAAGAGCAATTTATGCTGGTAAAATCTGATTTACTCAAGTAAAAGGGCTTTTCAAGATTACCCACCTTAAAAGAGACAAAATCTTTCTCCATGCTACCCAGTGCATAAACAAATTTAACTTTTTTGGGCTTCTCAGTAACGGTGACATGAACTCCCTCCATTAACAAGCAAAAAATCCTAAAAAAAAGTTACTTTCAACCAATACATTAAATCTGCCACACCAAAACAGCACTATCGCCTAGAACTCAAACAGTAACAACCTCCTCTAAGAAAAAGCAGCAATACAACTATTACACGGGGCTCCCTATAGTGAAAAAGTGACATGGTTGCAGCAATGGTTTTAAATCTCATGTCCTCCACTGATACTTCTTGTGACCATAGGCAAGTTGCTTTTTCTCCAGTTGCTCAGGTACCTGCAAGTTTTAGGGTGAGGACGGAATTAGAGTGGCTCTTTCTGGTTCTACTCTGTCCATTCTACTCTCATGTCCTCTCTTCCTGCTACTTGTATACTGCCTGGAAGAGGGGCTAGATTAGGAAGCAGAGGGCTGTCCCATGCTGTTTGACCATTTCAATCATTCCGCAAAGCTCTGCGTGCTCATGCAGAGCAAAGCCCCTGTTACTTCCCCCAAAATGGCTGCACTCTAAGAGACTGCCTAAGTCTGCATAAAGGAACAGTTAGTCCTCAACATGCAGGGGCTAATTGCAAAAGCATGCATTCCTACACTGCAAAAGCATGCATGACAAAGGAGCATGAAACAGAAATAACATTACTCCGTCCTTTTTGTGGAGAAACGGCAAGTCATTTCTGGATACCATTGTTACTTAATATACTAAATCTATAGCAAATGCACTGGAGCATATGACAGAAAAGAAGTTCCATGAGACAGCTTATTAAAACAATGGGATGTGAACTTGAGGATGGCTGGACGTTTGGTCTACCCAGATAAAACCTCTTCAAAGCCCACTATCCTCATCTCTCCTTGGATAGTTTTATCTGTTTGTACAGTATAGAGTTTGTATATCTGTTATACTAAGAAGTTTGAAATGAAAAATGAAGTCACAAAATTTTGCAAAGTTTGTAACACAAATGATCTTTCCTGTTGTAATGCACAGTAGCTAAAGGGGTAGGGGCTAAGGGAAGTATGCAAAGTGGTAGACGCTTTGGGGTAGGTTTAATAAAGGGCGGTAAGAGAGCAAATGTGCTGTTAATGGGCGTTATTGGCGCACATGAGCGGTTAATGCCATGGAAAGCACCAATAACGTTGGATTAGTGGGCCTGCAGCATTAAGGTGAAAGGAGGCAGAGAGTGGGCAGGAATAGGGTGTGCTTCTTTAACGCTGGGTTGTGTTACCGTGCATTAGAGCTCCCTGTGCTGGGAACCCTAACACCATCTAAAAGCTCGCAGTAAGGGCTATTTCTGAGAGGAGGGAGCCTATTTCAATGTATGCAATGTGCTACACCCACAGGAGTTCCCAAATTAGTGATAGAAGTGCTCTATTTGCAGCAACAGCATGATGCCTTATTAAGAAAGTGCACTATGTTGCTGGTGCCAAATGGCAAAGGTGTCACGTGGGTGATGCAGTGGGGCTGGCTGGCCCACTAGGCTGACAAGGCTGCAGCCTAAGGTGTTCATCTGTGATATCTGGTATGACTCCACTGTGACAGTGGTAGCACACATACATGCTTCCGCAGTCAAAAAGAAGTCGCGCCACCCCCACTGCCATCATGCTGATATGTCAACATTGTGTGAGGGTGGGGATGGCGTTCGCAGTGGCTGTGGCCTGCTGCAGACGAAATCTCTGTCCTGGCCCTGTGTGTCTGGTGCAACACTGCACTTGCCACTGTCAGTGGGATGGCAAGCATGTCAGCAGCAGGTACACTGGAGCACATGGTGATTCCTCCCTACCAAGGTCTAAGTCAGCAGCATGCATGCCCACATTCCCCGGTGTAGGGGGACAGGAGTGGCAAGCTGTGCCTAGCTGCATGTGTGCAACTTCAATAAGGCTGCCTGCAGCACTGAAGTGGCGGCGGCTGAGCCATGATGGCAGGGAGGGAAGGATCGTCCAGCATGCTGTCCACCATAATCATCGGATCCTGGCACCTGCTAGTTTTCCAAGTGGATGGGCTGGCCCTGGTATCAGGATGCCCCCCACCGGCACATATTGAGTGGATATGTGCATGTGCGGGGAAAAATATGCCACTGAGGCAGGAATTGTATGTAATATGATAACAGCCCATGTAAGAGGAAACATGACCACCCTGCTCCATCATCTGCCAAATGATGACCATAATCTATGGATGAACCAGTAACCACTTTATAAGCAAGCACTCAGTTAGCTACAACCATCTGAGCCACATATGAATCCAAATAAACTATGTTGGTCTGCAAAATATGAGATTATTGCATGACTGCCCCACAAGCACACACTAGGAAATGGGTATGTTGGTCATTCTGCTAAGACACCCATGGTCTGCAATGTGTGTGTTCATATATCATGGCCTGCCCCTTTTCATTGGACAGATCCCATATGTAAGATATGAATGTCAGTTGAACCATTAGCATAGCAAGGCAGTGCAATATACAGTCCTAGCAAAATGTCCCTCTCCCACAACTGCCAAACATACCTTGTCAGACAAGTATGGCAGAGAGCCTGCAGAGATCTAAGCAGGCATAGGCATATCGCAACTCATGCCCACATGCAACCTGACAATGACCACATATATATATCCATGGATAGATACACCCACACAGCTGCTCTGTGGTTCCAAACACATGGTCGGTATGTGTATGAGAGAAGATTACAAGTTCAAGTCCAGCCTATGGATAAGAAATTGTATGTCCAAGTGTGTTAACTTTATCCTATGTTTCCTGAACTGTGTCAGCATGTGCAACCTTCAACATTTCATCCAGCAAGAATCCACACCCTCAGCTGCCACACTGAGAAGAAACACCCGGCAGCACTTTTAAAAGTAAGCGCTCCTAGGCGCAGGACATCCAGCCAACAGCCCGATCAGCGACGGGGAAGGGAGCAGGCAGGTATGCTCCTCCCTGCTCCCCACCGCATGGCCAATCAGGCCAAAGAAACACCCAGCAGCACTTTTAAAAGTAAGCGCTCCTAGGCGTGCCCGCATCTGTCGGGCCCGCGCCTAAGGGCCACGCCAAAGGGCCCTATGGCATGGCCCTTAGGCATGGCACTGTGGATTAGCCACATCCTCCTCCCTGAACTGGCCAGATGCAACAGAACCATAAGAAACATCACCATGTAAGCATCCTTTAAATGTATCCCATGATGTAATGTAATGTTACCCATGTTGCCCGATGTAATGCAATGTAATGTAGTATAATGTAATGTAATGTAGTGTAATGTAATGTAACGCAAGATGGCGGATGAGCTGAACGCTCTGTCGGATGTGATTTAGCTTGCTCCGGTTTTGGCTGTGCAAATGGGGAGAAAGAGAAAGCAACGTGCGGAGAAACCCCCTGTAACCTCTACTCCTACCATTGCTTTGTCTCAATCGGTGATTCCTGGCTTTTTCCCCCCGACGGTAGCAGTTGTGGCTTCGGCGGATCAATTGAGGAATTCAACTGATCTGTTTGTAGTTTTTTTAATGATTTGTAAACCGCTTTGATGCTCTTTGCTTTAAGCGGTATAAGTTCAATAATAAACCATACTAAACCATCTTCCTGAACAGCTGCAAAAAAGGGTTTACACAATTTCTTCAAGATATGTGATTGTTTTCAATTGTCAAATTCTGCAAATTATTTTTGATCATAAGTTTTTCAAAGTCACAAATTATGGAAAAGGAAATCTGTATGGCATATTTTAAAGCAGACTTGAGAAGGTCAGACTTTCTACATTAAGATAACAGAGCTAATACTGCTTCTACAGTAGAATCATTTTCATTTGACTGATTTACAAGGATGCTGTTTTAAGAAAAGAAGCTTATTCATTCACTTTCTAAATGGCATACATATTGTACCTTCAAACGTTTCATGCCAGAGACAGCCCAAGGATTTTTCACCAGCTGTGTTACCCCCTCCCCCCCTGCGCTGAGCCATGCCACAGCCACCGATTCCAGAGGTGAGGATGGAGGTGGCTTGGCTCAGCGTGGCAGCAATAGCCCGCAGCAGACCATTTGCTTCGGGACATATGGCCTGCCACTTCTGACCCACCTCCAACACAACTTCCTGAAAGAGTACTTTTACGAGTTAGAAATTTCTGTTTCTTTCTGCCCAGCAGGAAAGACCTGAATTTAAATCTTCTATTGCCTAGAATCCAACATGAGTACCTAAAAGTAGTAGAGGCCATTTTTTAAAGAACCTTCCAAATGCAGAATTTACTTTCTATTGTAAAACTAAGGGGTATGTTTACTAAAGGGACTTAAGGGAGCCAGTGTTCCATTAACGCCTGTTATGGGCACCCTTACGCCCTTAACGTTGTGAAAAACTGGTTTAACGGGTATTAAAGGCTCCAGCATCATTAAGGGCGCAGTAGGTGGAGAGTGGGCGTTAACAGCATGTGCTCCATTAACACCTTTTGCGCAATGTTTTTAAAAGCCCTTTAATGCTGGGAAACCTAACGCCAAGTAAAACCGCTCAGAAAGGGTGTATTTAGACAGGAGAGAACCTATTTCAATGTCTGCAATGTGATGCACTGACAGGGGAGCCCCAGACAGTGATAGTAGTGCTCCATTAGCAGCAGCAGCATGATGCCCAAGTATGAAAGGACACTATGTTGATGGAGCAAATGGGGCAAAGGAGGTGGCATGTAGGTTATACAATGGAGGCTGCTGGTGCACAGGGCGGAACTCCCTCTCCAGGCAGTAGCGGGCAACGAAAGTATTCATGGAAGGTTGCCACCCGGCAGATGTCCATCAGAGGCACAGAATGTAGCGAGGCCACCGAGGCCGCTTTTGCCTAGACCCGTGTGCGGTGACTTGACGATCTAGCGGGGCGCCTGCTGTTGCATGAGCGAAAGCGATGCAGTCCGCCACCCAAACCGAGAGGGTGTGTGTGGTAACTGCCTGCCCCAGCCTATTGGTATCGTAGGTCACAATGAGCCAGCCAGACTTGAGATAAATCTCGGTACGCTGCAAGTAGAAGGCAAGAGCCCGTCTAAAGTCGAGGGTGTGGAGAGCCGTCGACGCCTGGTCAGCATGTGGCCTCGGAAAGAAAGTCAGAAGGACTATCTCCTGGTTAAGATGGAAGTCCGAGATGACGTTAGGCAGGAATTTAGGGTGGGTATAGAGGATAACCCTGTTTCGATAGAACCTGGTGTAAGGGGCGTCAGCCATGACAGCCTGGAACTCACTGACCTGGCGGACCGAGGTCAGTGCCACCAGGAAGGCCACCATCCAGGACAGGTGCCGGAGCAAGCACGTCGCCATTGGCTCGAAAGGTGAACGGGTGAGCTGCATGAGCACCACATTCAGGTACCATTCTGCCGGGGGAGGATGGATGGGTGGCTTGGAAAGCAGAAGACCCTGCATGAAGCGGGAGACTAACGGCTGCCTCGAGAAGGGCTTTCCCTCAATGAGGAGGTGATTCGCCAAGATGGTGCTCAAGTGTACCCTGACAGAGTTCGACTTCAGCCCTTCCTTCGAGAGATGGAGGAGGTACTGGAGGACCCATCAAATGGGGCCAGAGAAGGGGTTGATATGGAGCTCCGAGCACCAGACCGAGAAGCATCTCCACTTGAAGGCATACACTCGTCTAGTGGAGTCCTTTCTCGAGGTGAGGAGAACTTCCTTGACCTCCTCCAGAATGATCAGAGAAGCTAGGGGGACCCGTTCAGCCGCCAGGCCATGAGGGATAAGGAGAATAGGTTCGGGTGCTGCACCCACCCCTCTTCCTGTGCCAGCAGACCCAGGGCAGAGCCCAGGGGAACAGGAGACTCCATCGACAGCAGGAGCGGGAACTATGGCTGCTGAGGCCACAAGGGGGATATGAGGATCAATGATGCCCGGTCCCGCTGAGCCTTGAAAAGGGTCCTCGCAAGGAGAGGGAAGGGAGGGAGGGAATACATATAGCAGGCAGGATGACCAGTCCAGAGGGAATGCATTAGGGCTTTCCCTGCTCGGGTGCGGTACCGGCCCACAAAAGCGGGGGAGCTGCGCATTCTGGGGACTGGCAAAGAGGTCTATCGCCAGCATCCCCCAGTGGAGAAACAGCCAGCCCGCTACTCCTGGATCCAGCCGCCATTCGTGGGGGCGAAGAGTTCTGCTGAGTCTGTCTGCCAGGACATTCTCCTGACCCGGAAGGTAGGTCACCTTGAAGGACATCTTCCATTGGACAGTGAAAGAGCAGATGAGGACCGCCTCCCTCCTTGTTGATGTAGAACATCGCCTCACGGTTGTCGGTCTGCACGAGAACTGAGCTCCCTTTGAGGTGATTCTCGAAGGCCCTCAGGGTCCACCGAATCGTCCGGAGTTCGAGCAAATTTATCTGCTGCTGAGACTCCTCGGGTGACCACTGCCCCTGCGTGCGCATAGCAACCCGCAGTGGGACCTCCACCCTAACAGGGAAGCATCTATCGTCAGCACCACATCGTGCTGCGGGGCCTGGAAGGGCAATCCCCGCAGGAGGTTGCGAGGCTTTTGCCACCAGCTCAGGGAGGTCGGGAAGGACTCTGACAGGGTCCCTGAGGTGACCGAGGGACTGGCTCCATTGAGTGTCGAGGCACCACTGAGCTGTCCGCATGTGCAGGCGGGTGTGGGGGACCACATGCATGGTAGAGGCCATGTGGCCCAGGAGGCGTAGCATGGTCCGAGTGGTGACCCGGGAGTGCTTTGGACGCGGGCTGCCAGAACTTGGAGGCGGTCGGCGTGATCCGCTGGTAAGAAGGCGGTCGCCTGTTGAGTATCGAGGTGTGCCCCAATGAACTCGATTGCCTGCACCGGCTCGAGGTGAGACTTTGGATAGTTGACCAAGAACCCCAAGCCCTCCAACAGAAGGATGGTGTGTGACATTGCTCACCGGGCTTCCTCGACTGAGGAGCCCGTGATGAGCCAGTCATCGAGGTAAGGAAAGATCGGCAAACCTTGACGCCGAAGACGGGCGGCAACTACAATGAGGCACTTTGTAAAGACTCGCGGGGCAGATGCGAGGCTGAAGGGAGCACCCTATACTGGAAGTGCTGGGGGACACGTCTTCCTCATCCTATGTTACACACTGACACTGTGCCATTTTACACTGGTATCCCCCTGTGCATTGGTACAGCTGCCTCCCATATGCTCATCCACTCTACTGGCTGCCATATAGGGTGCCATATAGGGTGGCCATGGATCTGGCACCTGTCCCACCTGTCCTTGCATTTATCACCTTCATATTCACTTTTCTAGCTGTTCCTTTATCCAGAGCTAGGGTTACAGCCGTTTTCGGACGTTAAGGTGCATGCTTGCCACCTTAATGCCTGATGTCTCATTAACGCATGTTAAATGGCTCATAGCGCCCTTAACGCTAGAACGCCTCCTACACGCCAGAGCCCTTTTCGTATGTAAAACCCCTTATTGCCTCCATTAATGCATACTCCCTTAAAACCCTTTAATAAAAGTACCCCTAAGACAGAAGACCTACCATGTCTCCTGCATTGTGTAGGAGACTCCCATCTCTAACTATTGTCTCCTGATTTCTGCTAGCAGAAAGCAAACTTCCTCAGCCCACTGGAGGAGGGTAAGGGTTTGAAAGCTTGATGCTATATGGCTGGGGGGGGGGGGGGACGGTAAACATGAAAAGATTGTGGAGGTCATTTTAAAAGCATCTATATGTGCAAATAATAGCATTTACACGTGTAGATTGCCTACACATGTAAATACCAGTTTCAAAAAACAGCTACAGTATTTATCCGTGTAGATCCTTGAGACACAGAAATTCGAAGGGGGCGTGTTGTGGGCATGGTTTGTGAGGGGTATGAAAAATTATGTGTGTATTTCCCATTTTATAATAATACATTTAGAATTACAAAGACTTCCCTGTTGGATTTTGCACTGCTCTAAAGCAAGCGCAATTATGATAAAAGTGCTTATTCTGGCCATGAATTAACAAAAGGAATCGAAGGGTTAATACCCTTAATTTCCTTTTTTATTTTTTTACTTTCTAAGAGGAAAATAAAAGCCTTTGTGGTTACACTCCTTAATTGACTCCACTTAAATGTATGAGAATAATTTTATAAGCACTGCCTAGATCTACAAGCTAATGGGGATAAATTCTGTTATTTTATTCATTTATGCCTGTATGTGGCAATTTACAAGCAGGGCTATACCAAGGGTGAATCGTGCCCTGGGCGACTTGCACATCTAGCCACTTTCTGGATGGCGGCAGGAGAGAAGAGGCGTGACCAATGTGCAAGTCGTTGGCATTCTAAGCAGATCTGTTCCTCCTTGCTCTGACGTCACGTCAGAGGAGGGAACGACCAGACTTGTGTAGCGTGCCACCAGAAGGCTTAAGGGGTGTACTTCAGCTGCCTGCCCTTTCCTGCCGCTACTGAGTGAAGAAAAAGTGGCGGCGGCAGGCAACAGCAGACAGCTGAAATTTATTTATTTATTTATTTAACATCTTTTATATACCGCACTATTCATAATCAGCGCGGTTTACATAGAACAAGAAAACATCAGAGAGAATACCTTAAGCCTTTGTGCCCTGTGCAGCCGCACTGCTCGCTCAGGGCTAGGTACAGTTCTGTTTACAAGCATAAATGATCTAAATACAGACTAGCAAAAAAGTATACATGTAGTTTGTACTGCATGTATTTTCATTGTGGGCATGCACATGGGTGGCTTTTGGGTGGAGCATGGGTGGTGCGAGTACTTACATATACAGATCATAAAATTCTTTAATTTACATGCAGAATTGCAAAAAGTAGATAGTCATTTACACCAGCTCTAAGTGATTGTGCCTCAACATATATGCATATTTTCGCCCTTCTGCTCTATTTTATAATGCGCAGTGCGCACATACCTGACTTTATAAAGTAGGTATAAAGTACGTGTGTGGTTAACTAGATGTCAGTTTATAAAACTACCATCCACAAGGTCAATTTTACATAGTACATCGAGATCGGAATCGAGATCTCGAGACGGAGCCGTGCTGAATTCCGAATGTGGATGCTTTTGTCACATACATGTAAGGAAGTGTAGGAGTGCATGTGGATTTGTTTCCACATATATCTGGAGACGTCATTTTACAAATCTATACACGGAAAAACTAAACATCGGGAACATGGTACTTTCCAAGTGCAAGTGCTGGTACTTGCATACAAACATAAGATATGCCATACTGGGAAAGACCGAGGATCCATCAAGCCCATTATCCTGTTTCCAGCAGCGGCCAGTCCAGGTCACAAGTGATTTCACAACTTCCATGTGCAAGTGCTGGCACTTTCAATGTAGCTGGGTCATTTTGCAAACCGCCACCAATTAAACACTGAGCCCACAATTTGTCCTATTTCCTGCCTTTGAGCAGGTGAAAATCCTCATGTGCCAATTGTTGGCTATGTATGTGGATCCTCTTTGTAAAATTGGGAATAAACGTGCAGGTATTTGGTCTGCCCAAACCACATCCCAAGCACGTCCCTATTACACTTCCTTGGATTTTCTACATAGTGTCCATCTCCACGTATAAATAGCAGCTTCCTCAAATTGCATTTGTACATTTATTCCAATATCCACGTGTAAATGCTGCTTCTAAAATGACCCTTATGATGTTCTGAAATGGGGCCACGATTCATATAATTGGCAGCACTTAAATGTGATAGTTGCAGAATCACCACTTCCATATATAATTGCCATGGGGGCTGCTCAGTTATGCTGCTCTTTTTTCCTGCGCTTATTTTTCTAAAATCGGTGCTCCCGCTGTATGTGCTGACAAACGCACTTGCATCTGCTTGTGTCCTTTTCTGTATTTTACACAAAGCTCTGTGTTCAGCAAAGCCTTTCATAAAATTCTCTGGAAATGTGAAGTCCCGACCTGGGCGTCCATATTTCTCATTTGGAACCCTTATGCAAAATAGGGCTTTGTATCTCCAATTACTGCTCCCATCGTCCCCTACAAATTCTTGGCTGCCAATGAAATGTTTGACAACTGGACTCCATGAGGAGGAGAGAGCAGCAACAATACAAGAAAAATAATTCCCTGCCTTGTTTATAGATGATTTAAGCTGATCCTGTCCACTACAACAGCGATTACTTGGCAGTATGCATAGTAAACATTAAGAAAGACGTAAGATTCAGTCAGTAAGTCTGACAGTGCGATTGACAAAAAAAATGATAAAAACCTCACATCTGACTTACTAAACACAGCCCTTCAGTGACAGAGGAATGGCAGCACTGGGGTGGGAGGTGACAGATGTGCATTTGGCATGGCAAATTCAGTTTGGGCACCTAAAAATTTGTGTGTATATCTACGAATTAACACATGTACAGTCAATTTGCCTAAGGCAAAAAGTTCTTACATGCATACAATGGGGGTTATTTTGGAATCCCCATTCGTGCTTTGGACATCTGAAAAGAGGCATGCAGATATCCCAGTCACAGAGATGTCCCCAGAGCCATTTTAGAAGCTGGTTCTATAGATGTCCCCAGGATGTCCAAGTCATAAACGAGCGCGACGGAGACATGACCGGGGCGTTCTGGGCAAGTTGGACATGTGCACCTGATTTCAGAAATGGCAAGCATGGCTCCACCCACTAGTCCTGCTCCAAGGCACGAAGAGGAAACAGAAAAGCATTGGTTCTGACATCCATACACCTGGAGGACACAGAGTCAAAGGCACTTTGATAACCCCTATGCTTTTCATGGTGAGAAGGAAAACTGCTGGGAAATGAGGACAATTGTTTTGGGTTCAGCATACAGATGCACGCCCACCAAAACAGCTTGCATGGACTTGCTTCCAGCATAGGATAGATGTCCCTATCCCAAGTGTTTGTAGTAGGGATGTCTATGTGGCCACCTGGGCAACAGTCCATTACAGGGATGTCCACGATGCTAAAAACAAACAAACATCCCTGACTTTTTATTGAATGTTTCTAAACTGCCACTATACGTGTACAAAAACCACAAAAAGAAACCCTGAAGAAAAATGCAAAAACAATTTAAAATGAAGACTAATCAAACTGTTTTTGGCTATGCACACCAAGGGGCTGCACAGTGAAGACCGAATGCAGAGCAGTCACATGGGAGTTTTTACAGTGGCTGTCTGTGTACAGTATGTCTTAGCTTTCTGTGTATCTATAATTGGGAAAACAGAGAACTGGGGAGAGGCAGCCTGAGAGGAGCAATTCACTAACTGCTATGTTTCACTGCAGCAAAGTTTCAATGCTTTAGAAGCCGGACTATTTCTCTCATAGTAATGCATGGGTCATTTTTTCTGGAATCCCAGTTTGACTAGCTCATTTCCCCCCATGCTAAGTTTGGTTCCCATTCCATTAAATTTTCAAAGAATTAGTTTGCTCCCAGACAGACAGATGAACAGACCGGTAGGCAGACATTCTCAACTCCTTATGTATAATTTCTTTTCAACATCCATTAGGCTGCAGGAGAATAAAAGACAGAAAAAAGAAGAAGCTAAGAGATGCTAAAAGCAAGAGCCAGCTGGTTGCCTTTATTATTGTAAGTTTTATGTTCTATTGTTTAATTAATTCACTGTTGTACTCTGCCAAGAATTGTGATGGTTAAGCGGAATATAAATGCCACATGAAATGAAATGAAATGAAATTACAGCCACAGAGCGAGGCTGGAAAATTGTTGAAGTATTGTGAATATTTCTGTGCTAGTTGGATGTGCTGAAGGCAACAGCACCTGGTATCTGCCCTTCTCCAGCCCCGTGGACACTGGGAGAAATGAAATATTCTTCTGGAAGGATGAAGTGGTAAAGGAGGAGCTCACTGTCATGGGCTAATATTCTTTCACAATTTAAAAACGACTTCCCCTTGGCAGCTCTGAGAGCATATTGCTCCACAAACTAAAGATTGATAAAAAAAACCAAATCTCAAATGTAAGGAAGCTGATACAATTTTGTATGGATTGGGCAGGGGGTCTGGCCTCATTCCTTTCCTCTTTTATCAATAAGTTCATTATCATAAGAACAAAAGAACACAAGAAATGCTGTACTGGGTAGACATTCTCCTTACTATATAGTTATTATTTATTTTTAACTATTCCTTTAATCATGTACATAGTAAAAAGCTGTCTGCTTTTTATTATTATCATTATTTTTAATTCTAATTCATATTGTTACTTAAGAACTATACATATTTATGTTGAAAAGTCCTATTTATTTTACACAGTTTGCATGTTGCAGTTTTGTCTTTTATATTTTTAACATGCTGTACATGTTTTTATTTTACACGTTTTTATGTTTTGTTGGAGGTCTGAATATGTATTCCCTCCGATGGAGGCCCTTTGTGCTGAAACACTGACAGTGTAGGGTTTTAATAAAGACTTGCTCCACATACATAGAGGGTCTGTCTCAACTTTACCCTGCTCTCTAGTACCTGGATTCCCAAACAGATACATAGGTTCCACAATGCTTATCCCGGGTAAGCAGTGGATTTTTCTGATCCTCTTTAATAGTGGTTTCGGGACCTTTCCTCCAGGAACTTCTCCAAACCTTTTTTTAAACCCAGCTACACTAACAGCTTTTACTACATCCAAGGCTGGCCCGTTCACTAGGCAAGCTAGCCGGGTAGACAGCGGCAGCAGCACACATGGGCGGCTGTGCCACCCACCCCACAGTTCTGTTTTGGAAATACTGCAGCAGCCCTCCTCTCCCTCCTGAGATGGAATCAGCAACAGCTGGGGGGGGGGGGGGAGGGGGACGGCAGCAGCAGCTGGAGGGGCGGCAAGGCCAGGATTTCTGCCTAGGGTGGCAGAAACCCTTGTGGCAGCTTTGACTACATCCTCCAGTAATGAATTCCAGAGTTTGATTACACATTGAGGAAAAAAATATTTTCTTTTAGTAGTCTTAAATGGGTTACATTATAGCTTCATTGCATGTCCCCTAGTCATTCTACTTTTTGATGGTGTAAACAACCGATCTATGTTTACCTGTTCCACTCCATTCATTAATTTATAGACCTCTATCATACTCCCCCGCCAAGCTGTCTCTTTTCTAAGTTGAAGAGCCCTAACCTTTTAAGCCTCTTCTCATAGTTGCATCATTCCTCCATTTCTAATTCTGCTATATCCTTTTTAAATATGGTACCAGGGGAAGATGGCAGCGTGAGCCATGGCACGTGTGAGCTGGTGGAGAGGAGGAGCACACTGGTACCATGCCTCTTAAGAGGAAGGGGAAGACTTTGGCAGTTGTGAATGCCTCCACGCTGACGCAGCTAGTACAGTCTCTCCTACCATTTTCGCCGCCCGTTCCTATGCCGCAGAGTTCTTTGGTTTGTTTGGACACGTCGGCATCTGATGCTAGCTGCAGTGGGGTTTCTTTGAGCCCTGAATTCAGAACAACCCTGCCACCGCCTCAAATGGTGAAAGCCGAGAGTGGGCAGGAAAGCTCCAATTGTGTTTCTTGGAGCGCTTCATTGATGGCGGAGCAACCCTCAGAGATCTTGTTGCAGACTCCTGCAGTTTCTCCAGAGGCGGGTCATCATCAGGCGGTGGCTGAGAGACCGACTGTGGTAACGTTTGATGTGTTATGGGGTGCAATCAAGGCTGTGGCGTCTACTCTGGCAGGATATGCTGGCAAATGGACACTCAGTTGGAGAGTGTCTAGACTAAGATGGGGCAACACGATTCTACTCTGGCACAACATGCTACATGAATGGAGAAGGTAGAGGCTGCCTTGGAGTCTCCTCAGGCTGTGAGTACAGCAAAGATAAGGGAAAGGGAGACCTTGATTAGGAAGGTACTGCTCCTGGAGAATCAGGTTCGAAAGAACAATTTAAGGTTTTTCAATTTCTCTAAGTGTCCTCTTATTTCATCTATGGATATGTTGCGGAAATATCTGACTGAAGTTTGAAGATACCCCAGTGGACTGGGCTCAGTACTTGCCCCTTAACATCGTGGGTCAAGAAAGGGAAGGAGGTTTTGGGTCAGCCCAAGCATCGGAAGCTGGGAATTTAACTTCTTTCTTGGAGTCATCCTTAGAGGTCATCACAGAATGGACTACCTTGGTAGCATGGTTTGCTTTTGAGTCTATCTTACGTTTATTTTTCCATAATATGTCTGCTTTATTCCTTGGCTCAAAAATTTATGTTTTTCCAGATGTCTCACAAGATACACAAAAGAAGTGCAGGGAGTTCTTGACCCTAAGGAAAAAGGCCTTGGAGCTGGGCACTTCTTTTAAACTTCTGTTTCCTTGTAAATGTTTGATTTCTTACCAATCAAAACATTTTGTGTTTTTTGAGCCACATCAATTACTACAATTTATTGTGTTAAGAGATAGTACTATAGCTTTGACGAATCCCATAAATGAGGCAGTTAGAAAGGGCCAGCTGTTTTCTGCGGCATTGCTTAGCCATTGTCTTGATAATTTTTCTATTTTCTTTAAGGCATGTCCTGAATATATTTTTCCTGATCTTGCCCACTTGTGGTCTATCATGAGTTGCGATAGTGGTTATGAATAATTATGTTATTTTCTTTTTGTTGCTGTATTACTGTTCATTCATGATTTTATTCTGGATGTAATGAAGAAATGCATCAATAAAAAGTAAAAAAATATATGGCACCAGAATTGCACACAATGTTCAAGATGTGGTTGCACAGAGGCATTAAAATATCCTTGGTTTTAATTCTCCATTCTTTTTCATATTATTCCCAGCATTCTATTTGCTTTCTTGGCCACCGTTGCACACTGGGCGGAGAGTTTCAACGTTTTATCTACGACGATGCCGAAATATTTTTCCTGGGTGGTGGTTTCTAAGGTGGTACTTTGCATTATATAACCATAGTTTTGGTTGTTCTTTCCTAGGTGCATAACTTTGCATCTGTCCACATTAAATTTCATCTGTCATTTGAACGTCCAGTCTTCCAATTTATCAAAGTCCTCTTGCAATTTTTCACAATCCTCTTGCATTTTAACAACTTTGAATAATTTTGTGTCATCTGTAAATTTGATCACCTCACTCATTATTCTTAATTCCAGGTCATTTATGAATATGTTAAAAAGCAGCGAGCCCAGCACAGACTGATAGAATTCTGCAAGACCAACAATCTATTCATCTCAAACACCTTCTTCCAGCAACACAAGCAGCGACTGTACACATGGACTTCACCCAATGGATTGTACAAAAATCAAATTGACTACATCTGAGGAAGTAAATGATGGAAAAGCTCTATAACATTAACAAAGACAAAATCTGGAGCTGATCACCAACTACTAATATGTAATACTAATATGCAATACTAATATGCAAACTCAAGCTAAAGTTGAAAAAGAGCAAGCCACTCATGAATGTAGCAAAATAAGACCTTGAGAATATACCACTGGAATTTAAAGACGGCCTGCAAAATAAATTTGCTGCTTTAAATACAAATGACAGAGCTCCAGAAGAGTTATGGGATGACATCAAGAAGATTGTGTTGGAAGAAAGTGAAAAATCTCTACAACAGGTGAAAAAGCAAAAAAACCAGCCAAAATGGATAACTGAAGAAACTCAGAAAATTGCCCAGAAACGCAGGGAAGCTAAAGCCAGAGGAGAAAGAGAGGCTATTGTTGCACTCGCAGAGATTTCCAACGTGCAGCAAGCCAAAGACAAGGAGAAGTAGTACAATGATGCATGCAAGGAAATAGAAGCAGAAACTATTAGAGGAAGAACAAGATCAGCTTTCCTAAAGCTATGAGAGTTAAAAAAAAATTCCAGCCTCAAATTGAATGTTGCAAGATGCTCAAGGATCCATATTGAATGGTGCAGAGAAGAACAAGAAAAGGTGGAAAGAATATACAGAGTTATTATATATACTTTGATGGCCCTCATACTTTTAACTACAGCCCACAATACCCTTCACATCCCCTTTACCCACCATGCATTTTGCACAAGTACCATCCAGCACCCACTCTTCCCAAACATTCACAATACTCATACAGATGCCTCATAACCATACCAACGCCCTCTCTTCCCACTCCCATCCCCACTGCCTTCCAAAACAGCAATACAGCTACTAAGAAGTGCATTAATCAATGCCATGTCAATGAGAAATAAAATCCACACTATTACCGACCTATTCACCGAATACCAACTAGACATACTAGGCATTACCAAGACATGGCTCTCAGACACCGATAATGTCCTCCTCAACCAGCTTAAAATGGAAGGATAGTCACTGTCACTGTCTAAGAAACAACCGGAGAGGAGGAGGGGTATTGCTGCTAACCAAACCCCATCTCCTGGTCTCCTAGCATCCAGGAGCACCAATGAGATGGACTCAATCACCATCAAAAATTACATGACCAATGACCTCAACTACAGAACTCCCACCACCTCCTCCAATGATCTAACTGCCATAACAGAACACATCATAGAAAACTCCAAAACCAAGACAGACCTTATTATCATGGGAGTCTTCAACCTCCCCTCTCTACCCACCAATGTGGCAGACACATTCCTCACAGCCATGGAATCGATGGACCTCACTCAAAATGTAACATCCCCTATGCACAACAAAGGCAACAACCTCAACCTAATCTTCACCCCATCCTCTCTATACATATTAGCCCCCCACACACACTACAAACCTACCCAATACCATGGACCGACCATAGCCTCATCACCTTCTCTCTACCCCTAAAATCCCTAATAACTCAGACGGATCAACAGCTGCCTAACCGACGATTCAGACATTTCAATGAAGAAGCCTTCCTAAAGTACATCACAACAAACATAAAGATGAAAACCTCAGATACAATGATACTGACGGACGACTGGAACAAAGTACTTGGAGACACTGCAAAGCTACTATCCAAGTCAACACAATGTATGCAAAAAACAACACAACCGCAAAACTCCCTGGTACTCCTGCACTCTGCGTCAATTATAAAACAAACTAAGACAACTTGAACAGACATGGCGCAAAACCAACCAGATCGAAGACCACAACAAATACCTAACACTACTTCAGAACTACCAGGCAACCACAGACAAAGCCATAAAGGACTATCATACAAAGATCATTAACTCCTCTATCAATCGTCCATGAAAACTATTTGATCTAGTCAAGTGCCTCACAGAACTGCCCACCGACCACAACCCAACACCTGCTGTCAGCCACCAGCAACTAGCTGCACATTACAAACAGCTACACCCCCAACAGAAACCCACCACCTCTTCTTTCATTACCATTACTTCCATACCACTTGCTGGTCCTCCTTTCGGATAACCTCTAATGGAGAAATCGAAAATATTCTAACAACGTTCAACACTTCCACCTCACTACACGACCCATGTCCAACCAACTGGATCAGAGCCACAAAGACCAAACTCAGCTCATTCCTCTCCAAATTAACAAATGGAACACTACAACAAGGAATAATGCCAAACTCTATCTGCCCAATCTCAAAGAAACCAAGCCTCTACCCTTCCAACCCTGCATCATACCGACCCATCACCAGTCTCCCCTTCCTGGCAAAAGTCATTGAGAAAACAGACCAGCTCCAGCTTTAGAACCACATTGATGAGAACCATTTACTTGATCCACAGTAACATGGTTTCCGCTCACTGCATGGAGTTGAAACTTTAATGACATCACTCATCAACACACTATCCCAAGGAATACAAGACTATCCACAGCTCGATGGAAAGTTAGACTGATAGTGCCGGCGCACTGAACAGACATTAATATGAGAACACGCTACTAGCATCTGCACAATGAGCACAGGTTAACAATGCTTGAGCTGATATGGAGATGAAAGTAGCAGGCAGGAATGCCAACCATCCCCTTTTGCACAGTGCAGCGATGTGTGTGTGTGTGTGTCTCCATTGTTTTGTGGCTTTCTACACCTCACTGAGCCTCACATTGTTTTGTGGCTTTCTACACCTCACTGAGCCTCACATTGCATTAATCTGCAAATGTGCATGATGAGGAGCATAGGATTGTGGGTAGGGCCTGAAACAGGGTGGATTGGCCAGGATGTGCCTGCATTGGAGGTAGGGTCAATGGCTGGGACGCCATATTGCCCGTCTGCAACATACATGGACTGGGTAGCCACGGCATGTCTTACTGAGAGGGCACTCTTACTCTGACCGAGCAGTGACCATGGCACGGCTAAGTATCCACATTATGCTGTATAATGTCTGGCTCTAGTGACGTGGGTGCACTTCCTGTCCTGAGAGCCTGATCATAGAACCACATGCTGGGTGCACATGGTCACTCTGCGAACTGTCTGCAGTTAGTATATGCATGGCTGAGAAATCCAGTGGTGGGTAGCAGGTGCAGTCTGGCTGTGGGGGATTGTTAGTCCTAGATGATTGGGACAGTAGGTTTTCCTGGTCTACTACCTGTGGTAACAACCCCATGCAAGCTTAAAAGCCCCCATTGCAGCCATGCACAAACTAACTGCAGACAGTCCGCTAGCCAGTCTATATTGCATGTTCACAGAGGAACTATGCGCACCCAGACTTGGGTTATATGGCACAGACACCCAGCAGGTGCCTCAGTGATTGGGCCTCCAGAAAAGGGGGCACACATATATCACTTGAGACAAATACTATGTAGCACTATGTGGGAACATAGCCGTGCCATGGTCACTGTTCGGTCAGAGTGAAAGTGTCCTACCAGCAAGACATGCTGTGGCCACCTTGTCCATGCAAGTGGTGGTTGGGCACTACACTGTCCCAGCCATTGCCCTACCCCCACTGCAGACGCATCCTGCCTGATCCGCCCTCTCTGGGCCATACCCACAATACCTTGCTCTTCAGTATGCAGATCTGCAGGCTGGCACTGGCAACAGTGTACGTTTTGTGTGCCCAGTGCAGAGTAGGACACCACACCACAATGGATGGACATGCACTCACCCACTCCTATTGCAGCATTGTGCAAAGATAGGGGTGGTTGGCAAACCTGACCACCACACTGGTCCTGATCACAGTGCAGGCATTGCTAAGGGGTGCAAGAGCTAGTTGTTGGATCTGATGATAACTGCTGCTCCGAGCCAGTGCAAACAGCCTGACTCTCCATGGAGCTTTGGATAGTGGGGCCTGTGTGTGTGGATGTTTGTCCTCCTGTTGGCTGATGCTTTTGGGATTGCATACGTTGATGTTGTATCTGCAATGTAGGGTAAAATGTAGAGACATGCATTGCAGGATCCATAGCTGGGACGTGAACCTGTGACCCTCTGCTCCATGACACACTGGCTATGTATACTGCACCACACTGTTGCCACAGAAGCAGTGCAGTCCCTGGGGCTACATTTGCTCTTTCTTTGACAGACTTTGTTTATTGTACTGCACATGGCACACTGGGGCAGGTCATGACCTTGGTCCGCTGCAGGCAGGTGCCACTGCCACTGCCACTGGTGCGCCCCCCCTCCCCCGTGCCATGTCCATATACTGTCGGTGTGGGTTGTGTGCAGTCCGAGGCCATCCACTGTGCAGGTAGGTAGGTGCCTAGGTTCAGGGTCTAGGGTGTGATGGCATACATGGACATCCACACATCCCACCCCATCACCACCTGTCACTGTTCTGTCACTTCCACATGGGGGTGAGATGGCTGTGGGGTGTGCGGTTTGTGATCTGGCAACAATTGGCTAGGGTGGACCTGGTTGATTGATTGTGTTCTGCCGGCAGACTGTGGTCAGGCTGGGGCATGCAATGCGGGTCCAGTGTATCCATTATGGACTACTGGGTGTTTACATATTTCACCCAATGTGTGGTCACACCCTGAACTGCCTTACCAGGGGCTGTGGTAATGGGTGTTCATTTTGCTGGGTTTACGGACAGTTTGGGACTTATCCTGGGGAAGGTCCATAGACCCTTGTTAGAGTGGTCCCCAGATGTGCACTGCTTGCCTCATTAAAGGCATTGTGGTTCCTGTGTGATGTTTGTGGTACCTGCTGGGTACGGGTCCCCCGGATGGGACACTGTGGTACACAGAGTACTGGGCATTTTGACTTTGATCAGACACTGTCATGCTGATTTCCGGTTTCTGTGTTCCTATGTGCCACCTCGGCGATAGCCTAGTCCACCCTGTGCCCCAGTTGCCTCCACTGCATGTCCCACCTTCAACCCCCTTTGCACCATCACCATAGTGCCCTTTCGTACTTGGGCACTATGCTGTTTCTGCAAATGGGCACTACTATCACTGTTTTTGGGCTCCCTGTCTGTGCTCTACATTGCTGACATTGAAATGGTCTCTCTCTCCTGCAAATGTGCATTTACCGACAGGTTTTCACTCGCGGTAATGTTCGGGCCTTCATGTTCCAGCGCTAGTGTAGCAGGAGCCTCTCCCCGACCACTGACCCCTTCTCTCCACCCTCTCTCCAGCCTCTGAGACGGTTACCGTTGCCAGTAACGTTACTGTGCGTTAATGTTACATCAGGTAACGTTACCGCGCATTACATCGGGTTACATTATTGCACAGTAATGTTACCAGTGCTACGTTACCACACCTTAGTAAACATACCCCTTAAATGGGCCTGCACCTTAATGTAAAGAAGAAAAACATCCTGACAACTGACAAAAATCAATAAGTTTATTGTTGATGGAGAAGAAATTTAAATAGTGGACAACTTTAACCTATTTGGATCAACTATCAATAAGGAAACAAAATGCAGTGAAAAAATCTGATGACGCATTGCTCTTGGCAGAATGGCTATGAAAGACCTAGACAAGATTCCAAAAAGCAGAGATGTTTCTCTCCATACAAAGATTCAACTCGTTCAAGCCATGATATTTTCAATATGGATGTGAAAGTTGGACAGTGAAAAAGATAGAAAGGAAGAAAATTGATGTTTTTGAATTATGGTTCTGGCGACGAATACTGTGTATACCATGGACTGCCTGAAGAACAAACCAGTCAATACTAGAGGATATCAAACCTAAACTTTCTTTAGAAGCTCAGATGACAAGACTTCAGCTTTCATACATTGGACACATCTTGAGAGAGATCGTTAGAGAAAGACATCATGCTTGGCAAGGTAGAAGGTCAACGCAAAAGAGGAAGGCCAGCAATGAGATGGATCGATACAATAACAGCAGCTATGGGTGCCACTCTATCAACCATGAGCCCTTGACTGAAGACCAAACACAGTTTAGGACAACTATCCAGAAGGTCGTCATGAGTCAACACCGACTCAAAAGCACTTAACAACAGTTGAAGGGTTGACCTGAATTGACTCTAATTCTGGATTATGATGTGCAAATGTTTGGTCACTACCCTATTTTGCCTTTGTTTTACTATCTTTAGTCCTATGGTGTGAATTGTTCCCCCCTCTCCCCTAGTGTGGACTAAATCTACAGATTTCGTGGAATTGTTGATTTTTTGGCTATTTTACTTGGTTGTTATATAGCAAATATATTAAAACCTGTTCTTTTTTTCCTCAAAGTTTTCATAAATTAAAAAAAAACAACAACAATGAAGGTAAAAGTACTCCAGGTACATTTAAATAAAAAGCAAACAGAGTTGAAAGATTCCAATTTATTCTTGTCAACTGATAAGCAGGTTGTCAATATGAACAAGAACCATACATTTGAAATGCCTGAATACAAATTTCAGAAGTCTAAAAATTAAGATGGAAGAGTCAAAATATATTTAGTAGCATAGAATGAAAGGTGGATTTTATCACTGCCATTTCAGAGATCTGATGGAAGGAGAATAACAGGGTGCAAATTATATTGTAAGAATAGGGTAGATCAAATTGGTGGAGGGCACTGAGTCAAATAGGATAAACGTTTTGCAAGAAACAAAAGGTACTGTAGCATCTTTACAGATAGAAATCCCATGTGAGAAGTGGAAGGGAATAGCAATGGGGGTGAACTACCATCCGCCTACCAGAATGAGACAGATAATGAAATGCTAACAGAAATTAGGAAAGCTAAAAAAACTGGCAACACAATAATAATAGGCGATTTCAATTACCCTTGCACTGACTGAGTCAATGTCACATCAGAACGTGCTAGGGAGATAATGTTTCTAGATGAAATTGTTGACTGCTTCATGGAGCAAATGGTTCAGGAACAGAAACGAGGGGGCGCTATGTTGGACCTAGTCTTTAGTGGAATGCAAGATCTGATGCAAGAGGCAACTGTGTTGGGGCCACTTGGCAATAGTGATCAAAACATAGTCAAATCTCTTTTAATGAAAGAAGGGAGGACAGCAAGGAAATCTACTGTGCTAGCATTTAGCTTTCAAAAGGCAGCCTATGATAAAATGAGGAAAATGGCTAGGATAAAAATAAAAAGGACAGCTGCAAAGGTTAAGAATTTACATCAAGCCTGAACATTATTTGAAAATTCCATCTTGGAAACCCAGACAATATGTATTCCACACTTTAAAAAAGGTGGAAGGAAGGCCAAACAACTGCCGGCATGGTTTAAGGATGAGACGGAGAAGATATTCTAGCCAAAAAAAACCTTCAACAATGGAAAAAAATCCAAATGAAGAAAATAGAAACAGCATAAATACTGGGGGCCCGATACTTGAAAGACATTTACATGGTTTACAGCCCAGTAAACCATGTAAATGCCTTAAATGGGGATATTCAACGGCACTTACACAGTTAGTGCCGTTGAATATCCCCTTCTAACTCCCCTATGCACCACGATGCTATCGGGGCATGCAGGGGGCATTCCGGAGTGGAGCGGAGGCAAAGACTGTCACTAACTGGGCAGTGGCGACATTGTACGCTGCCCAGTTAGCGACCTGCATCTAAAAGATAGGCGAGGAAACCTGTCCAGGCCAGTTAGCTACTGCGATTTCCGGTGTGTGTGGCGATCCCTGGATATTCAATGCCGGGGCCACATATATCTGGGGTTAAGGGTCGGCGTGCATAGCCTGCCTAACTCAGTATCAGGCCCTGGGAAGTTAGAAGCCAAGCAGAGGCGGCTTAGGGCAATTTGAGGCGAGAGATGATCTGGTGCCCCTCTTCCCCCCCCCCAACCCAAAATCTGGATGTTTCCTCAGAGCTCTAGTCAGGGAGCAGGGGTGTCCCCTAACTCAGAACACCAGTCAAGTGGTTGTCCTAAGAAAAGTAGAAAGCAAATATTCCCAGACTATATAATTTAAAGAAAACTTTGCAATGTTTATATGGACCAAATATTGTAGTAATTATGCAGTCTAATTCCTGACACTGCAAACTTATTAAATACAAATATATATATTCTGTAAAAAACAAAAGATATGCAAGGTAATCAAACACCAAGGAGCAAAAATTAACAGCAAGAATGCTAATACAGTTTATAATATCAAATCCCCCTCCACCGTAAACTGCATGGTGGTTCACACTTTTTCTTTTTGAACATATATTCTACATCCAAAGAAAACCCTCTCCCAACAATGGGTGCAGAGTAGAACTAGGACAATTCCCCATAGAATGCAATAGCCAAAAATAGTTTCTGATACTGGTATCATCTCAGAAACCACGATATCAACCTTCATGAGTACTGGGCATATTGTGATGTAATAAAAATTTTTACAAAAACCACTCAGGACCTATAAAGAAAATCTGTCATACCATAACAGCATTAACTTACAAAGCTCACACAAGGAGCCTATTCAGAAAAGAGCAGCACCATTAAGTTCTGCAGTAGGCCATACACCTATTTGGAAAACTGAACAAGCCAGATTACTACAGTACAGATTCCTACATAGAAGTTTCACGCTAACCGCACACATAGTGTCGGTCATACACGCAGAGCAAGCACAGTTACTTACCTGTAACAAATGATCTCTGGGAACAGCAGGAATAAGTCTTCACATATGGGTATGTCGGTACCGACGGAGCCTGTGCGGGAACGCTCCCCAGCGTCCAATCAGAAAGCTTTTGGGAGCATCCCTCAGCACCTGCGTGCTGCCTTCCCGCCTTTCCAACTGTCTCTCCTCAGTTGAGTTTTATAGCTGAGACAAAGAGAGAGAGAGAGGAAAGGAAAGATAGATAGAGAGATACAACTCCTAGGGGAGGTGGGTGGGTTGTGAAGACTTATTCCTGCTGTTCCCAGAGATCACCTGTTACAGGTAAGTAACTGTGCTATCTCCAGGAACAAGCAGGAGTCTTCACATATGGGGACTCCCAAGCTAAGATGCCTGGAGCCCTAGCATGTTGGAGATTGAAACATGCTACACCTCATATGGCCAGGCATCCTGAGGATGGAGGGTAGGAGTTGAAAAAGAGAGGAGCTGTAGAAAACAGCTAACCTAAGATAGGACTACAGGCAAGGAGTCCTTGTATGTATGATAATTATCATGAAATATATTGAAATGAACAATCGCAATATGGACCTCACCTACTGGATTGCAGGAAGTAGAGAGGCTGATGGAGTCTACTGGGGATCCAGTAAAGGAATCTTCAAGGTGACCTCACTGAAGTGAAGGTGAAGGTCAAAATCTGGAAGCGACAGGTGACCCCAGGATTCAACTGGGGTAGTACAAAAACGGTAGGTCTTTAGTGGGAAGCTTTATGGAAAAAGCTGAAAACTCTTTTGGCTACAGAGTTACTCACAGTTAGGAGCAAAAGAGGAAGACTGACCGATTTGGACAAACTGGCCTAGTCCTTGAGGGAAGAAGGGGTATGGAAAAAACCCCGTATTCCCAAAGAAAGGACAGATGTCTGAGGAGTTGAAACCTCAGATCTACTGAAGATCCACCATGTCTTTCCTAACTGGTGAGAGGTAGGAAGATATTGGAGCATGGAGCTTCAGGGATACCTAAACCTAGGGTTATGGTAGGAGCTGTCAGTACCACAACAGGGGTTGCGTGCATAATACCCCAAACATACTGTGGAACAGTATGAAGATGTGCAAAGCCCACTGTCTGGAACATAAAGGAAGATAAAACCTTTATGAGCCTATACAGTTAGAGAGATAAGTATGTAAATACATATCTACCTATAACGAAGCATCTCGACAGATACACATATATATAGATATATATATATGTGTATATATATATATATGTGTATATATATATGTCTATAGTGAGATTTAGAGGGGCATAACATATGCACACGCAGCTGACAGACATATGTATCTATAGAGATGTATATAGATATATATACATATATGAATATATAGGTCTAAAGATAAATGTCTGCAATTAAGCAGACAGAGATATGCCTATAGAACATTCACATGGGAGATGTGAAGAGGAAAGATTCATCCAATAACAAGAAGGTGTAACCTACTTGAAAAGAAATATAGAGAATCTATTCCCCCTGGTTATGATGGTGCAGGAATGCTATCCAGTGAAATAACCAGGATGGTTGCATGAAAAAACAGAGGATAATATCAGTCTGTAAACAGCAAGTCCTGAGTTCTGCAGAACCCTAGCATGGTAAATGGACAGAAGATGCATAGAATGAGATACCAGGTTGACCCACTTGAGGGACAAAAAAAGGGTATCGTGTTTTTTAGTTATATATGTGCTGTCCATGAAGGATTAGGATACCATGAGGACAAGCTGCAAGGAAAAAGAGAGCATATTCCTTGTAGGAATTGGACAACTCTTTAGACTTTCACGTAGAGAAGGCTTATGTCCTTTGTTTGAAAAGGAGATAGTAGGGTGTGAAGAACCCCCACAGTCATGGGACATGACTGAGGAAGCCTTTTTCAACCATGTAGGATAGTTATTAGAGAAAAAACCCCATGCTTTCTAGCAAGGGCCCATAGTGGAAAGCTTCTCTGTAGGATTGCAGAGAGCATTATGCAGGAGAATTGAGAGATAGAACTGGCTGTTGGAAGAAACCAGCAGCCAGGTCAACTATGCTGCCAAACCCAAGGGATTGGCGGTGGCAAGAATAGAAGATAGTGTGATAAGCCTGTAGTGATAAGGATTATCCAAGAAGATGTAACACTGTCTTGGAATCACTACTAAGGTGAGACAGAAGTAATGGAGGACAAGACTGGAAACTTGTGGAAAGGTACCAGTAGTCCAATCACTAGAACTCCTGCATGGGTAGCTGCTGAATAAGACAGCAGAGAGAATCTTTCTGTGTAAAACAGAAAGAACAGACAGAACAAGAAAATCCATGTCCCTGTCTGATGAGCTGCCCAGGCAAAAAGGAGGGAGTTTACTCAAGAGAAAAAACTCCACACTGGAAAGGAAAGAAAGACTAGAAAGGCTAAAGAAGTCCTCCAGTGGTATGGTACCACTCTTACAGGGGAGAAACCTGGATAAGAGGGTAGAGAAATAAGAGCTGAAGGGTGACTTACTATATGGTAAGACTGTGGGAGGAAAAAAATTCATGTTGGTAGAGAAAACTATCATGTGACAGTTGTAAAACCTCTCTTCTTGGCAGGAAGAAGAGGAGAATTCTGTAACCCATAGACATGAATATCCTGACAGCTCAGCATATCTAGGAGTAACTGGATCCATGTGTAGAGTTTTTAATGAAAAAACAGTGAAAAACTTCTGTTGAGAAGAAGTCAACTGTAGGTTGTAAACCCCAAGAGGCAGAAAAAGGATTAATCAGAAACCCTATGGTTGCTGGGTTTGTTTAGCCTGGTGAGAGTTTGGATTTTTCAGACCAGGACGATGCCTCTCCTGCTTGGGAACATCTGTATGGTGGGCAGGAGAAGAAGAAAACCTTCTCCTCCTAGGGAAGGAAGGTTTGGTAGGGCATTTCCTACCTACTGGGGAAGAAGGCTTAGGATAGCCTTCAGAAACAGGGAAGTCAGTGAACCACTGAGCAACCTGATGTAAAGACTCCTTATTGAAGAGATTTTCTCCAGTGCAAGGAGTATTACCCAGTCTTTGTAGTGCCCATTTGTCTAAGTCTGAAGCTTGGAGCCAGACTCTACGTCGTGCCCCTATAGCTATAGCAGAGGTTCTGCTAATAGACTCAAATGAGTCTAGGGAAGCACGAGTAAGAAACCAAGAGATATTTTGAAGATGACTAAGTAGTAAGGAATAGTCTTGGGCTGAAAGAAAAGGAGCCAAAAGATATAATTTCTTTGTGAGCTCCTGAAGAGATAGACTCATATAAAAAATATATGAGAGAATTCTTGCTGACAGCATGGATGTCTGGAAGGTTTGACGTCCAAAGGCATCTAGTGTCCTAGACTCATGACCTGGTGGGTAAGAAGAGTGCTTTTTCTTACTTTTCACCTTCCTCATTGTTGATTCCACTACAATGGAATGATGAGGAAGTTGAGTCTTTTGAAACCCTGGAGAGGGGGGCACTTGATACAGAAGATCAGTTGCTCTAGAAGGTGGGGGTACCCTTAAAGGTGCTTCCCACATTCTTAGAAGAAGATCCCGCGAGGAATGATGCAAAGGAAGCATTATGTTCTCCTTTGTTCCAGTAGAAACAGAGCCTTGTGTGGGATCATGGCCAGGGATAGGAATGGAAAGGGATCTTGCCATATCCAAGAGGAAATCCTGAAAAGAAGGACCTCCAAAGAGAACCTTCCCAGGACAGGCTAGATCTGAAGAACTAGCCTGGGCACCGGAGGATCTACCTGAGTATATAGGAAGATAAGATCCTGCACGGTGCAAAATAGGATCCTTAAGGGATGGATGCTGGTACTGGAGGTCAGGACCTGTGACAGTCAGTACTGCATCGTCCATGCCAGGTATCGACTCCAGACTTGGTATAGAAAGGAGCGACCCTGGTGAAAGAAGCATGGAAGGAGCTGGCCCTGATGCTACTGCGGATACCGGTACCGATACCGATACTGGTAGCGCTGTCGGAATCGAAGGCGACACCGACACCGGAGCAGTCATCGGTGTCAGCTCAATTGGTACCGAGGTAGCCGAACGCCTTCGGTAATCATCCTCAGTACCTAGCGTCCGGTACCGATAGGTATCGGTACCGAGACGTGTTGGTACCCAGTCTTCCAGACTAGAGATCGATTCCAGACTCGGCATCGAGGGGAGCGAGTCTATCGATGCGTGTCTAGAGGGTACCGACTTCGGTGCCGATACTGGAAAGTCAATCTGGAGCGTATCCACCGGTCCCGAAGGTACCGAGGGAGCCAGATGACGATCCCTGGTGAGGAGTGTTACGTCCAACACCAGTGCCGATGCTGGGGTATCGGCACCGCTCGAAGCGGATGCCACCACCGAGCATGGCTCAGGTATGTTCTGTGAGGGGTGAGCCCCAGGAACAACCTGAAATCCCTCATAGGCTTTGGAGACCGAAGACTCCCGCCGGGGTTTTGAAGCCAATGGACCCTCGAGGGCAAGGCTGGAGCCGTCTTCATGCCGTGCATGAGACCTACCACTCGAGGGTTGGCTAGTCTTAACAGACTGTTTGTGGGTTACCTGATCCCGTGCAGAAGAAGAAATGTTCGGTGCCCTGATACTGGACGGGAACCTGGTATCGAGAGAAACTCGATGTTGAAGATCTTTTCTCACAAAACTGTAGCTGGAGGGCTGCGAATCAGGACCCAAACAGGTTAAACACCAGCTTTTGGAGTCTAAGAATAAAGCTGTACCGCCACAGCTTAAACATTTCTTAGAGAAAGAGGCTGGCGGTTCCATGAGGAACATGGACAGGCCTAAAAGGCCTCAAATTTAAGACAGAAGAAAAAATATACCCTGAAGGGAAAATTTTCAGTAAAAAGAAAAAAGAAAAAAGAAACACCGGCGGTACCGGTGGAGTCGGGG
Source organism: Ichthyophis bannanicus (assembly GCA_033557465.1). Lineage (NCBI taxonomy): Eukaryota > Metazoa > Chordata > Amphibia > Gymnophiona > Ichthyophiidae > Ichthyophis > Ichthyophis bannanicus. The sequence continues at coordinate 417,566,591 of CM066037.1, forward strand.
AGACAGCTGCGACCACAAGAAATAAAAGAATTAAAAGAAGAATTTTCTGCGGTAACAGGAGGACGTCCTGCCGGCTCCACGGAAAAATGAAAACTGAGGAGAGACAGTTGGAAAGGTGGGAAGGCAGCACGCAGGCGCTGAGGGATGCTCCCAAAAGCTTTCTGATTGGACGCTGGGGAGCGTTCCCGCGCAGGCTCCGTCGGTACCGACGTACCCATAGGTGAAGACTCATTCCTGCTTGTTCCTGGAGATTAGATAGACCCTTATTAAGTACCAAATAAGTTACCAAAAATCAAAAATAGAAATACAGACAAATATTAAACTGAAACCCCAAAAAGCCAGACTCATGCCCCGTACCGTGCAGAAATATAGAACATATAGGCGCCAGTTTACAAAAAGCCTGATATTTACTGGGCTGTCCAGTGACTGCAGCGCTACTACTGACATTACCTGGATATTCAGCAAAAGTATCAGGATAATGACTGCCACTGAAGATCCAGGCTGAGCGCCACTATCCGGGTAAGTGTTGACTGAAAATCGCCACTTATCCTGATAACCACGTAGGCCTACTTTGCATGTGGCCTACAATATTTGGATAAATGCCGACTATCTAGATAAGTTGGCACTTATCCGGATGGCAGTGGTACCCCCCTCGCACCACCCACAGACTGTCTCTACACAGGGCCAGTGCAAGGATATGAGGCACCCTAGGTGAGCCCTCAGTCCTGATGCCCCTCCTTCTCCTACCCCCACCCCTCTCCGGTCAAGCGAGCACCAACACCAAAGCAGTTTGGGAGGCTTTTGGGTAAGTGCTGCGTTGCTCATTTAATGACATTGCCCTTGCTCCAAGTTCCTCGAAATGATGACGCTCTAGGGGACCACCTAGTTTGCTTAAAGGGTAGCAGTGGCTCTGCCCCTGCACTAACCAGATAGTGTAGGAGAGATCTGTGGAAATATTGAATGGCACTATCCGGATAATACCACAGAATATTGCAGTCAACACCCTTATCCGGATAGCTTCCTGTTGGCTGTCGAGCTAAGGGTTCTGAATATCGTGCCCCTAAATTATAAAGACTGACATATTCCAATCACTAAATTGAAAATAAAGTTCATTTTTCTATCTTTTTGTTGTCTAGCCATTTATTCTCTAATCATGTCGATCTCAGTCTCTGCTTTCTGCTTTCTTTTGTCTTTAACTCACCTGCTAGGATCTTCAGTCTGCTTTTCTCCCGTTCTAGTTTCTTCTCTTCCTTCCATGTATAGTACTGATCTCTTCCTCTCAGATTTCACTCCTCCTTCTTAACTTCTAGCCCTCAATTTCTTTTTCCTGCATCTAGCAAGCACTTTTTAACTATCAACAGAGCCCTTCCATTTCCTCAACTCTCTCCTTTCCCAGCCTCTTGTTTCCCAGTCTTTTACTATCTCCCTTCTCTCAGCCCCTTTCTTTATCTTTATTTGTTCGTTATATACCACCCACACCTTGGGTACCAGGGTGGTTTACAATAGGCAAAAACAGGGACTAGATCAAAGTTGCTGCAGGAAAAGGGATAGAAGAAACAGAACTCCATTGGTATGATAGGAAAGGGACAGAATCAAAGGTAAAGAGAATGCAAAAAAGTAGGCTGAAAAAAAACATATAGACAGACAGACTGGGGCAGACAAGACACAATGAATGGGCTTAAGGAGGGGCCATGGGGATAGAGGGAGGGGGTGGGAGGTCGTAGGCCATACAGAAGAAGTGAGATTTTAATCCGGTTTTGAATTTGGTAAATGATAACTCAAGGCGGAGGGTGGGGAGCGAGTTCCATAGCCTGGGGCCAAGGAAGAAGAAGGCGGATGAACGGGTCGAAGCGGGAGAAAAATATGGTTGGCATGGATAGAACGGAGGGAACGTTGGGGGATGTGAAGACAAACTAGGTCAGAGAGATAGTGGGGGACACCAGTTCTCCATGTTCAGCATCTATCCCCCTTCTCTCCTCTCCTGTCAAGGTTAGCCTCATCCAGTATCTGCCACCTCTTTCTCCTGCCACCATCTAGTGCCTCCTTATTTCTTATCCCACTCCCCAAGTCCTTCTTTCTCCCAACTCATGTCCAGATTATTCCCTCCTTCCCCCATCCTCACCCCATGTCCAACATCTCCCATCTTTTTCTCCCTATCCTTTGATATCCAACATCTTCTCTTTCTCTTGCTCTCTCTCTCCATATCCCCCCCTAAGTCCAGCATCACTCCTCCCTACCTCTTCCCTCATCTCCCCTCTAATGCTGTTTCTCCCTTCTCCCTTTCCCTCTCCCTACCCCCTTGTGTCCAGCATTTCCCCGTGTGAAGCATCTCCTCTCCTCCCTATACAGCATAGTCCCTTTTTCACCCTGTCCAGCATTTCCCCTACCCCTCAATGTCCAATATTTCCTCTTCCTCTCTATACCCCCCCCCCCCCCGTCCAGCATGTCCTCTCTGTCTCCTTTGTTCTCCCCCTTTGTCTTACTAACCCCCCATGTCATGCATCTTTCATCCCCCTCTCCAATTAAGATTGTTATCCTTAGTATGTCCCTTACTCCCACTTAGGATCTTATCTCCCCCCCCTCCCCAAACTCCTATGGCTCAGCATCATTTGTTTCTCTACATCGTGCTGTCATCTGTGCCACTGCCACTTCTTCCAAAATCGGCAGCATTAGCAATAAAATCCAAAATAAAAATGGGACCTTTGAAATGTCTGCGTGCTTCAAAGGCATTGCCAGTCCCGCCTCATTATTTTGTCAGAAGGGGCGGGACCGGGAAGGTCTTTGAAGTGCGCAGAAACAAAAGATGATGAGCATCACATTTTCTTCTCATTTCATTTGCAATGCCGCTGCTGACCTCGGGAAGTGGCAGTGGCAATGGCGGCGGGAAGAGGGGAAGGCCAGGCAGGGTGACATTATATAAACAAGAAAAGATTTAAGCAGGAGGGAAGGGGCCGCAGCTGGAATATTTTGGGGACACTTCTTGCCGCTCTCCAGAATTTGCCACCTGAGGTGGCTGCCTCACCCTGCCTAATGACAGAACCGCTGCTGCTGGGAAGGCAGGCAAAAGGAGAATTTGAAAAAAGCCAGTTGTTGAAGCAAAAGCTTATAATAAACTTTTTCAGATACATTCAAAGCAAAAAGCATCAGTGGACCATTAGATGATACAGGAGTAATAGGGGCACAGGGGGAGGACAAGGCCATAGCAGAGAAACTAAATGAATTCTTTGCTTTGGGCTTTACTGAAGAAAATATAGACAAATTACCCATTCCAGAAATGATATTCAAAGGTAATGACAGAAATTGAAACAAATCACCTGGACTGGATAGCACACATCCTAGGATGCTGAAAGAACTAAAAAGTGAAACTGCAGGCCTACTATTAGTAATTTGTAAACTATCATCAAAATCACCTATGTACATGCAGATTGGAGAGTGGTCAATGTAAAACCAGTTTTTAAAAAGGGTTCCAGGGGTGAAACAGGAAAGTACAAATTAGTCAACCTGATGTCAATGCCAAGCAAAATGGTAGAAACCATTATAAAAAACAAAATGATTGAACATATAGTCATGGTTTAATGGAACAAATCCAACATGGATTTAGCAAAGGGAGTCTTCTTTGCAAACCTGCTACATTTTTCTGAAGATGTGAATAAACAGGTAGATAAAAGTGAATTGGATTAATACACTCTGGATTTTCAGAAAGCCTTTGACAAGGTCCCTCAGAAACTCTTGAGGAAATTAAAAAGTTATAGGATAGGGAGCAATAACCTATTGTGGACTGGCAACTGGTTAAAAGATAGAAAGAGAGAGTAGGGCAAAATGTTTAGTCTTCTCAATGAAGAAAGGTGAATAGAGGAGTACCCCGGGGATCTGTGCTGGGCCCACTGCTTTTTAACATATTTTAAATGACCTGGAAATAGAAACAATGGAGTGAGGTGATCAAAGTTGCAGATGACACAAAATTCTTCCAAGTGGTTAACTCAGAGGAGGACTGAGAAAAATTGCAAGAGGACTTTGAGAAAATGGGAGACTGAGCTTGACGGGCCTTTGGTCTGCCCAGCTGGCAAATCTTACATAATGGAATTGAGAATGTCTGTCTGTCCTGAGGCAAAATAACTGTCCAAAAATTAAACAGAACGGGATCAAATCTGCCATGGGGAAAAGGTGAAATAACTGGCCAGATCAGACTGGGAGTTCCAGAGAAATACACTTGCCCCAAAAATGGCCCAGTGCATTTCTATGGGAGAAGCAGCTCGTTTCTGCAGTATAGAAACTTATTTACAATTAAATGTAGCAGTAGAATTTCGTCCTACTACCCACCCAGTTACCCCATACAAGACTATCTCCTACCCCCAGTACTACCCTCACCGAAAAAAACCCTCATAACAACCCCCAGCTCCATCTACCCGCACCTCCAAAGACTATTACTACTACTACAATTTATCATTTATATAGCGCTACCATTCGTACGCAGCACTGTACAGACATAAAAGAGATAGTCCCTGCTCGTCAGAGCTTACAATCTAGTTAAGTTGAGACAAAATAGAGTAACAGAGTAACAGTTAACATATAATGCAAAGTGAAAACAGAAAATATGGAGCTTGTAGTCTAGACAGGACCAAAGCCAGGAATCAAGATCTAAAAGCAATGGTGAAAAGATGGGTTTTTAGCCTGGACTTGAATAGGGCCACGGAGGGTGCCTGGTGTATAGACTCAGGTAGCTTGTTCCAGGCAAAGGGTGCAGCAAGGTGAAAGGAGCGAAGTCTGGAGTTAGCAGTAGAGGAGAAGGGCACAGATAGAAGCAGTCAGTCAGAAGAGCGAAGTACCTGAGAGGGGTTGTAAGGAGAGATAGGGGATGAAAGATACTGAGGAGCTGCAGAGTGAATACATTTATAGGTCAGGAGGAGAAGCTTGAATTGGATGCGGAAATGGATAGGGAGCCAGTGGAGTGACTTGAGGAAAGGGGTAATATGGGAATGGCGAGCCTGGCGGAAGATTAGTCGAGCAGCAGAATGTTGAATAGACTGAAGGGGGAAGAGATGGTTTGCGAGGAGACCAGCAAGGAGCAGATTGCAGTAGTAAAGACGAGAGGTGATTAAAGCGTGGACAAGCATCTTAGTAGTGTGTTCGGAGAGGAAGGGGTGAATTTTGCTAATGTTATAGAGAAAGAAACGGCAGGTCTTCACTAATAGTTGGATATGAGTGGAGAAGGAGTGAGAGGAGTCAAAGATAACCCCAAGATTGTGGGCCGAGGAAACAGGGAGGATAACAGCATTATTGACAGAGACAGAGAGGGGAGGAAGAGGAGGGGGGATTTTGGGGGGAAAGATAAGGTCTTGGACATATTCAGTTTAAGGCGGCGGTGAGACATCCAGGTAGCAATATCAGAAAGGCAGGCAGAGATCTTGGTCTGGATGGCCGGGGAGATTAGAGGCATAGAGAGGTAGATTTGGGAGTCATCAACATAGAGGTGGTACTGAAAGCCATGGGAAGAGATAAGCGCGCCAAGAGACTGGGTAAAGAGGGAGAAAAGGAGAGGTCCCAGGATGGAGCCTTGGGGTACACCGACTGGGAGCGGGGTGGCAGAGGAGAAGGAACCACCAGAGCACACACTGAAGGATCGATGGGAGAGGTAGGAGGAAAACCAGGATAATATAGAGCCACTGAAATCAAGTGAGGACAAGGTGTCGAGGAGAAGGTTGTGATCAACAGTGTCAAAAGCAGCAGAGAGGTCAAGAAGGATGAGGACAGAGTAGAGACCATTGGATTTTGTTAGGAACAAGTCACTGGAGACCTTGGTGAGAGCGGTTTCGGTAGAGTGTAGGGGACGAAAGCCGGACTGTAAAGGGTCTAGAGGGGCATGAGAGAAGAGGAAGCCAAGGCAATGGCAGTGGACCGTGTGTTCAAGTAGTTTAGAGATGAAGGGAAGAAGAGAGATGGGTCGATAATTGGAGGGACAGGTGGAATCAAGTGAGGGTTTCTTGAGGAGGGGTGTGACCACAGCATGCTTAAATTCTGCAAGGAAGGTTGCAGTGGAGAGTGAAAGGTTGAGAATGTGAGAGATGGAAGGGACAACTGTGGAGGATATAGGGCTTAGGAGACGGGTGGGGATAGGATCAGAGGAGCAGGTTGTGAGTTTGGAGGAGGAGAGAAGGAGGGCAGTTTCCTCATCAGAGATCACAGGGAAGGAAGAGAGAGTAGCAGAGGTAGGGGGGGGAGTTGGGATTGGGAGGGATAGTAGGGGTAGTAGGGGTAATTGGAGGGTGATCTTATGGATTTTGTCATGGAAGTAGTCAGCCAGGGTTTGGGGGTGGAGGGACCTTGAGGAGAGAGTTGAGTGTATTAAAGAGACGGTGAGGATTGGAGGAAAGAGAGTTGGTCACATGGACGTAGTAATCTTGCTTGGTGAGAGCTATGGCAGATTGGAAGGAGACAAGCATGAATTTAAAGTGAAGAAGGTCAGCACGGGAGCGGGATTTGAGCCAGACACGCTCAGCAGAACGGGCACAGGAACGTAGATAACGGGTAGTGGAAGTGAGCCAGGACTGGGGTACTGAATGCCTCACAGGGCATGCAGTGATCGGAGCAAGGGTATCCAGGGCCGAGGAGAGTGCAGCATTATAGGAGGTTACTGCATTGTTAACGGATGTAGAAGACAAAGTGGAAGAGAGAGATGATGAGATGGCAGAGGAGACAGCTAGAGGAACAATAGCATGAAGGTTTCTAAATAGGTTGGTGGAGACAGGACGAGGCTGGGGCGGAGGATGGTGAATGTTAAGACGTAAAAGGTGATGGTCAGATAAGGGAAGAACTGAGTTGCAGAGGTTTGAGGGTAAGCAGTTAGAGAAGAATATCAGGTCAAGGCAGTGGCCAAACTGGTGAGTGGGGGCAGTGGAGCAGAGTTGGAGTTCGAACGAGGAAGTAAGGGAGAGGAGCTTTAAGGCATGAGGATCAGAGGGAATATCGACATGAATGTTAAAGTCCCCAAGAATAAGAGTGGGGGAGGAGGTGTCAAAGACCGATAGCCATGAGTCAAAGTCAGTGAGAAAGGTAGAAACAGAATTGTTAGGAGGGCGATAAATAACAGCGACCCGGAGAGGTTGTTCAGCAATTTAGTATCTCCGCGTATTATTACGCGGATGATATTCTTTTCGTGCTTCACACTGATTCCCTTAACCCGGACATCACACCTCTTAACAACTGTCTTTCCGCTGTTGCTTCCTGGTTTTCTTCCAACTATCTTCATGTTAATCCTTCCAAATCGTTTGCTACTTGGTTCACTTTGGGGAGCACTCCCCCACCCACGTGCACACCAACCTTCTCCTCCCAACCTATTCCTCTGGTCCCTTCCTTCCGCTATCTCGGTGTGGTTCTCGACTCTGCTCTCTCCTTCCGGGAACACATTTCTTCAGTTGTTCAATGTTCCTTTTATTCTCTTAAACAATTACGAGCTGTTCGCCCCTTTCTCTCTTCCTCTGCACTAGCCACACTCCTACTTTCCCTAGTAATATCCCGGCTCGACTATTGCAACGTCGTCTTGGCAGGTCTTCCAAAGTCTCAAATCACTCGAATCCAACACATCCAAAATACCGCAGTTCGCCTCCTCACTCACGCTACCCGGTATGACCACGTCACCCCTCTTCTCCAACAACAACACTGGTTACCGATTCCTTATCGCATTCACTTTAAGATTCTTGTCTTTGTTCACAGGGCTCTCTACGTAGGTACTCCCCTCTATCTTGCCGATCAGGTCCGCTTCCACACCCCTCATCGTTCACTCCGTTCTATTCATCTCAATCGCATGTTTCTTCCCCCTCCTTCACATGCCCACCTGGAATCCACTCGCTCATCCGCTTTCTATTTCTTAGGGCCACGACTTTGGAATTCGCTCCCCCTCACCCTCCGCACTGAAACTTCCCTCCAGCACTTTAAAACAAAGCTCAAAACCCACCTATTTACTACAGCATTTAACCTCCCCCCATAGGCCCTGCCCTTGTGTTTTTTCTTTTTGCACTTCAGCGTTAGCCCCCCTCCCCACGTCCGGCCCTTGTGTTTGCCTTTCTTTTACACTTGTGTTTGCTTTCCATGTTACAGTTTTAGCCCCCTCCCCATATGCTTTTATACTTGTGCTTGATGTTACAGTCGATGTTACAGTCTTAGCCTCCCCCCATATGCCCTGCCCTTGTGTTTGCCTTTCTTTTCATATTTTACCTCTCCGACCCACCCCTATTACCATGTCCTCGTTTATCTGTTTGCTGATTCCTCCTTTCCTATCCTGTCTGACTTGATGGCGTTCTTTTCCTACTTTCTCGCAGCCTGTAAATTTTAATTGTGAACCGCCCAGATGCCTATTTTGGTGTGAGCGGTATATCAAATTTTAATAAAACATAAACATAAAACATAAACATAAGTGGAGTAAAGAGGCGGATGGAGTGGACTTCAAAAGAGAGAAAGGAGTGAGAATGGGGTAGGATGAGGGGTTGGAATTGGCAAGAGGGGGAAAGTAGAAGCCCAATGCCACCACCACGGCCGGAGGGTGGAGGCGTGTGGGAGAACTGATAGCCACCATGACAGAGAGCGGTAGTGGATGCGGTATCATAAGGGAGAAGCCAGGTCTCAGTTAGAGCAAGGAGGTGAAGGGCATTAGAGATAAAAAAATCGTGAGTAAAAGCAAGTTTGTTGGAGACAGAGTGTGCGTTCCACAAGGCACATGAGAAGGGGAGAGTGGAGGGGGAGAGGACAGGGATATGGATAAGGTTAGACAAGTTGCATGAAGGCTTCTTCATGGAGTGAGAGATAGGTCTGAGGGGGGGGGGGGGCCAGGATAGGGGATGATATGGATAAGGTTAGACAAGTTGCGTAAAGGGCTCTTGTCAGAGTGAGAGATAAATTGAGTTGGTCTAGGAATGGGGTTGATAAGGATAAGGTTAGGCAAGCTATGTGAAGACCTCTTATCAGAGTGATATTTAAAACTAGGGGGGCCAGGATTAGGGTTGATATTACTGGATGAGAGTAGAAGGAGTAGCAGAGTACGGGGTCAAGAGGAGACAGTGCGGTGGAAGCGAGAGTGGGGTTGCCTTAGGGAGAGTGGGGATGGTTGGATGGGAGGGAGAGAGAGATGGAGTTTAAGAGCTGATGAGAGGGTAGAAGACAGAATGGAGGGGGAAGGGAGGCTGATAAAGGAGGGATGAGGAGTGTAGGAGTGATGGTGTTGGTAGGAGGGGAAACAGTTAAGGAGAATAAGGAAAAAAGAGGATAATGTGATGTGGAGCCATAGGAGTGGAGGGGGCTGTGCAGCAAATGTTATCTTAGGAATAGTGGGGTGGCAATGCAGCGTAATTAATTAATAATTATAACTATTCTCTACAATTACCTTCAACCTCAACTTCCCCCCACCAAAATATACTAACTACCCTCCCCAAAATGCCCCCACTATCCAAACCTATCCTTGCTCCACCCAACTATCCTTACTCCCAAAACTTATGCATCCAGAACTATCTCCCAGTCCTCTAAATACCCCACCTCTGAAAACTGCCCTCCAAAATTACTTTCCAAAGTATCTCTACCCTTAAAAACTACCCCTTAGAACTACCCCACCCCAACTATTACATCACTCAAAAACTACACCCTCAAAACTATCCTCACTCCCAATTACTCCTACCTTGCAAACTCCCCGTCCCCCAAAATCTACTCTACAAATACCCTCACTCCCACCTACCTAAACACCTACCATCCTAATCCTATCTCCATCTATCCCTACCCCTCAAAACTACCCCTAACACCTATGCCACCCCCAAAATTATCCATAACTATCCCCAGCAAGCCTACAACCCCAAAAATCTGCCCCCTTCCCTCTCTCCTGCATATACAGGCAACACATCTAGACACACACACACATATGTAATTGTTGGAAAGAATTCTGTAAGCCATGCTCCACTTGCTTTCGCCATTTGTTACTTTCTTGCAAACCTTTTTGTGCTTCATTAGGTTACAGACTACATTTCTGGTAAAAACAATTTGGTGTTTGGTCAACCAAAGTCATTAATATTCTATAATTTGTTTAATATAAGAAGAGCCATTTTAATTCAAGTCAATGAACAACTAATAGATTGCAATAGAAATACCCCTTCTTCCTGCTGCCTTCTCGTAGGTATAAGAAGTGACATTAACTAAGCATGCCTGACTATTAACTGTTAATGGACCTGTCCTTCAAAATGTTTTCTTTTTTAAAATCTAGATGCACCATTAAAACTGTCCACTTCTTCTAGCAATAAATTCCACATACTGGTGCATGCTTACTAAACCCCACACTGGTAACGTGGGTATAGGCTGTATTACGAGCACAGGGATTTGCACTAACTCCAAGGGGGCAGGAACAGCGATCACCCTGCAATTACTACACTTCACCACAGAAAAATGGTCAGGGGAGCAACTAGCGACGTTCACTGAGGTAGTGTTAGTTGCATCCGCACTACCAGTGTCAAGTGCAGGTAGCGAGGGCTTCAGATGCCTGTGCTAGCAGTGCTGAGGTGGGATACCCCCATCCCACCCAACTGCTACCCAGATGCATGCTACAAGAGTAGTGCAGGGTTTTTAGCACGCACTAGGCCTACACTACCTGGGTAATACACCTTAGTAAAAATGCCCCATTCAGGGTTGACTATAAAAATATCTTACATTTAGTTCTAAATCTTCTACCAGTTACATTTATGAAGTGTGTGTTTGTCCTCAAACTCTTTGAAATTGTTCCCTATTACCCTGTTCTATTGCACAGATTTTATAGACCAATCATCTTTTCTCCAAGCTGAAGAGCTCTAACCTGCTGAGTGTTTCTTCATTAGGGAAAGAGAAGTTGCATTTGGCTCATGCCTTTCTCAGATGTTCCAGGTGAGTTACATCCACTTCAGTAGGTATTCTTTCCTGTCCCCAGAGGGCTTACAATTAAGAGGCCCTTTTTCTAAACAGTATTAGGTTTTTGCACATAACATGCATTTAGCACAAAAAAACAATATGCATTAAGTGCAAAGCCTCTGCCGTAACTGTCAGGGAAAGTGGCAGCATTTTTCCAGCAATTAACACGCGGATGAGTTCCCTAATGCACGGCAATATCATCACGGGTGCACTTATGTCTATCTATTAAGGTGGCATTAGATAAACCCGCACTAATGGCAACAGTGACAGCACAGGGGGAAATCTCACATGCTAACTTCAATGTGCTCGCCACACCCACTCTCCTTTCATACCCTGTTCATTCACCACCCTAACACATGAGTGGCATTAACATGCGAATCAGAATGCGGTAACTGTCATGCACCCATGGTAACTGTTACCATGGGCCTTTGCGCACAACTACCGTGTACAAAAACACACACTAACTGCTTAACGCACTTTAGTAAAAGGACCCCTAAGCCTATACCTGAGGCAATGGAGGCTTAATTGACTTTTCCAAGACAGGGAGCTGTTCCATCTCTTTTAACATATTAGGTGGGCCTGTTTCAGTTCTCCTATATCTTTTTGCATAAGAACATAAGATATCCCAAATGGGGTCAGACTTAAGGTCCATCATACCCAGTATCCTGTTTCCAATGGTGGCCAATCCAGGTCACAAGTACCTGTCAGGTTCCCAAAAAGTAGAGAGATTCTATGCGTCTTATCTCAGGGGCAAGCAGTGGATTTCCCCAATCCACTTTAATAATGAGTAATGGACTTTACCTCCAGGAACTTGTCAAACCTCTTTTAAACCCAGCTACATTAACAGCTATAAGTGGAACGTGGACATGGAAACAGAATACCACTTCGGCACAGCAGAAATTCAGATCAAGCTCCCACAGTATGCAGCTTCCCATAACGAATCTTCTCTGACCAACCAGCGCCCCGAAACACACAGTGCCTGTAGGAAATACTAACTGTAGCGCTACGTTGTCCATCGAGCCCCCAACGAACTGTTGCACTGGCCTCCAAACCATCCTGGTGAGCTCTCCAATAGCAGTCACGGTCCCGATCCCAAAGTCCACCACCTGCCGGGAACTCCAACAGAGAAAAACACCAGACCGAAAAATTTGTGCAAGCACCACAGCTAAGTCTCAAGTTTACTTGAACTCTATCCAGTAAGAACTTGCCTGATATAATCTAGACTGCCACTCAAATTATCTGTTACAAAGTATTCTTTACGATCATCCGTTACAAATTATCTGCCACAAAGTATTCTTTACAGTCATCCGTTACAAATTATCTGCTACAAAGTATTCTTTACAGTCATCTATTACAAAATATCCTCTATAGATATCTGATGCTAAGTAACTGAATTGTTGTACTAAGTATATGCTCCCACCCCTCTCCCCATCTGAAAACACACCTACCACTCCAAGACAATATTCATTGACCTACAGATAACCCTGGGCAGCAACATAAATGGCCTCCTCCTTATTTACCCTTGCCCTAATCTACACATTAGCCAGCACATTCCATGATTCTGCTGCGTTTGCAAACGGCTACAACCCTATACAACTAATCCAAAGTGCAGGCAGGAAACACTACAGCAACCAACACCAACTACCTCCAAACCCGTATCATAGAAGACAGTCACACTTACTTTATGTATCCATAGGAATCACAACTCCCACAAAAGACAAAGAAGCAAAACCTCAGCGTGAACTTAGGTGTGCACTCATCAATGCATGCTCGGCCCGCAATAAATGGCCTATCATCCCAGACCTAATAGCCACCCACAATCTAGACATACTAATGGTCACAGAAACATGGCTTTCTGACACAGACAACGTCATACTGAATCAACTTACACCACCTAACTTCTCGATCTACACCTGTAACAGGGAAAACAGAAGAGGTGGAGGTGTACTGATACTTGCAAAAACTGTGCTACATTATCAGGCCAACCTGACCAAGAGCACACAGCACCTGAACACACTAATTATTACCAATAAATTCAACACTATTAACCTCATTTATAGAGCACCAGGTACAGGATCAGATGAACTCTCAGATATCATTGATTTAGCCTGTAACCCAGAAGATCCCTCCAAACCTAACTGGCTGTTGGGAGACCTTAATCTCGCTTCTACTCAGCCCGCTCTAGCCAAAACCTTCCTAGAAGCAATGTCCAACCTGAACTACAAGCAAGTCGTGGTTGATCCTACACATCAAGGAGGGAACCTCCTTGACCTAGTCTTCGTCCCCCATTCAGTGATGAACAAGATAGAACATTTTGAACTTTCCATCACTCCAGTTCCCTGGTCAGACCACAACCTGATCACATTTCAGATACCAATGCATCAAACCACACGCCATCACTCAAATACTACAGTTATACCAAGAGGCACCCGCTTCAAGCAACTTGACAGGGAGACAATCACGACCTACGTACTCCCAGAACTCGCTCGACCAACAGGCAATCTCAACGAAATGGTGTCTAACTGGAATGCCACTCTCTCATTTTATGCGCAACAGCCGGCAATCACCAAAAAGTGCCGCTAAAAAGCAGTCTGCTCCAAGGTTCTCCCCTGAGCTACAAGCCTCCCTGCTCCACCTCAGAAAGCTGGAGAGAAGATGGAGAATTACCCACAGTACTTCCGACCAAATCATCTATTTAGATTATCTGAAACTCCATCGCGAATCAACCTGGGCGAAGAGGAAGGAATTCCACACTGAGATCCTCAAACGCTCACTAAATAAGCCAAGAGACCTATTCAACTTAGTAAAATCCTTTACCAACCAACCTTCCCCACCTCAACAGGAATGTATTCAGCCCCAGGCATACGCAAACTACATCCAATCCAAAGCAATAAAGATAACTACAGCAACATCACAAGAACCCAAGACTCTCCACATGCAGTTTCCAATCACCAAACTCCTACCTCCCTCAGCGAAGACCATCGACGAAGTCATTGCCTCTATCAACGCTACGACTGCACCAACTGACCCTTGCCCAGCCGATTGGATCAGGACTATGCGCTCCGAGCTCAGTCCAATCATAGCCAACATCGCCAAGTTGTCCTTCGCAACCAGAGTCTTCCCAGATGCTCTTAAGCACACCTCCATTCGTCCACTACTCAAAAACAACCAGCTTGATCCAAAGAAAGTAGATTTTTATCGCTCCATCTCTAGTATCCCATTACTAGCTAAAATTCTTGAGAAGTTGACCCTGAGACAAATTCAGCAGCATATAGACTCATCCTCCCCACTAGACCCTTGTCAACATGGATTCAGAGAAGCCCACGGTGTAGAAACCCTGCTAACGACATTAACCAGTACTCTCATCAATGGAATAGACAGCATCAAAAAGGGCTTTGCGCTAATCTTCCTTGATATAGCAGCAGCGTTTGACTCCATAGACCATGTACAACTCCTGATGCGGCTTCATGAGAAGGGAATCCGGGACCAAGCATGGAACTGGTGCAAATCCTACCTCGAAGGCAGATCGCAACAAGTCCGTGTCAGTAACACCACATCTGAACCCTTCCAGCAGAAACAGTGTGTACCCCAAGTGTCCTCCCTGTCTGCTCTGCTCTTTAACATCTATATGCAGCCAATTTGTGACATTATCCGCTCCTTTGGCATTTCATGCCTTATGTACGCAGACAATACATATAACCAACCTCTACGAGTGAAACCAGAAACAATATCCCATACAAAAGGTCACTCACTAGATCCCTATATTAAACACCGTGGTCATGCTTTCACGGTGAACATTTACCCTACAATTATGTTTTTTGTCGGATCGTCTGTCTCAAGGGCGTAAAAACACACTCATGTAACAGACCCTCCTTTTATTCAACTTTTTTTTAAAAAAGGTCAGTGCGACCAAGATATGCTTGAGGCTATAACCAGCCCATAGGACCAGCCCCTGCATAAATTAAATGTTATTTGTTCTTTGCACAAAACTTGATTCTTCACGTTCAGAAAAAATCTGTAACCAAGAGAATGTTCAATACTTAAAAGGGATAACACTTAGCTGAGCCCGGAAAAATTCTAAAAAGCTGATAACGGCCTTGCTCCGACTAACACTGTAGGCGTCCCACCATGATGAAACTCTGCGGGATCCACCAAGCCGGATATCCAAAGACTCAGTCAGGCCTCCTAATAGCTCCCAAACTGGCCGCCGTTGTCAATCCCTTTTTAGACATTCCAACTATAGTTGGGTAATCCTGTACGCAGACGACATACTTCTATTTACTCCTATAAATGTCACCTGCCCGGATTATACAGCATTAATCAACTGCTTCAACGCAATAACGGATTGGCTACTCACCCAGAACCTCCATATAAATTTAAAAAAAACAGAAGTCCTACTAATCACAAGAAATAAAAGTTTCTCTCCTCCACCATCACTGAAAGTCAGAGACGCGGAACTGCCAGTAAAGTCCAATATACGCTATCTTGGGGTCATACTCGATCAGCAGATGGACTTCAAGGAGCACATAAAACGCACTGTAAAAACCATCTACTTCAAGGTCAAAACCCTGCGACACTTGAGACCTATGGCTGAACCCTGTCACTTCCGTACTATTTTCCAAGCGCTAATCACACCGCACTTCGATTATGCCAACATAATACTGCATGGCCTCCCAAAGAGCACCCTCAATCCTCTACAGTTAGCCATGAATGCAGCAGCCCGTGTCCTTTGGGGAGCCGCAAGGAATGACATCTCCCCCATCCTAAAAGAGCTCCACTGGCTCCCGATAAGCTGTAGAATCTCATACAAGGCCCTCCTCATTACCTTCAAGGCCTTCAACAAAATGTCACTTACATCCATTTCTGACCTCATCACACACACCACAAACAACAGATCTAGGAGATTGCTGGCTACAGACATGCTACTAATACCATCTGAATCTACAAAACTCAACCAGACTACCATCAATAGGGCATTCTCGAACTTTGCTCCCAGGTGTTGGAACAAACTCCCTCCCAGCATTAGAGCAATCAGGGACCTTAAGCTATTCAGAAAAGCCCTCAAACACCACCTTTTTCTCATGTACTTTACACACCTAGATATCTCCCCCCTTCACCCTCTCCCACCCTCACAATCTCAAACCACTGCCACATGATTGCATTTATCTCTAATATCTAATGTACTAGAATGTATATAGTTTCCCCAAAGTTTACCTCCATGTTAAATCCCTGTTCTATGTAAACGACGGCCAAATTTACTTGACCAAGTGTTATACTGTTTCAATGCATCCAGTGATCACCAGATGGTGTGGTTCAGTATTAGGACTAGGGCTGTTAGAATCCATTCCAAGGTGAAGATCTTAGACTTTAGGAAGACTAACTTTGCGAAGATGGGCCAATACCTCAGGGAGTCGTTAGTGGGATGGGAACAGCTGGGGGATGTAGAAAAACAGTGGGCAAAACTGAAAGGGGGTATTTTAAGGGCAACCAACCTTTTTGTTAAAATGGTAAATAAAGGCAAAAGGAACAGGAGACCGCTATGGTTTTCGAAGGAAGTAGCTGAAAAAGTGAAGAAAAAGAGGGAGGCCTTCATGAAATACAAGAGATCACAGAGAGCAGAAGACAGGCATCTGTATTTGGAAAAACTTAGAGAAGCTAGCAAAGTAGTCAAGAAGGCAAAGATTCAAAAGGAGGAGGAAATAGCCAATGCAATAAAATGGGGGGATAAGACATTTTTCAGATATATTAGTGAGAAGAGGAAGAGCAAAAGTGGTATTGTCAGACTCAAGGGTGCAGGGGGGGAATATGTAGAAGCTGATAAGGATAAAGCGGAATTGCTTAACAAATATTTTTGTTCTGTGTTCACAGATGAAGAACCAGGAGCAGGACCTCAGAAAACACCCACAAATAAGAACAGAAGCGAGGAACATCTTGAACTATTTTCAGAAGACTGTGTTCGTGAGAAACTAGCTCAACTTAAAGTAGACAAAGCGATGGGACCGGATGGGATACACCCTAGAATACTGAGGGAACTTGGGGACGTTCTATCAGCTCCACTGACTGACCTTTTCAATGCCTCGTTGGAGTCAGGAGTGGTGCCAAAGGACTGGAGAGAGGCTCATGTGGTGCCTTTACACAAAAGCGGAAGTAAGGATGTGGTTGAAAACTACAGGCCGGTTAGTTTAACTTCGGTGGTGAGTAAATTATTGGAAACGCTGCTGAAAGAGAAAATAGTGAGGTTTCTGGAGTCCAGCGGATTACAGGATCCGAGGCAGCATGGATTCACCAGAGGCAGGTCTTGTCAGACAAATCTGATTGATTTTTTTGACTGGGTGACCAGGGAGTTGGACCGAGGGAGAGCTCTAGATGTGGTGTATTTAGATTTCCGTAAAGCCTTTGACACTGTTCCTCACAGGCGACTTATAAACAAACTGAGCACCCTAGGGATGGTCCCTAAAGTTACTGCTTGGGTTAGAAATTGGTTGGGTGGGAGGCGACAAAGAGTACAAGTAAATGGAGCTCACTCTGAGGAGAAGGATGTTACCAGTGGTGTGCCCCAGGGATCTGTCCTTGGTCCGATTCTTTTTAACATCTTTGTTAGTGATATAGCGGAAGGGCTGTCGGGTAAGGTTTGCCTCTTTGCGGATGATACCAAAATCTGCAATAGAGTAGACACCCAGGAAGGGGTAGATAACATGAGGAGGGATCTAGCTAAGCTTGAAGAATGGTCTAGAATTTGGCAGCTGGGATTTAATGTTAAAAAATGTAAGGTCATGCATTTGGGCTGCAGCAATCCAAGGGAGCAATACAGTATAGGAGGTGAAGTACTTTTGTCCACTAAAGAAGAGCGGGACCTAGGCATGGTTGTGTCTGATGATCTTAAAGTAGCTAAACAGGTGGAAAAGGCGACGGCAAAAGCTAGAAGGATGCTTGGGTGCATACGGAGAGGAATGGCTAGCAGAAAAAAGGAGGTGATAATGCCTCTGTATAAGTCTTTGGTGCGACCTCATTTGGAGTATGGTGTGCAATTCTGGAGACCGCACCTTCAAAAGGATGTGAACAGGATGGAGTCGGTGCAGAGGGTTGCTACCAAAATGATTAATGGGCTTCATTATAAAGCATATGAGGACAGACTTAAGG
This sequence comes from Ichthyophis bannanicus, assembly GCA_033557465.1. Taxonomy (NCBI): domain Eukaryota; kingdom Metazoa; phylum Chordata; class Amphibia; order Gymnophiona; family Ichthyophiidae; genus Ichthyophis; species Ichthyophis bannanicus. The sequence continues at coordinate 417,584,642 of CM066037.1, forward strand.
ATCTTAATATGTACACCTTAGAGGAAAGGCGGGATAGAGGTGATATGATTGAGATGTTTAAATACCTCCGTGGCATAAATGTTCAGGGAGAGAGCCTCTTTCAATTGAAAGCAAGTTCTGCTACGAGGGGACATGGGATGAGGGTGAAGGGAGATAGATTCAGGAGTGATATGCGGAAATATTTCTTTACGGAAAGAGTAGTGGATCCGTGGAATAGTCTCCCAGTGGAGGTGGTAGAGATGAGGACAGTAACTGAATTCAAGAAAGCATGGGACCAACACAGAGGATCTCTAAAGGCAAAAAGTGGACTGTTGTAGTTGTTATGGAAGGACAGACTAGATAGGCCATGTGGTCTTTTTCTGTCGTCATGTTTCTATGTTTCTAATGTAAACCGCACTGATAACAAAGAGCGCGGTATATAAGAAATGTTAAATAAATAAAAATAAGTACATCCTCTGGTAACAAATTCCAGCGTTTGATTACACATTGAGTGGAAAAAATATTTTCTCCGAATAGCAGTGGAATAAATTCCACCCAAGCAGTCTCCACAATGCAGGGGGGCCCCATTCAGGAAGGGAGCCCACACCGTGGTGGTAAGGCAGTGTGGCAAACTTACTTTATCATGTCTGCCATGCTGTAAGTTTGTAGCAGGCCCAGCAGCTGTTACCTACGAGGCCTAAATCTCACAATAACAGCTGCAATGCGAGACTTTGGCCTGGCAGATAAAAGAGCAGAGACAGCAAGGAGACATACAAGGAGAGGGGCCACTGTGACAAAGGGGAGGGGGGTGCCATGCAAGGAGGTGCGCCACTGTGACAATGGGGAGCCTTCAGCACAATTTTGTTTGAAGGTCCCTCATTGGAATTTACACCACTGTCGATTAGTATTAAATGTGTGTCCCCTAGTCTTTCTACTTCTTAAAGGAGTAAACAACCGATCTATGTTACCCATTCCACTCCACTCATTATTTTATAGACCTCTATCATACCTCCTCTTCCTTAGCCATATTATCTCTAAGCTGAGGAGCTCTAACCTTCTAAGCCTTTCCTCGTATGGGTATCTTTCTATCCCCTTTACTGTTTTGGTTGCTCTTCTCTCTACCTTTTCTAATTCCACTATACCCTTTTTTAAGATATGGCGACCAGAACTGCACACAATACTCAAAGCGTGGTAATACCATTGTTCTATATAGTTTTATTCTCAGTTTCTTTCCATATAATTCCTTTCATTCTAATTGGTTTTTTGACCATGGCTGCACACTGAGCTGAGGATTCAAATATACTATCCACAGTAACGCCCACCTTACGGGTATGCCTTTATACTCACGGGCACACTCAAAACGTGGGTGAATTTCGGTGGATACCTGCAAACCCTGATGTGAATTCTCTGCCAATAGAAGGAATTAATTTCAAGGCTCAAGGTGTCTGAATGTAACAGTTTCAAGGAGACATTTCAAATGCTGGTCTCTGCTGAAATTTGTTCAAATTAAACAGGCTGCAATTTTAACAGTCTTTGGCTGTAATTTCCAAACTGCAGAGTTGCAAAGAGATACTGGGCATTCTGAGTCTTGTTTGTGCATCCTCTTGGGAACTCCTTACTCCTTTTCCTAGAATTTAAGCTCCCTGTGGTGCTGGTGTTTGATTCCTTACTCTCCAAGGACCCCTACTATGCCTTTTTTCCAAATGCTTGAATTACTGTTCCTTGTGTCTTTCTCCTTTTCGTGACTGGACATAGCACCAATGGGTATCTCTCCCTTTTCATTCTTAACTTTCAACTTGGCTTGGCACTACTGGAACTCAATTAGGATCCTCTTCCTCTCTGATACACAAACGCAGAGAGTTTCACTCCCTCAAAGTGGAAATAATCTCCACTCCACTGCTAAGTCCTCCAGGAACACATATTTTGTGTATATTGGAATGCTAGAAGTACTACTCTAGGGACTCTATCTTGAATGTTCTGTACCCAATGCAGAGACTCAGGGCCCCAATTTGCTAAAGCCCATTAGCCAGTTAATGTCCATTTTAACACACGGCAACTGACAGTTGAGAACACTAACATGCAAGCATGTCTGCCACTGCATGTTAAAATGCACGTTACTCGCAGGATGGGGAGGGGAATGGGTGGAGAGCGGATGTGGAAAGCGTATTAATACTAGTGCCAGGGCAATGTCGCATGCTCAGCAGCAATGCATCTCTTAACATGGGTTCAACCTAACGACTTCTCATTGGGAATGGTTAAATGAACCCGCCACACGTTTGAGTGACCCATCACACATTAGCTGCTGGAAGCTTCATTAGGAAAGGCAAAATTAAACAAGTGGAGGCCTATTCTAAGTTGGACATCCTGCCTGCTGTGTGTCCGGTCGGAACCAGACACACAGAGGTAGACTGGATTCTGATCCCGCAGGGCACATCTAGTCCCCGCAGGATCAGAATCCTGTCTAAGCCTGTATGTGCAGGCCCGGACCTAATTCAGATCGGCCGGCACGTACAGGCACCTGTCCAGCTAACTCAGCCAAGGCTCCCGAATGGAATTGCGATCCCCAGCCGCCAATGACTATTTTCTTTCCCCACATCGACCCCTGATCTGGCCTCCTAAGGCCAGGGTCGGGCTGTCTCTGCTCTGTTCTGCAGCCCAACCACCCTTTTATGTGTCCTGGGCCTGCCGTCCCACCCCCCCTCCCCTGTCTAGAGGAACGTTTTCCACCTCAGAGGTGCAATAAGTTCCCCGTCTATTCTGCCGGCCCTGGACATACAGGGCCAACATCAGAATCGGCCCTGTACATCCAGGGCCGCAGACTACCCACTGCCTGCCGTAACTCCGCCTCTGCACCTCCCCTTTCCCACCCCCATCTAACCTCCCCGTACAAACTCCTTGTTCATATGAGGCGGCTTGGTGGGGATGGAAAAGGCAGACAAATAGACCCCATAGGCTTTAATTTATCTGCAAAGTGACAGCAAATCAGACATGGATCTTAAATCATCCTGCATGGAATTCCAGATCCTGCGTGCATATGAATAATCTATTTACCCGCTTGTTTTACTTATGCCATTACAAATTTATTACAATGGCATGACTGAAGGTAAATAATAATCGAATGACAAGCCACACAAAAAATTAAATACTGCCAGTATAAGCTTAAATTGAATGCAAAATGCTGTTGGTTACCAATGCATCTCCCTTAAAACTGGAGCGATATGGTCAAATCTATTTTTATTCAGAATTATCTGGCCCGCTACATTTTGAGTTAATTGTAGTGCCTTAAATGTTGAGACAGGCAATTCAATAAAACATCAAACCCAATAAAACATTCTTCCTGAAATTAAAACACTGAAAAATCATATACTAAAATTACAGTATGAAAGACAGTTTGGCCTACTAATGAACATAACAGATTTTTTTTAGTGGACAGTAATAATGTGGATACATACGAACATCAGAAATCAATCGAACAATATGTATATAAACCTTCTAAACATCTATGTAATGTATTGTAGAAAAATTTGTCACTACTCCTCAAATTTGCTTTTCTTATATGGGTGGATGTAAGATTTCACAACAAGGTCTCTTAATATTTACACCGGTGTCTCTACTGACGCTGCATTTACAGGATCCTAGAGGAGTGTCTTGTATCTCAGACACTTCCCATTAGAAATGTCTTTCAGAAAAGTGTTTCCATTAAACTGATGAGTCCACTTTGACTTTCGTTCTTTACTTTTCTTTTCTTTTTCTTCTTGGCTCGTGTCCTAGGAGTATGCTGAGGCTAAAGGCTGGAGTGTTTCCATCAACACCACGAGAAATTACTCAGCTGTAAGACTACATGTCAAGTGTGGCCTAGTGATTGGGGCAAGATGTGGAGGGCCAGGGGTTTAAATCCCACTAAAGGACAGCAACCTCAGCCTGGAGAGACTGGGGTTTCTAGTCCCACAGGTGCTCCTTGTGGCCTTAGGCAAGCCTCTTAACCCTCTGTTGCCTCAGGTACAACATGTAGATTGTGAGCCCTTCAGGGACAAGAGAAATATACATGGTACCTCAATGTACACTGCTTTGATCTGGTAAAAAGCAGTATATAAGCACTGCTAAATACATACATTTCATATCTGAGAAATAAGCCCTATAGGAAGTTTGAAATCATTTTTATTTGCAATATTCATCTTTACATTTGTTTCTAGTTGTAGTGTAGATAGAGCATGACCCTGTTACTAATGCATGATCATGCCTGCCAAAATGAAGACTAAGTGCACTGCTCAACCAAAAAGTATGTTTCCCCGATAGTTATTTCCAGTAAGTAGTGTCTTTGTTTTGAAAGGATGAGGTCAAACATGTTTGTAAATGTAACTTCCCACGTTTTATCCAGCACATAAAAATAACTGGGAAATCTCAGCTTTGTTGAAATGCACTGCAGATAATATCAACATTGCTTTATGTCTGAAAACAGTGGATATAAAATATTTGTGGGCTTCATATGTGAACAATAACTTATCAATGCAAATTATGCAGATTTATGTCTTGAAGATCCAAAGAGTTCATAACACTGGAGACTGACTTGTCAAAGGATTTAGAGACAGCCATGACACTTCATAAGGAATTACTTTAAGGGGTATGTTTACTAAACCGCACTAAAGGAGCAAGTGTGCCGTTAATGTCCATTAATGTACCCTTAATGCACATTAATGCCGCTTTAGCGTGCAGTAACGGTACCGGCAGCGCTCAGTGGGTGGAGAGAAGGCGGAGAGTTGGAGTCAATGGGTGGGGAGTGAGCAAGAACAAGGCTTGTTCCCTTAATGACGGCACCTTAATGTCAGGAACCCTAACGCTTATCAAAACCTCATGGAAAGGATGTATTTTGAGGAGAGAGAGCCTATTTAAATGTCTGCAATGTGCTGCACAGGCAGGTGAGCCCAAGAAAGTGAGAGTAGTGCTTCATTAGCAGCAACAGCATAGTGCCCAAGTATGAAAGGGCACCATGTTGATTGTGCAAATGAGGCAAAGGAACATGCATGTGGGTCATGCAGTGGGGGTCACTGATGCACAGGGTGGACTAGGCAGTTGCCTAGGTAGCACATAAGACTTGCAAATATGCCAGACTGTGTCAGACCAAGGTCCATCAAGCCCAGTAACCTGTGTCCAACAGTGGCCAATTTAGGTCACAGGTAACTAGCAGTTTCCCCAAAAGACACACAGGATCCACAGTGCTTGTACTGGGCAAGCAGGGGATATTCTGGGCCCCACATTAGTAATGGTTAATGGACTGCTCCTCAGGAACCTGTCCAAACATTTCTGAAACCCAGCTATACTAAGAGCCTTTATGACATCCTCCGGAAATGAATTCTAGAGTTTGAAAACGCATTGACTGAGAAACCATTCACTCCCAGTAGTCCTCAATGGCTCATACTGTAGTCGCATTGCATGTCCCTAGTCCTACTACATTTTGATGGCACAAACAGTCGATCTACATTTACTCAATCCACTCCAGGCAATATTTTCTAGACCTCTAACATACCACCCCTCAGCTGTCTCTTCCCCAGGTTGAAGAGATATAACATTGGCAGGCGGTGATGGGGTCCCTGGAGAGGCAGATGGTTGTGGGGGGCATGTGTGACAGTCCATGTATGTCTCCGCCCCCCCCCCCCACCCCAGGCACCCACCAACCCACATGTTGGCTGGTCTGGGACTGCGCACCACCAACACTGACAGCACATGGGCATTGTCAGCATGTCGTGGAGGGTGTTGGCAAAGGGGACAATGGCACTGGCCTGCAGCAGACCAAGGCCATGCTCTGATCCAGTGCGCCATGTGCAGTGCAAAATGTGCCAAGGTCTGTCTGATGTCATCCCCAGGGACTGTTGCAACCATGTGGCAGCACTGTGGCACACTACACACAGTTGGTCTATATATGAGCAAACGGTCACAGGTTTGGGTCCCAGTGTGGATCATGCAGTGCATGTCCCTGTGGCTAAATTTTATCCCACAGTACAAGTACAATACCAACATGTGCAACCCCCTATGAATTGGCCAACAAGGGTACAAACACCTACACAAACAGGCTCCACTATCCTCAGCAGGATGGGGAGTCAGGCTGACAGCACCGGCGCACTGAGCAGTCATTAACATCAGAGTGTGTGTGTATGTCCATTGTTTAGTGGTTTTCTACACCTCACTGAGCCTCACAGTGCCTAAGCTGTTTCCAGCGTTAGCCTGTACATGTGCATGATGAGCAGCAAAGTATTGTGAGTATGGCCTGAACAGTGTCGATTGGCCAGGATGTGTCTGCATCGGGAGTAGGGCAATGCCTGGGATGTTGTAGTGCCCGACTGACACCTGCATGGGCCGGCTGGCCACAGCATGTCATGCTGGAGGGCTCTCTCACTCTGACCAAGCAGTGACCATGGCATGACTATGTATTCACATAGTGCTATATAGTGTTTGGCTCTAGTGATGTGGGTGTACTTCCTGTCCTGATCACTGAACCAACTGCTGGGTGTCCATGGTTGCTCTGTGTGTATGCAATACATACTGACCAGTGGACTGTCTGCAGTTGGTATGTGCATGGCTGGCAAGTCCAGTGGTAGGCAGCAGGTGCAGTTTGACTGTGCTTGTTGTGGATGAATGTTAGACCTAGGTGGTTAGGATGTGAGGTGTTCCAGACCTACTCCCATTGGTACTGGCAGTGCCATAGTAACAACCCCATGCAAGACTAGACGCACCCCCCTCTCCAAGAGTTGGCAACCATGACATCAGCATTGCAATGCTGGGTACTGACATGCACTGATAGAGATGGGGCTCTGTCTGACAGGGCCAGAGGTGACTGACACATGCTGCAGGATACAAAGTGACTAGCATATCACACTGCAGACAGTACCTGCCACACACTGGTGGTGATGGGGATCTGCAGCACAGGTGGCAGAGACCATCTCTAGCACTGCAGGTACAGGGGACCTGGTGCTGGGTCCCCATCCTCATCCTCAGGGTAATCACAGAAACTGCTCAGTAGCATGATTTGTAGCTGCTCTGTGCTTGTATCACACACTGTCAAGCAGTTCTTACTGAGCTGAGGTGATGAATAAGTGCATTCTCCATTTGGTGATCAGCTGTAAACTGCTGTTCTGCATGTGCACTGCATCATGGGTATTGGTGGGGCTACCCTATACCAGCACACACAGCAGACATTTTAGACAGCGGCCTGAAGTCTCTTTGTATCCAGCCATTGCTGTCCAGAGAGGTGTAGAGGTGTAACCTACTGGTTAGTGCAATGTCTCCATAAGCAGGGGACAGGGGTTTGATTCCTATTTGTTCTTTTTATGTGTGTGTGCTATTCAGATCATTTTCATGTCTGTAACAGTCAGGGCTCTGCACATGGGTGCTGCCAGCCCATACCACCCTCTCCTCAGCCACCGCCATCCTTCCTTCAGCCCATCTATCTGCCTCTGTTGGCTGTGTACAGTCATGTCTTCTTGTGCAGGTTGCTACACCATGACTTACACTGGTACTCTTTTCCGCATTACGGCTCTTCGTGCTCACCTCTCCTGTGCCTGATCTGCATGTAGCCACTACTTCTCTGTCCTCCTGTCACTGCAAACATCCTGCCATTTCTGGATCTGCTGGGGGACACGTCTTCCCCATCCTATGACACACTGACATTGCAGCACTTTACATTGGCACCACCCTGTGCATCAGTACAGCTGCCTCCCACATGCCCATACACTTTACTGGCTGACACATAGGGTGCCACCAACATGGCAGGTCCATCAACTCCCACCTGTCCTTCCTTCCATCACCTTTACATTGACATTCCTTGGTGCTCTATCCAGCATTTGGGTTACAACTGTTTTCCTGCCTTACGGTGCATGCTTTCCACCTTAGGACACCTTGTCTCTCCTTAGGATGCCTTATCTTCTGTTAAGACACTCTATCACATCTTAAGATGCCTTATCTCATGTTAGGGCACCTTATCTCCTGTTAAGGCACCTTATCACCTCTTAAGACGCCTTGTCTCACCTTACCGCACTTAGTCCTGTTAGGGTGCCTTGGGCCATTTAACATGAGCTAACACCAGCACACCCCCTACCTGCCCACTGCCTTATATGGCTTCAGGCACCTTAACGCTGCCTTACTGCCAGTGACATTACCCCAATGCTCAACAACGGGAAACAACATAGACAAGATTACCTTAGATATAAATTTTTAAAATATTATAGAATATTTAGAAAGATCAAGAAAGTAAATCAGATCCAGAATTAATCTATGTTATTTTCTTATAGACACGAAGGGGATAATTTTATAAAGGATTTTTTTTCTGCATTTTTTGCCATTTTATGCAATCAAAAGGGTTTTTATAAAATTACCCTATGGGAGTGGAGGAGTAGCCTAATGGTTAGAGCACTGCTTTGGGAACCAAATGACCAGGGTTGAATTCCCACTAGCATTCTCTGTGGCCTTGGGCAAGTCACTTAACCCTCCATTGCCTCAGAAAAATCCAAGTTATCAATGTCCTTGTTTAATGTACATTGCCAAGTTTAAGTTACAATGTAGACCACTTTGAAGGATAAAGCAGTATTAAGCCTGCTAATTAAAATGGACTACACATATAAAAGTAAATGTGTTGATAAAAAGACATGCATCTTTGCACAATCCATGTTTAGGCACATTCTAAGGTAGAATTTGGGCATAATGTCTACAGCTTCAGTCTAGAAGTGATTTCTGCCTCTTTCCCCCAATTTATTTTAAAGACACAGAGGTGCCTATGTGTCTTTATACAATAAGTGCTTACTTAGCCTTTATGATTAGGTGGCCTGTTATAAAATTACTCTCCACATAGATATTGGAGGAAAATTATGGGAAAAGTATTTAAACCATTTCCAGTATGTTTTAAAATAGGATTAACACAAAATAGATCTTCCTTTGTGAATGGTTGTGAATGGGGAGGACTACTCATCCTAGCCAAGACAGATCTCCGCTTCCAGCAAATTAGCACCACCAGCACACCTCACCTTGAGACAATCACAATAGCCAATAAGTACTGTTCCATTGTCCTACTCTACAGAGCCCCATCACCCTCCCCAGAGGACCTCCCAACAATAATCGACCTCGCACTCAATTCCCAGAACCCACACACAAGGACATGGATTCTAGGAGATTTCAACCTTCCAGCCCTCCAAGACACCCAAGCATCATCCTTTAGCGAAGCACTCGAGGAGCTAGGCTACAAACAACTAGTCAACGAAACCGACCCACGAAAAAGGGAACATTCTGGATCTGATATTTGCCCCACAGGCAACCACCACCTCAACCCTAGCCCCTGAGCTGTCCATTACCACAGTACCCTGGTCAGACCACAAAATAATCAACTTCCAAATACCCGTGCTATACATCAACCATAAGAGCATGGGTGACCCGAGCAGCACCACCAGACCACAGCCAAGAAGGTTCCAACCTTTCGATAAGGAAACCATTCTGTGTAAAACCAGCCCACTCCTGAACTCAACATCACCCAACCTCGAGGACCTAGTCACAGACTGGAACAAGTGCCTCAGGCAGCATCGCTCAACATCCACCGTCCACCAAACCACCAAGGAAACGGGTTAATGCAGCCTGGTACTCCACAGAGCTAAGAACATCTCTCATCCACCTAAGGAAGCTAGAAAGACGCTGGCGTCGATCCCGCTCTGCAGAAGACCAGAGAACATACAATCATCACCTCACAAAGCACCGCAAAGCAATTACAGATAAACTGAGACAATTCCATTCGGATTCCCTAAAACAGTCCATAAACAAGCCACACGACCTTTTTAGTCTGGTTAAGAACCTAACGAAAGAGCCAGCTCCTGACCACCTGAATGAGATCCACCCCCAAGAATTCGCAGACTACCTGCAATCGAAAATATGACAGACCAACACGGCTGCAGCACCCACCACTGAATATGAGTCAACCCATTTAAATCCACTTATTATCTTTTCCACACCATCCAAGAAGGGCATTGAGGACACCATCACTGTGATCAACACCACCATGGCACAAACCGACCCTTGCCCTGCCTTCTGGATAAAAGAGCTACGCTGTGAACTTAGCCCGTTCATAGCCAAGCTCATGGACATATCCTTTCAAACAGGATCCTTTCCCCAATGCCTCAAACATACGTCTATTAGGCCTCTGCTAAAAAACAGTAAGCTCGACTCCAAGAAGGTAGACTCCTACAGACCAATAGCTAGCATACCACTTCTAGCCATGATCATCGAGAAAGAAGTTCAAGGACAGATACAAGATCACATTGAATCCGCCTCACTGCTGGATCCCTGCCAACATGGTTTCCGGGAGTCCCATGGAGTGGAAACGCTCCTTACTACCCTTTATAACAACATAATCACTGGAATCAACAACATACACCAAGGGTACCCCCTCATCTTCTTAGACATAGCCGCTGCCTTTATTTATTTATTGAACAGTTTTATATACCGCCTTTCAGAAAAATCTTTGACTCGGTAAACCACGAGATTCTCCTGTGGCATCTCAGGGAAAAGGGTATTCATGATAAGGCTTTAGAATGGTGCAAATCATACTTAACCGACAGATGGCAACATTTACGTTTCGGAGCCTCCGCATCAAAGCCTTTCCACCAGTGACAGGGCGTTCCAGAAGGCTCCTCCCTATCTGCCCTGATGTTCAATATTTACATGCAGCCTATCTGTAATCTCATCAAATCATTCAACGTTGAATGCCTAATTTATGCAGACGACGTACTACTTTACACGCCTTTCACAACAGAACATCTGGACCTCTCCCCACTGACCGACTGCTTTAATGCAGTGTCCGACTGGCTCCAGACTCAGAACCTTCTAATACAACACAAGAAAACAGAGGTCCTTGTCATTACAAGGAACCGTAATTTCAACCCGCCCCCCCCATCTAAAGTTTAAGGAAGCAGAACTACAAACCAAAACCACAATCCAATACCTGGGCATCACCCTAGATCAACACCTTGACATGACAACGCACATAAGTAACAAAGTGAAGTCAGTATACCACAAGATCCGAACCCTCAGGCACATTCGTGCTCTGCTAGAAACAGATGACTTCAGGACAATTTACCAAGCACTGATCATACCACACTTCGACTATGCAAACGCAATTCTCCAGGGGCTCCCACAATCCACCTTGATCCCACTTCAGCTTGCGATGAACGCTGCAGCGAGAGTTCTACACGGCGCATCCAGAAGCGAGCACGTGACACCCATCCTGAAACAGCTGTACTGGCTCCTGATTCACGGCAGAATCACCTTCAAGACCCTACTACTGACATTCAAAGCCATCAATGGGCTTTCATCTTCTTCCCTCACGGAACTGATCCACACCATACCCCCCAACAGGTCCAGAAGGTCTGCAGCAATCAATACACTGGAAGTCCCAAAAGCGATAACCCAATGCACCAAATCAACAGCAAACAGGGCCTTCAAGTTCTGTGCGCTCAGATGCTGGAACGCCCTACCACCCACCATCCGTGCAATTCCTAACCTAACCCAGTTTAGGAAATCACTGAAGCACCATCTCTTCCTCAAGTACTACCCTGAAACCAATGCACGTACGGCCCCCTCCCCATCCTAGAATGGCAAACCATCATACAGGCTTTCCAAAGTTAACTCAGCCTATCTCCGATTCGAATTAAACATGACGCCTATATGTACATATATGTATATAGTTCCCCTGTTAGCCAAGTTTTAGTACCCATTCTCTGTAAACACAAGAGCGGCTCGCCGCCTTGCTGTAAGTTTTGTGTTCTATGTAAACCGCGCTGAAACTGAAAATAAATAAATTAATTAACATTACATCTGCCACATGACAGCTTTCAGTATGGGGCATGTTTACTAAAGTGCGCTAGGACGTTTGCTCCAACATGCATTGTGAGTCAAAATCAACATGTGGGTAGTTGCAACCACACCCCAGTAATTGTCGGGGGATGGCCAGCATGCACCCAACAGTTACTGCATAGGCAAGCCCTTTGCAATGCATTCCAGCCCTTGGCAATTACCACAGGTGTACCTAATTCTAACTCTTCAGGTGACATTATGTGTACCTACTCTAACCGCAACACTGGCAATCAGCACGCACTACTGATGGCCACACCAATGGTAATGTGCAGCCAACATCCACTCTTGGCCCACCCCTGTCTCATCACATAAAGCCCAGTTAATGAATGTTTCACTGCACAGTAATTGTTCCATCTGCATGGCAACATTTACCACACGCCCATGGATGCGGTTAGCACAGACTGAAATCAGCGTTAACTGCCTAACACACTTTACTAAACATGCCCCATGTGTTTCAATATTCTGAAAGTCTTCAAAATGGTAAAGAAACTCAAAGGTTCTCCATCCACATAGATGCAGAGATGAAAGTCTTTCTTATCTCAAAGCCAAATGTCTTAGAGTATTGTATAGAGTTAAATTTTCTCAAATGTACAATTAACACATTTGTATTTTGCAAGAATACTTTTCAATATATTTAGTATATTTAAGGGCTATTTTAGAAACCATATTCATGCTTTGGATATCTGAAAACAGGCATACAGATGTCCAAAGCATGGAGACATCCCCGGAGACATTGTAGAAAGCAGTTTTAAAAATGTCCCCACTGCTAAGAGGTCCAAATTAGAATGATGGCATGATGAAGGCATGTCTGGGGTGTTCCCAAGAACTTGGATGTCCTCGCCTGGTCTCCCTGAACTTCCCGAGTTGCCTCACATAGTATAATTTCTCCAGGCACAAATAGGTCATCAGAAAAATGCTTGTTTTATCAGCCAAACATATGGAGTGTATGGGGAAGGAGGTATATTCATATCCCCTATCTTTGCCATGTTGACGATGAACACTGATGGGGAATCAGGGCTCTTGTTTTCATCTTGCCATGCAGATGGACATCCCTGTATGCAAATAGCATAAGACAGACATCTACACCCCATGTTTTTGTAGCAGGCATCCACATCGGGGGCATCTAATTTTCTAAAATCAGGCAGAAACATAGACATCCCCTGCATTTTTGTGTACGTTTTGACCTGGACGTCTCAGTTTGCACTTGGGCGCCCTTTCTAAAATGCCCACTTCAAGAATGCCTATAATATCATGGAGCAAATGTGTGTAACTAAAGTCCAGATAATCGTTATTACATTTTATAACCCAATAAAAAGGTATTTAACATGTCACTGCATTCAGAAACAAATATTACTATGATCTTTATACTACCACCCATCTGTTTAAATTTCAATCTCTCTGCTATTGAGCAGGTGGGCTGCCATTTGGGGTTTTAATTGGTGGAAATAACATTTGGAACTATGCAGCTTTCCAAGTATTCTTTATGAATTTAAACACTAGGACTGAAAATAAATGATGAACCCTAAGGTCTCATTACCATGGAAACAGTTGCATTAATAAATGTTGTAAAAGACCAATTAATAATTTTCTGCATGCCAAAATAAAGAGATGTATCCATGCAAGTATGGTAAGCTTAACAAGGGTGTTAATGCTAGCATTAAGCTTATTGCATGCAGAATGGTTGCTAATGCAGAATGTGTTGTCATAACGTGCACTAGAAACAGATCTTCATATGTAAATTCACTCAGATAGAAGTCAGATGGGTGAATCATGGCAATGGAAATTCTAGTACTACAATGTTGGTTAAAAGAATTCCAACATTGAACCCATGGCTCTATCTATACTCTGCATGTGTAGGTAAAGAGCAGTTTGATGAATCTTACATTTTTCTTTGTGAACAATAATGATGCAGTTGGAGTGGAGGAGTATCCTAGTGGTTAGAGCACTGGCTTGGCAACCAAGAGACCAGGGTTTGATTCCCACTAGCACTCCTTGTGGCCTTGGACAAGTCACTTAAACCTCCATTGACTCAGAAGAAGGGCCTAGCAATCTACCACCAGTCACACTGCCAAAAAAAGCCCAGGAGCTGCTGGGTCAATCATCAGCAATGACTCAAAAGGCATGCATCATTGCACTGCAATAATGTGGGTACATGTGAACTTCAGAAGTCAGTCATACAAAACATACTAAAGAGACTCAAGAGTTTAAATAGTAAGGGTGATAAGACTCAGGAGGTAAGCAAGCTGGATGACTGCCTGAGGCCACCAAACTGGAATAGAGAAGTGATATGCCTCTACCATCAGCAATTCTCTCCTCTTCACCCTCACACAGCCTGCAAGGTTCACTGACCAGCTCTGTAGAGCTCCATTTATATGACACTGCAGTAACATGCCAGTCAATTGTGTGACTGGTGGATAGGGTTGCCAACTGGCTCCAGATGCACCCGACAGGCTTGATCCAGTCCTGGCTTTACCCCATTGCATGCAGGGACGTGTAGTTCCGATTTCTCCATTGCACTCTATAAGAAAAACAAGAGTACATATCCCTGCATACAATGGGGAAAACCCAGGACTGGATCAAGCCTGTCGGGCGATGGGAGCCAGTTGGCAACCCTACTGGTGGAAGATTAGACACATGCCTAATCTTCCGCCAATCTCACTATGCTCACATAACCGCTCTTCTCAAGTCACTTCACTGGCTCCCTACCCGTTTCCTCATTCAATCCAAACCTTTCCTACAGACTTACAAGTGCATTCATTCTGCAGTTCCTCATTATCTTTACTCTCTTATCACTCCTTATACCCCTCCTCAGGAACTCAGTTCCTCTGGCAGATCCCTTTTATCTGTGCCCTCCACTGCCACTGCCAACTCCGGACTTCGCTCATTCCATCTTGCTGCTCCTTATGCTTGGAACAAACTACCTGAGTTAATACACCAGGCTCCTTCTCTGGCCCAGGCTAAAAATCCACCTCTTCAAAGCTGCATTTGGATCCCGATCCCCTTATTCTCCTGCTTATCACCTATCTGTATCTTGCCATTCCCCTTGAATTACCCTAGTCCTCAGTTGTTGTGTGGTCTATCTTGATTAGATTGTAAGCTCTGATGAGAAGGAACTGTCTCTTACTTGAACATGCACAGCACTCTGTACGTCTTGCAGCACTAAATCAAATGATAAATAGTAATGGAAGTTATAGCAAGAAAAGCAAAGGTGCAGGCACCATGATGAGAGGGAGGCCAGCTGCAAAATAAAGGGGAGAACTGCATAAAGACTAGGAGATCTGTTAAATGATGCAAATTAGAAAGCCATGTGTCTTCTCAACCTAACCCTATGTAGATGCAGCCAAACAGGTGACTTTCTCCCTACAGTAACATGATGAACAAAGGAGACAAGTGGGTTCTAGAGCTAGAGGCTGAGAGAGAGAGGATGGAAGAGCACAGGAAAGGGAGGAGTAGGTAGCCCAATATTTTTCAGACAGGAGAGCATACAAACATCAAATGTAAGTCTGTACTGCTTATGTACTAATTTGATGGGCCGCATGCCTCACAGAGATAATGGTGGTAAGATGATACAGGCTGAGCTCAAGAGGACAGAATGGACTCAGAATGATTCAGTTCCTTTGAAAAGCAGGTCCTAGACTACTACTACTATAAATTATTTGCGTAGCGCTACAAGGCATACACAGACGTCAGAGCTTACAATCAAGTCAAGACAGACAACACAACAGCTGCGGACTAGAATATGTCTAGGGGAATACTAAGGAAGCACATAGTTGGTGAGCAGGAGATTAAATAGATCAGGATCCAAAAGTAGCCTCAAAGAGGTGAGTATTTAGCCTGGATTTGAAAAGGGACAGAGATGGAGCCTGGCATACCGACTCAGGTAGTTTGTTCCAGGTATAAGGAGCAACAAGGTGGAAAGAGGTGTAGGCAGTTGAAGAGAAGGGCACAGATAGAAACGATCTGCCAGAAGAGCCAAGTTCTCGAGGAGGGGTGTAGGGAGAGATAAGAAAGGAAAGGTAGTGAGGAGCAGCAGAATGAATGCACTTGAAGGTCAATAGAGAAGTTTGAAGTGAATATGGAAACGGATAGGGAGCCTATGATGGGGACTATTTCAATGGAAGGGGCTATTACAGTGGAAGATTAGCTGCACAGCTTAATTTTGAACAGACTGAATGAGAGACAGATGATTCAGAGAGAGACCAAGGGGGAGGTTGCAATAGTCTAGGCGGGAGGTGACTAAAGAGTGGATAAGGGTCTTAGTAATGTGTTCAGAAAGGAAGGGGTAAATTTTGCTGATGTTGTAGAGAAAGAAACGACAGGTTTTAGCTATCAGTTGGATGTGTGTGGTGAAGGAGAGGGAGGAATCAAAGATAAACTCAAGGTTGTGCATGGAGGAAACAGGGAAGAAAGGTGACATTTTACTTACCAGTTGATGTCCTTTCCTTGAGTCCTGTTAGATCAGTCCAGACAGTGCATGTGTTCCCCTACCAGCAGATTGGTGGAGACAAAGAACCAATGAAAAGCCAAGGTTCCAATGATATCACTCCTATGCCTCTATTCGCCTCAGCCACCAGAGGTTCCTTCAGTATTCGTCCCAAAGTATATGACAGTAACATGGAAGTCTCACACAACCTCAACTGTAGGCAACAGTGAGTAATCAACAGTAGAGAACAATGTACAGGAAAGAATAAACAGATGGCTGTCAGTAGAAGATGAACCTGCAGAGCCAAGTATGCAAATCATAGCGGACCCAAGGGTACCACAGCTGAAGAACAGAATAAACACAGTTTCAGGGGCGGGCCCTTGACTGGTCTAGAAGGACTCAAGGAAAGCACAGTTACTTACCTGTAAAAGGTGATCTCTGGGAACAGCAGGTATAAGTCTTCACATATGGGTACGTCGGTACCGACGGAGCCTGCGCGGGAACGCTCCCCAGTGTCCCAAAAAAGGAAAGCTTTTGGGAGCATCCCACAGCGCCTGCGCGCTGCCTT
Organism: Ichthyophis bannanicus; assembly: GCA_033557465.1. Lineage (NCBI taxonomy): Eukaryota > Metazoa > Chordata > Amphibia > Gymnophiona > Ichthyophiidae > Ichthyophis > Ichthyophis bannanicus. Next base: position 417,601,495 of record CM066037.1, read on the forward strand.
CCCGCCTTTCCTAACCACCTCTCTCCAGTTCGAGTTTTAAAGCTGAGACAAAGAGAGAGAGAGAGGAAAGGAAAGAAAGATAGAAAGATACAACTCCTAGGGGAGGTGGGTGGGTTGTGAAGACTTATTCCTGCTGTTCCCAGAGATCACCTGTTACAGGTAAGTAACTGTGCTATCTCCAGGAACAAGCAGGAATGAGTCTTCACATATGGGGACTCCCCAGCTAGAGATGCCTGGGAGATCCCCAAGGTTGTGAGACCCTGAGAAGGGCTCTACCTCCTCCCATGGATCTCAGGCATCCAACCAGGGATGGAGGGCAGGAGTTGATTAAGCATGGAACAGGTGTTTGAGAACAGCCTGACCAAACAAGGCATCCCGGCGGGAGTCCTTGTCCAAGCAGTAATGGGCTGTGAAGGTATGAACTGAGGCCCAAGAGGCCGCTCGACAGATCTGGTCGATGGACACAGAATTTAGATGAGCCATAGAGGTTGCCATGGCCCTCACATTGTGAGCTGTGACATGGCCCTCCAGAGAAAGGTTCTTGCTCTGGTAGGCGAAAGAAATACACTGAGCAATCCAATTGGACAGTGTTCTCTTAGAGACTGGAAGTCCCAAATGAGAGGGATCAAAAGCAACAAAGAGCTGAGAAGACTTTCTATGTTGCTGTGTCCTTTGTAAGTAAAAGGCAAGAGCCCTCTTACAATCCAGGGTATGAAGATTCCTCTCTGCACTTGATGCATGAGGGCCTGGAAAGAAGACAGGTAAGTACACCTCTTGGTTAAGATGAAAAGGTGAGACCACTTTAGGCATAAAGTGTGGATTGGTCCTAAGGACTACCTTATCATGATGAAATCGTGTATAAGGTGGATTAGCCACTAAGGCCTGCAGCTCACTGATGCAGCGAGCCGAGGTGACTGCAATAAGAAAGATAACTTTCCAGGAAAGAAATTTCAAGGAGGTAGTGGCAAAGGGTTCAAAGGGAGGCTTCATGAGCTGACCAAGAACCAGATTCAAGTCCCATGCCACTGGAGGTGGTCTAATGGGAGGTTTAGTTAAAAGAAGGCCTCTCATGAATCTTGCAATAAGAGGATGAGAGGAAATAGGCTGTCCATTGAGAGGCTTGAGAAATGCTGCAATAGCACTCAAATGGACCCTTACTGAATTCGTTTTGAGGCCTGCATGGGAAAGATGCAGGAGATACTCTAGTAAAGAATTCAAAGGTATTGCTAGAGGGTTAAAACCCTTCTCAGCACACCAAATGGTAAACCTTTTCCATTTAAAAGCATAGGAACACCTAGTAGAAGGCTTTCTGGAAGAATGAAGGATATCCCTCACTTGCTGAGACAGATGCCAATCTTGAAGGTCTAAGCCTTCAGCAACCAAGCCCTGAGATGGAGAGATTGGGGGTTTGGGTGCCACAACGTTCCCCCCTCCTGAGACAGGAGATCTGGAGCAGATCCCAAGTCCAGGGAGGGAGCTTGAGAGAGATGCAGGAGTAGAGCGTACCACACTTGGCATGGCCATCGTGGAGCTATGAGGATCATAGCCCCTCGATCTCTCTGAAGCTTGAACAGGGTCTTGGGAATTAGGGGAATGGGTGGAAAGGCGTATAGGAAGTCTTGACCCCAATGAAGGAGGAAGGCATCCTTGGCCTGAACTCCCTGACACGGAATTCTGGAACAGGATCTGGGAAGTTTGGCATTCCACGGACTTGCAAAGAGGTCTATGTCCGGGGTTCCCCAAATTTGAAAGATTCTGACTATCTGGTCCATATGAAGGGACCATTCGTGTGGAAGCAGAACTCGACTGAGTCTGTCTGCCCAAGAGTTTTGAACTCCTGGAAGGCATACTGCCAGAAGATGAATTTGATGCTCTCTGGCGAAGGCCCACAATCTCAGAGCTTCGTTGCAAAGCGACAGAGAGCCAGTCCCTCCCTGCTTGTTCACATAGAACATGGCTACTTGGTTGTCCGTGTGAATGAGGACTGTCTTGTAGCTGAGCAGGGAATGGAAGACTCTGAGAGCCAGGAAGATTGCTCTGAGCTCTAAGATGTTGATATGTAGAGAGGTCTCCTGTGGGGACCAAATGCCCTGGGTGGAGAGGTCGTGAAGATGAGCTCCCCAACCCTTTGGAGAGGCATCTGTTGTAAGGGTTGCTTGGGGTAACAACTGTTGGAAGGGGGACCCCTGCAACAGATTTTGAGTGGACTTCCACCACTGGAGAGACCAAAAGAGGCGCCTGGAGGTTGCTATTTTGTCTGACAGACCCCCTGATGCCTGGGTCCATTGGGTGGACAAAGTCCATTGAGCTGCCCTCATATGAAGGCGAGCATAAGGGACCACATGCACAGTGGATGCCATGTGGCCTAGCAGTTGTAACATCTCTCGAGCAGTTAAATGGGTTTTTAATTGAATCTGGGAGGCTAACTGCACTAAGCGTAGGCAACGGGCCAGGGGAAGATAGGCCCTTGCAGTTGTGGTATCCAGCAAGGCCCCTATGAACTCTAGAGATTGAGAAGGAGTGAGTTGGGACTTTGGAATGTTTATCACCAGTCCCAGACACTGCAGAACACGCATTGTGCAGGTTAGGGAAGTCTGGGCCTCTGACTGGGATGGAGCTCGGATGAGCCAGTCGTCCAGATATGAGAATACGAATATTCCTAGAGTGCGTAGGAATGCGGTTACTACTGCCATGCATTTTGTGAGCACTCTTGGAGCAGAGGCCAGACGAAAAGGAAGTACCCTGTATTGGTAGTGCTTCCCTTGATAAAGGAACCGAAGGAACCTTCTGTGTGTTGGATGGATGAGTATATGGGTGTACGCATCCTTGAGATCTAGAGAACAAAGCCAATCCTGACTCTGAAGGTATGGAAGGAGAGTACCTAGAGAAATCATCTTTAATTTCTCCTTGCATAGAAACTTGTTCAATTCTCTGAGATCTAATATGGGTCTGTAGCCTCCTGTTTTCTTTGGGATAAGAAAGTAGGGGGAGTAGAACCCTGAGCCCTGTTGAAGAAGGGGTACTTCTTCTATTGCCGCTTGGGCAAGAAGGGTAGTAATCTCTTGACCCAGAAGGTCGAGGAGAGATGTTTGAAAATTGAACTGTCTCACCATTGAGGAGGAAGGTTTGAGAAATGAAGTTTGTACCCTTCCCTTATGATGGAGAGGGTCCATTGCTCTGCTGTGATTTGTTCCCATCTGGGAGCAAAGTAAGCTAACCTTCCTGGAATGATGAGAGGCTCTGGTTCTGCTAGAGCCAGAAAGGCTAAGTTCTCTAGATGCAAGTCAAAGGCCCTGAGGAGGCTGAGGCTGTTGGGCTACAGGAGTCCTTGCAGCCTTAGGCTTGGCCTGTTTAGGTTGTTGACGCTTTGCAGCAAAACGACCTGCAGAAGATGTCTGTTGACCATAAACAGGATAATATCTTCCCTTCTTGGGAAAATATGCCTTTTTGAACAACCTCTTTTTGACAGGATTAGAGGTAGACTTTGAAAGCCTATACAAAGCAGAATTTTCTGCATCCCATCTGTGTGGCCTTTGCCTGCCAATCCTTGCCAAAAAGGTTTTCACCTGTACAAGGAAGATTTCCCAATCCATCTTGGACTCAAGGTTCCAGATCAGAAGCTTGTAACCAAGCAATTCTGCGTGCACCTATGGCAATAGCCGAAGCTCTGCTGGCACCCTCAAAAGAGTCAAAGGCTGCACGGTTGGAAAATTTGGAAACATCTTGGGCATGCTTAAGCCAAGTGAGAAACTCTTCCCTCTTATCTTCTGGAAGAAAAGGGAGGAAAGTTTGCAGATGATCTGTAACTTCTTTTAGAAACATCCCCATATAGAGACTATAGGAGTTGATTCTGGCAACAAGCATACTGGCTTGAAAGATTTTTCTGCCAAAAGCATCTAAGGTTCTACATTCTCTCCCTGGAGAAGTAGAGGAGTGCCTTTTTGCACTCTTTAACTTTTTCATGGCAGACTCCACCACAATAGAGTGGTGAGGAAGCTGAGTCATAAGAACATAAGAACATAAGATATGCCATACTGGGTCAGACCAAGGTCCATCAAGCCCAGTATTCTGTTTCCAACAGTGGCCAATCTAGGTCATACGTACCTAGCAGTTTCCCCAAGGGACACAGGTTCCACAATGCTTGTATTGGTTCAAGCATTGATATCCTGGGTCCCTTCTTAATAATGGTTTATGGACCTTTCCTCCAGGAACTTGTCCAAACCTTTTTTAAACCCAGCTACACTAACAGCCTTTACTACATCCTCCGGTAACAAATTCCAGAGTTTGATTACACGTTGAGTGAAAAAATATTTTCTTTTATTAGTCTTAAATAGTTTACCCTGTAGCTTCATTGCATGTCCCCTAGTCTTTCTATATTCTGATAAGGTAAACAATCGATCTACGTTTACCCGTTCCACTCCGTTCATTAATTTATAGACTTCTATCATATCTCCCCTCAGCCGTCTCTTTTCCAGGTTAAAGAGCCCCAACCTTTTTAGCCTTTCTTCATAGGAGTAGCCTTCCATCCCCTTTACCATTTTGGTGGCTCTTCTCTGAACCTTTTCTAAGATTGCTATATCCTTTTTAAGATATGGCGACCAGAATTGCACACAATATTCAAGGTGCGGTCTCACCATGGAACGATATAGAGGCATTATAATATCTTTTGTTTTATTTTCCATTCCTTTCCTTATCATACCTAGCATTCTATTTGCTCTCTTGGCCGCCGCTGCACACTGGGCCGAGGGTTTTAACATGGTATCCACAAGGACGCCTAAATCTTTTTCTTGGGTGGTGGTTCCTAATGTGGAACCTTGCATCGTGTAACCATAGTTTGGGTTGTTCTTCCCTAGGTGCATAACCTTGCACTTCTCCTCATTAAATTTCATCTGCCATTTTGATGCCCAGTCTTCCAATTTATCAAGATCCTCTTGCAATTTTCCACAATCCTCCTGGGTTTTAACAACTTTAAATAGTTTTGTGTCATCAGCAAATTTGATAACCTCACTCGTTATTCCACTTTCCAGGTCATTTATGAATATGTCAAAAAGCAGCGGACCCAGCACAGATCCCTGGGGTACACCACTATTCACCTTTCTCCATTGGGAAAATTGGCCATTTAGCCCTACCCTCTGCTTTCTATCTTTTAACCAGTTCCTGATCCACAGTAGTACACTGCCTCCTATCCCATGACTCTTTAGTTTTGCCAAAAGTCTCTCATGAGGGACCTTGTCAAAGGCTTTCTGAAAGTCCAGATACACAATATCAACCGACTCACCTTTGTCCACCTGTTTATTCACTCCTTCAAAAAAACATAACAGATTAGTAAGACAAGATCTTCCTTGTCTAAAGCCATGTTGGCTGTCTCCCATTAGGTCATGACTATCTATATGCTGAGTAATTTTATTCTTTATGATGGTTTCTACCATTTTTCCCGGTACTGATGTCAGGCTCACCGGTCTGTAGTTTCCCAGATCACCCCTCGAACCCTTTTTAAAAATTGGTGTTACATTGGCGATCCTCCAATCCTCAGGTATTAGAGATGATTTTAATGATAGTTCACAGATTACTGATAGCAGGTCTGCAATCTCAAATTTCAGTTCTTTCAACACCCTTGGATGTATACCATCCGGCCCAGGTGATTTGCTACTCTTCAGTTTATCTAATAGTTGTAGGACATCTTCCCGATGTATCGATATTTCCTTCAATTCTTCCACACCTTTAAATACCACTTCAGTCGTGGGTAACATCCCTACATCTTCCTCAGTAAAGACCGAAGCAAAGAATTCATTCAGTCTCTCCGCTATCGCCTTGTCGCCTCTTAGTGCTCCTTTAACCCCTTTATCATCTAATGGACCAACTGACTCTCTCACGGGTTTTTTGCTACGAATGTACTTGAAAAGGTCTTTATTTCGCGTTTTTGCTTCCGCAGCAAGCTTCTTCTCAAATTCTCTCTTTGCCTGCCTTATCAATGCCTTGCATTTGACTTGCCAGTGCTTGTGCTGTTTCCAGGTTTCATCATTTGGCTCTTTTTTCCATTTCTTGAAAGATGCTTTTTTGGCAACAACAGCCTCTCTGACCTCAGCTTTAAACCATGCTGGCAATTTTTTGGACTTCCTTCCACTTTTCTTAAAGCGTGGAATACAGCTGGTCTGGGCTTCCAAGATAGTATTTTTCAACAACACCCAAGCTTGATGTACGTCTTTAACCTTTGCAACTGCTCCTTTTAGTTTTTTCTTAACTGTTTTCCTCATTCTATCATAGTCTCCCTTTCGAAAGTTAAAGGGTAGTACTGTGGATTTCCTTACTATCCCTCCTCCACTAATTAAATCAAAGGCGATCATGCTATGATCACTATTGCCAAGTGGCCCCAACACCCTTATCTCTTGCACTACATCTGGTGTTCCACTAAGGACTAGGTCTAATATTGCTTCCCCTCTGGTCGGTTCATGAACCAGCTGCTCCAAGAAGCAGTCATTTATTTCATCTAGGAACTTTATCTCCCTAGCATGTCCTGTTGTGACACTGACCCAGTCGATGCCGGGGTAATTGAAATCACGCATTATTATTACTGCACTGTAACTTTTGCTAGCTTCCTTGATTTCTTTGAGCATTTCATCATCCATTTGTTCATTCTGGCCAGGCGGACGATAGTACACCCCCACTGCCATCGCCTTCCCCTTTTTACATGGAATTTCAATCCATAGAGATTCTACAGCAAATTTTGTTTCTTGCAAAACTTTAATCCTTTCTGACTCAATGCCCTCTCTAACATAGAGCGCAACCCCTCCACCAATTTGATCAGCTCTATCATTTCGATATAGTTTGTACCCAGGTATCACAGTGTCCCACTGGTTGTCCTCCTTCCACCATGTCTCTGATATTCCAATCATATCTAACCTCTCGTTTAGTGCTATATATTCTAACTCTCCCATCTTGTTTTGTAGACTTCTAGCATTTGCATACAAGCATTTTAGAGACTGTATTTTATTCATATTAATTTGGCTATTGGTAGACATGGGTAATTTGGGATCTTTAAGTTCTGTCTGCTCCATACTCGAGGGCATTTGGGCTACTTTACTCTTTTTTGGAACCTCTCTGCTTTTTGTAGTATCCTTCAAGGATACATTCTTCCGAACCATGCGCTCTTGGGCGACTGTCGGCTTTCCCCTATTATCTAGTTTAAAAGCTGCTCTATCTCCTTTTTAAAGGTTAATGCCAGCAGCCTGGTTCCATCCCGGTTAAGGTGAAGCCCATCCCTTCGGAAGAGCCCCTCCTTTCCCCAGAATGTTCCCCAGTTCCTAACAAATCCGAACCCCTCATCTCTGCACCACTGTCTCATCCACGCATTGAGACTCTGGAGCTCTGCCTGCCTATTGGGTCCTGCGCGTGGAACGGGAAGCATTTCGGAGAACGCTACCCTGGAAGTTCTGGATTTCAACTTCCTACCTAAAAGTCTAAATTTAGCTTCCAGAACCTCCCTACCACATTTTCCTATGTCATTGGTACCAACATGTACCAAGACAGCAGACTCCTCCCCAGCACTATCTAAGACCTTATCTAGGTGGCGTGTGAGGTCCGCTACCTTCGCACCAGGCAAGCATGTTACCAGGCGATCCTCACGTCCACCAGCCACCCAGCTATCTACATGCCTAATGATCGAATCACCAACTATAACTGCTGTCCTAACCCTTCCCGCATGGGCACTTGGCCCTGGAGAAACCTCCTCGGTGCGAGAGGGGTTTACATCACCTGGAGGACAGGTCCTAGTTACAGGATCACTTCCTGCCACACCAGGGTGATGCTCTCCTGTCACGTGACCTCTCTCCTCCATGGCAACAGGGATGCTGCCAGACTGGAGGTGGGACTTCAGGACTATATCCCTGTAGGTCTCGTCTATGTACCTCTCTGTCTGTCTTATGTTTTCCAAGTCTGCTACTCTAGCCTCTAGAGAACGGACTCGTTCCCTGAGAGCAGAGAGCTCCTTGCACCTAGTGCACACGTAAGACCTCTCACCAGCTGGGAGAAAATCATACATGTGACACTCAATGCAAAAGACTGGAAAGCCCACATCCCGCTGCTGGACTGCTGTCTGCATCTTAGTTTTAAGTTTGTGTTTAGATCTTTAAGTTCTATATGTACTAAAGGGTGCAATGGATATTTATACCACTAAAACTGTACCTAAGAAGTTTAATATACCTTGTTCACCTGAAGCTTAATTAATCTCAGGTCCTTGGTGTATGACTGATTTGGGTAATGAGCTTCACCTGAGAGCACCTCCTGTCTTTTAAGTTGTGCAAGTACCTATAAAGCTGTGATTTTCCCAGGGGAGGGTGGGTGTGGGGAGGGAGGGAGGGATATAACACTTATTAAAAAAGGGCTGCTACACAGTACCTTGTCCTGTGCTGCTGAGGAAAACTATATTCTGATTTGATTTAAATTATAGCTCTTTGCTGCTACTAGGCTCTAACCTATTATGAAATTTAAACTACAAGCTCTCTGCTGGATTCTAAATTTAACCAGAAAGCTCTCTTCTGTGTTTTAATTTGAAACTAAAAGTACTTTGCTGATGCTAGGCCCTGAGTGACTATGAAATTTAAACTACAGCTGTCTACTGGGTATGAAAGGTAACCAGAAAGTTCTCTTCTGTGTTTTTAAATTGAATCTTAAACTGTTGCTACTAGGCCCTGACTGATTTAACAAAAAAAATAGTGGGTTCACAGATTAATTAGCTTTAAAAGAAAAAAAATTCCTTTCAGAAAAATTCCCAGAAGTATATACTCACAATTTCAGATTTCTCTCCAGAAGTAACAGCCCCCCTTTCCAGTCCTTCAAGAGTCTTATGAAACCCAGGACAAGGCGGGACACGGTACATGGTGTCTAGCCTACGAGAGTGGGAAGAGATAGTGAGAGGGGTCTCCCATATGCCCAAAATGTGATCATAAAGGATCTCATGAACTGGCAAAGTGGCTGCCTCTTTAGGAGCCTTGGGATATTGCAAAATATCCAACTTTTTGGCTCTAGGCTCTGACTCAGGGGCCACTGAGATAGAGAGCCCCTTGGCCACTTCTCTTATAAAGTCCTGAAAAGACAAGTCCTCTGGAGGAGACATTCTTCTTTTTGGAGAAGGCGGCTCTTGAGGAAGGAGTACCGATGCTTCGACAGAAGCCTCCGATGCATCAGAGTCTTCGGAGGAATCGAAGTATCGCCTCTCTGGATGCTCCTGTAGAGCCCGATACGCGTACCGAGTGGTATCAACATCGGGAGTGATCGGTACCGGTTTGGTACCAATGGGCATCATCGGACAGGGTACCGGTGCAGTCGAAACCGAAACCGATGTCGATGCAATCGGTACCGGCACCAGAACCGAAATCGGTGCAGGTGCCAGCAACAGGGCCTGTTGCGGTACCAGCGGCGTCGCAGCTCGAATGAATGCCGTGATGGCCTGCTGCATGGTCAGAATATTCTGATCCATCGACGCCATCAATGTCTGGAAGTCGGTACCGGCAGATTCCACCGGTACCCCAGAACATTATAACAGGTGATCGGTCGAGGCCGTGCCATCAATGTCAACCTGTGACCCCATAGGAGGAGCTTTGGAAGCCGGAGCTTCCCGCCGGGGTACTTTTGCCGGTGCAGGAACCTCGAGGGCAAGCCCGGAGGCATCTCGATGCTTCGAGGGAGATCTACCCTTCGAGGACCGGCTGGATTTATGTTTGGTTACCTGAGATCCATAGGAGGAAGAAGAAGCCCTGGACGACGTCGATGCCACCGAAGCCGCATCAGAGGGAAACAGGGTATTGAGCTTAGCTGCTCGGTTCTGTAAACCTCTCTTAGACATCATGGAACAGGACGCACAATCCGTGATGGAATGGTCAGGACCCAAACATTTAAGACACCAGTCATGGGTGTCAGTAACAGAAATGGTACCGCTGCACTTAGTGCATTTTTTAAACCCGGAGGCGGGCTTTTCCATGAGGAAATTTCTCTTAGGCCTAAGGCCCAAAGAGACAAAAACATACACTAAAGTGGAACGGAAGAATTATTATTATTTTTTTTTTTTTTAAAGAAAAGAAAGAAAAGACCGGCGGTACTGGTCCGACGTCGAAGGCGGCAGACACGTGACCAAAGAAATAAAATGAAATAAAGAACTTCTTCAGCGGTGACAGGAACACGACCTGCTGGCTCCGCGGAAAAGAAGAACTGGAGAGAGGCGGTTAGGAAAGGCGGGAAGGCAGCGCGCAGGCGCTGTGGGATGCTCCCAAAAGCTTTCCTTTTTTGGGATGCTGGGGAGTGTTCCCGCGCAGGCTCCGTCGGTACCAACGTACCCATATGTGAAGACTCATTCCTGCTTGTTCCTGGAGATAGGATATTACCTGGTAAGTAAATGTCACCTTCCATATCGTCCTGCTAGACCAGTTCAGACAAGTGGGACATACCAAAGCTACAACTACACTGAACAGGAAGAAGACACAGCAGCTCACAAAACCTTAGAGCCAAGGCAGTGTCTCCCAACCCTGTGGACATCCAAGCAGTAATGCTTTAGAAAAGTGGAAAGTGATAACCACGTTGCTATCCAATAAATGTCTGCAGAGACTACCGAGCTCCATTCTGCCCATAAGGACGCTTGTGCTCAGGTAGAATGGATGTGCAAGCCCTCTGGAACTAGCCAGTTCCACAACAGATACACTGAGTAAATGACCTCCTTAATCTAGTGCCCCAAAGACAAGCTGGCTGCCGCTTCACCCTTGCATGGGCCAGAAAACAGCACAAAAAGATGGTCAGACTTATGAAAAGAATTCATAATCTCCAGGTACTGGAGAAGCGCCTTCTGGACATCCACCAGGCGAAGAACCTTATCCTTCCTCAGACACTGTTCCTTCAGGAAGGAGGAGGGCAGGCAGACCACCTGGTTCATGTGAAAGGAAGAAAGCACCTTAGGCAAAAAAGGAAGGTACAGGCCGAATGGAAATGGCCTCCTCTGAAAAGGAAGGTAAGATCTCAGCAAGGCAGAGCCTGCAGCTCGAACAAATCGTAACCAAGAAGACTATCTTGAGCGTCAAATCCTTTAAAGGTAGCACACTTCAACAGCTCAAAGGGCACTGCCATCAGGGCCCTGATCACCAGATACAGATCCCGAGAAGGGAACACAACCAGAGGGGAGGATGCAGACACTGAACCCACTGGAAAAAATGAGAGATGTCCGGGTGCAAGGCCAGAGGCTTGCACGCCACTGCATCTTGGAAACAGGCCAGAGCTGCCACCTAAACTTTCAGGGAGCTAAGCGAAAGACCCTTCTCTAGGCCAACAGGGAGAACACAATGGCCACTTCCACACGGCGCACCAGCACTAAAAGATGCACCATATCCGCACCTATGCTAGCTTGGCAGACTTCCTCTGGGTACCGAGCAGAGTAGAGACCATTGCTAGAGAGTAGCCCTTACATGCTAGCCATCTCCTTTCAAGAGCCATGCCATAAGTAAGAAGGGAGCCAGGTCCTCCAGGACTATCGGTCCCTGCTGCAATAGACCCCAAGATAGAGACAACTGAAGAGGAGGTGCCTGCAAGAGCTGCATTAGGTCTCTGAACCGTGCTCTCCTCGGCCAGTCCAGTGCCACCAGAACAATCATGCCCGGGTGGCATTCTATACACCAAACCACACCAGGGGCCATAGAGGAAACACTTATAGCAGTCGCTGACCTGGCCAAGGCTAGGTCAGGGCATCGACACCCTCAGACCGTGTCTCCACGCAACTAAAGAAGTGGCAAACTTTTGCATTGGAGTGGGTCGCCATCAGATCCATTTTGGGATGACCCCAGCAACACAGAATCAACTGAAAATGCCTCCTGACTCAATTCCCACTCTCCAGGATCCAGAGAGTGCTGGCTGAGAAGTCTGCTTCCACACTGTCCACCCCGGCAATGTGCTGGGCCAACAAAGCTATAAAGTTCTTTACTCAAGTAAGCAGGAGAGACATCTCCAGAGCAAACCCAGCACTCCTCATGTCGCCTTTCCAATTGGCATAAGCCACTGCTATGGTGTTGTATGAAAAAACTTGAACTGCCCAGCCCAACCTGATGGCCCTCACCTTAAGGCAGTGGATGGGTCACACTGCTTCCCTGAGGTTCCAACAGGTCTAGGCTGTTAGGTCTCGGCAATGGGCTCCCCAGCCTGAAAGACTGGCATCCATTGTCAGCAGGATCTGGAGACATTGTCCAGTGGTATGCCCTTCCTCAGATGACAGGACTACCGCCATCACTGCAGGCTGGCTTTCACCATCAACGGGAGCGGAAGCCTGTGTTCAAACTCCCGAGAACTCGGGGACCACTGTGTCAATGCTGGAGCGGTCACATGTGAGCATGAGCCCACAGCACCATCTCTATAGTTGCCGCCATCAATCCGAGGAGCTGAAGATAAACCCAGACTCTGGGAGCATGCCGTACACAGAACAGCATCAGGCAATCTTTTCACTTTCTCTTCTGGCAGGAAATCCCTGCCCACTCGAGTGACAAAATATGCTCCCAGAAGCTCCAGGAACTAGGAAGGCAACAGCTAGCTCTTTCCCTGACTGATCACCAAGCCGAGGCTTTCCAAAAAGGATACCACTCAAAAGGCCAGCAGAGATACTTCTGAAAGGGAACAGTCTCGGATGAGCCAGTCATCCAGATAGGGATGGAAACAGAGTGGCTGTGGTGCTGCAGCACCACAGCCACCAACACCATGACTTTGGAGAACGTCCTTGTGGCAGTGGATAGACCAAATGGGAGGGCAGCAACTGATAGTGAGGGCCAAGCATGGCAAAACACAGACATTTCTGCTGATCTGCCTGGATTGGGATCTGAAAATATGCCTTGGCCAAGAACTTCCCTTGACATACTGCTTGAATCACAGAGCGCAAGATTTCCATCTGGAAGCGCAGGACACACAAGTGCTCATTGACCCCCTTGAGGCCCAGAATGGCCAGAAGAAACCGTCCTTTTTTGGTACCACAAAACAGATGGATATTTTCCCTTGCCCTGCTCATCCGGGAGGACGGGCACCACCTCCTTCAGGCGTAGCAACATGTACAAAGTGGTCTGCACAGCAACACTTTTGATTGCAGACCCACAAGGGGAAATGACGAAAGCATCCGGAATCGGCTCTTTGCATTCCAGGATATAGCTGAACTAAATGGTGTCCAGCGATCCTTGCCCATTCCTGAAAGAAAAGGCGAAGCCTGCCATCCTCTAGAGCAGGGGTCACCAACCTGCGGCCCGCGGGCCGATCCCTTCGTGCGGCCCGCGAGGCTCTACCCCGGTTAACATTACGTGCGGCCCGCCAAGGATTCCCGTCATTGTATCTGCGGCCCGCGGCATGACTGTGAAGTGACTTTGCAAAAGTGCACTTTGTGCACAAAATATCTGCATTTAGGAACTTTTACAACGCGACCAATAGCCTATTTTTGAAAAGTACACAACTGCAGCATCTCCGCAATGCCACACACTGCACTTTTTTTCCACCAGCTGCACCAACCTATTTTAAGGACCTGCCTGCAGGTGGAGAGCTACCGAGAAAGGCGGGGCAAACCGTGCCGATTGGACCTATGGAGGCGGCTCGTTGACGCCAGGCGCCCTCTGATTGGTCATTCTTCCAGGATACTCTAGAACTGGCAGCCTCTCCATTCTGGATGGTAGCGGAGGGTGGGGAACGAAGGATATGAAGACGGAGCAAGAGGGGAACGTGGGATAATGCCCCACTGCATTAGGAAAGTCGCTGGTGTGGGCGGTTGTCAGTGCCTGAAAGACGCCTCCCCCCTTTGCTCTTTTCAGCAGCGTTTGCAGGTAGATTTTTCTTCCCTCAATTTCACCCCCCTCCTCCTGCATCTGGGAGCCTCACAGCGGCCGGCGAGTAACCGGCTCCCTCCGACTTCCCACGGCCCCGCGCTCCTGACATTACAGGCGGAGGTTTGAGTGAGTTACTTGCGCTGCCCTTTTCCCTTCTCGTTGTGCGCAGCCTTCCTTCATGGTTAAAGATCATCTTGACCGCTCGTTGGCGCACCCCGCAAAGAAAACGACCACACCGCTTGGAGAACCCAGGTACTCCCACACAGCATGCCACCACTCCTAGCCCCCATCTATCTCCTAACACCCCTCCTAATCCTCCACCCCCACTCAGCCAAACCCTGCAACCCCCTCTGCCCAGACACCACAACGGCTCAACCCACGAGCACCCACAATCATGCACACAACCATGCACACAAGCACACATACTCACCTTGCACACCAACCTGCCTACGAGCTGAGAGAGGAGCTGGCGTCTTTCCTCGAAGCCAAGGGATTCGACTTCCCGCAGCTGCGCGATCCTCAGTGGTGCCAGGATTTAGCGTTCCTTGTTGACCTGACAGCTCACATGAATCAGCTCAACACCCAACTGCAAGGCAAAGAACTCCTCGTCTCAGACATGGTCGCCAAGGTCAAGGCCTTTCAAGTGAAGCTAATGCTGTGGGAAAAGTAGCTGCTAGCACGCAACTTCGCACACTTTGCGCAGCTCGCTGCACTGACGCCTTCGGCTGCTGCTGCTCGCCGTTACGCATCCACCATCCGTCATCTCAAGAGGGAGTTTGAGGCTCGTTTCCAAGACTTCACCAAGCACTCGCAAGACTTTGCCCTCTTCAGTGCCCCCTTCGAGATGAACCCCACCGATGTGCCCTCTGACCTTCAAATGGACTTGATCGAACTGCAGTGTGACGACGCACAGAAGTCGCGCTTCATGGCTATGGGCCCTGTCGCATTTTGGAAGACACAGGCGGCCACCCACCCGTCCATGGCCGCCAACGCACGCAAGGTCGCTGCTCTCTTCGGCTCAACCTACTGCTGCGAACAGCTGTTCAGCCAAATGAAATTGATAAAGTCATCCACGTGCTCGCAGCTCACCGACGACCACCTGCAAGCGTCCCTTCTCCTGTCAGTGTCATCTGTGAAGCCGGACTTTAACCGTTTGTCTGCTAGCATGAATCATCAGCCATCTCATTAAATTCAATAAAGGTGATCAGCCATTGTTTTCATAATTTTGCGTTTGTTGTTTTTTTTCGCGGGGGCGGGGAGAAGGGGGGTGCGGCCTGCGAGGCTCCCGGTAGTCGGCTGTGCAGCCCGCGGCCCTCTGGAGGTTGGTGACCCCAGCTCTAGAGGAACCAGGGAATGGGCCCACAAACCTTCATTATGCAGCCCAGGAGGATCCTTCCCTGGAGGAGACCAAGTCCCTGGGCCCACACGCTCCACAAAAGGACCGAGAATGAGCCGGAGGCCCAGAAGCAGAGGGGAAGAAAGGATTTCCAGGTCAGTAATGACAGGAGCCTTGAGATCCCCAGAAATCTGGCCATTGCGCCCTTGGTGGACAGGCGGAGGCTGACGAGAAAGGGGCATCAGCCCACTTCACAGGCCCCTTGGACCTGTCTTCCGGAAGGCGGTAAGATTTTATCTCAACCAGGTCCTTCATTGGCTTCTCCAAATCAGCTCCAGAAAGAAGCTTCCCCTTAAAAACCAGTTAGACCAGCCGGGCTTTGGAGGATGTGTCTGCTGTCCAGTGCCAGAGCCAAATCCAACATCATGATACCATTATTAGGCACCATCCCTTGCCGCCAAATGTACCAGATCATATATGACATCAGAAAGGAAGACCGTAGCAGACTCTAAAAGACGGATAGTATCATCCGGTGGAAGAGAGTGAATTCAATGGAGCAGGGCTCGAGACGTCAGGCTAGTACATACCACAAGCTGCAGAATAGCCATCGCCACGGAGAACTGGCTCCTTAGCAAGGAATCCATCTAATAGTCCAGAAAATCCTTTAAAGCTGACCGCCTTCCACAAGAATAGTGGTCCGTCTGGTAACCGCCATGACATGCGCATCCACCTTGGGAATGCAAAACCACTTGATGCACTCCTCCTCCAGGACAGCATATACGCTCTTAACCCTTAGGTAGGGAGTCGTAAGAGTCCCACTCTGACCGGAACATATGCTTGATCACATACAGGAATAGGAAGACAGTAGTGGATTTTCACACCTCTTGAAGGAGCGGGTATACCTTTCATTCCTGCTCCATGCCGGAAGCATCCATCAAATTCAAGGTGGATGAGACCCTGGCAATCAATGCTGCCAGCTCCTCCTTCTGGAATAGGCAGATCACACCGGCCTCTGCATAATTTTCTGCTCATCCAATCATAACCCAATACTGAGCCATCTGAATCTGAGTCATAGTCAACATCTTAAGATAGCTGCCAGCTGTTCCAAGTCTCCAAGGAGTGTCCCTCACCAGGGATACTTAGCCAAAGATAATCAAGCAGGACTTCCACTTTCAGTCTGTCCTGCATGACAATGCGCCCGGGGGCACCCAGAGACCACAGGGTCTGAATTTCCACCCCAGAAGGACCAGGCCTGTTGCAAAAAGCAAAAGGATTCCAGGGAGGACAATATGGAGTCCAGAAGCTCTCCCCTCAGACATGATTCCCCAATACCTGGAGGCACAGCTGCCACAGATCCCCTAGAGGATGATGAGCGGCTCACAGCATGGTCGCTGGAGCCTCCACCCAGCTGAATATCTTTACCCATAGTGCTATCCATCACCTCCCACCTTGAAGCAGCAAAGTTGGACTAAATGCATCCGCCAGCTGAGAGAGGGAAAGCAGGCCCTCCAAGGGCGACTCAAAAGCTGCCGTGCAAGAAAAGCAGAGTTCAGAATCTGCGGGTGAGGTACCTTGCTTTCCACAGGTCAAACAATGTTTCCTTGAAAAAGACAGAGAGTTAGGGCAAATATCAGAACACCATGCTCTAAGGCTGCATCAGCCTGCCAGTGCACGTTAACTGTGCTTTTATGTTATGCGCATTACAGGCTCTAAGGAAGCAGCATGCGTTGGAGCCACGTGGGTGGAACGCGTGTTAGGACTGCACGACCACCAGGTACACAATAGATAAAAATGTTACTAACACATGTAGAAAACAGCAGGAAACCCCCACGCCTTGCCAGCAGTCACCAGCAATCCACCCCGAATCAGGAGCCCACAACAAGACAATGAGGTCAAGCCTTGGTATTCACCCTCTGAGAGCTCCAGGCAGAGAATCCGTGCCAGATTCAGCACTACTCCCCTGAAACTTTCACTGGCTGG
This sequence comes from Ichthyophis bannanicus, assembly GCA_033557465.1. Classification (NCBI taxonomy): domain Eukaryota; kingdom Metazoa; phylum Chordata; class Amphibia; order Gymnophiona; family Ichthyophiidae; genus Ichthyophis; species Ichthyophis bannanicus. The sequence goes on from CM066037.1 coordinate 417,618,634, forward strand.
CTTTGCAGCAGTGTGTTTAAGGTGGCTGGCAGGCAGATCCCTCTGAGATCCTTCTGCAATCTTCGGGAGAGACCATGGGGGACAGAGGAGGAGGGAGTGGGCACTGAGCTTGTGTGAGGCTGCCTGATCCTTCCAATTTGTGGCTGCTCAACATGCCCTTATGATAAGTGCATGGAACTAAACCAAATTTTCCCTCCTCCTATGGCTACTGAAAAGACTGCAGTCTAGTGGAGCCTCCCATGTTGCACTCACCTTTCTGTACTCAAGATGGTCATTCACAAGCGTTTAATCAATCTCTTTTCCTCTCAATCCTCAGATTTTCTACACAGAGGAGAAAACCCATCCACCATCTGCTGGAGACAAAGAAATACTGAAGGGACCTCTGGTGGCCGAGGCAAATAAAAGGCATAGAAGTGGTCACTGAAACCTGGGTTTTTCATTGGTTCTTTGTCTCCACCGATCTGCTGGTAGAGGAATACAACCCACCTGTCTGGACTGGTCTAGCAGGATGATATGGAACAGAGTGTTATCTACAGAAATAGAAAGGAAGAACTATTATTACTACTACTTATCATTGTATAGCGCTACAAGGCATACGCAGCACTGTACAGATATATGTAAAAGTACAGAAATGTAGGCCTCCCTTATTATGTATGGATCAATAAAGAATTGGTGAGAGTTTCATACCTGCCTACGTTTCTGTACTGTTGCTGGTTGCCTGCGTGGCAGTGTGCTGTTTTTGCCTTGGTGACAACAGATATATGTAAAAGACAGTTCCTGCTCATTAGAGCTTCCAATCTAGTCAAGACAGATAGCACAACAGCTAAGGACAAGGATATATCTAGGGGAATGGTAAGGAAACATATAAGAGTCTACGAAAATCAGGATCCAAAAGCGGCCTTGAAGAGGTGAGTTTTTAGCCTGGATTTGAAAAGGGCCAGAGATGAAGCCTGATGCACAGACTCAGGTAGTTTGTTCCAGACATAAGGAGCAGCAAGGTGAAAGGATCGAAGTCTGGAGTTGGCAGTAGAAGAGAAGGGAACAGAAGGGATCTGCCAGAAGGGCTGAGGTCCCGAGGAGGGGTGTAAGAAGAGATAAGAGAGGAAAGATAGTAAGGAGCAGCAGAATGAGTGCACTTATAGGTCAGTAGGAGAAGTCTGAACTGGATATGGAAATGGTTAGGGAGCCAGTGAAGCGACTTGACAAGAGGGGTTCTATGAACATATCGAGGCTGAGGAAGATAAGCTGCGCAGCTGAGTTTTGAACAGACTGAAAGGAAGAGAGATGATTCAGAGGAAGACCAGCAAAGAGGAGGTTGCAATAGTCTAGACGGGATGTGACTAAAGAGTGGATAAGTATCTTAGTAGTGTGAGTAGAAAGGAAGGGATGAATTTGTGTAAAAAGGAATAGGGGAGATGGTTTAGGGGGAAAGTTAAGAAGCTTGGTTTTGGCCATGTTCAATTTCAAATGGCGGCGAGACATCCAGGCAGCAATGCCAGATAAGCAGACAGAGATACGGGCCTGGATTCCTGAAGAGATTTCGGGTGTTAAGAGGCAGATCTTATCCTTGCCAAGCTACTGAACTTGTTAACATTTTTTCCAATCATCATGTCCCTAAGCAAAATGTCATAGCCCACCTTTATTAGATGTTTAATATAAGTACTACAGTTTACAAGGTATGCAAGCAAAGATTGATAATTGTATTGCATTCCCAAACGAGAAGCATCAATAGGAGAACATAAGTAAAAACTTTTATGATACAGCCAGCCTACTTATAGTAATTTGACTAATGCTCTCAACTAGATACATGGCCCTGAAACTACCTCCTCAAGGGAAGAGCGTCTACAGCAATCATAAGCACAGTCATTCTGCTCAATGTGCAGGTGGTATTTGATACTACTATGACTATACTAAATATGGCAGCCAGACATTTCTGGACATCCCACAACTTACATATCTTGCATCAAAGTGCCCTCTTCCATCATGAGAGGGCCAGGGACACCAGCAAATGGCTGCTTGATAAGTGTTCTGCTCTGTAAAAATGTCTATGGTTCCAGAACAGCGCAGGGAGGAAACGGCCGCACCTCTTAAAAATAAAGAAACTTTTTATTTCATAAAACCTTCTAAGGTACAGACCCGACTTGGCCAAGTTTCGGCTGTCAGCAATACCAATTAAGATTCAATTGCATATATACTCCAATGGCAGTCAGGACATTGTACCAAAAACCAGTAGCTGAAAGCTCAATGAGCGCTTCTCAAGTATGCCGAAGGTTTTGCGAAATAAAAGGTTTCTTTGTTTTTAAGAGGTGTGGCCATGTCCTCCTGTGCTGTTCTGGTGACTCCTGTGATTTCTGCAGAGGGTGGTTGTTGTTGTTCTTCCCCTGGTATTCTAAAATGTCTATGGTTTCCTTGGCATGCATCCTTACATCCATAATACCGGCACACTCTCATTTCAGCTCCATTTCTATTCTCAATAAATGCCTATATCTGACCTAAAGGTGAACCTTCAGCTGTGTGCCTCTCCCCCCCCTCCCCCCACTTCCTGAACAAGGGGTGCATAGCAGAATTAGGACATTTCCCCATAGGACTCACCATATAAAAAAATATGTCTGATTCTGGTTTCTTATCAATTACAGCAACACAAACTTTCCCAGTACCAGAGATATTATGAAGTAATACAAAAGTCATGTGGGACCAGAACTCAGAAATTAGTAGCTTCTTCAGAAAAGCGCAGCATTGTATATATTGAAATTGTCTTTAGACTATCAACACACCTACTGGGAAATCTGAATAACTTTTAACCCCTCTGCGTGTGTGTGTCTGTAGATCTGTCTGCGTTTGTTGAACAGGTCTGTGTATGCGTGCTTGTGCGAGTATATACAAGTCTTTCTGTCCATATGTGTGTGTCGGGCAAAATGGTAGAAACGAGTGATGTGCATTAGTTTTCATACAAATGACAATATGTGACGAATGGGCCCATATTCAATTAGTTTTGCCACTTGCATAGCAAATGGCTGGAACCACAGTTTTAAACAAATCGCTATTTAGTTAATTCATTTTCTTTAAAGAGATGCCACAGGCACAGACACAGTAGAGTCACTCTGGGAAAGAAAGAATGGGAGGGGGTGGTGACAAGCCAAAAGCATGGTCAGTTATTGAAACTCTTTGACAAACAGCCAAACAAGCTGATCCCTGCCTGGCTTATCAAAATCTCATGGGCAGGAAAGGAGATCACATATCAGGGCAGGAAAAAGCATTTTCTCTCAGGCTTTGAGAGAGAAAAATTCCCATGCTTTCAACAAAAAGTTGCTGAAGTTTAGAATGTGTAAAAAAATCCAAAGAACACATAGATCTGTGTTAGAAGCAGACAAAAAATGCTCTTTAGTCAGGGTTGCCTAAGAGGGGGACAGGGTGTCTGGGCCTAAGAGGGGGACAGGGTGTCTGTGTGTTTCTACCAGCCGGAACGATAAGCAAAGCACTGGCAAGGACACTGGGAGACAGGGTTAGTGTTAATGAGTTACAAAGATCTGTGGAAGAAGCAAATAAAAAAGTGTGCTTTCCAAAATTTTCAAGGTTCTCCTTGCTGCCAGTTCAGGGTAAGTGCAATAGTGTGTAGAAGGCTGACTGCCAGCCGTCAGGAAATTTTGTCTGAGAAGCAGTGTTTTGTAATAATCTCTCGCCCACTGGTTCTAGAGATGACAGCCATCTAGTACAATATATATTATAGTATAATATAAAATGATTAAGATCCATTTCAGATTTGTTTATTTTTACAGTCAATCTAATTTTGAGAAAGGATTCCACCTTGCAGTCTGCTCAAAGGTTTTTCTCAACTAACTAAAACATCAGCAGGAGACCACTAGTGACTGGAGATCTGCCAGGCTCTTTAAGGGACCTCAGCATAAACATGTGAGAATCTATAGTAGGGTTACACTACCAGTATGACTACTTATCATTTCCAAAGTGCTACTGGTTACACAGCTTTGTAAAAACACATAAAAGAGAGAAAGTCTTTATTCCATAGAGCTAACACATCTAGTCTGACCATATCATAATGTTTGGAAAGGGAAAGTGTGGAAATAATCATGGAAGAAACGGAGAGGAGGCAGGCGAGACATCATCTAGGTCAGCAGGGGCACAAGTGCAGAGGAAGAGAGAGGGTATTCCAGGAGTATTCCCCCCCTCCCCTGCCATATCCACCAACAAACCTACAGCAAGAACGATTTAAGAGGAGAGTGCCAACAGCTGGAGCTTCCAGTAAAACTATGAAAGAATATGTGTAAGGTCCCATTGCCACAGAGAGGCAAAAGAAGGTACAAGTGGGAAGGGATAGAAGAAAAACAGCAGGTAAATCCAACAGAGCAAAGCAGAGCAGACGGCATATACAGCAAAGCTGGCTTTGGCATATACTAGACCTGTTAAACCCTCATGCATAGAATTTGCATCAAAATTATCAGATATTTATTTACTTGTTTTTAAGATTTATCTCACACCTATCCCAAATTCTAGGTGTGTTACAAAGTTCAAAGGCTGAAGAGTGCCTAGAAGATCTTGTTCTTAGCATGCTAAGTGGTGAGGAGGTAGGAAGTGATACTGGCATTGCTAGGACTCGGAGCATCCCACAGTTACCAGCGCATCCCACAGATAGAGAGGCATTCAAGAGTGGCCAAGATGGCCCTGACCTTTATTCTTCTCTGTTTTCAGCTCCCAGTCCAGATGCAGCAGCAGCAGAAATAACATTTTCCCTCCCCCAAGTAAGTAGCGAGGAAATCTTGTAAAACCTCAGAGGTGTGGAGGCATTTTAAAGTGCTTCACAATCCACAGCATGCAGAATGCAAGTAATGTAGGAAGGTCATTAATAGAGGGAAGCTAATGGGCCATCTTGCCAACAGTGATTCAGATCATAGAGGTTTTGAAGCCCTTGAAGGATGCCATGGAAGAATTGAATTTCAGAAGGGCTACCCTGAACTTTGTCATCCCAATAATGAATATTCTGCAGGTAAGGTTAGAGGGTTTTCAGCAGTGTCAGAGACTGACAGTGGAAATGTTTGTGATGGTAGACTTCTTGCACATTTAAGTCACCCCTATTTGTTCAGATATAAGAGATTGCTTATCAAAATAAACATAACTAACTGCTCTGCCAGGGTACTAGTATGAAGCGGGATGTAACATATCCTGAATTGGAAACTGAAAGTAATATATGGTGGACCTCATCTAAGCCTACTGTTGTAGACTACCAGACTTCAGTCTTCCATCTCCATGCCCTATATCATCTCATCTTTATGCAGCCTTCTGGTATATGCCGAGAACCTCTCAGGTTGTTGTGTGTTTGTATTTTGTCTGGTCTATATTTTGGGCCACTGCTTTTCCCACTTTATTTTTATTATGCCTTTTATGTGAATTGACTTATTTAATTACACATTTCTGATAACCCAATATTTATGTTTATTTAAGATTTACTGTACTGCACCACATTATTGGTATCGGAGCGGTTTACGATGCCATTTTAATATGCTGCATGGCTCCTTGGGTGAGTTCCTCTCAAGGTGAGTAATATGTAGATACTACTTGGATGTGACTGCTTTGAGCAACCAATGCCATCTAGTGTCCCTAATAGAGTATAAGCTGGAGAAGGACTAACATTTTCTAGAACAGGGGAGGTTTCTTGCTGCCCAGTTATATCATTCTGGGAGGAGACTCCTCTGAGAGAGAAAATCTAAGTCATATAAACCACTCCCAAATGCATTACTCTGTCTTTGGCACACAGCCACTGTACCATGTAGGCATAAAGGGAGATCATTTTAGAAACCCTATTCGTACTATGGACATCCACAACTGGGCTTAGAGACATTGCCAAAGCCATTTTAGAAGCTAGCTTTGAGGACATCCCCAGCAAATCTGAACAGGGGTGTGGAGGAGGTATGGCCAGGGTGTTCCTGGAGGCATGGGTGTGGCATTTCCAGGATCCTGGACATCCTCACCTGATCTCAGAAACGCCATCGATGTCCAGCACTGCATCTAATGTTAGACCTGCTCCCGGCACCAACAACAATCTGAAAAGTGCTCATTTTAGCTGAAAAACATTCAGAGGATGTACAGAAGAAAGCACTCCACATCCTCAGTACTCAGCACAATGTCAGTAACAGCAGAAAGGGGATTTGAACGCTGGATGCCCTGTTATTAAGGTACTACTCTAACCATTAAGCTATCCTGGACATCCAGGTTCTGAAATATGGTTCTAGGGACGTCTATGTAAATGCCCCTGTCGATGCCTATATCAGGCACATCCACATTTGTGAAATCACATCTGCAAGTGGACGTGGCTGCTTTTTTTTCAGACATTCTGGCTCAGATATCCCTTCTAAAACTTCTTAAAATTTGCTAAGGGGCAGATGAAGAGTGAATATTCACCAAGCTTTAAATGCCATCCTGAGAGGAGTTACAGGCATAGGAGAGAACAGATAGGAAGGTAACTGTGCAAAACCTGCTAACATACCCACTGATTCTTAGGAGAGAGTTCCTGCCTGTGAAGGAAAAAGGGGAGTTACATCCTTTAGAGGCGAGGAGAGTATTCCAAGGAATGCATTCAAGTAGAACTGACCCCGCACATAAGAGTCAAGAGCAACTGCAGAGCAGTATTGAGGACCTGCATCTATAGACGTCACCGGCTCTAGAGACTAGAGGAATCCAGAAGCCCATCAGTAACCAGTGACACCAGAGCCTACATTAAAAGCCAGGACAGTATCAGGGACCTGTGCCTGCCTCATCACCAGCCCCAGTTACAGAGAAACTTATTAGTACAGGGAAAAGAGTTCCAACTTAGTGAAAACACAAGAGGTACTACAAGTGTGGAAGCAAATGGAAAGAGCTGGATTTTCTTATCCAATCTAAGAGAGAGTGCGTAAACTCTACTAAGGAAAAGCTGTATCTGCTCGTAACTATCTTTGGAGTAAAGAGGAGGCGTTTACTGTTTGTAACAGAGCTACACTTTTTCCATCTCTGCCAGTTGCTGTTGTTGAATCAGTGACCCAAAAGTTTAAGTAAACCCTTGGTTCAGAACACAAACTCTAGAATGGACTCAGTTATTATTAGAGAATGGAAGTGATGTGAATGGAGTGTAAGTCCAAGGATCATCCTGCATATGCTGGTCCCATCAAGGGAAACCTGAACAATATAACTCCAAGAGAGGTTTTTTACTAAAGGACGCTAGCTGTCAGCATGTGTTCTGGTGCGTGCTGAAGGCACACTGGGACACATTTTGACAGACAGTATGAAGCCATGACAGTTAGTGCAGGCTGATTTCCACACTGTGAATTACGCACTGAGGTAGTAAGGGGGCAGGTTAGCGGTAAAAAGTGGATGTGGTGATCATGGCACACTTCGTGTGGGGTATGCATTGTGCACTGTGACCCTTGCAATTACCACAGATTCACCTAATTCCACCTCAATAAGTGGTGTTAAGTATACCCGCGCTGTTTGTATGCCATATTAAGGCACAAAACCTCACATTAATTGCCGAGGAACATGCTTTCCACACCCACAACAGTTAGCGTGGCAGTGCTGCACCTAACGCGCCATGGTTTTGGCGCATTTGGAGCAACACCATAGCACCCTTTAGTAAATGACCCCCCTAAAAGTAGAGGCTGAAACTAAAGAAACTCTTGGATTGGCCTCACCGCTGTTCTCCAGACAGCGGAAAAAAGACCTCTGTAGGGACTACACGTGAAGGGTGGGTGACGAATGCATTTTAATAATTATTATTATAATAAATGTAGACTTTCATAAAGAAATAAATACTAAAAAAAATGTGAGTTTCCATTTGCAATGTGGGGGGTCCGAATGTGCCATCAACAGCTAGGCCATTGTCTGTAGCTGAATTTTGTGACAGAACTTGTAAGCCACACCAAGCCTGATGTGCAAATATGATTTCTAGTGTATTTCCTTCTGTAGGCATTACGTTTGGAGAATCAAAGACTTTGAAATGACTCATCATGTCTTTTTTGGACAACAAATATCTAAATATGATTGTTAAGAAAGCAAGTTGGTATCTCTGTCCTTTTTATGATACTAAAAGGACAAATTTTCAATAGATGCTATATTTAAAACAAAAATCTCTTTAGTTAATGATTGTTCCAAGAGATTTTCTTTGGCTAGTACTTTTGGAAGGAAAGGGGATGAAAGAAGGGAGCAATAGAAGAACAGCACATATAAGAACAGACATTCTCAGATATCTTTCAGTGCCATTTGAGCTCTTCCTTCAGATTAGACTCTTAGTGCTCTTTTAACTAAAGCCCACTAAGGATTGCACGTCACGTGTGAAACAAACACTAAGTGCAAAGCCTCAAAATTAGTTGACAGAGCAAGATCCTAAAGACTCCATAGAGAGCTACTCAGGTCCGCTGCTAGTGGTAGAGTGCTCACTTCGCCGGACGCGGTAGATTGGGCTCTGGGGCTCCCAGGACCGTTCCCGCTGTCAATTTGAAGGATAGGCTGGAGAACGAGGCAGGCTCTGCCTCTCGCCTACTTCTGCCGGCGTCGGACCTCCGATTCTCCTTTATTTATTTATTTATTTTTGTAAAGGAAAAGAATCCCTGTGCTGACTGCGAGGCACCCCGCTAGGGCTCCCCACTGACCAACACTCCTTGAAACCCCGAACACTCAAAATAATAAACTTCTTTCTAATTGTCTCTTCAGGAGCCAGAGGAAAGTACGTCCTTTTCAACTGCTGAGGACTGAAGACTGAGGTTTGTTCGCTAGGTGGAGCCAGATAGCTTGTAAGCAGAACTTCAGAATTCAGTCCTCAGCTGCTGGAAGGGATTGACAACCCTACTATCCCTGGACTGGCCCGGAGAGACGAAGAGGAATAGACTCTTAGTGCTCTTTTAACTAAAGCCCACTAAGGATTGCACGTCACGTGTGAAACAAACACTAAATGCAAAGCCTCAAAATTAGTTGACAGAGCAAGATCCTAAAGACTCCATAGAGGAAATATTATGTGAACTCGCACTATGTGCAACACTAACTGTGACTACACACTACTATGCTCTCCATGCTTTAGCTCCACCCTTAACCAGCCCACTCTGCGCAGTAGAACACAGTTGCTAGTTAACATGTGTTTTAGTGGACAATAGCTGGTATGGCAGTACATTAGCCCTCACCACAGCTAGCTACCACATGCTAAACCACGTCAACTGATGTTTGGTAAAAGTGGCCCTATGTGAAGCACTGGTAGAGATTTGGGATGAATATCAGTGCTTTTTGAAAATATGGTACCTGTTTTGCTTAACGGCTAAATAAACATAGCCCAGCAGAATGTATTTTGCATTCTTTGATTTCTTTAATCAAGCATATTTATCATATTTTAGTACTGTTTGCCTAATCTGTTTATATTTTTAAGTTTTGTTTTATTTTGTTAACACTGTGATGCTAATTATTTTATTTCATGTTTTATGTATTTTATGATCATATGCTTGCAATCTACCTAGAACAGTAAATAGTGTGGATAACAAACCTTCTAAATAAATAAAAAACATTATGTTGAAATATTCTTTAAGCAATTACCTACAACTTGTTTGTTGATTCTTATTTCAGCTTTTATTTTATTTATTTATTTAACCAGTTTTTTATACCGCCTTATCCTTCAATCAAAACAGTTTACATTGAAAACATGAAGTTTAAGTGAAAATATATCGATAATTATCTGTTTATATTAAACAAGAATCATAGTATTAACAACAAAAAATAATAACGTAGAACTTATATACATTAAAGACGGGCATGCATGAAGGGTATTAAAACTCAACATAATTTTTAAAAATGTTTTGATATTCTCCAGGTCACATTCTGTGGACCATGTTTCAATAAAGAATATTATGTCATTAACTAAGAAAACCCTGAGCCAGTAAGGGAGATCCCTATTTCACTTTCTGGGTCTGTTTTTCAGCTTTCCAAGTCAGCTGCGCTTAGGAATGACATGGACATAGCATTCACAGCCCCTGCTTGCGGGGAGAGGGAGACGTTGTGATCATACCTAGTGACTGGATTCAAATTCCATGACCACGGGATTCTGAAGCAAGACCTGGTCTGTAGCAGCCGAGTTCAAGACCATCATTGCAATGAGGGCATATAAAATAGGAGAAAAAAAAATCTCCAGACAATTGTGAATGAAGGCTGTCAGCATGTGTTCTAGTGCGTGCTGAAGGCACGCTGGGACACATTTTGACACCCAACCACAACCCTAATTCCAATTGAGCTAGAAGTTACCAGAATTAGTGGAAACTATCTGGTCAAACTCTTCAAAAAATATGAACACCTTGATTTATCAGATATTATGCAGTCAATGGGTGGTTTAAGAGATTGCACACTGTCAATGATGCCATTTTCATGCTTTAGTTTCAGGTAGCTGAAATTTATAGAGGATTCAACTTCAGTCTTGTGAATGACTGTTGAGCTGTATTAAGCAAAATGCAGTGTTCTTCTAATTTATCATTTCTTCAGTGTTGAAATCTACTGTATAATATTGCTCAGAGTTTGTCAAACCTTGCTTTATGGTGGCTGTATATTTGCTTGCAGTTTGCTTTTGGTACTTCTTCTAACCCAACGACATAGTAAACGATGACAATTAAAGACCAGTGTGGTCCAGCTAGCCTGCCCAGTAAGGTGGTCAGGGCTGTAAATGCCACTGACAGGTTAGCTCCACCCCATGCCTTTGTTTAGGGTTGTATCTGCCACTCCATGCAAATTTCTTTTTGTTTCTCCATGGCCAAAAGATAAAAAATGATTTCTCTGAAGAACTTTGCTTTGTATTTGTTTGGGTCTTCTGCATATTTAGGGCAATGATCAAAGCCATTCCCACTGGTAAAACAGTATTTTAACCACAGAAACGGGCTATTTGAAAACCACCCATGCTATGTTCCAAATCTACCTCCACAAAAGACTCCAGCAGATACAAAATGGACCACTAGCATCAACCCCATACACTCAAATTCAAGGCATCCCCCAGGAATCCACTCTCTCAACTCTCCAACATCTGCATACAACCCCTCTGAACATCATCCAATCATAACATCATGCTTTATACACCAATCAAACTGAACAAACCATCCTACTATGAGCTCCAACAATGCTTCTCAGACCTCTCACAATGGTCATCTGCAAAAGAGTAGTTACTCACCTATAACAGGTGTTCTCCAGGAGCAGCAGGAATCAGTCCTCACTTATGGGTGACGTCGCCGACGGAGCCCTAGCGGAGCAATTTCCCCAGCTTTCGAAGAAAGCCTTTGGGATTGCAGCACGTATGCGCGGTCCCCTTCCCGCCCGAGGGTGCCATCTTGCTCAGTCAGATGACATAGCGAAGACAGCAAAACATAACAAAATGAATGCAACTCCAAGGGGAGGAGGGAGGGTAGTGAGGACTGATTCCTGCTGCTCCTGGAGAACACCTGTTACAGAGACGCGCTGTGGAACCTGCCAGCCAGCGCAATGAGCCTGTCGGCTCGCTCCTGAGGCAGGAAGGTGCGAGCCCGCAGAGTGTCCAGCCGCGCCCCTATGAACTCGAGATCCTGAGAGGGGCGCAGCGTGGACTTTCCGAAGTTTATGATGAAGCCCAAGTGCTGAAGCAAAGCTACTGTGCATTGAGTGGCCTGAGCAACCTCTATGGAGGATTGCGCCCGTATGAGCCAGTCGTCGAGGTAGGGGAAGACGAAGAGGCCTTGAAGCCTCAGGAAAGCCGCCACCACCGCCAGGCATTTCGTGAACACCCTGGGAGCGGAGGACAGGCCGAAGGGCAGCACGCGGTACTGATAATGTCTTCCTGCCACCAAAAATCTCAGATATTGCCGGTGGTCCGGATGGATAAGGATGTGGGTATAGGCATCCTTTAGGTCCAAGGAGCATAGCCAGTCTCCCTGCTGGAGGTAGGGCAGTAGGATTCCAAGGGTAAGCATCCTGAACTTTTCCCGTTGCAGGAACTTGTTGAGGTCGCGGAGGTCCAGGATGGGTCTGAGGCCTCCTGTTCGCTTGGGCACCAGGAAGTACCTCGAGTAGAACCCTTGGCCCCAGAGGTGTTGGGGTACTGGCTCCACCGCCTGCTCCCCCAGCAGACCCTGTAGCTCCTGCAGGAGTAAGTCCCTGTGCAGAGGGGGCCTTGGAGGCTCCCCTGGGAAGTAGGGGGGAGGCACCTGGTGAAAATGTAGGAGGTAGCCCTTTTGAACCACCTGCAGCACCCAGGAATCGGAGGTTATGGCTGACCACCTGTGGGCAAAGTGGGTCAGCCTGCCCCCTGTGCAGGGTAAAGGGGCTATGCTGGCATAGTCAAAAAACCCCACCCTGCTGAGCAGGGGGCTGTGCAGTGGGCTTAGGGGCCCTCGGCTTACGGGGCCCATTGCCCTGACTCTTAGCCTGCGGACCCCGATTGGGAGCTGCAGACGCTTGGTATTGAATGTGCTGTTGCTTATAGGCGGGCACCTTCTTCGGGTAAAAAGGCTTTTTCCCCGAGCCCTTCCTCTTTTGTGAGGGAGTAGAAGTCTTTCTGGATAAGCGGGTCCTAGTGAGAGTCTCGGACTCAAGTTCCGCCGCCTTATCAGCCATGGGTTTGCCAAAGAGGTTTTCACCTCTGCACGGGACATCGACCAACTTGTCCTGTACCCACGGCTCGAGGTCGGATGACTGAAGCCAGGCCTGTCGGCGGGCACCGATGCCGGCTCCCGCAACTCGGGCCGACGCCTCGAAGCCATCGTATGCCGCTCGAGAAATAAACTTCAAGCACTCTCGAATACTATCGGACAAGGTCTGGAACCTCTGCAAGGGTTCCTCGGAGAGACCAGCCGAGAATCCGGCGATTTCTTTTGCCAGGTCTCGAAGGAACATGCCCATGTATAGCTGGTATGTCTGGACTCGGCAGGCCAGCATGGAGCCATGGAAGCACTTCCTACCGAGGGCATCCAGGTTCTGGGCCTCCTTACCCGGAGGCACCGAGGAGTGCATCTTTTGACTCTTAAGCCGATGCATGGCCGATTCCACCACCATGGAATGGTGCGGTAGTTGTGCCTTCTGGAACCCGGGACTCTTGCGGACGCGATACATCGAATCAACCCGCTTGCTCAGTACTGGCGTCAATGCCGGGCATTCCCACATGCGAAAGAGCAGCCGCTCCAGCATAGGGGGAACCGGTACAGTAAAGGCCTCCTTCGGGGGAGAGTCATACTGGAGGGCCTCGAGCTCTTCGGCGCGGGGCTCCTCCTCGGGATCCGCGGGGAAGGCCAACGCCTTGGCCATATCCCTCACAAAATCGGAGAAGCGGGTGTCCTCCGGAGGGGAACGCCTCCGAGGCTCCGACTCGGGCGAGTCGGAGGGGACGCACCGGGTCTGAAAAGAACCTGGCAATTCGTCCCCTTCCGTGTCCCAGCCCGACGCCTCCGTGGAGGAGTCGAGAGGGTCCGTGCGGGCGAGGGTTCGCCCCGACGCCGAAGCCGGCGTCGACGACCTCGGTCCCGAACGGGAGGCCGAGGGAGACCTCAACCAAGGATCGACTCGAGCACGTGTGGACTCGAGGATCGACTCGGCCGCCGGTGTCGACTTGGGCATCGACGTCCCGGTGGTTGAGGCAGATGCACTGGCGAGGCCGGTGATCAATGCCCGCTGCTGGTCCAAGAAGGCAGTGATACTGCGCTCCAAGGATGTCAATCTGAGACCAAACTCAGAAGACCCGGCAGCCTCCGACACGGGCCCCGACGGCGACGGGCCCGACATCGGTTCCGGAGGGGAGTCCAGGAGGACTATAGCACTCACGTGTCCAGGCGCCTCCACCTCTAGGCGAGGAAGTTTGCAAGGCCTCTCCGTCTCCGAGGGCTCAGGGCGGCTGACGGGGCTAAGCGACCTGGCCGTCGAGGGACCAGGTGCGTCCTCCGACGACGCCCGAGCGAGCTTCTTCTTCTGACGATGTTCCCGGTTGGGGGACCCCCGCTCAGAGGAACTCCGATGATACTTGTGGCCGGAGCCCCGAGAAGTCCGAGCCTGACCGGACTCGGGGTCAGAGAAGATACGTTCCTTTTGTGACTGCCGACTCCTCAGAGACTTTGAGGACAGTCTGCTGCACGGATCGCAACCCGTCGAGTCATGGTTGGGTCCGAGGCAACGGAGGCAGTAGTCATGCGTGTCCGTAAGGGACATCAATTTTGAACAACGACCACATTTTTTAAACCCGCTGGCAGCCATCGGGGGAAAAAGGGCCCCGGCAAGGTCGAAAGACCGTGCTGCCAGGGATGAAGAAGAAAGTGGCGGGAACGCCAGTTAGAGGACAAAACTGAAAAAAGGGGAGAGAACGGATTCGATAAGGATATCGAGGCCGGGCGGGGGGGCGGGGGGGGGGGGACACGCGAACCGAGAAAAAACAAACTAAAGAAATTAATCAACTTTTTCAGCGGTGATCACAAACTATGTCTGTAGGGCTCCGCGGAAAAAAGAAGACTGAGCAAGATGGCATCCTCGGGCGGGAAGGGGACCGCGCATGCGCGCTGCAATCCCAAAGGCTTCTTCGAAAGCTGGGGAAATTGCTCCGCAAGGGCTCCGTCGGCGACGTCACCCATAAGTGAGGACTGACTTCCTGCTTGGTCCTGGAGAATCAACTATCCATAAACCTCAAGAAAACTGAATCCTTATTTGTCACCAAAAATGCAACATTCACCCTCCCCCCACTACCATCACTCTCAACAACACAGAAATCCAAGTCAAACTGGAAGTAAAATACCTGGAAATCATCCTCGACAGTCACCTCACTCTAAAGAGTCAAAGAACACAGCAAGATCAATCTTCTATAAAACCTGGACTCTCCAGTACCTCTGCCCTCTCCTCACCCCATCTGACTTCCTATACTAAATGCCGATTACTGCAACTCAGTATACTATGGACTCCACAAATATGTGCTCCTTCCTTTACAAACAGTCATCCACACAACAGCCTGGACTATCCAAGGAACCTCCAGAACATGATCACATCACCCTCATCCTAAAACAACTTCACTGGCTTCCACTCCACAGCAGAACATTCTACGAAGGTCTACTAATGATACACAAAACCTTCAACCACCAGTCATCCCTCCACCTCCAATTCCTCATCATTCCACTGCAGACAGATAGACCACGCAGAACCTCCACAATGAACACCTTGACAAACCCTAAGCAAAAACAATAAGCACACAACAGGCTTGTGTCAGATCCTCTGAACTATACTATACGCTCCCTCATCCTGGAACTTCCTCCCTGACCCCATAAGAAGCACCACTTATCTCCTCATCTTCCGCAAGCTCCTCAAGACCCACCTCTTCACCCTACACTTTGGACCCACCCCATCCTAATACCCCCCCTCCAACCTCCCCCTCCATGAAGAGCATTATGTAAATAGTTACAGGCAACTTAACATGCCTGAATTTGTAACAATAATTTCTGTTTTAATCATTATTGTATAAAGTTAATCGTTTCGTGTAAAGGTTGTTTGAAATGTTCAATGTAAACCACTTTGACCACTGCGAAAAGCAGTATATAAATCCAGCCAAATAAATAAATAAATAAAAGCAAGTGCATTGTTCTAGAGCAGACGTATATTTATGGGATCATGCCTCTAAGATCACCAGCATTAGAAGACTCAGTTAAGAGCAGGCTATAGCCAGCCTGCTCTTAACTGAGTCTTCTAATGCTGGTGATCTTTGTTCCTATTTCCTGATTGGACCAAAGGTTTGTCTGGTCTGGAGTTCCGTGCAAAATCCTTCCTGGATTTTTTGCCTTATGAATCTGTTGACTCTTACTCTTGCTCTAGATACTTACTCCAAAGACTTTTCTTTTGTTATGTTCTTGTGCTAGAAATTCTGTAAAGCCATGTCCTATCAGAGACATTTAGCAAGGCTTATCCAGATCCTGGTTGTCCAATTAGTGATCATCATATAGAAATGCATGTGGACATGTAACAGCTATTCTGCTATTTACTCATCTAGATGCCAATGTAGCATCCATAGGTGCCAATGTGTTTTATTGAATAATAGGGGTAAGCCAGCAGTATTCATGTCTAGATGGAAGTTACAGACATTTAGACCTACTTAGGAGCAAGACAACAAGTAATATTAGCCTTTGCTTGCTTTGATCATGACTTGCTAATATTTAGACTGGAGTGAACAGTAGATTACAGGAGTTGTTCTCAATTTAGAGAGTTTCTATCTAATAGAACTTATGAAGATGGGAAGTAGTATATCATCTTACTACTACTACTACAAAGCGCTGTACAGAAACATATAAAAGATGTACCTGCTCATCAGAGCTTAATTAAGACAATTAATACAACAGGTGAAGACAAGGATACAACTAGGGAAAGGTAAAAGACACACATAGGAGAGACTAAGCAGATCAAGATCCAAAAGAGGTAAGCCTTTTGCATGGATTTGAAAAGGGGCAAAGATGAAGCCTGATATACAGACTCAGGTAATTTGCTCCAGGCATAAGGAGCAGCAAGGTGAAAGGATCAGAGTCTGGAATTGGCAGTGGAAGAAAAGGGGACAGAGAGAAGCAATTCACCAGAAGAGCAGAGTTCACGAGGAGGGGTGTAGGTAGAGATTAGAGAGGAAAGGTACTGAGGAGCTTCAGAGTGAATGCACATACCGGTAGTTCAGCAGGAGACATTTGAACTGGATACAAAAAAGGACAGGGAGCCAATGAAGTGACTTGAAAAGAGGGGTTATATGAGCGGGTAAATTATGGGGTACCACAAAGTTCTCCTTTGGCTCCAATTCTTTTTAAGAGTATTTCACCATGGTCATAGCGCCTATTATGGACACTCCAAACATAATTTTGGTTTGTCTGTCCATATGTACGCATATGGAGTTGAATGTGTTTATTTATTCATTCATTCACTGGTTCTTGATATTCCACTCACAATTAATTAAGACCCTAAAGCATCTTACAATAAAAAACAGGAAAAACATCCATAACAAGACCTACAATACATCAAGATACAAAGGAATCCAGCACTGACCCACCCTAACCAAACCCAACCTCTCTGTCCCCAGTGAAAGCCTCTTCAAACAACCACGCCTTTATAAGTTTTCCTGAAGCACAGATAGCTAAGGTGTTTAATAGGTGATGGGATGAGATGCATGTAACTGGGTGGGGTGTAAATATGTTGGGGATGTTACATGAACTCCAAGTGCATAGGTATTAGGGTTGCCGTGAGCAGTCTAAGCCCTTTCACTGGTTGAACAGTTTGCAACAGTGTCCCCGGCATATGTGTTACTGTTGTCCCATGTGAGGAGGTATAGGTATCTACTGTATATATGCAGAGGGCACTGTGTTGGACTGGAGAGTGTGCATGTGAGGTGAGCAAGCATGTTTGAGTAGCGGAATATGTTAGGGTATGTTTGGCAAGGGGGGGTTGATTGTGCCATGGAATACGCAGGGCTGTGGAACTGTTTGATTGACTGGGGGCGGATAGGGCTGTGTGCATATGTTACACAAGCTACAAGAACGGAGTCACCAATTTGAGCTCTTCTGCTGGCTAAGGAATAGAGTGAGCGAGTAGGTGGGTGAGTGAATGGAACAGTTAAATAGGACCAGATGTAAAGCTGCACCTTTGCCAGCCAGCGTTGCTCTATCCCAGCCCCAAAATCACTTTAAAACTAGCCCAAAACTACTCAAGTCACTTCAAATTGAAAATGAGCCTAAATCAAGCCTTATTTTTAAAACAAAACAAAAAAAAATCACATTTTCACTGACGTTGATTCTCACTTGGCAGTGAAAGCTATGGACAGCAGCTCCTGCTACAACAGAGGAACAACAGCTGCTCAAACAAAAACAGTTCTGAGTGCAAAGCAGTAAAATCTAAACCCAAATCCAAAAGAATTTAATTAAAGGAATTTTGTATGGCACTTTATACCTCTTCTGCCAGTTACCTGGTTGAGGTGGTTTACCAAATACATATTACACAAAAAATAAATGCTAACTAAACAGAATAAAACTAAAAAATATTTTAAAACTGCTGGGAAGTTGCATGGGTAGAGTGCTTAAAAGTCTGTTTTTGTTTGAAACCAAGGGCTAGTGGATGTGTAAAGACTTCAAGCAGTGCTGCCAAATGTCAAAAAAATGTATAACCAAAGTCACTGCAAAACTAGCCAATTTGCTTTATTTTCTTTAAATAGAAAACATTCATGAATTTATAATTTGTTGATTCATATTAGGTCATGCATGTGATGTTCTTAAACAGTGGCAGTAATACGAGCATGGCTCATAATACAGGTACACTAAAAAAAATTTTTTTAAACTGCCTCTAATGTTTCGATTGATTTTTACGTTTTTTGGTGCGCTGAATCCAAATCTGGTAACCAATTTGCTCCATCACGTACAGATTTTTTGCTATATTGGGTTAGCAGTTTGAGGTGAACGTTTCAGATTGAGTGCGATCGAGATAAAAGTTTCTTGGATGAATTCTTTATACTAATTGTTTAGTAGTTATTCAAATAAGAATAAAGAAAATTGTAACAAGGCAGCACATAAGAATAATGTCAACAAAACACACTGTGATGGTAGCAAAATTGTCTGCACTTAAAACAGCCACATACATGTGCACAAACATTGAGCATATAAGAGCGAGGTTAGACACAAAGCAAAGCAAAGAAATGTGCAAAAAATGTTGTACAGGTATGTATGTAAGAATAGAAAACGCAAACCGCACCATTGCAATACATGAAGACAAACACCCGATGGTGTGAAAATAAAATTCTAATAAATGAGATCCGACACTGTGGTAATAACTAGCAAATTTTTATTTCAAAGTTTAGTAAAAACACGATATTTGTCAACACAGTTTAGATTTTAAATTCATTCTTGGGTCAATCAATCTCCTGGTGGGCCCGTTTCTTCTTCCCCCGAATGCTTCTCTTGGTGCGCTGCTTGGCGTATTTTTCATCTGGGGTTTCCCGCAGCAGCAACCAGCAGAAATCAGCCATCATAGTGGTGTTCCATCTTCCTTGGTACCTTCTCTCTGCGTCCTTGATGTCCTGGTGAAACCTTTCACCTTGTTCTTCACTGTACGCCCCCAGGTTTTCGGGAAAGTAGTTCACATGGGAGTGCAAGAAATGGACTTTCAGGCTCATGTTACAGCCTTGTTCTTTGAAGGCATTGAGCATCCTGGCAACAATATCCTTATAGTTCTCATCCCGCCTGTTCCCCAAGAATTTGAGAACAACATCCTTGAAGGAATCCCAGGCTTCTTTTTCCTTCTCAGACATCGTTTCAGCGAATGCTCCATCTGAAATGAGTTTCCTTATATCAGGGCCAACAAACACTCCTTCCTTTAGCTTTGCTTCAGAAAGCCGGGGGAACTTTGAGCAAAGGTACCGAAAGCACTCACCATCTTTTGGAAGGGACTTGATGAATTGCTTAATGAGACCCAACTTAATGTGGAGAGGTGGTAATAGAATTTTATCACGAGGTACCAAGCTCTCATGAAGAACATTTTTCTCACTGGGTCTCAAATACTCCCGAATTGGCCAGTCTTTTTTCCCCCAGTGTAGGTCGCGGGCCCGGCTATCCCACAAGCAAAGGAAGCAGGGATATTTGGTGAAACCGGATTGCTCCCCTAATAGCATGGATAGAATTTTAAAGTCTCCACAAATCATCCACTTATGCTCATCATAATGAATCTTCTGAAGAATCAGGGCCAAATTCTCGTATTTTTCTTGGAGAATAACAGAGTGAGCAATAGGAACTGAAGCGAATGTGTTGCCATTATGAAGAAGAACACCTTTTATGCTGTCTTTTGACGAATCAATGAACAGCCGCCATTCAGCAGGATCATACTTGAGTTTAAACTTTTCCATCACTCCGTATATATCGTTGCAAAATACCAAATCTTCCTCTTTGCTGAAATACTTCAAAAATTGTGTCTCGCGGTTGCGGTACCAATAAAACGTTGTTCCTGGTGACAATAGATTTTTCTGTTTAAGCCGAGAACCTAGCAGTTGGGCACATCTTTTGGGAATCCTAAATCCCGGACTAAATCATTCAATTCAGCTTGAGAGAAAAGTTCAGGTTTCGGATCTGGTTCAGTTTCAAACTCGGAAGTACTGGACTCATCGGGAAAAGCCATCTGATGAGTCTCATCATGATCAGAACCGTCCACACAAATATGATCCAAAGATTTTGGTGGTTCAGGCACAGGTACTTCGTTGCTATGAGGCATAGGCCTAATTGCTGAGGGAAGGTTGGGGTAACTTATTACGTTCTTATTTTTTAAGTTGTATCCCTTCACAATGCAAGAGCAAAAATAGCAGTCACTGCTGTGGTCTCTTTGTTCACGCCACATCATAGGTATTCCGAAACGAAATGCTTGTTTTTTACCTTTCATCCATAAGCGTAGATCGTCCTCACATGTCTTGCACACTTTGTGAGGAGCCCACGGTTTGTCTTGATCGCCTAACTTCAAACCGAAATAGGCGAAATATACTTTTTTAATAAATGCAGAAATGTTCCTCTGCCGCTTTTTCATGGTATATTCCCCACAAATAAAACAAAAACTGTCCGGAGAGTTGACGCAACCTCTGGCTCTGTGAGCCATCACAAATACACAGCACTGCAAACTACAACTGTAGTGAACCACTTCGGAATAATGCTGGATTACGACTGAGCAAACAAAAGGTAATAATGAACTTGCAAGAAACTGAAATTTGACAAGAACGTTCATGTCGCAACCACCGTGTTTGAGCGAGCGAACGAGGCGAGGCGAACAGGAAAGAACATGCGCCAGCGCGAGTACTGGATTTAGCCCCCCGCCTCCCAATTGTCCTGTTAATGTATAAAATGAATACAAAACACTCTAAAATATCATGAGGGAGTGTTTCTAGTTAGTTAACCATTACAACCTCTATTTTGGGCCAAGAAAATAAACTGCAGTCGGCTAAAAAGAAATTATGTGAACATTCCTTATATGGGTAAGAAATCTAATTTTGCAAGAAAACGTGACGTGATGGAACATTTTGGCTATTTTTCCTGGATTCAGCACCCCAAAATCTATAGGAATCAGTTGCAAAACTGGAGGCAGTTTTTTGGTAGTGTACCTGTGTAATTTATGCAGGATGTGCTATTTTAGTCCATATATTTTCTACGATAAAATATAAAACTGAAATGTGGAGCCCGATTCACAAAGGGGCACATCTGGGCTGTCCAGATGACCCCAAGCAAGACGGGCCCATTAGGACTTGATTCTGTTATACGGGAAAAAAAACATTCCCGCAGCACACAGAATTGAGTCCGGGGATGGGCCGGTGTACCCCTGCCTGCCTGTGAGGACGTCCTCCCCGCAAGCGCCCCTGACTCCTGCAGCTTGGCTCCCTCTTCCTGACCGCCTGACCCATGACTGGCCAGCCGGAGCCTGGATCAAGTGGTGGGGACCCCGCTGCACCCGGTTCGGGGGAGGGGATCCCCAGCCCCGATCGGCCCACCAGTGCTGATTATTCCACCTATGTACAATAATCAGCACGTCCCCTCTGACCCCACAGGATATACAGGGCCGTGACCTGAATTGGCCCTGTACGTCCTGTTGGCTTGGTCCGCCACTGCTCTCCCCAGACCTCACCCCATCCTGCCCCCACCGGCTCTCCCCATTCTGCGGTTCTACCCATGCAGGGAGAGCAGGAGGGGGAATAGGGGCAGCCCCGCAGGATCCGTCTCAGTATCAGGCCCATAATCAAATCGGAAAATGTCAACATGATGCAGGCTATATTAGAAGCCTTATTTGAAATTTAGATGTGGAAAATCAGGCATATACACACATAAATCACATCCACGCGTAAATGGACATTTTAGAAAGAGTCCAATTTATACGTGGATGTCCATAGTAAGTGGACGTTGCCATGACTGGATAGAATTCTACACATGTATTCCCATTTCCGATGGGAAATACATGCACAAGCATGTTGGAATTTACACCTACTCCCAGGCACGTGTAGGTTTTTAAAGAGTGTGCATTTCAGCCAGCCATTTACAGGAGGGATTAAGAGTTATCCTCCTTAATCCCTCCTAGTTTATTTTCCCCTCCAAACTGGAATGAGTTCAAGACCGCATTCTCTATAGTTAACTAGAAGCATCTACATGCCTAAGATTGCAAAAAGCTGAAATGGACGTTTAAGTGCCGACATTTCACCTGTGCAAAAATGCCGGCACGTCCACATGTAAATTAGTTAATGGTTAGAAAACTTTTATCCCGCCTAAAACTGGGCGGTTTACAACAGCCAATACAAAACCACAATTACAAACAAATAAAATGACCACAAGTCAAAAAGCACAACCAGAAATTCAGTCAAAAAGTATCCGACTCAGAGAAACCCCAGGTCAAAAGGCTTCCAGAAACAGATGAGTCTTCATGTACCTCTGAAAATTCACCAAGCTGGCTTCAGTACGTATATAGCCAGGAAGCCAATCCCAATGGATAGGGCTGGCAAAAGCAAATAGTCGCTGCTTAAAATTCTTCATAGTGGATGGAGGAAACTTGCCATGTTTCCTCTGCTGACTATTCACACATGTAAATTTGTAAATGGCTCCTCCCACTGCTCATGAATATAAATCCATGTGTAAATGTTTCTGCATTTCCTTCTATTTATTTTGAAAACAGCTCCACTTTTAGCAGTCATTTCTAAAATATCATTAGAACTGACTTTGACGTCTCAATCTCCATGTATCATCTAAAATGAGTCCTCACCTGACAAAAAGACGTTCAGAACTAAGGCCCTTATTTACTAATGCTTAATGCATAACTGCATTATTAGCGTTATCACATGTTATCTTTCGCAAAGGGCAGTGCATAAAATGGCCTTTGACGCACATAACATTTGGTATTATTTGCTAAGCATTAGTAAATAGAGGCCTATAACTGACAAAATCAAACAGCAACAACTCTATTCCTGAAAGACCGTCCTGCAAACGGAATACCAATAACCCTCTTCTTAAAAAACAAAATCAAGTTGGACTGCTAAAGATCCCTACGCAGAAACTACATACTAGCAGAATCTCTCATCTCTGCCACATAGGCAAAACACAGACAAAGTGTCACCTCATATGAATACGTGAACAAAACGGAGAAATGTGCAGGCAAAAACTGAAATAGAAATCCCGGCGAGAGAGACGCATTTCCCCCTATACTGAGCAAAACACAAAAGATCAGAAATCTCAAAAGATGATATATTCCAATCACAAAACTGAAAATAGAATGCTTTTCCATGCCTTTGTCTGGACATTTTAGTTTTCTTAAAATGTTTGTCCTGGTCTCACTTTTTTACTTCTTCTTGTGTTCCAATTTCTTAGCTTGGGTTTCCTTCCCATTTCATGTTTCTTCTCTATTCTTGTCTTCTTCACTGATTCCTCTCTGTATCTCTAACACTAACCTTTCTAGGGGCGACTTGAAAAAAAAATAGTACTGGGACCTGGAGGTAAACGATGTGCCAACAGCAAACTTCTCTCCATGTCTTCTTTTGTGGTTTAGTCAACTCTTGTCAGTGAGTTGAGTTTGAATTGCCATCTCCTGTTGGAGTGCAACTATCAGGAAAGCTACAGTCCACAGCAGCAACTCATCCAAAGAGAAGAAGGAACCAACATAAGAGAAACCCATCTACAAAGGTACCCAAGTAAGGGGTGTTATCCACACCGAGCCAGAGAACTGTGGGATTAGAGCCCTAAACCCAGGTATTTTGGGTGGAGAGGAATAAAGTAGAAGTATTCAAAGGGACACAAGAGAGTGGTAAAAGTATTAAAGTGGGTCTAGAGAAAAATAAATGGCAAAAGTAAAGTTCATAAAAGCTGGAAAGAATGAGGTAAAAAAACATTAATTTAGGCAATGGAGGAGTAGCCTAATGGTTAGCGACCTGGCTTGGGTGCCAAGAGCGGTTCACTTCCCACTAGCACACCTTGTGGCCAAGTTATCAATGTCCCTGTTTAATGTACAATACCAAGTTTAAGTTACAATTTCATGTGGAGCCTGATTCTCATAGGGGGCTATCCGGATGGGCCTGTTTGGACCTGATTCTGGTCCATGAGAACAAGATGTTCATACAGCAGTCAGAATTGGACAAGAGGATGGTCCAGCGTGCCCCTGCCGCCTACGAGGACATCCTCCCCGCAGGCGCCCCCTACAGCTGCGACTCCGGCCCCCCTTATCCCTGCTGAGGTGGTATAGGCATGCGTGCCTACAGGCCCAGCAATATGTACAGGGCCATGACCTGAATCAGCCTTGTATTTGCTGCTGGGCTGGCCTGCCCCCACTCCGCCCAGACACCCCGCCAGCTCTCCCTGTCTTACAGCACAAGACATGCAGGGAGGGCAGGAGGGGGAATAGGGTCCAGGCAGCTTGCAGGGCTGCACATTGTGGCTGGATGTGCAGCCCCGCAACCTGCATTATGGGGCCCATAGTCTTTGCTTATTGATCTTACAAAGTGTTAAAGTTGCCCTTGGTTCAATCAGAACACAAGCTTCTTAGCCTGGACTCTGAGATGGGTGAATGTGAGTGTGTCAAGTCCCAAGTCCTTAATAACGTCTGTTGCCTAGTATCAAGCCTCCTCAGAAGTTTGAACCCTGATATTTTAAAATCCAGGAGCTCAGAAAAACTCTAGTTAACAGATCTTTAGAATGGTGTGCTCCCTTGTCTGCCTAGCAGTTTCACAGCAACTATCTGGCCCACACAGAAAGGGGGTTAAAGGAAAAAGGCAGATGGGGAACTGGTCACCCATGGTAAAGAGGACAGAACCCACCCGTGACCCATCTGGGTTGTTGATTTGGCCTCTTTCTTCTATTCTGCCAGCACTGGCTGCAGTTACAGCTCCCTCCTTGGCCATATGGGCTGCTGCTGTCACTTTCTCTTGCCATGGCCGGCCTGGCCTCCAATTTTACATCCTACTTCTTTGGCCCCAGCAGCAGCTGTGGGTCTGGCTTGACCTATATAAAATCATCCCTGGATCTTTCTTGCTCATCTCTATCCTCCATTTCTCTCTCGTCTGACACTCTAGCCAAGCACTCATAGCTACATTTCATCTTCCCTTCTCATCTTCTATATCCCTCTTTTCCCATCTCACCTATCTACCAACATCTCCCATTCCTCCTCTATCTTTAATTCTTTCAACCCCACACAGACCCCACACTGCCCCATCAGTCTCTCTCTCTCTCCGCCTCCTAACCTGCCTCCATCAAGCTCTCTGTCGCCTACCTTGTACCCCATCAGTGCCTCCCTCAACCTCTTTACCCTGCTACCACTATATGGAATAACATAAATGTAGCAAAATTATGAAAACTACTAATGAACCAAAATAACATAAGAAATGAGAAATAATCACAACCATTGTAAATATAAATAAATATATATAAATAAAACTAACAGATAAAACTAAACACCAGATTCCTAGTGCTGGTTTGTATACCTCTACAATTAGTTACCTGACTTTCCTTTCTGCTCTCCCTTTCCTATCCCCTCCCTTAATCCCCCATTCCAACCTCTTCCCCCTTTCAAGGAGCCTGAATTGTCTCTCTCTCTCCATCCCATATGATCCAGTTCCCTCCTTTCCTCCTATATCCTGCTCCCAGCCTTTTGCTCCCTTTATTTCTTCCATGCAGCTGAGTCCTTCCAAGCGGAGCAGCAAAAGGTTGGCACTATTCTCCTGTTCCCCCTCTCACAAGAATTCTTCTCTTGGCACATATCCAAGAGGGGTAAAGATGCTGGGAAAAAGAAAGATAGGAGCCATCAGAGTTAGAAGAGTTTTCTGGCTGACAGTGGCATTGGGACCAGTGGTGGTGAGCAATGGTGAGGCTACTGGAAAGCACAAATGAAGGAGTCAGTATCCGTGGCACTAAGAGTTTTGGGAGAGTCAAGTCTCCTCACTCTATTCTGCTTGCACAGGCCGATGATGCCCTTCTGTCTCTCTTCTTCTACGTCCCGTGCAGGCTAATAATGTTACCATGCCAGAAAATTTTATTTGTACAAGAAAACCTTGTGGCTGATTATAACCCTCCCCCCCCCCTGCATTTTCAAAGCCTAATTTAGTGGGAAAACCATAGAGTTGGCAACACAGCAATCAGCAGTCTCAGACTTCCCATAGCAGAATAACTAGTGGTGCAGGCTTATCACTGCAGTGTATCTAACACTGAGCGTATGGGGAAGGGAGCATTTAAGAGGTAGCAAACTTTCCTGCTATTTATTGTCCTTCCTGACTACATACGGAGAGTGAGAGAGATGCAGAGGACTAGCAGGAGGGGTGGTGGTATTAGAGGGTATGATTTATAATCCCTGTGGACCTCTGGCATACTCTCCTGGAACCTGTAATGCTGGTAGTGGTGGGAGAGGGGGGATTGTCCCTCTTTTCAGTGTCTGTGGAGGATGGCAACATGGGAACCAGGCCATGAGGGATGCCATCGGAATATCAATGGTTTAGAGCAGTGGCTCTCAATCTTTTTTACTGTTGTGACACACCTGAAGGACAATCCTCATGTATGTGGCATGTTACACATGGGAGTCTCTAATGATGCAGCAGGCCAGTTCTTTCTCATTCACAGTCACACTCTTAAACACACAGAAGCTCAGTCTCTCCCCACCTCTCCACTCCCACAGGTACTCCCCTTTTCTCTATCTCCTTTCCCTGTTCCCTTTTTAATCTGCTCCTTGTTTTGCAGCCAGCAGTGGCAGTGACTGTAGCCATTGGGAGGGAGCAGGCCCCAGCATTTCTAACTCAAATTGGTGGAGAAGCACTGATCAAAAAGGGCAGAGATTTTAAGGATCTGGTTTCCTTTTCTCACTCAGCGAGCACATGTGGCCATTTTGGTGATACACCTTCCAGTTCTTGGTGACACACCAGTGTGTCCCAACACCTGTCTACGAATCACTGGTTTAGAGGGAGGCTCTTTCTGAGAGGGCAGACAATTGACAGCACTCTGAGAAAGCAGGAAAGAGTTGTCAGGAAAATGTGGCTGATTGCTGAGAAGGACTCTTTAAGAGCAGCAGCCTCATTAGGAATGTCAATTTGTTCCCTGTCTAATCTAGAGTCAGATAACTTTATTGGCATAACAGTGTTTACATATGCTGCCAAAGTAACGCCTTAATGATTAAAATAAAAGGAGGAAATGTACAAAATATTAATAATAACAGTAAGCAACAATTGCAAGGTATCACATTACTAAGGACAATTCCCACATCTTGGTGCCGATTCCTAATTTTCCTGCTGAAATTGTTTCTGGCCGGACAGCAAGATACATATTGTGTTGCTGTTCTCTTCTATTTCCCACAGTATTATGCAGAATGTTTCCTGCTAATTCTTTTGTCCTAAGCTTTTGATCTTTTTTTTCTATGAGCTCGTGAAACGTGCACAGATTAAGAGGAAATGCGTTTGTGCTTTATTTCTCATGGTCCGCCTGTGTTTTCCATGTGTGAAGAAGGTGACAACCCCTGCTAGCGGCTATGAGGGGTCTGGTGTAATCGTGTTTGTTATTTACACACTCACCTGCTGTTGTCGTGTGGTTACAACAAGGGTATTAAAAAGTCTAATCAGAAGTGTGTTTCAGGCCCTGTGCACCGTGCAGGAGCAAAGACTGAGAGGCGCATGCGCAAGAGCCTCGGATTCTCCTAGGACAGAGCTGGCCCGGACCCTTGCACAGTTAGGTCTGCACCTCATACGTATATTGACGAAGCCTCCTTCCGGGCACCAATCGCACCAGTGAGCTGAAGCCTAGACCTGGCACGTAACGTTCTCCTTCATTGACGCGACAACGTAAAAACCTTGCAAAGTTCGGCACTTACTAGGTTTAATTTCCCCTCTTTATTGTATGTCACAATGACGTGGCGCCGGAGCCTCACCCTTCCGAGACTACAAGGGAACTTTTAGCACGTTTAAAAAAAGAAAGCCAAGGGCTCCGGTTTCTCCCGTCTGGAGCGAACTTGCCAGCTTTCTTTATTTTGTCTGGCTTCTCCTCCCCTGCCGAGCCTTTGTGCGTGGGGAAATGTCTCAGCTAGGCTAGGAAAAAGCTCTTGAAACTACTCACCCGACAGCGGAGGAGAGAGCTCTTCCCGAGTGCCCAAGCAGTCAGTGACAGCATCACTTGCCAGTTCTGCTACTCCACAAGCCAGGGGGGAAATGCAACCACATCATAGCAGAAATAAAAGCAAGCGCCCGCCTCGCTCCCGGGCTAGAGAGAGAGGCTTCTTCCTTCTCTATACGGACGGTATTCCCGTTTGCTCTCAGTTGTTATTAGGACTCTTAGGGGCAGTGCGAGCACCAGGCGTGGAAATGGCAGGACTACGCCCAGTTGCTGGTGCTGGGGTTAACTTGTTCCTCGCGTCAGAAAAGGGTCGCTGTCTCTCCGGCTCCCACTCTTCTCCTCTCTTTCTCCGTCCTTTAATGTCTCTTTCCTCCCACACTTTCTGCCCCTGTGTTCTCTCTTCGTGTGTGTTCCCTCCTCGACTTGAGATCGCTGGTTCTTCTCCTAGGGCTAAAACTGAGAGGTCAAAAGCTGCTGCCTTAATGAGGGATGTGCGGCTCCACAGACACTGACAGCTCTGACGGATCTGGGCAATTACTGAGCCTCTAGCTGCCACATTCACTCCCCCTCCCCAGCACTGTATTCCTTATCGGGGAGGGGAGACGGGGCTATAGAAGCCTGTCTGCTCTTTAGTATAGTGCTTCGGGGTGACTCGTCTGTCTGCGCTTTGCATCCACCCTCTAGTTTTCTTTCTTGCATTTTTATTCTTTGCTCTCGTGCACGTTTAGCTATGTGCCTTCGATAGAAGCATCTCTTTAGTTTAGTGGCACCTATCACTGAAGTGATCAATACTCACGGTAAAATTTATGGAAGCATAAGGCTTCCACCAAACACTGGCATGTAGGGTTGCAGGAGAAAATAACGTTCTTCCGATTTGATTCTGGAAAACGATATTTCCAGTGGTTAGCTGGGTTGTTGAAGCATTTCGTTGGAAGCTGCTCTGATGTGTCACTGGTATGATGTTGTTACTATGTAGACGTTGCTACCTCCAGACGGAGAATCACAATCTTAATTAAACTGCTAGTGGAAATGCAAACGTGCCACTAACAAAAAGTTCAGTTTCTTGATTGACCCGTACGTAATTGCAAGAGACTAATCCACCGCCTTTCAGTTTAATGACGATTTTGCAGACAAAAGGATCATTAAAAAAAAAAAAAAAGAATAGACGTCATGAGAATATCGCTTCAGAGTTAGGGAGGACATTTAATCCATCCTATTTTTGCTGCCGACTCTCGTAAAGGTTATTTTAAAAAAATAAATTTTCTGAGTGTAGCTTTGCACTAAGGATAATTTAGTTGACCCTTAAAACGCAATTCGTTTTTTTTTAATCTCCGGCAGAACTTCTAAAGAATTCGCGCTGTCATTAAATTGTAAGCATTAATACAAGCTAAAAAAACACGACACGCACCTTCCGTTAGCGCCTACATACGCTTAAGGTGTGAGCCACAAAACAGATAATTTTTGAAAAGCAGCACCTATCTGATCTCGATGTTATATCAAGTTTCCAGGATTGGTCATTGCAGGAGCATCGCTTATCTTTTTTTATGCGTCGGTTTCGGTGCAAGCGACTTTAATTAGTTAAATAAATCTAGTTCTATATTCAGACACAGTCTAGATATAGCCGTACTGAAAACGAAGTTAGATAATAAAGGTTTGGTTACTATGGTAAAAATATGCCGGTACAGTACATGTGCTATGACCAAACATCAAATTAGTGCAGAAACCGAATATAGTGCAGCTAATATTTGTTAACGAGAATGTTAAAACACTTGAATAGAATTTCTCCTAGGAACAGAATGACGCAAGTGACTCGCTGCTATTGGCAATCAATACCCTGCCTTTGCTTAGTAACAACACAATAATGTGGCCTTTGCATTTTAGCCCAAATTAAAACTTCTGAGGCAAGTGAGGTTCAACCAAGATATCAATAGCTCCCAATAAAATACTAACAGCTGCTGTAGATCCGTGGTTAAAATTGATGATCTTGAATTACAAAAGGGGTAACTACGGGGATGGAAAGTGAGGATTGCTTTTGTGAAAAAAAAAACAAACAAAACAAAACATAACCCAAAGGTTTCCTTCTCCTATGCTATAATATCTAATGCTAAAAGCAGACCTGGTATAGAAAAGCGAAGTAGTGTTTTCAACCAGATGAAATGTCCTCTGAGTGGGTAAGAATTAAAATGATCTCTTATAATCCTAGTAGTTGGTTTCATATTTTTGTTAAAGACATAAGAAAGGCATGGGGAGATGAAGCTACTTGTGAGGTCTTTTGTACAATGTTCTTTTCACAATCAGTGCTTTTGAAAGAATCTTGATTTTATTTGGTGGCTATAGCACATGAGGCCTGTTCGTATAATTTGTCACTTGTATTTTTTGGAATCTGAATCGCCCAAGTATTTCCCATCTTGGAAATTCATATTTAAACTGTGATCCCCCAGGATACGGAGCTCCGT
The DNA here is from genome assembly GCA_033557465.1 of Ichthyophis bannanicus. Classification (NCBI taxonomy): domain Eukaryota; kingdom Metazoa; phylum Chordata; class Amphibia; order Gymnophiona; family Ichthyophiidae; genus Ichthyophis; species Ichthyophis bannanicus. The sequence goes on from CM066037.1 coordinate 417,649,130, forward strand.
AGAGAGAGCCGAGACAAATATGTTAACTCATATCTATATAATGTTATGTGCTGTAATGTGTTCTGATAGAAACTTTAAAAATGTTTCTGTTCAGAATTTATTTCCATATGATGGGGGATATAAGGGCTTCAGTCAAACCTTTGATATATTCTACTTTGAAAATGTGTAAGATCCTTCAAAAATCAGAGGATGGCAGTATTTGACTTCTAAAAATTGTTTGTTTTTATGAACTCTTATTACAAAAACATGGCAATACTTCATATTTAAAGAGATTGCCAGGATATTTACAATGGATATGCAGTGTATTTTATGCAAATCTATCTCATGCATAGTCATTTGGATATCCTGAAAATGTAATTGGCTAAGTGGGCCTCCAAGGAGAGGGTTGGGAAACACTAATCTGTGACAGATGATGTGCTTTATCCCCTGCCCATCCAAAAAGTAAGGGGAACATATACAGCGGCGGCGGACAGTGCTGTCAAAGAGGCTGGCTGCTGCCCCTTTAAATTAGGGTTAGATATTCAGGACCAGTGCATATCAAATGACCAAAACTAAATATCCGGTTTGTCAGGATTGATGTTTTCCAATCTAGTAAGAAGTGATATTCGGCCTCTAAACAGATTGTAACACTGCGTAAATTTAGGACAGCCTTTCACCTGTCCTAACTTTATGTGCTTTAGATATGTGCTTAGCAGCTGAAAATTGATGCTAACCTCATAGTAACCTCATTGATGCTAACCTCATATGTCCCTACAGGTAGTTTCAAAGATTGTATATAGTTCACCTTGTTTACCTCTGTTATCTGTAAACGAAAGCCAAATTAACTGGCCTATGTGTTTTATTGTTACAATGTAAACCGCACTGATGACAAATAGCGCGGTATATAAGAAATGTTAAATAAATAATTAGTTGCTGGTGCCAGCCCACTCTGTCCTCTGAATGCCACAGCTCTATCCAGATAGCAGTGAGGGGTATTCAGTGGTAGTAACTGGATTAGTATTTCTGAATATCCCAGTGAGTGGCATTTTTTGCAGATCTGCAAATCACATAAATGCCTTTGAATATGCACCATGTTAAGTGCCTTTGAATCGATGGTGACCCTCTATTGTCCTAAACTGTGTTGAGTCTTCAGTCAGGTGGGTAATTGTTGACAGAGTGACATCCATAGCTGCTGTTGTTGTATCGATCCGTTGCATTGCTGACCTTCCTCTTTTGTGCTGACCGTCAACCTTGCTAAACATGGGATCTTTTTTTTTTTTTTTTTTTTTGATGTGTCCAAAGTTGTTGTTGTTAAGTGCCGTCGAGTCGGAGTCGACTCATGGCGACTCTCTGGATAGCTATCCTAAATTGTGTTCGGTCTTCAGTCAGGTGGCTCATTGTTGACAGACTGGTACCCGTAGCTGCTGTTATTGTATCTATCCATCTCATTGCCGGCCTTCCTCTTTTGCGTTGACCTTCTATCTTGCCAAGCATAATGTCTTTCTCTAATGATTTCTCTCTTCGCATGATGTGTCCAAAGTATGAAAGTCGAAGTCTTGTCATCTGAGCTTCTAAAGAAAGCTTAGGTTTGATCTCCTCTAGTACCGACTGGTTTGTTTTTCGGGCAGTCCATGGTATACACAGTATTCACCGCCAACACCATAATTCAAAGGCATCAATTTTCTTCCTATCTGTCTTTTTCACTGTCCAGCTTTCACATCCATATGATATTGAAAATACCATGGCTTGAACAAGTCGAATCTTTGTATGGAGAGAGACATCTCTGCTCTTGAGAATCTTATCTAGGTCTTTCATAGCCATTCTGCCAAGAGCAATGCGTCGTCTGATTGCTTGACTGCTTGTTGCTTCTTTATTGATAGTTGATCCAAGTAGGTTGAAGTTGTTCACAATTTCAATTTCTTCTCCTTCAACGATGAACCTGTTGATTTATGCCAGTTGTCATGATCTTTGTCTTCTTTACATTAAGGTGCAGGCCCATTTTGAGACTATGTTCTTTGATTGTGAGAAGCAAATGTTTTCAGATCATCTTCACTTTCAGCCAGTAATGTGGTATCATCAGCATAGCGAAGGTTGTTGATGAGTCTTCCACCAATCTTCACACCTCTGTTGTCTTCATACAATCCTGCTTCTCTGATGATTTGTTCTGCATATAAATTAAACAGGTAGGGGGAAAGTATGCAGCCTTGTCTTACACCTTTGCTTATTTTAAACCATTCTGTTTCTCCTTGTTCCGTTCGAACTGTTGCTTCTTGATCAATGTACAGATTGCGCAAGAGAACGATCAGGTGTTCTGGTATACCCATGCTTCTTAATGTGGTCCAGAGTTTCTCATGGTTTACACAGTCAAAAGCCTTGCTATAGTCGATAAAGCACAAATAGATATCCTTTTGGTATTCTTTAGTCTTTTCAAGGATCCATCTCACATATGCAATGATGTCTCTCGTTCCTCGCCCTTTCCTGAACCCTGCTTGCACTTCAGGTAGTTCTTGTTCCAGGTATGGTTGTAGCCTCTTTTGAATAATCTTTAGTAGAATCTTGCTGGCATGTGGGATCAGAGCGATTGTGCGATTAATTTCCACAGTCAGTTGGATCACCTTTCTTTAGTATTGGTATAAACACAGATCTTTTCCAAAGTATGAACGTTGAAATCTTGTCATATGAGCTTCTAAAGAAAGCTTAGGTTTGATCTCCTCTAGTATCAACTGATTTGTTCTTCTGGTAGACCATGATATACACAACACCATAATTCCTGTCTTTCTTCTTTACTCTCCAACTTTTAAAGAATAGAAACATAGGCCATATGGTCTTTTTCTACCACTGTGTTTCTATCTAGTCTGCCCTTCCATATCAACTACAGCAGTCCCCCACTTACCTTTAGAGATCTTCTGTGTTTGTCCCATGCTTTTTTAAAATTCAGATACTGTCCTCATTTCTACCACCTCCATTGGGAGACCATTCCACGCATCTACCATTCTTTCTGTAAATAAATATTTCTGCATATTACTCCTGAGTCTGTTCCCTTTCACCCTCATTCTATGTCCCCTCATAGCAGAGCTTGCTTTCAATTGAAAGAGGCTCTCCTCCTGTGCATTTATGCCATGGAGGTATTTAACCGTCACAGTCATATCTCCTCTATCCTGCCTTTCCTCTAAAGTATACATATTAAGATTCTTAAGTCTGTCCTCATATGCTTTATAATGAAGACCACTAACCATTTTAGAGGCCACCCTCTGCACTGACTCCATCCTGTTCACATCCTTTTGAAGGTGCGGTCTCCAGAATTGCATACAATACTCCAAATGAGGTCACACCAAAGATTTATACATAGTACCTTAGTATATGATGGCAGATAAAGACCAGTGTGGTCCATCTAATCTGCCTAGCAAGTCAGCAAGAATAGATGCACCTGCTGCTCCGTGCGGGTCACCCCTCCCCATGCCTTTGTTTAGGGGTGTACCCACTGCTCCGTGCAGGTCACCCCTATTTGCTAAGACATAAGAGATAGTTAAGTTTATTTTGATTTTATCCTGTTGCTATAAAGGGATCCACTGTGTCTGTCCCATGCCATTTTGAATTCTGTCACTGTATTTGCCCCCACCACTTCCATCGGGAGGTTATTCCAAGCATCCACCACCCTTTCAGTGAAAAAGGATTTCCTGACATTGCTTTTCAGTTTACCCCCTTGAAGCTTCATGTTATGCCCTCTAGTTTTACAGCTGCCCTGTCTTTGGAAGAGATTTGTTTGTTCATTTATACTCTAAGTATTTAAAGGTCTGAATCATATCTCACCTGTCCCTCCTCTCCTCTAGAGTGTACGTATTTAAGTCTTCAAGTCGCTTCTCATACGTCTTCTGATGCAGGCTCCAAATCATTTTGGTCGCCTTTCTTTGAACCGTTTCCAGTCTTTTTATATCCTTTGCGAGATATGGTCTCCAAAACTGAACACTATTCCAAGTGAGGCCTCACCAGCGATTTGTACAGGCCAAGGTGGAGTCCAATCACAGCAAGCTCAAAGTCCTAGACTTCAAAAACAATGACTTCAGTAAAATAGCCAAGTTCCTGAAGGAGGAGTTGGCAGGATGAGAGGGGATAAGGGAAGTGGAATTGCAATGGGCTAAACTGAAAGAGGCAATAAAAGGGGAAACAGATACATATGTAAGGAAAATAAATAAAAACAAAAGAAAATCTATTTGGTTCTCCAAAGAAGTGGCTGCACAAATAAAGGCAATACATATAGCGTTCACAGAGCAACAACTCTGTTAAAGCTCAGATTTTGGCACCTGGCAGACATCTCTCTCTGGACATCAAGTCTGGTCGGCAGTTGGATGCCTCAGTACCCCTCAGAAGAGTCACCAACCACTACTACCCTTTGCTTTCTTGTGGTCACTGATTCTGCAACTTTGGAATGCTCGAGCTCTGGTTGTTTCCTTTCCTGGGATGCTTTCACCTCCCCCACTTCCAGGGCTTCATAATACCATGTCTAGGACAAGTCAAATGTTTGTATGTAGCGATTATATCTCTACAAGCCAGCCCAGATTCTAATCCCACTGCTGCTATTGTTGACATGGTGCTGAGTACTGTGGATAACAGAGCTCCTTTTCTACACCTTCTGGATGGTTTTCAGCCAAAATTAGTATTTTTCCAATGCCTATTCCTGCCTGGAGTAGGTGGAGCAGGTCTAAACTTAGACATGACGACGGACGTCCATGATGTTTCTGAGATCAGATGGGGATGTTCAGGTTCCTGGAAGCACTCCAGCCCAAGCCTCCAGAGCCAACTTCTAAAACGACTCTGGAGACATCTCTGTACTTTGAACATCTCTATACCCATTTTCAGACATCCAAAGCACAAATAGGAAAAATTATGGGGATCATTTTAGAAGCCCTAACTCGCCTCTCTCTGTGTTCCTAAGTATTGCACAGATTTCTTTGCCCATCTAATAGCGAAAAAGGACTTCAAATTTTCCACCTCTTCATTACCCAAATTTACATTAGGGCCTCTGTCTTATCCTTGTTAACCCAATGCCCTACCACCCCCTCATTTTCCTTAAAAATTTTTTTTTTTTTTAATATTGGCAGCAATGGCATAAGATGTATCACATAAAGCAAGATGTTGTCAGCAAATATGGCAATCTTGATCTCTTACTTTAATTCTCCTAATGTCCCTATTTCTCCTTATCCATTCAGTCAGTGGTTCCACCAAGAGGGTAAACAGTACTGGTGATAAGAGGCTCTCCTGTTGCATGTCTCTCTCCAATTCAAATGCATCTGAGTATCCCGTTAACCTTTATTCTGGCTTCTAGGCTTTCAAAGAACTTGCTCCCCAAGTTACTGAAATCCCCCCCCCCTTCAAACCTATCTTTTCCAGTACCTGCATCAAGAGCTCACAATTTACCCAATCAAATGCTTTTTCAGCATTTATGAAAAGCACGGTTGGAAACTTAAAGCTCTGTTTTCCCCCACATTAACTGTATCATCCTCTTAATGTTATCTGATTCCTCCCTACCCCCGAATGAATCCCGCCTGCTCCAGATGTATCAGGTTCCCTCAAATGTCATTGCACCAATATCTTTGATTAAAAATTTCCATTAATATTTAATAGCGAATTGGCCTATACAAATTACACAACAATCTATCCTTACCTTCCTTAGGGAGAACACTAATGCCCACCATTTTCATAGAAGGGAGCAGAGAGGTACCCTCCAACAAACTGCCATTCTTTTGTACCTTTGTTTGATCATCTTAATTTTCTAGTTGGGTCGGTCCTAGTCGCTCTTTTCCCCTTGTTGGTTTTCTTCTAAGTCCTTTTCCAGGATCTCATTTCCATTTTCTGTTTTGTCACACGCCCTGTCTTTATTCTTTCTTTCCCTACATCTCTCTCTGACACTGATCCTTCTGTTTCTTTTTTTTCTTTCTCTCATCTTCCATTAACCTAACTATAGATTCATTACACCCCTCCCTCTCCCTACTTCAATTTTCAATCTCCCTCTTTTCACCTTTCACCTTCTTATCACCTTTCCATTTCCTAACTTACTTCCCTAGTCCTTCCATTCCCCACCTGTCTCATTCCTTTGCAAGCCTCCTATGTCCCCCCATCTTTCTTCCACTTTCTAGTCCCCCTTTTCCTCCCTCTGTATGCATCCCCTCCCCAGCCTCATCTAGCACCTTCTGCCTCTCATCTCCTTGTCGGCCCCAGCTCATTCCCTAGCACTAATCCTCTCTCCAACTCCAGACCCCTTCTTATGTCTTACATTCTATCCAGGTTTCCATTTCCACTTTTACCTCTCCCATTTCTACCCTTTCTACCCTATCTCACCTCCTTCAAGGATGGAGTTAGTACAGATGGTGGCTACTAAAATGGTTAGTGGTCTTCATTATAAAGCATATGAGGGCAGACTTAAGGATCTTAAGATGTACACCTTAGAGGAAAGGCGGGATAGAGGTGATATGATTGAGATGTTTAAATACTTCTGCTATGAGGAGACATGGGATGAGGGTGAAGGGGGATAGATTCAGGAGTGATATGCGGAAATATTTCTGTACGGAAAGAGTGGTGGATTCGTGGAGTAGTCTCCCAGTGGAGGTGGTAGAGATGAGTACAGTATCTGAATTCAAAAAAGGAACAGGACAAACGGAGAGGATCTCTAAAGGAATAAAGGGGTCTGTTATAGTTGATATGGAAGGACAAGCTAGATAGGCCATGTGGCCTTTTTCTGTCATCATTTTTCTTTGTTTCTTTGTGCATGACACTGCACTTCACATTAAATCTTAACTGCCAAGCATTTGACCATTCTTCCAGCTTTTTTGATCTTTCCTCATGTTATCCACTCCCTCAGGGGAGTCCACTGTGTTGCAAATTTTTATGTCATCTGCAAAAAGACAGACTTTTCCATTAAGTCCTTCAGCAATATCACTCACAAATACATTGAACAGTACCAGTTCCAGGACCGATCCCTGGGGTACGCCGCTAATCACCTTACTTTCATCCAAATGAATTCTCTTTATTATCACCTTCTGTTGTCTGTCAGTCAACCAGTTTCTGATCCAGTTCACCACCTTGGAACCCATCCCCAGGCTGTTCAGTTTATTGATAAGCCTCCTGTGAGGAACAGTATCAAAGGCTTTACTGAAATCTAGGTAGATCACATCCATCGCATGCTCTTGATCTAGTTTTCTGGTCACCCAGTTAAAGAACTCAATCAGATTTGTTTGGCATGGTCGTCCCCTGGTAAAACAATGTTTCCTCGGATCATGCAACCTATTGGTTCGAGAGTCCACTATTCTCTCTTTCAGGAGTACCTCAATTACTTTTCCTGCCACCAAGGTAAGGCTTACTGGCCTGTAGTTTGTCACTTCTTCATTATTGCCACTTTTGTGAAGCGGTACCACATCAGCCCTTCTCCAGTCCTGTGGAACCTCTCCTGTCTCCAAGGATCTATTAAAACCATCCCTTAAAGGCTCTGCAAGAACCTCTCTGAGCTCTTTCAGTATCCTGGGGTATATCCCATCTGGTCCCATGGCCTTGTCCACTTTCAGTTTTGCAAGCTGTTTAAATACATCATCTTATTTATTTTATTTATTTACAGTTCTTAGTATCTTTTAGTATCAGTTCTTAGTATCTTTTAGTATCAGTTCTTTTTAGTATCAGTGCGGTTTACAAATAACAAAAATTGCATAAGAACAAAGATCTTATGCTTACATTGTAACAGGATCTGTAACTTGAGAATGTAACAGGGGTAGCTATATACAAGTCAACAACAGTGGTAGTTATGGAACTATTTACATTTTATATTGCAAGTTGGTAATCATGATGGAGAAGACCTTTATAATCTATAATCATTGAGGGTGTGCCTGAGGGCGGTCTGTTTGTGTATCGTCAAGGGTTATGTTGTTGGAATGTCAGAGGCTGTGTGGGTGAGTTGTGGTGCAGGAGGTGATTGTGATTGGTTAGGGTGGACGAAGTGAAGGCAGAATAGGTGGTGGTTAAGGGCTTTTCTGAAATGTGAGAGGTCACTGATTGATTGGATATGAGGTGGGAGATTGTTCCAGCACCTAGGAGCATAGAATGTAAAGGCTCTATTCCTGGTTGCTTGAGTACATTTAGTGGACTCAAGTGGTATAGTCAGCGTATTGACAGCTGCTGACCTTCTTAGCCTGTTCATAGGGGTGATGGTCAGGAGTGCGGAGAGGGATTTATTTATTTATTTATTATTTATTTATTAACAATTCTTATATACCGCACTATTAGACATCAGTGCGGTTTACATTGAACAGAAAACATCCGACAGTTTACACGTGTCTGGTCGTTACATTTAACAGGAAGTATAACTTGGCGAAATAGGGGAAACTAAATACAATGCAGGGTTATCTGATAAAGGGGGATAGCCGGTTAATTGCTTTAAATGATAGTAGTAGTGCCTTGTAAGTGATCTTGCATTGTAACGGTAGCCAGTGTAGTTCCATAAGTATGGGCGTGATGTGATCTCTACTTGATATACCATAGAGAATGCGGGCTGCTGTATTCATCGCCATCTGAAGTGGATTGAGGGTGTTCGTTGGGAAGCCGTGTAGAATGATGTTGGCATAATCAAAATGTGGCGTTACAAGTGTCTGGAATATTGTTCTGAAGTCATCTGGGGCTAGTAGAGGTCTTTGGTGTCTCAGTGTTCGTATTTTATTGTAGATGGACTTGGTAGTATTCTTTATGTTCTTTGAAGTTGAGCTGTTGGTCTGTTGTGACACCTAGGTAGCGTATAACCGATTTACATGGAAGCTCTGCATCACGCACCTTTAATGAGGTGGGGGGAGAGAAGTTCTTGTTCTTGGTTATGAATAGGACCTCGGTTTTCTTAAAGTTTATGCAAAGATTCTGAGATAGGAGCCAGTCAGTGACTTTGTTGAAGCACTCTATTAGTGAGGAGAGGTCCGGGTGCATGATTTTGATTGGGGTGAATATTAAGACATCGTCTGCATAGATAAGACTGGATATATTAAATGATTGGATGATAACGCAAATCTGTTGCATATATATGTTGAAAAGTAGGGCAGATAGGGAGGATCCTTGGGGTACTCCCTGTTGTTGATGGAATGGTTCAGATGTTGAGGATCCTCATCAGTACATGTTGCCAACGGTTCGCTAGATAGGATTTACACCATTTCCAGGCCAAGCCCTGAATTCCTTTTTCCTGAAGGCGAAAGGAGGAGTTGCTCGTGATTAACAGAGTCAAATGCTGCGGCAGTATCAAGGAAGATGAGTACAAACCTGTTTTCAATTTTGTTGATCCCTCTGGATAACATATTGATAAGCAAGGTGAGTAAAGTTTCTACACCATGGGATTCTCGGAACCCATGCTGGCAGGGATCAAGAGGGGCTGATGTGTCAATGTGTTGCTGCAATTGTATTTGAACCACCTTCTCAATGAGTTTGGCTAGAAGGGGTATGCTTGAGATCAGGCGATAAGAGTCTGTCCTTGTCGGGTTGAGTTTGTTGTTTTTCAGGAGAGGGCGTATGGACGTTTAAGAGTTGCTGGGAATGTTCCCGCTGTGAATGAGAGTTTCATGATGTAGGCTAGGGTTGGGCTGAGTTCTGCATGCATCGTTCTGATCCAGTGAGCAGGACAAGGATCATTTGGGGCTGTAGTGGAATTAATAGTAGCAATAAGGTCAGCAATGTATTTCTCTGCTGGAGGGATGAAGTTTGTTAGCGGTGGTTGAACCTGAGGATTGTAGTTGGGTGTGGAATTTGGTGCCGTATTGTTTTAATGATTTTAGATTGCAGGTACTCGGCATAGGGCTGAGGCTGAATTGATACCGTCTGATTGGAGGACGGTGTCTTAGTTAAGGATTTAGCAATGCTAAAGAGGTCTCATGGTTTATTTAATGAGCGGAGGAGGAGCTCCGTGTGGTGTGTTCTCATTTTTTCAGATATTTTCTCACGGTGTTGCTTTAAAGTGTTTTCGTAAGTCATTTGGTCAACTGAAGAACGAGATCAACGCCATTTTCTTTCTTGCTTTCTTAGAAGCTGAAGAGATGACCGTAATTCAGCAGAGAACCAAGGGGCTGGTTTTCTGATTCTTGGTGGTTTGATGGATGCTTGTGACCTGTTTGAGGAAGGTAGCTGCGAGCAGGAGTTCAGGGTGGTGTTTCATCTGTTGATCATATCGTCAAGGTTTTGGCCTGGTTGACGGAGTGCTGGAAGAGCGCTGTTGATGAAATCATCCCTGTCTAGGGGTTTGAATCGTGTTGTCGATCCTGAGGAAGCTGTATTTGTTTGGCTGGTTGGAATTTGGTTTTGTTGATATGGGATTTGGAAGGAGATTAAGTTGTGGTCTGACCATTGAACAGGAGTAAATGAAAGGTTAATATTGTTGTTTGATTCTGACTGGGGGGCAGAAATGAGATCAAGAGTATTTCCCTTGAGGTGGGTAGGAGAGTTCACTATCTGTGAATAACTGAGGTCTGTCATAGCATCAAGGAACGTGTTAGAGTAGGTAGGTTGTAGTGAGGCATGGTTAAAATCACCAATCAACCAATTAGGTTTATGTAGGCTTTCAGGGTTGCAGGCCAGGTCTATTATATTAGCGAGATCTTCTGGGGGGGGGGGGGGAGGAAGGAGCTCTGTAGATGAGATTTATAATGATGTTCTTATTGGCCACAGAAACTATGTCCATGTGCGTGAGACTCCTAGAAGATAGTAGCTTGAGTTGGAGATTAGTTCTTGCTAGGATGAAGACTCCACCTCCTTTCAGGTTGGTTCTGTGACATGTGTGTATTGAATAGCCAGGAGGGATGAGTTGATTTATGAGGACAGTATCTGTGACTGACAACCAGGATTCTGTGACCATAAGGATATCTAAATTCAGATTAGTGATAAGATCTGTAATGACTGGCCACTTTGCGAACTGAACGTGAGTTGATGAGAGCACACTTTAGGTTACTAAGTAAGAGAGTGGGTTCATGCTTGAGGCTATACATGTTATTAAGGGATATATAGAGTAGATGAGAATGTCTGATATGGTGTGCATGTGGTGATGTATGATGGGAGCTGGTATGATTTCTTCTTCCCAGGCTATGCAGGATGGGGATATGATTAAGGGTGGGTGAAAAAGCTGATGTATTCTGAGTGGCGTTAGCTAAGAGGTAAAAATTGAATAAAGCGAATAAGGAGATGGCCATGTTAGAGTCGCTGGGGTTGTCAATAATATTGTCTTAGGCTAGCGACAGTAGTTACTGGTAGCAGAGGTGACTGGCTCCTGGCAGCAGTAAAAGTGGTCGAAATAGCTATAGTTATATGATGGTACTGGCAACAGTCATGGCAGGCTACTGGCAACAATAAAGTGGTCAAAAAGGCAACAATTATAGCAGGCTACTGGCAATAGTAATTGCAGGTAACTGGCAACAGTAACAGTGGTCACAATAGTAATAATTATGGCAGGCTACTGGCAACAGTAAATGAGGTCAAAAATCAAAACAGTTTTTATGAGGCTACTGGTAACAGTAATTGCAGGCTACTGGCAACAATAAAATGGTCAAAGTAGCAATAGTATGGCAAGCTACTGGCAACAGTAAAGTGGTTAAGATAGCAACAGTTATATGAGGCTAATGGTTATGGTAATAGCATCGATAGCATAAGGGTACTTTGTTTCATCTGATTAAGTGACGTTTACTTGCTGTGGTTGCAAAGAAGGCTGTGTTGACGGTGAGAGCGAGTTCAACTCAGGGGGAGCTCAAGCTTTCGGTTAATTGTGATGATGAAGACAGATCCCTTGGGGGTTTCTTGATCGTCTCGATGAGGACCGCTGCCTAAGGGCCGTGCCAAAGGGCCCTCTGGCGAGGCCCTCGAGCACGGGCCCGCAAGGCGCGGGTGCGCCGCTGACTCCTCCTTAAGTAGCACGGGGGCTGTCCCGCCGCTGCTGGAGGGTGGAGGCAAGCAGCTCTTCTCCCTCCTGGGAGATCAATGCGGTGAAGATGCGGTGAAGAGATAATACACCATTCATCTTCTGTGAATGGTGTATTATCTACTCCATTCCTATTTGTATATTTGTCAGTCACAGGTGGTCCTTCTCCAGGATTTTCTTTAGTAAAAACAGAACAGAAATATTTGTTTAGCATTTTTGCTTTTTCAATGTCACATTCCACGAATCCGTTCTTGGCACTTTTTTTTTTTTGACAGCTTTATTTTCATTTTCAACATACATCTCAACAACACATCAACATCAAACAAAAGGAACAAAACTAAACCCCCCATCCCCCACCCCCTGCCTCCTCCTCTAGAGCACGTCTCGCGCATTAAAAGATAACAGACACTACAGAACAGTTGTACAGGATATTATGGCCATCTCGAACATGGGCACAAACAGTATTTAATCAAAACCTGGTCTATCCCCCATCATGTTTTGGCTAGATTCACAAAGTCATTTAACAGTTTCCACTTGAGACCACTATTTTTTGACGGTGGCAAGGCCTTCCGAGACATTTGCTCATACTTGCAGTATAGACAAACTTGATTCCACCATTCCTGTACACAGAGGTTAGCTGTGCATTTCCAGTTGCGCACAATTAGGTGTATTGCTAACTCCAGCATAAAATCCAACATGAAGCAACCCTCTTTGGGAAGAGATGGGAGCTTCGCCGCCGATCTAAGGCCTATGACCTTCCAAGTCAGGGGCTCTTTAAACTTAAGAATGATCTGTATCTGCACCCAAACCTGCTCGCAAAAGGTTTGTATCCCCGGGCACTCATATGCTATATGTACAAAAGTGCCAGTCTCGCTGTCACATGTCCAGCAAAGACTACTGGCACTCTTGTCCCATTTCGCAACCGTAACAGGTGTATAGAAGCATTGGTGCGCAAAAAAGAAGAGAGTCCTGAGTTATAGAGGCCGATTTCGAGACTCTCACTTGCTTACCCCAAAATTTCCACCATTGCTGCGCGGAGAGAGCGACCACAGTATCCCGCTCCCACACTTCCTGTATTCTCCATATCTGCGAATCCCGGGTCTGGCTCAGCCTCTTATAAAAGAGTGACGCCACTCCCGCTGCTTGTGCAGTCTCTTGAGCAACCTCTACCACCCCACTCTGTCCTGTCCCATTCTTGGGGTCTACTTTAGAACTTTCAATGCAGTGCCTGAGCTGCAGCCATTGAAAGTATAACTTAGATGGGAGGCCAAATTCTTGCTGTAATTCCCTAAAGTCTTTCCATTTATTAGCTTTAACTAGCTGACTAATGTTCCAGACTCCTCTCGGGTACCATTGACTCCATACTATAGGTTTCTTCTGGATTTTGAGCAGGGTATTATGCCATATTGGTAGCATATGACCACAGATCTGGGCCACATGCACGGATAAGAGCCCCAAAAGCCAGAAGTGTGTCAGTTATCATGCAGGGGCACTGGGCACTCTACATCAACTGCATGCCCGGGAGGCATCTCAGTGGTATCGGGGCTAATAATTTCTCTTCAACTTCCACCCAGACAGGTCTATCAACCGATCGACCATCTAGCCACCTTGACCCCTGTGATAGGACTGGAAATCGGGGAACCTGACGCCACCCTCCTCCCGGCTAAGTTTAAGCTTCTGCCGCGCTATTCTCGGCGCTTTGTCCTTCCATAAGAACTGACTCAAAATACGTTCTATTTGCTGATATGTTCGCACTGACATCAGACAGGGTATTGTCAGCATACATTTCATGGAGCTTTGGACTCCGGTGATTTCAGTCTACAAAGGTAATAGGACAGTTTACAAGATGAGATTAACTCTGACCCCCTGGTGATTTCAGTCTCCAAGGCCTGTCTGAAGCCCCTCCTTGCTAAATCAAGAATGGCAGACCTTAAAGGGAGTGGCTAGCAGACCTCAAGGGGAAGTGCTGGAGAGGATTCAATTCACTATAAAGGACAGAAACACTTCCCCGCTCTCTCTCTCTCCCCGCTCTCTCTCTCTCTCTCCCCGCTCTCTCTCTCTCTCTCTCTCTCTCTCTCTCTTCCACTACACCTTGCCATGAGGCTCTGACCCACATGTTCTTGCTCTCTCCCACCATTCATCGGACATGAAGGACAGGAGGCTCTGATAATCAATTTCCTTCCCCCTCCCCCACTCTCTCTCTCTCCCTTGTCATGAGGCTCTGACCCACATGTTCTGGCCTATCTCTCTCTCACACTTCACACATGCACATGCACACACAGATTCATTGATGCACACTGAAACAGCTCTGTAACAATCACTATATACCTCTGTTCAATACCTATGTATTAAGCCTATTTCTACATAAAAAACCTTTCTCCAAGCCACACCTGTTTGGTTGTCTTATTACAAGCCCTACTGCCTCTGTGAAGTGAAATGAACCCAGGACCTACAGGAGAGTAACCTGACTAAATCTTACAGGTATCATCTCCAAGATGTAGTTAACCTTAGGGACTATCATCATTTTTATGGTCTCAAGCCGCCCCCACCAGGATAGAACTAAAGGGGACCATTTAGTGGTCATTTCACGGGCAATTGCAACTATCGCTTCAGCATTAAAGCGGACGGTTTCCTCAAGGGGGTAACAATAATGGACTCCCAGATTTTTTTTTTTTTTTTATTGAAAGACTTCCAAAAATTACAAAGATACAGAAACCACAAAGATCTTCAAAAAAGATGCAACAATATCAACACAACATCAGGTCTCAATAATGATCTACAATATGTCTTCATTTTTACTTGTTTATAATAAAGAAAACAGAACTCCCCCCCCCCAAGCTCCCTTCCCCCCCCCCAAAGTCACCCCAATCTCAGGGGCCCTCCCCACTATGGCTTACTGAGGCTAGGGCTCGGGACAGAGGTGAGCTAAGAGACACACTTAGGGAACAAACCTCCAAGAGGCCAGCAGATCACCCCCAGTATCCAAAACAATCACGCGCCATAGCAAGAAACGAAGGGCGCCCACACCAATTCAAAGCGAGCCAGACGCATCCTGCTAACCGCTACCCCCCGTTCCATAGAGTAGGTGTCCCACATGCGTTCCAACCAGACCTGGAAAGAGGGGGCCAAAGCCTGCTTCCAGGCCGCCGCCAGGGATAGTCGGGCCGCGTTCAGGCCGTGCCGGATTAAAGCAAGTTGCAAAGCCCGGGCCCCCGGCACGGAGATTCCAAAAAGAAAAATCCCCGGATCCCAAGGTATGCTCAGTCCCAGAAGCATCTGCATCCGGAACTGTACACCTCTCCAAAAAGCACGAATGCGGTGACACGCCCACCAAATGTGCCCCAGGGTACCCCGCTGCCCACAGTTACGTCAACATAGGTCCCCAGCCCCGGGGAACATACGAGCAATCCGCGCCGGAGTCATATACCAACGGTACAGCAGTTTATAATTCGTTTCTCGGGCATTAGTCGCTATTGAGCTCTTCCACAGGCGGGCTTCCACTGTCTCCCACTGCTGATCAGTGTAGGAAAGACTCAAGTCAGAATTCCAAAGCACCCTATGACGTGTGGGGCACGCCTGGGCCCCCTGCAAGTGGGCATATAATGTCGCCACAAGACCCTTTGTAGTAGTACACCCTTCACAGTAGCGCTCCAGATCCGTCAGGCCCCGAGCAACCTGGGGCCGAACGGACCTAGAATTGACCCAATGCGTCACTTGCATATAACGATAAAGGTGCCCAGCCGGGAGGTCAAACTCGTCCCGCAATGCGCGAAAGGATTGTAGCCGACCATCAACAAAAAATTGGCCGACCCGGCTGAGGCCAAGGTGCCCCCATTGCTGAAAAGCCACGTCACTCAGACCCGGTGGGAAAGAAGCGTTATCAACTATAGGGGCTAAAGGGGATAGGTCCATGTCACGAGATCGGAAGTGTCGGTCCCAGCAACGGAGGGTATGAGAAATGTAGGGATTACTGGTGCATTTACCGCGGCAAAGCTTTGGACCAAGCCACAGCCAATCCCCTAACCCCGCTCCCCCCGCCAAGCTCATTTCCATCTGCACCCATCGCTTAGTGCTATCGGCAATCATCCATTCCACCCCTGCCTGACACTGCGCCGCCGCATAATACCACTGTAAATTGGGCATGCCCATACCGCCGGAACGCGTGCGGGCAAAAAGAACTTGCCGCGCTAGGCGTGGGCGACGATAATGCCACACAAATTTCATAAGCAACTGTTGCCAGGTCGCCAAAGTAGCTCGCGAAATGAGGAGCGGGAGAACCTGAAAAAAATAAAGGAAGCGGGGGACGATCACCATCTTAACGACGGCTATCCACCCAAACCAGGAGAGGAGCAGGCCGTTCCAAACTTCTAAGTCCCACCAAACCTGACAAAGCAAGGGATCATAGTTAGCTTTAAAGAGATCCGCTCAGTCCACGGTTAGGTTCACCCCTAAGTATCGCAGGGTTCCGGACACCCAGCGAAGAGGATAAGCCTCTTGAAGTTCCGCACAGACCGCCCTAGAGACCCCAACATTCAAGATCTCCGATTTAGTATAATTGATTTTGAAGCCGGAGACTCGAGAAAAATTGGCGAACAGCTGCATTGCGATTGGGAGAGAGGCGGACGGATTCACCAGGGATAGGATAATATCATCCGCAAAGAGCGCGATCCGATATTCCGCAGGACCAATGCGGACCCTTCGCAAACCTGAGTGATCTCGAAAGCTCTGGGCCAGAGGTTCCATTGCTAGGGCAAAGAGCAGGGGCGAGAGAGGGCAACCCTGTCGCGTGCCTCTTTCCAAAAAGAAGTGTCTCGAGTGACCCCCATTAATCCGAACGCACGCCTGGGGCTGCTGATAAAGGCTGCGAACCCAACCAATATAATTAGGGCCAAAGCCCATGATCTCCAGGACACCACAGATATCCCCAATCCACCCGGTCGAATGCTTTTTCTGCGTCAATTCCCACTAGCAACGCTGGTTGTGGGTCCCGTTGAGCCACATGAATAATCTGCAGCATACGCCGGATGTTGTCGGCGGCCTGGTGACCCGGCACAAAGCCAACCTGATCTGGTTGAACCAAGCCCGGAAGAACCCGATTCAGACGCGCGGCCAGCACAGAAGCAAAGATTTTAACGTCAACGTTTAACAAGGAGATAGGGCGGTACGAAGCCGCATCATGCAAGGGTTTACCGGGTTTGGGTATCATCACAATCAATGCCTCACGTTGGGACGGGGGAAGGGAGGCAGCCCCCAGGACCTCATTAAACAAACAGGTCAGGGATGGCGCCAATTGTGCTCGGAACTTCTTATAGTATTCTGCCGGAAAACCATCACTACCCGGCGCACTGCCAGTTTTCAGATGCCGGATTGCATTTTCCACTTCGTCAATCGTAAATTCCGAGTCCAACTGAGCCCGGTCAGAGTCAGAAAGACGCGGTAGGGCGGTCCTCTGAAGATAATCCTGCACTTGATCCCTACAAGTGGGCTCTGCTTTGTAAAGCCGCTCCAAGTAATCAGCAAAAAGATCACGGATCTCCCGGGAGATGACCCTCGTCTGTCCCCTAGCATCGCGTAATTCACGGACCACTCTCGAGGACTGCTGTTGACGCAGACGCAGAGCCAAAAGGCGGCCAGTTTTGTTCCCATGTTCATAAAAAGTTTGCCTTAATTTCCGACGCTTGTTATCTAATTCTCTCTGCATACATGCATCTAAATTTGCTCGAACCGTCCGCCACTGGCGTAGGACCTGTCTCGAACCGGTTCGGGCGTGCTCCAATCCTAGGCGAGCAGATTCCCTCATCAAGTGATCATGATCACGTGCCCACATTTTGCGCATGCGGGCTGCCTCAGCTATAAGTTGACCGCGGACTGTGGCCTTATAAGCATCCCATACCGTGGGGAGGGGAACATCCCCAGTATCATTAAACTCAAAAAATTCCTTAATAAAGTGGGCGTGGTCCCGCACTGCACCCTGCCGTCGTAGAAACCTTGCGTCTAAACGCCAAAGACGGCGGTGCTCGCTATGCGTGCCATCCGGGAGGGTGAGCCAGCACGGGGCATGGTCTGACCAGGTCAGCGCTCCAAGTCCAGCCTGCACTCTCCCGTCCATCAGACGCTGATCCAACAAAAAATAATCAATGCGATGTGGACCTGATGGACCGGGGAGTAGTAAGTGTAACCCCTCTCTCCCGCATGGGTGGCCCTCCATATATCCCGTAGGCCCAAGTCAAACATCAAACGCTGAAGGGCTCTTGCCGATCCCCCCCCCCTCCTCCCCCAGTATGACCCGATGAATCCAAAAGGGGCACTAGTTGTGTATTACAATCCCCACCCAAAACAATGGGGCCTTTTGCAAAATCCGCCAGTAGGGCTTTCAGTCATGTAAAAAAGGGCCCCTGACCCGTATTTGGTGCATAGATATTAGCTAAAGTTAGCAGGTGTCCGTCTAGTCGAACATTCAGGAAAAGCCACCTCCCCAGTGCATCTCGCTTTATCTCTTCAATCTGCAAGGAGAGGCTCTGGTGAAATAATAGAGCCACTCCCCGCTTCTTCCGACCCTGCGTGTCAGAGGCCACCCGCACCTCAGTATATGGGGAGCGCCTTAGCCAGCCCTGCTTGGAATTCTGAAGATGGGTCTCCTGCAAGTAAACAATATCCCCTTGCAGAGTGCGCAATTCTGAGAACAGCAGGGACCGTTTCCGCGGGGAGTTAAGACCCTTAACATTCAAAGAGATAAAGCGTACCATTAGAGATTACAACCTAACCCCACACATCCGCTGGCCACCCAGAAAGTCCCAGTAGGGGCTCCCCCCAGCAAACCCAAGAAATTAGTTAATCGGGCCCACCTAGACCACTCTCCAAGAACAAGAGCCATAGACCCACCTCCCCAGCCCAAACAGACCTCCCAGCTCAATGTTAAAAGAACCCCCCCCTCCCACCCATCACCCCCCCCCTTCCCGTCAATACCACCTGCCTGTCTAAATTAATACAGGACATGGTAAATTGACCACAAACCCCGTACCCCCCAGAACCCCAAAGAGTAAAAACTCAATCTAAACATATAAAAACATTCCCCCCATTACTCCCCCACCCACCCCGGATCATCAATCCCATCATGTCCCCCCACCAGAACAGTAACATCAGTAGAACATTTGCAGATCAACCGCCGCCCCGAATGGAGTGGGGACCCCAGGCTAATCATTGCCACCAGTTATCCAAAAATCAGGGGACCCACTGGTCAAAACTCCCTAAAAAAAGAGAAAGTGAGAGAAGCTCTTCAAAACCACAAGAGTGTCAGGCGGGCTTGCCCACCCGGGTCCACTTGGAATGTTGGGGCTTAGGGGGCGGCGGATGAGTCTGAGCATTATCATCAACTAGACCTGCTTGGCGAAGAGCTCGCCAAGCTTCAGAGTAGTCCTTTGCAGAAATCTTTTTGTTGCCCAAAAGGAAGTTCATCCTAAATGGAAAGGACCAAGAATAGCGAATCCCCTTGCTGTTCAGGACCTCCGAGACTGGTTTCATCTCTCTCCGGCGCGCCAAAGTGAACATCGAGAGGTCCTGATAAAGGGACACTGTCGCGTCCTGGAAGCGGACCGTCGTCTTCTCCCGACCTCGACGTATAAGAAGCTCAGCATCAGAATAGCGTAAGAATCTCGCAATGACATCTCGTGGCTGGTTGTTAGGGGTTTTTCCCAAAGCGCGGTGAACCCATTCGATTTCCATTCCAGGGGCATGTGTAGCCAGCTCCTCCGCCGGAAGCAGTTCCGCTATCAGCAGCTTAAGCACAGTTGGCAGGTCTTCCCCGCCCCCCCCCCCCCGCCTCTGGAATTCCACGAAAACGCACGTTGTTGCGGCGGGAGCGGTTTTCAATGTCATCAATTTTATAAGTCAGCTCCATGGCCTGTGCACGCTGCCTGTCGAGAGCACATTGTAAATCCATCAGAGTCCCATCTTGATCAACCTGTTTGGTCTCCACGTCCTCCACTCGGGCTCCCAGTTCCTTAACTTCGGTCCGAAGTTCTGCGACATCTTTCATCAAATCTTCCCGCAGTGCGCGGAACTCTGGCTAGTTCAAACAAGAGCTCCGTAAGGGCTTTGCAGATTTGAGCCGCGGAGAGTTGCTTGTGAGGGTCCAATTCCTCTTCACTTACAGTCTCATCATCGGAACCCGTTGGAGGAGATTGGCCGCGTGGGCTGCTTGGGGCTCCGGCCTTACTCTGCAGCCGCTGGGAGGAGCGCATCCCCTCCCGAGTGTCAGAGTTTTTGGGTTTAGCAGCCATCACACAGAGTAACCAAGCTCACACAGTGTTAGGAGAGGTGGAGGCAATGCCAGCAAGAGGGAAGGCACCTGAGAGAGAACAGTGCACGAAATTACACCAGCCCGTAGGATGGCCACCACTACACAGTGTCAGGAGAAGAAGCAATGTCAACAAGGCAACAGGCACTGGTGGGACAGTGGAACAAAGAATCATAAACTGCCTCCGGTTCCCCTGGAAAAACAGCCCGGCTCAAATAAGAGTGAGGGAGTAGTGTGAGGCAATATGGGGTTGTACTGGCAAAAGCCCGTAGCTATAAGGCTTCACGAAGAGACTCGGAGTCACAAGGGTCGCGTGCACAGGCCTGCAGGGCACACAGAGTCCAACCAGGAAGGCAGAGGCCTCAGCTGGACTTTAGGCTGCCAGGGAGAAACGGGCCCGGCCACCAGTTTCAGGCGCAGGACAAGGGGTGTGCAGGAGAAGAAGCAGCACACAAACTTACCCCCGTCAAGATGGCTTGCATTGAGAAAGAGGGGTGGTAGGTGCCGGTGGATGCCGCGGCAGCTGCCGCGTGGAGTGCACATGGTCCCGGCCAATCTCCCCGGCAGTTCTGCAGCTCTTCAGTCGAGCACCACACGCTTGGGTTTGCAAGTCCCCCCCCCCCCCCCGCTGAAAGGACCTGCGCTCAGCCCGCAGGCGGTAGAAAGGGCTCCGTTCGTAGGCGCCGCGGGGGCCTGCCAGGTGATATTCGGCAGCGCCGGGTGCAGTGGCTGGCGGCAGGATCAGTCGGGCGAGAGTCCAGTGAGCGGAGACAGCCTCCAGCAGGCCGCGTTGTGGTGGTGGGCTCCTCGATGCCCCAGTCTCCCGAGGACCCGCAAAATCACGAAGTCGAGTGCTGTGGGGGATCGCTGGCTGTCACTGATCCGGGAAAGGTATGAGGGGGGAGCAAAATGCGGCTGTAAGCTTATAATTGCAGAGTTTAGGGGTTGTGGGGACGGAGCTTCAGCAAAGTGCGGCCATCTTGCAGTGGGCTCACGAGCGCCCCCGACTCCCAGATATTTTACCATGGAAGATTCCCAAACAAACGGGAAGCCGCTCATGTCCTCCTTGTGTACCCAGTAATTTAATGGGAAGGCTATGGATTTGGTCCAATTAATTTTGTATCCAGAAAGTGCCGAGTACCGATCAATATGTTCTAATACCTTAGGGACTGACTCAGGGGAGACAAACAAAAGGAGATCATCAGCGTATGCTGACAGCTTGACTTCTAGTCCAGCAATCACTGCCCCGCGTATCTCTGGACATTGCTGAACAATGAGGGTTAATGGTTCCAACGCAAGATTGAATAGCATGGGAGATAGAGGACAACCCTGCCGTGTGCCCCGTTTTTAATTTAACTGGCTGGGATTTCGTTCCATTCACACAAGTGTTTGCTGTGGGTTGAGCATACATGACCTCAAGTGCGCGGAGAAAACCGGCCCCAAATCCAAACCACTTGAGAGCTGCAAACAAAAAGGACTATTCCAGCCGGTTGAAAGCCTTTTCAGCATCAAGGGAGAGGCCTACTAAAGGTTTCACCATGCCTTCTGAGCCCGCCAAGATGTGGCATAAAGTTCTTGCATTGTCAGCAGTCGATCTACCCTCTGTAATGCCACACTGATCAGGGTGAATTAATGAGGGCAACTTTCCCGACAATCGGGCAGACAAAACGGTCGCATATATCTTATAAGCGTAAATCAATATTGCTCCAATATTAACTCAACTATATCTAATATGTTCCTATTAACTATAAATTCATTCCTTCTGGGACAAAACTTCAGAGATTAAGCAACTGGTCTCGGACTTCATTGGAGCTACGGTTTTAATTTATCATCAACCAAATGCCCCATTTATTATCAATGACCAGTAATGTTGCTTAAATGTTTTTGAAGTGAAAGGAAATGTGCTTATCTTTCGATCTTCTTTCTTTTCCCCTCGAAAGATAAGCACATTTCCTTTCACTTCAAAAACATTTAAGCAACATTACTGGTCATTGATGCAAACTGGGCCTTTGGTTGATGATAAATTAAAACCGTAGCTCCAATGAAGTCTGAGACCAGTTACTTAATCTCTGATGTTTTGTCCCAGAAGGAATGAATTTATAGTTAATAGGAACATATTATTAGATATAGTTCTCGAGTTAATATTGGAGCAATATTGATTTACACTCATCTGTTATCTTGCTCTAAGAAAATTGACCATTTTTGTTAGTAGTTAAGCATATATCTTATAGTCCACGTTTAAGAGAGACATGGGTCGGTAATTAGCCACCAACTGCAGATCTCTGCCTACTTTTTCAGACTACCACGTTCACCGCAGCAAATGCACCGACTTGCGGTCTCGCCTCTACCAACATACCATAGTATTGACATAGATGGGGAGCCAACTCCTTAGCAAAGATTTTAAAAAATTCATCTGGAAGTCCATCGGGACCCGCAGCTTTGCCGGAGGACATAGAGACTATCGCCTGTCTAATCTCCGACGAAAAGGGCCTATCGAGCTCTTCCCTTGCCTCTTCGCTCAAGACTGGCCGCTGTATTCCAGAGACCAGCAGTTCAAATTCGTCCTGTGAGAATTCCCGCTCCGACTCATATAACTGGGTGTAAAAAAACTCTGAAAATTTCAGCGATCTCCGAGTCTGACCACCATACCCTGCCCTTGCGGGTCTCGCAGGGCAGTTATCCTCTTGGCTTCCCGTCTGCCTTTTAGCGCATTGGCCAACAGCCTACCAGCTTTATTTCCTTCCCGGTAGTAGACCCCTTGTTGTGCTTTGATGCTTTGAGAGGCTTCAGTGGCCAAAATCGCATTATATTTAAATCTTAACCGCTGAAGCCTCAGCAAAATACAGGGGTCTGTTCGCTGGCTTAGCACACGCTCCCCGACTCTAATTTGTTGCTCAAGGACTGCCAATTGTTGCTTCCGCTCTCTCCCCTGACGAATACTAAGACTGGTTATGACCGCTCGCACCGCATCTTTAAATCCCTCCCACCAGGCCCATCCCGAGGTGACCAATGGAGAGTTAAATTGGAAATATTCTCTGATAGCCACTTTTACATCTATACAAAAATCTGGATTGTCAAGGAGGGCTCTATCAAAAAACCATTCAGTGGGACTAGCATACATCCTGTCATCTTGCATCACCAATGAGATGGCTGCATGGTCGGACACATGTGCTGGATGTATGCATGTCTCCTCTATGCTTGGCACAAGCGCTTTAGACACCAAAAAAAAATCTATTCTGGACTGCGATAGGTGTTGGGCCGAGAAGTAAGTGAACTCCAACTCCGAGGGGTGATGCAACCTCAATATATCTACCGGTGCTCTCTCTTCAATTAAGGAGACGAGCACAAGTTGCCCTTTTAGAGGGTTTAGAGGTCCAAGGCGGCTGCCTATCAACCAGTGGATCGATTGTCTGATTAAAGTCCCCCCCCCTACAATCAATGGTGTTCCTGCATCCATGTGCACTTCTTTTGCTATAGCGAAAAATTCTGGGCTATCAGCATTAGGGCATATAGGCACATGACAGCCACCTTTAGCCCCCCCCCCCCCCCCACCCTGAGCAAGGCCCTGGACCATCTTCCTTCTGTATCAGAGTGGCTGTGTAGAGTGGTAGCATTCAGGGACTTTCTCACCAGTATGGCCACCCCATTCCTTTTCTTAGATGCCGCGGAGTATGCAGCTACAACATAGGGCTTTATACTAAGTTTTAATGACTCCTTTTGATTTAAGTGCGTTTCTTGCAATAGCAAGATGTCAGCATTCTCATGCCGCGGATAATCAATAATTTTTTTCCCTCTTGACCGGGTTGTTTATCCCTTTGACATTCAATGATAAAACTTTACAGGGGGCCATTTTTGTACTCGTTTGGCTTACACACTACGAGGTCAGTTCTGTTCACCCTCCCTCACATGTCATAAAAGCAAAGGCCTGTGGGGGACCCGCTTTTGTCATACCCAAAACATTAACAGCTTCTAACAACTGTGCTTAGCATTCTGAACGCGTTTTTACATGTGTGCCCTAGAGGAGAAACTTTACCCATACAAACTACTGGTGAGCTCGTACCGACAGGGTAGGCCCGGGAGACCTGCCATTTACATATCAGTACAGTTGCATGCACCTCGGTTCAAATGTCACGATTGCTCCCAGAATATAATCCCTCTTACTCCCCACCATTTCTAACAGAAGGAGACACATCAAACTTTGACATTCTATCTGTGTCACCCGTCATTTATAAACTTTACCCATGTTAACGACAACATTACAGTTTCTTTGCTTCATTACTCAACAGAATGTTCACAGTCCTTGCAATGCAGTGTTTCTGCCGAACGGACCGCTGCAACCTAGTGCTTCGTCTTATTTTCCTGCGACCTCCCTCAGTGCATCTGTGCTGCCTCCTTTTCTTCCAAATATGCAAGGAGAGCATCGGGATCATCAAATGATTGGGTCTGATTGTGCAATGTAACACGCATCCTTGCCGGGTATAAAAGGCTATAGCATGCCTGAAGTAGTTGCAGGCGCGGTCTGAGCGCCAAGAATCTTTTCCGCCGGTCCACGGTGGTTTTAGCCAGATCAGGGTATAAAGACAGCTTGTGGCCCTCAAATTCCAAAGGCGCCCGTGCGCGTGCCAGTTCCATAATCTGAACTACTTGCTGATATCGGAGAGCCCGGAAGATGATAGGCCTCGGCTGCTTGCTATGTAGTGTTACTTGTGAGGGAACCTGATGGGCACGATCAATTTCAAACTCCTTCTCAAAGGTAAGCTTGAGTATCGAGGGGATCAACTTGCCCAAAAAAGCGATCATGTCCTTACCCTCTGCTCCCTCCGGAACACCGACCAACCGCACATTAGTCCGACGGGCTCGGTTGTTACCATCTTCTACTTCCCTCTGCAGCGCCCGGAGCTGTCTCTCCAATTTATCCACTTTTTCCAAGCGTGCCCCGTGGACGGACAGGATTCCCTCTACTTTCTCTTGTCGGAGAGAAATCCCTTCAATCTTACTTCGCAATGCACTAATTTCCTCGTGCACTGTGCTTAAGGAATCCCCATTGGCTTTAACCAGCTCCTTCACTCCACGTATCTCTATAAGGAGCTCCTGGAGGGCTTCGGGCCCTTCACGTGTGGCCGCCATCTTTTGTGGAGAGAGGGGTTCTGTTTTGGACCTTTTTCCGCTACTGTTCAGCGTGCCAGCATAATCAAACCAAGCCGGCTTAGATCTTGCCATCCCGTAGGTTCACCGTGATATTACCCAATACTATTGCTTCGTGGTGCACTGCTATATTCTGTGTTTTTAGGATTCTTGGCAGATCTCCACAGAGCCTCTGCGCTATGCGACCGACCTGCTTGGCATCAGGCTCCACCCTCCCCCGTTCTCGGCACTTTTGAGTCCTGCAATTTCACCTCTGATCTTCCTCTTCTGAAAAAAGTTTTGTCTCCACGCTTCACATCTTTTGCCATCTTTTCTTCTGCTTTTGATTTTGCTATCGTTAAACAAAAAGCAAAATCGTTTAGCTGTATTCTGTTATGTGTTCCTCTGTTTGCAAACTTCTGAATTTAGTGAAGACTGTCGTTTTTGTCTTCATATGTGCAGCTATTTCTTTAGAGAACCAAATAGGTTTCCTTTTCCTCTTGTTTTTTATTTAATGTCCTTACATATGTATCTGTAGCATAGAATCACTTCTTCTTAATCAAGAAGTGCCGGATCGCCATTCCACTCCATTCCAGTACAAATTGATCCCTGCCTATATGAAAAGGGAACTGAGGGGCCGATATTCGAAGGCCTTTACACGGGTAGCTTCCTTAGTTACCCATGTAAAGGCCTTATCTGGGATATTTGAAGGGCACCTACATGTGTAGTGCCTTTCGAATATCCAGACTAAGTCCCTAACCCGCCCAGATGTTATCTGCATAGCATTTGGGCATGTTAAGGGCGTTCCGGGGCAGAGGAAGGGGCTACATGGGTAGCAGCGATTTTCATTGCTATCTGCGTAGCCCTCTGTGCCTTAAAGATAGGCAAGAAAATCCTCGCCTATAGATGAGAAAAAAATCGCTGCTACACTTGTAGCTTCTGCGGCTGCCGGCTAACCCGGATATTCACCTCTGCCGGCACAGAAGTGAATATTCGGGTTAGGGGGATTGGCAGGCAGGCTATGCGCCACTGCGGTGCATAGTCTGCCCATCTCAATATCGGGCTCTAGAGGTGTAGCTTTTTGTCCAGACCATACTCCAACATGCTCCCTCAAAACCTCCATGTACTGACTAAGAACATTCAGGTGTAAAATAGAGCCTTTCTAAACTGGTCATTTACATGTGGATGCAATTTACCTGTGTATATGGCTGTTTATACACATGTAAACCATGAATAAAGCTTCTAAAATAACCTCCACATGTCTTTATAACGTAGCCCCAAAATAGGCATTTACTTGGAAGTCCTACCTACCTACTAGGCGACCTGTTAAAGAAAATTAAACATGTAAAGGGCAATTTTATATCTTTTATTTATGGTTATGGTTATGGTTAGGCATTTGATATACCACCCTTTACTTATGCATCAGAGCGGTTTACATGTATATACTAACAGGTACTTTTTAATCCCTTGTCCCCAAAGGGCTCACAATCTAAGTGTACCTGAGGCAATGGAGGGTTAAGTGGCTTGCCCAAGGCCACAAGGAGCAGAGAAGTGGATTTACACTTAAGTGCGGAAAACAGATGGTGTACATGTGAAAGGTACTGTGGAAAGGTTGATGAGGCCTAAGCCTTTCTTAAGGAACTGAATAATGTGATCCTCTGTAATTAAAGAAGCACTCTCATTTTGTAAGCAGCCTTACTATGGGAAAACATCATCACTATTTTTAAGGTTGTGGCAGATTTCCTGCTGATAGCATGTGATACAGTAAACTGGCAGTTTGTTCTAAATAGGTCACTTAAGAAGAATGGAATTTATGTATGAAAATCACTTCCGTTGACTGGAATGAGCGTTAAGGGGCTGCTGTGGCATCTTAACCTCGAGACATTGCATCGTAAGGCAGAAGCAAATATATTCAAGTCTGAGATCTCTGGGAGGCACAGAAGTCACATATTCATTTGGGTCAATCTCCCTTTTGTAAGCAGGTATGGGTGAGGAGCAGAGGACATTAATTAATGTTTGAGCCTGTGATGACTCTTCATCTTGCATGCTTCAAACTATAACAAATACCTATGTGGCCACCATGAGTATCTCTTCAATATCTGTTTTTATTCCAGGTGCTCTCTTGACACTCATTCAGCAGAGCCTGAAGTTCTTAAGTAATAAGCAAAAGCAGCTCAGAAGTCTTAGTTTTACAAAGCCATTTACTTTTAGTATTAATAAGTGATTTTAGCTTTATTTTGGTGTATATTTGAATTTTATTTGTAACTAGCAGAAATACCCAGTGTTACCAGAGGAAAATATAGTAAAAGGTGTGATGAATGAACAGTTGCATTAATATTGCACATTTTACTGCAGATACCTTTCTGTTATTGCTTTAAGACGTTAACATAGTTCTGTGCTTACAAAATGGATTTATGTTTAACTTATTAACTAATAATAAACAATGGGTTGATATTTAGTGGTGTTGGATAACGCATTAATTTAAACGCTGGTGTTAGCATTTAAATTAACACAATATTCAGGGCTACTCTACCATCCATACATAATAAGGCACATTTTAGAAAGATTCTTTTTATGTGGTTGCAGTGATATCCAAGTGAAAATGTATGCAAATCTAGGTCGATTTTTAGCAGAGAAGGTGTACATGTTCAAGGCTGATGTAAAGTTGACATAACTCCACCCCTCAGGATGGACATGTGTTTTAAATCATAGAAGGACGCGTAGGAATGCACGGGAATGGACATCCACCTGCAGTGACTGGTGCCATTTTACAAATGCACACATGGTAAAAATCGATGGAGGAAATTCGGCAATGTACACATGTAAGTGCCAGCATTTCACAATGCAGACATGGAAATGTCAGCACTTGCATGCAGGACCATACCTAACTAGAAATGCATCTTGTGCAGCTAACGAATCTGGCGTCCCCCACCCTCCCAGCCAGATGCCGCAACTCCTTCTTTTTGAGCTATATGGAAGTCCAGTGATGATATCGGGTCCCTTTCTGTACTTGTGCCCTGTGCGGCCTCACTGCTTG
Organism: Ichthyophis bannanicus; assembly: GCA_033557465.1. Taxonomy (NCBI): domain Eukaryota; kingdom Metazoa; phylum Chordata; class Amphibia; order Gymnophiona; family Ichthyophiidae; genus Ichthyophis; species Ichthyophis bannanicus. The sequence goes on from CM066037.1 coordinate 417,677,483, forward strand.
CATAGCCCTTGGTACCGTCCTTGTGATTGGCTCGCCCCAGATGCCATCAAAATACTGTCGGGGCTGATATGCAGACTTGCCACACAGTGCCCATTTCTCTGGGAGAGCATGCTAAAATAGCGCCGACTTCTTGTGCGGATGTGTTTTGGTTTGCTCTCCCAGTTTAACACAGCCATTTGTTAAACTGGGCGCAAATGGCAAACGCGTGGTTCGTTTGCATACTCGCCCCTTTCTGCATGCCCAAGCTAAAGTCGTGCACTATTGGTGTGCTCAAAACAGGCAGAAAAAGCTGATAGAGCGTGACTTCAGTGTCGCTTTCTGTAGCAACCTGTGATTATTTTTAGGCATGACCTAACTTTATAATTCTATGTGTGTAAATCAGCATTTTTTGCACATAAAAAGTTTATAAAATTATCTCCTTAATGCCATATGATCGAACTCTCCCATCTTATTTTTTAGATCCTCTACTGGAGTAGCTCTAGAGAACTCTGAATGGTAAAGGGGGGGAGGGGGAAGGAAAAGAGAGAGAGAATGCCTTGGGAGGGACGAGAAGGAAAAGAGAGTTTTGGGAGGGAGAAGAAGGAATGAGAGAGCCTTGGGTTGCAGAGGAAGAGAGAATTCATTGGGGAGGGGGGGGGATGAGAAAAGACAGATATTGTGCCTGAGAGGAGGGAAAAAAGAGATAGGGTGTTGGGGGTAAAAGAATGAGAATTCATGCAGAATTTACACTTGTACACCTAGAGTGGCATTTTAGAAAGGACGTCCCAGTCAAATCAGGGACATCCAGGGCAGAATGTGCAGAAAAATGCCAGGGATGTGTATGTCTCCGGCTGATTTTATGAACGTGGACATCCCTGATGTCAATGTCCATGACGGTGGCCACATAGATATCCTGCTTAGGAAAGCGGGGAGGAGGACATCCATCTCATGCATTAGGGGACATCTAGCAGCATAGCAAAGTGAAAACATGAACTCCCATTCCTGTCAATGCTTGTTGACGTATTGTAAAATACAGGGGGCATTAGTGTAGCTCCTTCTCCGCATCCTCCAGATATTTGGCTGACAAACAAGAACTTTTCAGATGCCTGTTCATACCTGGAGCAGGTATAACCTCAGTCAAAAACGTGGATAGCAGAGGGAGAATACTTTTTATTAAACCACTTTCAGCCAGTGGGCCATTGGCTGAAAGTGGTTTAATAAAAGTATTCTTCCTCTGCTATGCACGTTTTTGACTGGGTTTGTTCGTTGCACGTGGATTTGTGCTTTTGTGTTGGCAGGTATAACCTCAGGCACGCCTCCAGACATAACCTCAGGCACGCCTCCAGCCATCTGTGACGTTTCTGAGATCAGGCAGGGATGTCCAGCTTCTTTGAAATGCCCCGGCCATGCCTCCTTTCAGACTTTGACATCTTCACCTAGACCCAGCTTCTAAAATGGCTCTGGCATTATCTCTGTTCTTTGGACATCTTCATGCCCATTTTAAGATGCCCAAAGCACGAACAGAGCTTCCAAAATAACTCATAATCTGAAATTTCCCACAGCGTGAGTCAAGAGCACAAGCTGAAATAAATGAGCACATCTCGGGGCAATATGCTCTTGGAAGGGGGCTGGGATAGGGATGTTCCTTCTCTCCTATCCTGTTTGCATTAGGCTTTAAACCTCTGGCTGCCAAGATCTGAACTGGTCCTAATGGCTATCACTGGAAATGGCAGCACTGAACATAAAACTGCTCTTTTTGCAAATGATAAATTACTTTATACTATGGCCGCACCATGCTTACTGTGCTCAGTCTCATCTGATCTCGGAGGCTGAGCAGGGTCAGTCCTGGTTAGTACTGTCATGGGAGACCATGCTGTAGGCTTACTGCATGGAAGAAAGGCCTGGCAATCTACTTCCAGTTGCAGCTTGCCAAGAAAACCCAGGGGATAGACACAACAGGCCTGATTCTATCCTAGACATCCTGACCCTCTGTGCACCTAGTCGGAACCGGATGCACAGAGTTAGAGCGGATTCTGATCCCTCAGGGCACGTCTAGCCCCGTGGAATCAGAATCGCATCCGTGCAGGCCAAGATCCTGATCCCGGTCGGCTTGCACATATAGGCCTAGCCCAGCTAGCTCAATCAAGGCTCTTAAATAGAGCCATGGTGTCCAGTTGCCATGGTACCCAGCTGCAATCTCTGGCTGCCGACCAGATTTTTAATTCCCCGCAGCCCGACCCCTGATCTGGCCTCCCAAGGCCAGGGTAGGGTTGCGGGGAATCTCCTCTACCCCTTCCTACTTCCTCTGCTGCCGCCTTGGCCTACTGTCCCCCGCCAATTAGGGGAACGTATTCCACCTCAGAGGTGGCCATGGACCGCCCACTGCCTGCTCTAATTCCACCCCCGCAACGTACGGGGAAATTAGTCTGAGTCTGCAGAGGGGACGAATTTTATTTATTTATTTATTTATTTAACAGTATTTCTAAACCGCCTTATCTTAATAATCAAGGTGGTATCACAGCAAGCAATCAGGTAAAGTGTGTGTGTTGTACATGCAGTGAGGATAAAACTTAGTTGTGTGAGGGATGTGTTGGGTGCTTGATTTGTTTGAGCTATATACAGGGTGGGCTTGGAATGACCCCTAACATGGATAACTATCCACAGGGTTGCCAAGGGTTGCATCGATTCAATGGCATTTAACAACAATATATTATGTTACATCAAAGATCTAGTTCCCTTAACTGCATTTTGTAATCCAGGACTTAGCACAATTCTGGTTATAAGATTAATATACCTAAAACTGAGATTCTCAGAATGCAGTTTGACCCAGTAACTAAAATAGAGATAGGAAAGAAGTTCTCATTTAACTGATCCCCAAGATATTTAACACATCCCTTAAACTTTCATAAAGAAATTAAACACATTCTCCTAGTATGGCTCCATACTACATTTCATTATTAGGGATAACTGTTGTCATAAAGATGAATGTCCTTCTCAGAGTTTTTTTTCCTTTTCTGCAATGAATGTTCCTAAAACATTTTTTCTCAGAACTGAATCTTGATATATCTAAATTCACATGGTACAGAAGGTGCCCTAGAAAGTGTCTTAAATGTTTTGGATTGTCCTAATTTCCAAACATAGCAGAAAGCTACACATTAGAAAAGTATTATTTTGTGGTATGAGAGCCTGGTAATACCTATTAGATTGCATCTTAAGAGGTACACTTGACTTTTAATGAGCTCATGCCGCAATAGACTGATTAGCTTATAGGGGTGCCACCAGCCTCTGTTTATCTTGTGTTAATAAAATCGATGCAGTTCATTCACCACACCTTCCCTATTAATAACGAAAGAAACTCCTTTGAACTGGATAGCCTAGAACTTTGGTGAACCTTGAAGGTTAATAGCAAGAGCTTGAATTCCACTCTGAACCATATTGAAAGCCAATGGAGTTCTTTTGGGGTAAGAGAATATTGGCTAATACTCAAAAGCACTTATGTGGTTGCAATTAATGTTAACCATGTTAGGGGTTTACACAGCCAAATTAAGTTTGGTTTATGCTCGTTTCAAGCAAATGTTTCCTGATTTTTGGGCATTTCTTTTAGCGTTCATTCCTCCTATTTGTTTTCTACGCACGCACTGTATGCACGCTAGAACTTTTTTTTATGCATGCAAGTCAATTGTATGTGCATTAATTTGTAGGGATACACATGTATAAGTGATTTGTGCGCACTTTAGGTTTTTTAGACCTCCAATGAATCAACAACAATGAAGGCACACCCCTAAACTACATGAATGCATTTTTAAAAGTAATTCAATGCCAGCTAAGGGATACATTTTGGATAAACAACTCCAAAATGATAATGGGGATGCAACAATTCCCCTATAAGGAAAGGCAAAAGAAGTTAGGGCTCTTCAGATTGAAGAAGAGATGGCTGTGAGGAGATATGATAAAACTCTATAAAATCCTTAGTAGAATGGAACAAGTCAGCACAAATCGATTATTTACTCTTTCAAACAGTAGGGGACATCATGAAATTACTGAATAGTACATTTAAGACAAATCAGAGAAAATATGTTTTCACTCAGTGTATAATTCAGGTCTGGAATTTGTTGCTGGAGGAGGTGGTAAAAGCAGTAAGCATAGCTGGGTTTGAAAAAGGTTTGGACAAGTTCTTGGAGGAAAAGTCCATAAACCATTATTAAGGTAGACTTGTGGAAAGCCACAGCTGGAAACTGGATACTAAGCTCGATGGACCTTTGGCAGCTTTCATAGCCAAAATATATCCATATAAAATTAGGAAGGACCAGGGATGGAGCCAAAATTTAGGAAGCCAGATTGATATTTAGCTGTTATTTATTATCCGGACTACCAAAATTGCAGTTCTAACTTTAAACAGATAAGCAATAGTATCTCTAGATAGAAGTGTTTGGGGTGGCATTGTGAGAGTAAGCTAGGTGTGGAAGAGGGCAAACCAAAGTGCCATTTCTGTGCATCATGCCGACCACATCACAACCCCCTCCCCTTCCCTTTAAATTAGCTACAAAAAAAACACTGCAAGAAAAAAAATCCCAAGGACATTCCATTCATAAATATACCCTCCAGCCAGTTCCAATTACCTAGTAAAACTACCATTATAATCATTTGTTTGCAAAATTCAATGAATTCTCTGTAGGAGTGATATTTGGTTTCTATAGAGCAGGGGGAAAGAATCTCAATATAAATCCTGCACTTTCAGTTCTGTAACGCACACATCATATTCCCCAAAAATGAAGCAAAGGGTCATGATAATCTACTCATTTTACTGGGTCTTTCTTCAGAAGAAGTGGAAGAGTAGCCTAGTGGTTAGAGCACTGGCTTGGGAACCAAGAGACCAGCATTCAATTCCCACTAGCACTCCCTATGGCCTTGGGCATGTCACTTACCCCTCCATTGCCTCAGAAGAATCCAAGTTATCAATGCCCCTGCTTAATGTACATTACCAAGGGGTATGTTTACTAAACAGCAGTAGTGGCTTCCATGCGATATCAGAGCCTATCCCTGCCTTTGTGTCTCTTAGGTCAGCCTGAATGGTGGCCATAGTCACTCTAGAGCCAGATCCCTTAGTACCTTTTAAGCTGGGACCAATTATAGGAGTGACATGTACATTCTGAGACTCATCTTGTACTGATGTGGGCTCCTCTGAAGCAGGTGTGGCCTGACATGTTGACCTCCTACAAACATAAGAGCATGAAGAGGACCTTCATCCTCAACTCCTAGTGGCAAAATGGCGGGAGGTCCTATAAGGAGAGGAGCAAAAGAGGTAGAAATGGTGCAGAAAGAGTTGCTGTTGGATCCTGGTTCAGTTGTATTGACCATGCTATTGCTGCTGAATAGGTGGGGAGGTGGCCATGCTGCTGCTGCTGGATTTTGGGCTTGGTGGGGAGAAGGCCATGCTTCTGCTGCTGGATTTTGGGCTGATGGGAGTAATATTGGTGCCAGATCCTAGGTTAGTGAAAGTATCTGTGCTGTTGCTGAATCCTGGGACATTGGGATGGTAGAGGAGGTAGTAGTGATGTTACAGTATCTACCTCCACATTTTTTGGAGGAGGCAAAGTTGGTGGTGTTCTGCAACAGCAAAGCAATATAAAATGAAATCCAATCAGAAATAATAGAGTGAATTAAAAAATAGGATAACATACAAACATAAAAATAAAATTAGAAAATACTATAACACAATATAAACAAATAAAATTACAGCGGAATTAATAATATTGTAGGAAAGTAAAAATGAGTAAAATATATAACAAAACTAAAATTGTTAATCTAAAAAATAAAAAACAACTCTAAAATTTAAAAATTAATCAATGTTGAGTGCCAATTGCTGATTGCCAGTATTACACTTCAAAAAACCTAAATGTCTACTCAAAAAAGAAAGGGGGGCTTATTTAAGACGTTGTAGCCGGTTGGTAGACCTGTTAACTGACTGAACAGTAGTGATTCCTATATTCAGTGACACTATGGATAGTGCCACTGAATATCACCACAGAAAATATGCCTGGTTAAAAGATGTAAAGGAGAAGTGGCCTAGTGATTGGTGTAAGTTGCAAGAGGGCCGGGGGTTTGAATCCTGCTGGAGGACAGCAACATCGGGCTGAAAAGACTGGGGTTTCTAGTACCACAACCACTCCTTGTGGCCTTGGGCAAGCCACTTAAACCTCTGGCCTCGGGTACAAAAACATAGTTTGTGAACCCTTCAGGGACAAGGGAAATATATACTGTACCTGTATGTACACCACTTTGACCTGGTGAAAAGTGGTCTATAAACATTGCTAAATAAATAAAACTGGGGTGGTGTATCCAGTTGTGGTGATATTCAGCCATTTACCAGATAGCTAAACTGGATAGTTAGGATAGATCGATGACTGTTCTAACTTTAATTATCTAGTTATGTTTTATTTCACTTGATATACTGCCCTTCAAGTTAAAACAAAGCGGTTTACAAACACAAACTCAAACTCAAAATAAAAATACAGAAATGGGCCAAAGGCACTGAGAAGGAAGGAAAAATTAAAATGTTGGACAGGAAAGTGAGAGAAAGAGCAAGCATACATGCATATATGGTGAACATAACGGGACATAAATTGGAGAGACAAAATCACAGAAAAATGAGAGGCTAGGCAAATGTATTTATGAAAACTCTAGACTGAGGGGGGAACACGCAGGACAAGGCATAGGCAGTGGATAGGTCAAATGCTTTATTGAATAGATAAGTTTTCAGTTGAGCTTTAAAAGTGCGAAAATTTTGTTCCAGGCGGAGAGAAGTGGGAAGGGAATTCCATAGGGCGGGGCCAGCGAAGAAGAATGCAGAATTACGGGTGGACTGGAGATGGGCACGTGAAGGGGAGGGAAGGTGAAGGCGATTAATGTGTATAGACCTAAGAGAGCGGCTGGGAATGTGAAATTGTAAGAGATCAGATAAATAATGGGTATGAGTATATAAAACCTGATGATCCAGTGTAAGGAGTTTATAGTGGATACGGTGAGCCAGAGGGAGCCAATGAAGATTCATGTGTAAGGGAGTGACGTGGTCCCAACGAGAGGAGTGAGAGATGGGACGCGCAGATGTGTTCTGTATGCGTTGTAATCTAAAAAGCTGGGACTGAGGAACACCAGAGAGAACAGAATTGCAAAAGTCGAGACGAGAGATAACCAAAGATAAAAGGAGAGTGGTGAGGGCCTGAGGAGTTAGGTGCAAATTGCTTGAATCTGTCAAAGAAAGAAGATTTGGTGACATGGGAAATGTGGTCCCTGAAGGAGAGGTCAGAGTCAAGAAAGACAGCCAGGTATCAGAAACATGTTACTAGTGGAATAGGGGAACCAAAAAAGGAGGGGACCAGTGAAGGAGAGGGACTGCCGAGAGAAAACCAAATAGCCAAGGTCTTAGGGATGTTCAGATGTAAGCAGTTAGAGACTGGCCAGTCGGCTACTGTGGACAGACAAGAATTAAGAGGGGAGAGGTCGGGGTGAAGAGGGGACGTATGGTGCAGAAGAATAATATCATCGGCATAATAGAAAGCAGAGATGCCCGATTGCTGTATTAACAGTGCCAGGGGTGCCATGAAAACATTAAATAATAAGGGGGCTAATACTGAGCCCTGGGGAACACCACAGTGCAAGGGAAAAGGATCAGAAGGAACAATAGACTGTGAACAAGGAAGAACAGAGCAGGAGCGTGCAAAGAGATAGGAGTGGAACCATTTGTAAACAGTTCCCCGAAGACCAGCATCTAGTTAGTGGCTGAATATCATCGTTGACCAGATTGCGACTGTGCTGTATGGTGAAACCACATAATTCAGCGCTAGATGTCACTTAAGTTCCAGCGCTAAAAATCTGGTTTAGTTAAAGCAGCTGCAGCCAGGCACTTTAAATGTGCTTGGTCGCTGCAGCCAAATAATGGCCCCAAAATTTTTAACCCTGATTTTGAGGCATAGAGTTCCAGAGAATAGGCGTATGACAAAAAAGATGTTGTTGGACAAGTGTCTTCGAACCAAATACACGCTAGAACTGATATAACAAGCAGGTCTCATACTGAGATTTTTATAGTGATGTAAGGATTTTTGTTCATGATATATAATATATTCCATGTCTGTGACTGCATTTAGGGCTATGTATGCATAATATAATATACCAAGCACATTGGAAAATCCTGCCATTTGGCACTAACCCAACTCTGCGGTATTAAGTGCTGCTGGCATTTAGAAAAATGGAATATATATTCCCCTCCAGACTTCAGAGGCTTGCGGTGTTTTCTGCAATGGCCCATTAAAAGTATGTAGTTTTATTGATTTGACCTACAGATGCCACAGTGGGTTAGAAAGAGCCTTGAAAAAAAAATAAAGGGCGCAGAATATTTTTACAGCAGAAAATTCATACTGTATGTCCTGCTTATTGCAAGATCAATGTCATTTTTGTATCAGCACTGAAAAATACACATGCATCAATTGCACAGATGGTGACAAACAGAACAAAGCTAATTCAGCCATTTTTCTGAATTCTTTGTATCTGACATATATTCCAGGATGACAAGTATATTTAAAAAAAACCCACACTGATCCATTTCAAAAGTACTTATCTGGATAGTGAAACTTGCTATCTGCATAAGTGCAACTGACTGGAATATTTAGTGGCGCTGTCCAGACAGTGCCGCTAAATATCCTTGCAGAGCGCCTGGGCGTTGTCCAGATAGTGCTGGGGCAGTCTGTCAGAGGAGCTGGGGGTGGAGCCAAGCCAACATTATCCTCTTGTAGATACACTGAGCACTGCTATAGAAATAAGTATCTAAATAATGTAGGACAGCAAACTAGCAGGATTTAGTGATCCAGCACCAGCCACTATCTGAATACCAATGCTGGATATTTAGATTATTGTTAGCCATTGCAACTGACGTTTTAAGAAGACATCTAGCACTGCAGCTGAATAGTCACCTGATAATTTCCAAATATTATAGAATTTGTGGGCCCAATATTCATTAGCGGCAGCTAGGCAATCTAAGGTGGCTAGCTACTTCCACTGAACTTTGATACCAATGCCATGGTCATATCCAGCCCTGGCATTGAATAACTAGGTTTCCCACATTTACTCAAAGCCAACTGGGCAACGGCTTTTTCAGCCGCTGCCGCTGCCCTGCTTGCTTCCCCGATGAAAGTTAGGCCAGCTTTTGCTGTTCCTTGCTTTTGCTGTGTAGCCATAACCTGGCAGCAGCTCAATATCACCACTGCCCGGTTATGGCCAAGTACTGCCCCTGGAACACACCCAGAATGCCCTGGTGCTAACAGGTTAGCATCAGGGTATACAGCAGTGTTACCCACTGAATATCATGGCTAAAGAGTGTAACACGGTAAGCTGGTCTGTTTAACTGTGCTACTCCCTTTGAATATCGGGCACTGTATTTATTTTTTGCTAGGGCTCATATATTTCAAATTCGTATAATGGTGTTAACATCTTCCTCCAGATTATGCTTAGTATGCTCAATGCTGTAAAATGATACCCGAAGCAGCTGCTAGAGGTTACTGCTGCCATTTTGAAATCCTACACAGCTAAGGCAGGAGCAGAGGGGAAATGCATTTGCACCTGGAAGACCAAGAAGCCCCTCCCAGTAAGGACCAGGGAGAGGGTCAAAAGGGGGACTGAGGGAAGGGTCAAAGGGGGTCATTAGGGGTGGAGGCTTGGCATGGAGGTTTGCGGTTTTATTTCTGCCCTTTGAGGTGCTGAAGGGGGGGTACTGTGTGGGGGAATTGGAGCAAGGAGGGGGCAGCGGCTGACTACCAGACTGCTGGTAGCCGAGCTGCACTTCAGATGTAGCGTTAAGTACATCCATGCTATTGGCAGTCCTGATACACAGTGCTGTCCCACATGTTAGCTGTCACCGGCAGACGTGCCTACTCTACTATTCCTAGCCCACCCAATCCCCAACCTGCTATTTCAACAAATGCCTACTAGCCTGACGATCTATCATTATCCATTTTCTGTCTTTTTCTGTGACTTCTCCCCCCACAGATAGCTTATGACCTCCCATTGCCTCCCCAGAGAATATAGCCAAGGAGTACCGCAAAGTATCCAATAGGAAAGAATTTTTAGTCTTTTGAAAACCCATCTCATTTGCCTGGATAAATCTGGTAACTCTACCACACCACAAAGACATGTGAAATTTTAATACCATATTGCTTGAAGGACTACAAAAAGGGACTGCTACTTCTGGAGAGAGATCTGCAATTGTAAGTGTTTACTTCTGGGAAGTTTTCTAAATCTAGAGGGGAAAAGGAATTCTTTAGATTAAAGCTGATTAATTTGTATAAATTAGAATCCAGTGTATTGATTAAATCAGTCAGGGCCTAGTTTCAGCAAAGAGCTTTTAGTTAAACTGAAAACTACCTGTTGAGTTTTTAATTTAAGTTTTAAACTAGAAGCCCTCTGCTGGGTTTTAATTTAATACTCAGTCAGGACCTAGTATCAGCAAAGAGCTTTCAGTTTAAATTTAAAACACAGCAGAGAGCTTTCTGGTTACATTTAAAACCCAACAGAGAGCTTCTAGTTTAAATTTAATTATCAGTCAAGGCCTAGTATCAGCAAAGAGCTTTAATTTAAATCAAGTCAGAGTATAACTTAGTATAAAAGGAAAAACAGGCTCAGAATTCTTTAAGCAATAAATTGTTTCTTGAGACCTTTATAAAGAGGCCTTCTAGATAGAGGGCAAAAGACCTGTGAAATTGTTTTAAATAGGTGTTAAAGCCAAGTGACAGATCAAAGGGGCATTTTGAAAGACTACCTCTATCCAAGCAAGGGCAAGGTTAATCACCTAGGAAATTAGTCAGTAGCAGCCAGCTTTTAATAAGTCGTCTTTCCCTCCACCCTCCCTGACTCCCACCCATCCCTGAGATAATTGTAGCTTTATAGGTGCTTAAACCTCTTAAAGGAAAGGAGATGCCATATTCACTCTCAGGTGCAACTGTTTATACTGAGATTAATGGACTTTGTTCATCTCAAGCTTAATTAAACGTATTAGGTATAGTTTTATTAGTATAAGTATCCCCAGCAAACCTTAGTAAGTAAACAAATTAAATACCTAAGCAACTTTTTGGATTTTAACATCTTTATTGGGTGTTTTGACAAGTTTACAAAAACAGACTGAAACATCAGGTTGTTATCCATATTCTATAATACATTTGCAATAACCACTACACACAACTATACTACTCCCACACTTCCCCCCCCCCCCCCCACCTTGCAAACCATGAAGGATCTATTGAGCACCTAACAGTGCGTGTAAAATGGTCTAAGGTGGACCATTTATTCAGGGCAGTCTCTTTCCCTCTTAGATTATTGACCTTATCCTGAGATTTTTCGTATCTACTATAAAGACATACTTGATTCCACCAAGTATGCCAATGTAACTTTGAGAAATCCTTCCAATTCAGTAAAATAAATTTTATGGCTACAGCAATCATGAAGTTTAGTATAAAGAAATGATCCTTTTCCAGCATTGGGATCTCAGCTGCTGATCTCAGGACTACTATATGCCATGTTAGAGGAGAAAAGCAACCCACCACCTGCAGAATCCTTTTCCAAACTGGAGTCCAAAACTCCTAGATGAAAGGACAGTCCAAAAACATATGTCGCATTGTGCCCGGTGCAGTTTGGCAGGACCAACATAAAGAGGATCTACCAGGCTTCCATTTGGATATCTTGCACGGTGTGATAAACACCCTATGCGCAAAGAAGAACATGGATTGTGTAAGTGCAGCAGATCTTGAGGTGCGGACTATAGGTCCCCACAAAAGACTCCACAAATTCTGCTTCGACGGGGCTTCTGTCTCCTCTTCCCAGATCTTACATAGGCCCTGCACTTTACTCGGATTGTGAGTCCTGAAGATCTCGTAAATACTTGAGATACCACCTTTCTTAGAGTTGATTCCTGCCATAATCTTCTCCAGGCCCCAGGAACATGAATAGTCTCTAGGCCGCTGTCGCAACTGAACCAAACAATGTCTAAGTTGTAGCCATTGATAGTGGCATCTCGAAGGTAGCCCAAACTCCGCCTGCAGCATACCAAAAGTCTTCTACTCATCTTCGACCATTAGTTGCCCCACAGTCCATACGCCACACCTCTGCCAGACAGCCCACGCAAAGGGAACTTTATTGATTTTAAACACTGAATTCTGCCATAAGGGCACTTGTCGAGAAGGTGGATTCTCCTTTTCTATGATAGGCAAAAAATTCTGAAATGCACCCTGTGTCGATAGGATTACTCGTCCCGCCGCAGAAGTCTCAGGCCATCTCATTCCCATAACCAGATTGAGTGGACAAGGATGACAGACGTTCCTCAAGTTCTTCCCAGATTGGCTTTTGAATAGGCAATTCTCCAGCAGACCAAAGACTTCCCTGCTTCAGAATTGCTGCAAGGTGATACCACCGGAAGTCAGGGAAGTGGACCCCTCCATCGCTTTTACTCGCCTTCAGCTTCTTCAAAGCAATCCTAGGCGTTTCCCGTTCCATAGAAAAATACTCACAGTACGCTCGATCTCTTTATACACAGTCATTGGAAATAGGATGGGGATCATCCCTAGAATGTAATTTATTTTGGGCATTAATACCATTTTAATAGCCTCCAACCTCCCCCACCAGGTGCAAGGTGCAACGGGGACCACTTCAGCGTAAAGGACTGGGCAGTCTCTTTGATCTTCTCTACGTTCCTTTTAAGAGTGCCGTCCAGAGGCGCAGCAAACTGGATCCCCAAATATTTAATAGCCTTAGGCTCCCACAGAAATGGAAACTGTTGCACCATACCGCTATGCGCCAGACTATTAAGAGGAAAAGCCACCGATTTTGTCCAATTCACTTTGTAGCCCGAGAACCGGGCATAACTGTCTATCAAGGTCAGAAGGGGTGAAATTGATGTAGGCCATAAGAAAAACATCAGATCATTCGCATATGCCGACAACTTAATATGCAGATCAGCTACCACTATTCCTTCAATTTCACTTTCTTGACGAACTAGCAGAGCCAACGGCTCCAACGCCAGATTGAACAGTAAAGGGGACATCGGACATCCTTGACGAGTACCCCTGTGCAGAAAGAAAGACTCGGAGAGTTCCTGATTAGCTAGGATCCTGGCCGCCGGGCGCGAGTATAACACCTGAATCATATTTATAAACGTCCTGGGGAGACCGAACCATTCTAGAACTGTAAATAGGAACGGCCACTCCAGTCTGTCGAAGGCCTTTTCAGCATCCAATGATAGGGCAAGCCCTCACGGTCTGCGATATCCAACAAGTTGCAAAGAAGCCTGGCGTTATCCGTAGTAGCTCTGCCCGCCACAAAACCACATTGATCTGGATGAATCAGCGTGTAGAGAACCTTGTTAAGCCGACTGGCCAGCATGGACGAATACACCTTGTAATCCGCATTTAAAAGTGAGATAGGCCTGTAGTTTCCCACTAGGTTTGGGTCTCTTCCGGGTTTTTCGAGCACCACTATAGTGGCCTCGGCAAAGGCTCCTGAATCTTTAATATCTCTTGAAGTTGCTGATAATAAGTCTCAATAGATGCGGCGCCAAGTCCTTAACAAAAGTCTTATAGAATTCCAGCAGAATGCCATCAGGACCCGAGGCTTTTCCGCGTTTCATACCAGACAATGCTTCCTTGAGCTCCTCCAGGTCCAGTGTCTTGCTTAGTGTCTCTGCTTGTTGCACATCCAACTGGGGGTGCTCTATCCACTCAAGAAATTCTTTCATGGCTGAGAGGTCTCTTCCCCCTTCAGAAGAATGCAACTGCATATAGAAGTTTCTAAAGACCTCCGCTATCCCGGCATTATCCCGGAAAGCGCCATGTTCATCTCTTATGGATACAATATGCGATTTATCCCGGCGTGGTTTCAGACTTGCAGCCAGCAATTTACCGGCCTTATTCATCTCGGTATGATATCGTGCTTTCTGCTCAAAGACATTTTGCTCCACCTCCAGACTGAGGATTGCATTATATTGATAACGCAACTTTTGAAGGCGAGTAAGCACAAGGGGATTGAACTGTTGTAACATTAATCTCCCCCCTGCCCTGATCTGTGCATCCAGTGTTTTAAGGGCTGCCTTCTTCTCTCTGCTAGCAGCAATAGTGTAGCTTGTTACTTTCGCTCTGATTACAGTTTTAAACGCTTCCCACCAAGCCCAAGTAGAGGTAGCTTCCAGGAGGTTAGTTGCAAAGTATTCCTTGATGGCATCTTGAATATATCGTTTAAATGGTTCTTCAGCAAGTAAAAGCCTAGGAAAAAATCATCCTCCGGATTTGCCTGACTCCATGGACGGCATTACTTCTAATTTTATTGCAGCATGATCCGAGATGTGTGTACTCAGGATTTCTGCCGACTTAATTTCTTTAGCAAAGGATCTAGACTCCAGAAAAAAATCAATCCGAGAATAAGATCCATGTGGATGTGAGAAGAAAGTGTAGTCCTTCTCCGATGGATGAAGCACACGCCAAATATCAATCATGCCAAGATCCTCCATGATGGTCTCGAGCACCTCAAGCACCCTGACTCTCTTAGATATCCTGCTAGGTTGGAAGTCAATTAGTGGATCTAAGACCATGTTGAAATCCCCACCTACAATGATTGGGAGGGAGGAAAATTCCTTGAGCAATTCTGCTAGGGACTGAAAAAATTTAGGGTTATTTGTTCTCTATCCTCATTTGCACACTAGCCCATCTTCCCTCGGAATCTGCTCTGGTGGATATGAACTTCGCCTTACATGAAGTCTTGACCAGGGTTAACACCCCATTTTTCTTTCCCAGCGCAGGCGCATGAGAGGCCAAACTATATTTTCCTCCTGCCAGTTTCATCGCTTCCTTAGTAGTTAAGTGCGTTTCTTGAAGCATCACAATGTCCGCACCCTGTTTTTGACAATACACCATAATCTTTTTCCGCTTAATTGGGTTTTTGATGCCCTTTACATTCAGGGACAGTATTTTGAGTGGATACATCTAAATATTTGGATGGGTCGAGGCTCCGCCTATATTCCTCTGGACAATAGCTGTTAGGATGCCGTAGCGTAAACATTCATGGTTTGCAAGGTAACAAAAGAAAAACCTCTGCGATATAGAGGCTAAGCCCTGGGTGGGCACCGCACTATACAAGACAGCCGCTAAGTACCCCCCCTCCCCCCAGCCATAAGCAGCAAACTGATTGCACGCCACCTCTACTGAGGCTACTGCACAATTACTGCAGTTGGCCTAAGCAGGACCCCTATACAAAAAATACCCAGATTTCCTCCCAGGGAACACAGTACATCTGCAGGAAAAAAAGAAAAACAGGAAAGCCCCTGAACATATTAGGTCCCGTCCCCATGGTTCACCCACCTACACCGTATCCCCCTTAACAATGCCCTCCCCCTTACATATGTTAACAAGATACAGGGCCAAACAGTGAAAACAGAAAAGCTCCCTTTGGGCATTAAATCAAAAATATCCCCATTAATGTCCAAAATATTCACACAGGGTATACATCACACTAAGAGTCGCACATCAAATCAGGGGTGCGGAAGAGACCGGAGGCCCACCCTTGTGCAGAAAAGCTCTGGATCGCCACAGCAGGATCCATTCCCCCACCGCTTAGGAGGAGTTCATATAAAAGCACTTCTTGCTCCTCCAGGAATTTCAATACTTCTCCCGGATCCTCATATGTCTTGGTACAGTTATTAAATGTGATCCGGAGGTGGGCAGGATATAAAAAACCATATCTGGCCTGAAGGCCCTGTAGCCGCGGGTGCAGTGCCAAAAACTGCTTTCGCTTATCCACTCTGACCTTGCTCAGATCCGGGTAAAAAGCGATGTCGCTACCTTCATAAGACAAAGAAGCCTGGGTCTTAGCTGCAGCTAAGATCTGGATGGCCTGCTGATGTTGGAGTAAACAGAAGATTATCGGCCTTGGCCCCCTGGCATGCAAACTCCTCTGAGCTGGAACTCTGTGGGCCCTCTCGAACTCCAACGGCATCGAGAAATTCAGTTTCAGTGAGGTTGGTATCAATTTATTCAGAAAGGCAAATATATCTGAGCCTTCAGCGCCCTCCGGAAGCCCCACCAGCCTCACATTATTCCGTCGGCCTCTATTATTGAGGTCTTCCAATTGCCGATCCAGATTCTCAATCTTCTTGTAGGCCTTTTGCAAATGAGAGAGCTGGTCTGCATGCGCTGCCATTGTGGCATCAGCCTTGTCCATGCGCTCGGTTAAATTCTTAAATTGTGCCCTCATCTCGTGTAACTCCGATTGCACTCTCCCGAGGGTATCACCATTCGCGACCACTATCTCTCTTACTGCTCGGATTTCCCCCAAAAGCTCCTTCATTGCGTCCTCCGAGTCTCTCGTATGCGCTATCTTATATGGTGAAAGGGGATCTGCCTTAGCCCTTTTGAAGCCGGGATTAGGAGGCACGCCAAAATCCAATTTTAAAGACTTCCCGCTTGTCATGATCCAGTCCCCGACCAGTATTCAGACCTGATCACTAAGTATATATATGAGTGCTGCAGATTCTTACAGGTTTCGTGTCTGAGGGTACCGGAGCTTTGCTCTCAAGCCGCCATCTTGCTCCACGTCGGCCCCGCCTCCCACCTAAACACAACTTTAAAACTAAGATGCAGAAAGCAGTCCAGCAGGGAGATGGGGGCTTTCCAGTCTTTTGCATTGAGTTTCATATGTATGTTTTTCTCCCAGTTGTGAGGAGGTCTTACATGTGCACTAGATGCAAGGAGGGAACGAGTCCAGAGGCTAGAGTAGCAGACTTGGATGACATAAGGAAGACAGAGAGCTACATAGACGAGACCTACAGGGATATAGTACTGAGCGGTGGCAAAAGCCAGGAGGATGTTGGGCTGCATTCGAAGAGGAATTACTAGCAGAAAGGAAGGGGTACTAATGCCACTGTATAAGTCTCTGGTGCGGCCTCATTTGGAATACTGTGTTCAGTTTTGGAGACCGTATCTTGCAAAGGATGTAAAAAGAATGGAAACTTTTCAGAGGAAGGCGACCAAAATGATTTGGAGCCTACGTCAGAAGCCTTATGAGAAGAGACTTGAAGACCTAAATATGTACACTTTGAAGGAGAGGAGGGATAGGGAAGATATGATTCAGACCTTTAAATACTTAAAGAGAAATAATGAATAAACAAACCTCTTCCAAAGATGGGGAAGCTATAAAACTAGAGGGCATGACATGAAGCTGCAAGGTGGTAAATTGAAAGGCAATGTCAGGAAATACTTTTTCACTGAAAGGGTGGTGGATGCTTGGAATGCCCTCCCGATGGAGGTGGTGAGGGCAAACACAGTGACGGAATTCAAAGTGGCCTGGGACAGACACAGTGGATCCCTTTCTAACAACAGGATAAAATCAAAATAAATGGAACCATCTAATTTCTCAGCAAATAGGGGTGTCCTACATGGAGTGATGGGGGCAGGAGCGGTGGGTTCACCCCTAAACAAAGACATGGGAAGTGGTGCACCTACTCCCTAAAGACATGGGAAGGGGTACACCTACTTCTGCCATCTTGCTGGGCAGACTAGATGGACCATACTGGTCTTTATCTGCTGTCATTTACTATGTTACTATGTAAGTCCCACCTCCAGTCTGGCAGCATCCCTATTGCCTGGAGGAGAGCGGTCACGTGACAGGAGAGCATTACCCTGGTGTGGCAGGTATTGATCTTGTAGTTAGGACCTATTCTCCAGGTGATGTAAAACCCTCTTGCACCGAGGAGGTTTCTCCAGGGCCTTGTGTCCCCAAGGGAAGGGTTAGGACAGCCGTTATAGCTGGTGATTCAGTCATTAGGTATGTAAATAGCTGGATGGCTGGTGGACATGAGGATCGCCTGCTAACATGCCTGCCTGATGTGAATGTAGTGGACCTCATATGCCATGTAGACAAGTTCTTAGATAGTGCTGGGGAGGAGTCTGCTGTCTTGGTACACGTTGGTACCAATAACATAGAAAAGTGTGGTAGGGAGGTTCTGGAGGCTAAATTTAGGCTTTTAGGTAGGAAGTTGAAATCCAGAACTTCCAGGGTAGCATTCTCCGAAATACTTCCCATTCCACGCGCAGGACCCAAAAGGCAGGCAGACGGGGGCAGCTCAAGGCAGTCTGCTGCCTGAGGCGAAGAATGAGTTCCCCCCCCCCCCACCTTGGGGGTGGGGATTTTTCAGAAATACAATCAGAGACTGAACCAAATTAAAAAGCCGATTAGATTATATGGAGGAAATGCAAGATGTTTGCACACAGGGCCGTATCGAACTGCAATTGCGCCTTGTGCGACTTGCAACTCGAGCGCATGCCCCCCCCCTCTCCCCCCATACCTCCATCCAGCACTGCCTGCTCTTTCCCTGCTGCTGCCGCCCTCTGTTTCTTTCACGGCGGCATAAGCAGCAGGGAAAGAGCAGGCAGCGCTGGACGGAGGTATGGGGAGGGGGAGGGGGAGGGGGAGGAGGAGGGGGGGGGCGGCATGCACGCAATCTGAAAGGTGCCGGTACTCTAAGCAGATCTGTCCCTCCCTGCTCTTGACATCGTGTCGGAGGAGGGAGGGACCAGACCTGCTTAAAGTGCTGCGAAAAGGCTTTGAGCGCATTTTAACTGCCTGCTATTGTCCTGCCAGCGGCAGCAGGGCAACAGCAGAGAGACAAAATGCACTCCCAAAGCCTTTGTGCCCTGTGTCGCTGCACTGCTTGCACAGGGCTAGGTACGGTCCTGTTTCCACACCAAGGAACTAAAAGACAGCAAGAATCAATAGCACAGTTTATAAAACTAAATTTTAACCCATTTTTATTTTCTTATAAACTGAGTTATAGTTCTCCCTTTTTCTTTTTCAACATATATTTTGCATCCACAGTAGGGGCAGAGCAGAACCAGGACATTCACCCACAGAACTCAATATTTAAAAAAAAAATTGAGATGATCATCTCACTAACAACCACCACCACCACTATCCTCCAGTACCAGGCATATTGTGAATTAATAAAAAACCCTACAACAAAAAGCAAACTGACCATACCATATCAGCACAAACTTCCAAAAGTCACATAAGGAGCCCATCCAAAAAAAGCGTCACTGTAAATATTACAGTGGGCCCTGGACCATCCATACACCTATTTGAAAAGCTGAACAAGTCAAATTATTACAGTATAGTACAGATCTTTCTATAGAAACTGCATGTTCTGTTAACACCTGACCTCAGTCACACATGCACAACATCGACCCTCACCAAGTACAGAATAAGTAACCACAATCTAAAGTTAAAAATAAAAATATGTAGACAAAATTTAAACTGAAACCCCAAGAAGCCAGAATCCACATGCAGTGCAACATCAGACAAATAAGAGATGCAGTTCCCCAATACTGTGTAAAATATAAAAATAGCACAAAGTCCAATCACCAAAATTAAATAAAATTATTTTTTCTACCTTTGTTGTCTGACCATTTTATTCTCTGATCATGCTGGTCCTGATCTGAGGCTTCTGCTTTCCTGTCTTCTCTTAGCTCTCTTTCTGTGGTCCATGGTCCATCTGCCATTTCTTATCTCTTCTTTCGTTTTCTTCACTTCCTTCCATCAGCCCATTTCCAGTTTCAGTAACCCTCCCCAGTATTAGTCCCCTTTCCAGTCCTTCCCTCCCGGTACCTTCCAGTGTCAACCACCTTGCATTCCCATGATTGCCACTTGTGTCAATTCCCTTCTAGTCCAAATACCATCCTAGCTATCAGCTCAGGTTCACTCTCAGTGCCACCCCCCAGTCAGCTCCCTTCCAGCCACCCTACCCTCTGTCCATCTCTCTTCCAGTGCCATTCACGTCAGCTCCCTTCCAGCCTCCTCCCTAATACCCAGCTACCTACCACTCCCATCCCCAAGTGTCAGCTCCCTTCCAGCCCCCTTTCGATACATTACATGTGTCAGCTCCTTTCCAGCCCCCTCCTTCCCTTCCTGCCCCATCCTTCCCCTAGCAGACCCTCTCAGTATCCGCTCCCTTCCAGTCCTATTCTACCATCCCCCCGCATCAGCCCATTTGTAGCCCTAGGAAATCCTGTTCCTATTAGCACCTCGGGCTCAGCTTTAACAGAGCCGTGGTTAAGGGAAACACTGTCCCTTTGCCAGAACCGCTGAAACCAGGGGAAACCAGCAGCCTCTCTGGGGGGGGCGGGTGGCCGCGGGGCTT
The DNA here is from genome assembly GCA_033557465.1 of Ichthyophis bannanicus. Lineage (NCBI taxonomy): Eukaryota > Metazoa > Chordata > Amphibia > Gymnophiona > Ichthyophiidae > Ichthyophis > Ichthyophis bannanicus. Next base: position 417,697,677 of record CM066037.1, read on the forward strand.
CTCATTCTGCCGCTGCCGGAGCAGCAGCAGCTGTTGCTTCTTAGGCGGGAGTGTGTTTTTTAAAATTTTGTTTTTTTAAATATTTTGAAGGCCGAGTGAGGCGGTGATGGTGGTCTTTTTGGGGACAATTTTGCTGTCCCCAAAAAATCTGCCGCCTGAGGCCACCGCCTCACTTGGCCTCATTATAGAGCTGCCTATGCAGGCAGAGCTCCGGAGTCTCAATGTGTGGATGAGGCAATGGTGCAAGGAAGAGGGTTTTGGATTTGTTAGGAACTGGGGAGCAGTCTGGGGAAAGGAGGGGTTTTTCTGAAGGGATGGGTTCCTTAACTGGGATGGAACCAGGCTGCTGGCATTAACCTTTAAAAAGGGGATAGAGCAAATTTTAAATTAGAAAATAGGGGAGATTTGACAGTTGCCCAAGACCGCATGATTCAGAACAGTGTATCCTTGAAGGATACCAGCAAAAGACTGAAGTTAGGGCATATCAGCAGAGAGGTTCCAATGAAGATAAAAGTAGCCCAAATGCCCTTGAGTACAGAGCAGACAGAGCTTAAAGATTCCAAATTACCCCTGCCTACTGCCAGCTAGATTCATATGCATAAAATACAGCCTCTAAAAAGCTTGTATGCAAATGCCAGACGTCTAAAAAATAAGAGGGGAGAGTTAGAATATATAGTACTAAATGAGAGGTTGGATATGATTGGTATCTCAGAGACATGGTAGAAGGAGGACAATCGGTGGGACACTGTGATACCTATGTACAAACTATATCGTAATGATAGAGCAGATCAAATTAGTGGAGGGGTTGCACTCTGTTAGAGAGGGCATTGAGTCACAAAGGATTAAAGTTTTGCAGGAAACAAAATTCACTAGAATCTCTATATATTGAAATTCCATATAAAACGGAAAAGGTGATGGCAGTGGGGATGTACTATTGACTGCCTGATCAGAATGAACAAATGGATAATGAAATGCTCAAAGAAGTCAGGGAAGCTAACAAAAGTTACAGCACAGTAATAATGGGAGATTTCAATTACCCCAGTTTTGACTGGGTCAGTGTCACGGCAGGACTTGCTAGGCAGATAAAGTTTCTAGATGAAATAAATGACTGATTCTTGGAGCAGCTGGTTCATGAACTGACCAGAGGGGAAGCCATTTTAGACCTAGGTCTTAGTGGAATGCAAGATCTGATGCAAGAGATAAGAGTGTTGGGGCCACTTGGCAATAGTGATCATACAGTGGTGTGCAAAAGTCTGGAATCACTTGTGAGTTTTGCAGTTTTCGTACTTTCTAACTTTTTTTTAAAATTTTGCATTAGCCCAGCATGTTCATCTTTCTACCACATTAAAAGGGATACATTTGGCTATTAGAGTTGACTTTTTTGCATTCCTTGCTTCCAATTTAAATACTTTACAGACACTGGGAGATAGCTACTGCGAGTTTTGTGGATCCTGCGTCAAAACTGGATCGAGATTATCCAATATGCACATGTTATTTCTAACCAATCAGGAGGCTGGTTTCACTAACCAATCACAATGCAGATATCTAGCCAACAGTGCAGCTATAAAAACACGTGGAATTTTTGAATTTCATACGCTTTCTGGATCGACCATGAAGATGACTCTGACCCTGACGTTGGAGGAGCGTGTTTGTGTGTCCTTTATGAGTGAGGAAGGATTTTCAAGCCGTCAGATAGCCAGGAAAGTTGGCTGCAGTCAGAGCGCTGTTGTTAAGATTGTACAGAAGAAGAAAGAAACGGGTTCATTAGTGGACAAGCCTCGTTCAGGTCATCCACGTGCATCAACATCATGCCAGGAGCGTGCACGACACATTTCACTGACTAATTGCAAGTTGACCTCTCCTCAGCTACTTTGAGAGTGGTCAGACAAGAGTGAGGTCAGTGTCATCTCATCAACAGTTCGTCGCTGGTGCCTGCAGTTTGGTCTCCGGGGCTGCAAAGCATGGAATAAGCCACTGATGACCAACATACAAAGGCGCAACCGGATCATGTGGGCGAGAAAGCACTCAACCTGGTCAACTGAAATGTGGGAAAAGGTGCTATTCAGTGATGAAAGCACCTTCTGCCTGTTTGGCAACCAGGCCTACACCTATGTGAGGAGATTTCCTGGAGAGAAATTCAAGCCTGAGTGTCTCAACCTCACTGTGAAGCATCCTTTGAAGGTCATGGTCTGGGGCTGCATGGCTGCCAGTGGTGTTGGATGTCTTCACATCGTTGATGGAATGGTCAATGGGGCTAAGTACATCACCATACTGCAAAAGTGCATGGTGCTATCAGCACACCAGCTGTTACCTGGCCAGTTCCTGTTCCAAGATGACAATGCACCCTGCCATCGCTCCAGAGAGGTGATCAGTTGGAAGCAGCAGAACAACATCAAGTCAATGGGCTGGCCTGCCCAGTCTCCAGATCTGAATCCATTCGAAAACCTGTGACACAAGGTGGCCTTGGAAATATCCAAGAGGCATCTGACATCAAAGCATGAGCTGATTGAGTCACTTATTGCAGCTTGGAGCTGTGTTGTCACCAACGATCACCTTGTCAGACTGGTTCATTCAATGCCAACAAGGTGCAGTCAGGTGATCAAGAACAAAGGGTGGCCCATCAAATACTGAGCCATCACTGACACATAAAAATGGCCTTTTTCAAGGCCACATACATTAATTTGAAGGAAACCTGGCGTGCGTCCATAATATACTTACAAAAATATAGCGTTGGCCAACGATGTACATTACGTGATTTTCATAGAAAATCTATCGCCAAGACAACTATGGGGAACAAACTCAGAAAATAAGGGCCAAACCAATACTAAAAGTTGGCCCTAATAGCCAAATCTATCACTTATCATGAGATACACAGAAAACGCCACAGGCAGGAAAAAGAAATTAAGATATAAGGTCACGAAGTTGAAAAAACATCAAATTTACAAGTGATTCTAGACTTTTGCACACCCCTGTAGCATGATCACATTTGATTAAATAAATGTAGGAAGGACTGTAAGGAAATCCACGATACTACCTTTTAAATTTCAAAAGGGAGACTAGGATAAAATGAAGAAAATAGTTAAGAAAAAACTAAAAGGAGCAGTTGCAAAGATTAAGCATTTATATCAAGCATGGATGATGTTTAAAAAGACTAGAGGACATGCAATGAAGCTACAGGGTAACCTATTTAAGACTAATGAGAGAAAATATTTTTTCACTTAACGTGTAATCAAACTCTGGAATTTGTTGCCGGAGGATGTAGTAAAAGCTGTTAGTGTAGCTAGGTTTAAAAAAGGGACAAGTTCCTGGAGGAAAGGTCCATAAACCATTATTAAAGGGGACCTGGGATATCCACTGCTTGCCCCAGTACAAGCATTGTGGAACCTGTGTCTCTTGGGGAGTCTGCTAGGTACTTGAACCTAGATTGGCCACTGATGGAAACAGGATACTGGGCTTGATGGACCTTGGTCTGATTCAGTGTGGCATATCTAATGTTCTTATGCATGATCTACGATTTAGCCCCAACCTGCAGTCAGTCTTCTCCTCAGGGAATTCAGCCGGAGCCCAGAGTGAGGAGAAGGTTGCCAAAGAAGTGGAAGGCCAGCAGCTGCAGCAAGAACTTACTTGATTTAAAAACATTTAAAATGCTGAGTATGACGTTTTTAAAAGTGTAGGTGCTAATACCTGCAGCCTGCCTCCCCTACCTGTGGCCTACTCCTGAACCATCCTTGCATGAAATGCAAACCTCAAAGCACCTGGTGTCAAAAAACCTCAGTAGAAAATGGTAAAATCAGTGTGAAGCAAATAAAGTACATAAACAGATGGCACTGAAACTACTGACAAAAAACTCACAGTAGTGGAGAAAAAAAGACCTCAGAGAGTACTGTCACCAAGCCGATGCAACGGCTCTATGCCAAGGTAGCTATTCAAAGGCACCAAAAAACTGGTACATTTAAGCTACATGGACACACCATCACTGGTCAGAAAAAAAAATCCATAGATTAATGACATACCAATGACTGTTCAAAAAATTGCATGATTTACGTTATGAAACACCGTCAACAGCAATAGGAACAAGGGCATATGGATATACAGGCACCATGCAAAACAAATAATTAGCTGCAACAAGCGCTACAACACTTTCCTGGCTCCAGCGCTGGGTGTTTTGCTGAAACTGAGTCAGGGAGTTGGACTGCCCGATATCACTAAGCCACTGTAAAATGAACAAAAAAAAAAATCAGGCAACTTGTATAGCTTCATGTGCCAAATCCAAATTTAAAAAACCTGAAAGAGCCACGCTATCCCATGCCACGAGAATGTCAAAAGAAATACTACATCCCCCATACTCGCAGACCACAATTCCAACCAGCGAAACATGCTGCACGTGTGCTATAAGAATCATTCAAACAGGTGGAACTTCATGGGAAATCCACCTGTCACTGACTGAACTACCCAATCAGATAACACTGTCATCAGCCAAACCAAAATCCATTAACACTCCCCGCCCAGATTCCTATCCAAATCTGGCAGATCCTGAATCACCAAACATGCATACAATATTGTGAAATCACAAGCATCAAACACGCAAAACCAAAAAAATGCAAACAGAAGCCACCTACACCACCCACAAACTACCGGCAAGCTTTCCATTCAATGCCCTTGTTCAATTGCTATCTGACAATAGGATTTTCAAGCCTAGCCTGAGAGTTCCTATGGACCTTGGAACCTGCAACAATTTATTGGGGCTCTGGTCATCTGCCTTTGCATTCCTTCTCTTACCATGGATTCTTATGCAGGTTACCATCTCCTGGAATCTGGGTCTTGATTTGCTCAGCCACCCGGTGGAGCCCTGGGTCTAACCCAATCCAGGAATGGGGCATGGGCTGAGATAACAACTCTGCAAAAACAATAAAAATGGTTGTATGAAAAAAGTTGGTTTTTTTCTTGGCCACCTTTTCATGTTTTTCTATTTGCATTAGCACAGACAATGTGGTGGGTATTCTGAGACATGAATAGCAGGGCATGGACATCCCAATGGGACATCCATCCACACTATTCATGCCAGTGACAGCCCCCAACTACCTTTCCCACCAGTTGTGCGGGGAAGTTAGTCGGGGGTGGGGAAGAGGTGGCCTGGGGGCGGAGAGTGAGTGGGAAGTGGGCGGTTGCTAGCCCTGGATGTACAGGGCCGATTCTAATGTCACCCATGTACATCCAGGGCCAACAAAATGGCCAGGGAAGTTACTCTACCTCTGAGGTGGAATGACTTCCCTGGTTGTGTTTTTTTTCTAGTGGCCCGGGGCACGGAAGGGGCCAGGGTTTATTCCCCGCAGCCTGACCCTGGCCTTAGGAGGCCAGATCGGGGGTTGGGCTGTGGGAAATAAACTTTAGTTTTCGGTGGCCGGCATCACAGTATTTAAATGCAATGGCAACATGACGCTGCAGCTGCATTTAAATGCTTGACTGAGCTATCCGGGTAGTGCCTGTACTTGCAGGCTGGGACTGAATCGCAGTCCCAGCCTGCACACGATTCTGATCCCATGGGTCTAGACGTGTCCTGCGGGATCAGAATCATGATCCCCTTTGTACGTCCAGCTCACACTGGATGTACAAAGGGGATGTGTGTGCGGGACAGAATTGGGCCCTGTGTATCACCCAAGGCTCTTCACTAATACTGTGAGACAAGTTAAAACCCCTCCAGGGACAGAATTGGGCCCTGTGTATCACCCAAGGCTCTTCACTAATACTGTGAGACAAGTTAAAACCCCTCCAGGCACCTTAGGTGTTCTATATTTCTTCTTATTACCCCAAGCGACTTGTCTGTAATGGCTGGAGCTTGTATTGCCAACTTTTTTTATGCTTTTTTATTCAATTTTACCGTTATACAAGATAAAACGTGCATCAGAAATTACTCAAAAATAAAACATGGGAAACATCCCCCCCCCCCCTGGAAAATAACAATTACTAGGAAAATAAGTCATAAAGTCCACCAAAATGGGTGCGGAAGCGACTTACAGGCATGTTTACTAAAGTCCGTTGCTGTGCGGGTCCCCGTTAGTGTGCTGGTGCCATATAAGGAGTGGGCGGGCCAGGCAGAAAAAGGAAAAAAACGGACCGTAGGTTTGTGAGTCGCGCTAATGTGTGGGTCCCACATTAGCGCGTGAGAAGGCTAAGTGGGGCGCTGCTGCATAACCAAACAACAAAGCCGTAGTACAACGGTGAAGACATTGACCTATGGTGCAGGGTCCAGGGGTTCAAACCCCCATTGCACCCAACAAAAAAGACCAGCTGAGGCATCAAATTTTATGGGCAAAAGTGGTGTAGGAGGCATATTGATTATGGGCGGCAGAAGGCGGCGCACCTATTTTTTTAAACGGCAGGAGACGGCGCACTGTTTATTGTGGGCGGCAGAGGGCGGCGCGCTGTTAAGGTTGGGCGGCAGAGGGCGGCGCACTGATAAAATTGGTCAACAGAAGGCGGCGAGCCGGTGGGCAGAAGGCGGCGCGCTGATGTGTGAGGGGGCAGCCCAATAGTGGGAGGGATAAGTGGCGCGCTGATGTGCAAATAGCAGGAATGGAGCCATAGGACAATGGTTAAGACACTGACCACCCATGCAGGCATCATGGGTTCAATTCCCCCCAGTGCCCATTGAAGACAGCTGGCTGAGGCAGTATTTTAAGGGGCATGCCCATGTTGGGCGCTGTTAATGTTACGCGCCAGAAGGCGGCGCGCTGTTAATTGTAATTTTGTGTGTCACAAGACGGCGCGCCAATGGCTACAAGGCTGCGCGCTGCTGCTCAAACATAGGAACAGAGCCACAGCACAATGGTGAAGACACTGAGCAATGGTGCAGGGGCCATGTGTTCAATCCCTCACAAAGCCCAGAGAAAAAGGCTAGCTGAGGCAGTATGTTTTATGTTGGGGAGAGCTGTAGGAGGCTCTATCATTTTAGTTTTATGATAACTACTAGCAAACGCACTCTCACAGCATATTAATATAGGGCCGCCCATAAGGCACATGTTACAGTGCACCGTCTGCCAAGGCACCCTAGAATGTCCCCTATAGGGCAGCATGTATGTTGCGACACAGGATAATGTATGGTGCACCCTATATGGATGGCAACCATACAGTGCCCTATAGGGCGCCCCATAAAGCACCCTCAGAGGCACCTTATGGGTACAGTACACTGAGGGTGCTATTGCTGACATCAACATATGTACAGTAAACTAAAAAATATGCTTTGAACACCTGTCTCACAGAACCCCAATGTGGGTTTGAACCCATCACCTCTGGCTGCACAGGCAGTGACATAACCATTGGGCTACAGCTCCATAGCTGTATGGAAGCCCCTGGCTGGCTGCAGATAGCCTGCACGTCATCTCACAGATAGTATGCCAGGGTAAACAGGATAGGGTTAGGCCACACGTACCCATGATGCACTGCACATGCAAATTAGCTGTCCACAGATGGACACAAGGTGGGAAATGCACCCCCACAGCACCACGGCCCTGTTGGGGGACGTTACCGGGTGCACCCACACAGCAACTCGGCCTGGTAGGGGGCACTGACCGGGTGTTTTACTGGCACAAAGTAGCTACACAACGTTACATCGTGCGGGTTCTGGCCTCACCCTGAGTGTACAATGAGGCGCCCAGGACCAGGTCTACAACACTTTCCATGGCTGATGGAGGTCAAGCGGGTAGTTCCATAGCAGTGTTACTGTGTAAGATAGCTAGTTTCTGCACAAACACCATGGATATCCCAGTCAGGCACAGCTGTAGGCCCCCCCCCCCCTTGGGCTGTCCCCAGAGACAAACATGGTCCCCCATCAAGAGATCCACACTCTACCACCCTGCAAAGGTGGCAGTAGAGGGCAACATCAACCCCAGTCCTGCTGAGGAACACCCCCCACACACAGCCATAACACAATAACAGACACACATATGACCAGGTATGGTAGGTTGCACCCCACCACCAGGTATTCCCCTGCAGCAAGCCAACTGCACCCTGCCAGCCATTCCAGCAAACCACATACCATCTACAAACAGTCTGCTGGTTAGTCCATAGTGCATGTTCCCAGTGGAGACACATGCACACAGAACTGGGCTGCCAGCATACACAGCAAGCAGATAACTCAGTGACTGGGCCCCAAATAGATACCCATATGTATCACATGAGAGAAAGACTGTATAGCAGTATGGGGGTGCCTAGCCATGCTGTGGTCACTGCACAGTCAGGGTGAGCGTGATCTCCCAGAAGGACATGCTTTGGCCACCCTGTCTGTGTAGGTGGTGGCCGGACACTACAGTGTCCCTGCCAGTGCCCTATGCCCGGTGCAGATGCATCCTGCCCAGGCCACCCTGTCCTGGCTATACCCATGGTACCGTGCACCTCATTATGCACATTGGCAGTGTGGGCTGTGGAAGGGGCTTGCTGCCAACACCCACGGTATAGACAAACACACACTTCCACACCTATGCCATCATGGTGCTACTATTGAGAAGGTAATCAGCCTTGCCCACCAAGACCGCTCCTGAGCACGGCAAGGCATGGATATGGTAGGCAGTACAGCTGGTGGCCACTCCCCAGGGTGGTAAACAGCGTCAGAGGCCAGGCCTGGAGCACGCACCGCAAACACCTAACAGATTGTTCGGATGGGGTCAACTAGCAGTATGTGTGGAACTAGCAAACATCTCAGAGCTGTGTATCATATACCTCAGGTGTAGGGTGACATTGGTAGGACATGCAGGGTTCAATGGTTTGCCTCTCCAGGAGACATTGGTCAATGAGGCCTGTGGGTGTGGGTGTGGGTGTGTCTGCCCCTGATGGCTGCTGCTTTACGGCACAGATTCCCAACTCCAGTCCAGGTTTGCATCACACTGTTCTGGTTTTCCTGCTGTCCCTCATGGATATGCATGAGCTACATCTACATACCATGGGTGTGGTGCATAGATATACAGCACAGGCATTTGTATGAGTGCCATCATGGGACCTGACTGGTGTGTGCCCCACCAGGACTGCATTGTGTGATTCTGCTCTGGGTACTGGCCCTGTTCATGGTGTGTGTGCTCAGTGGGGTAAAGATAGACGTATTGCCATTGCATATGTCCTCCCCAGGAAAGGTGTGCCCTTACTATCACTGTTTAATTGGGGGAAAAAGAGTAGCGGTTGCCCCAGTTGGGCTTTGAACCTGTGACCCTCTGCTCTTGTATACAGTGTCTGTGTGCACTGCACCACTGTGTATCCACAGATTGGGTGATTTCCCTGGAATGTCCATGACTGTGGATCCGGTAGGGCCTGTGTTGCAGTGGACTGTGCCAGCCTGCACATGACTGGGCCTCTGTCTTCTGTGGCTAGCAGCCACTGCCCCCTGCACCACATGTCCTCGTCCGCCAACATGCTGGCATGAGCTTCTCTCAGAAAAAGCAGATGACCTGATTGCAATGTGGCAGTACGGGACTGCATTTGGGTGACTTGGCTGTAGGTAATGCCCATTGTTGTGGTGTGTGTGCGCGTTGTTGGGTAAAATATGGGTGCTCTCCCCATGCTTATGTTCCCTGCAATACAGGGGTGTCTGCGCTATCTGTGTTCAGTGGTGGGTAAAATATAGGGATTGGGCTGGCACGTACCCCAGTTGGGCTTTGAACCTCTGACCCTCTGGTTCTAGAGGTACTGACACTGTCTGCTGCACCACACTATGGCCCCAGAAACAGTGCAGCCCCTGGAGGTAGTAAGCTTAGCAGACTGGAGTCACAAACCCTGCTCTATGCAATTTTACTGTGGGCATATGCACCCTGTCTGGTGACAAACGTGCACATAAACCCCGGAAATGGCTACGGGAAATGGGGGACAAGATATCACCGCGCTGGGCAACAGTGATATTAATGGGCAACCATACCACACACTCCCAGGAAAGCTCCAAACAAAGGAAATGTTTTTTGGAAGAGACTCGGCTCCGTAAACCCTTCAAATGTTCATTTCTTTTTTCTGGAGCTTTGCTGGGTGTGTTTTCTGTATTTGCCCATCACTATAACTGTTCCCCAGCTGAATTACTGTTTTTAATAGTTCTGTTGTGGTCATTTTCTATTTGTATTTGCACTTTTGTGCTGTGCACATGTATGACACTGCTCACGTTTTGCTGGTTTCCCCGGTTTTCCTGTACATTGCTGACGGAAATGGTTTCTCTTCCCTTTAAATGCTTTCTACCGCGAGTGTTTCACTCGCGGTAGTTTTTACATGCAAATTCGGGCCTCTCCCCTCCCACTCTCCACCCATTGACCCCGTCCCTCCGCCCCTCCGGAGCCTTCCTCCGCCCTCCTTTCGCCGTTCCACGCCTCTATCGGAAATTTGCGGGCCGCACTTGTACGGGGCCCGTTAGTGAGCCGCGTACCTGTGCGGGGGTGACACGCACATGTGCGGGGCGTTTAAACGCATTTCTGCGCGTTTCAGTGCCGCGTTGCCGTGCGCTATTTTGCGGGGCGCTATTTTGCGGACTTTAGTAAACATGCCCCTTAATTTCAGAAAATAAGAGAAATCGTACTCTGAAAGAAAAAGACTGAATGCTAGTTATAAACAGAATAGTGCAGATATCATTCAGAGCATACATCCTTCCTGGGAGTAAAAGAAATATAGGAATCCACATGATCTCTATCTGACAGAAAGTGGGCCAACTGAGCAGGTTAAAAAAGAAAACATATTTAACACTCTTATTTTACAACACATTTACAAGGATACTTAAGCTGAAAAAGTGAACCAATCTGTGATACTCTAGTCCACATTAGGAGGAATTTCTTCCTATTCACCTGGGTAGATCTAGCCACATCGGGGAAAATACAAACTTTAAGTCCATCGAAAGAGGCATCTTTGTTTCTAAAAGAAAAATCTAATAAAGTCTCGATCTGAATCAAAGACTAAGGAAACTATCAAAATGGCAGAAGTAACCTTTTCCTGAACCAAGGTTTCCAGGAAAACAGTTAAGTTTTGTAGATCAATACTTGATCCTTGAGACATTACTGAAGCCTTCCCTTTTCCACTCGGGGTAGGCACATAGTAAGCTTTAGAAATCATAGGGCAAGCTCTTTCAGGACTTTTCAGCACCTTTATTAAGTATTTCTTGAACACATCTGAAGGAGCCAAGGACTTTAGAAAGGGAAAATTAATCAGGCGTAACTTCCGCTGCCGAATCACGTTTTCTAACACTTCAATCTTATTCTGGTGGATTAGATTGCCTTTAAACAAGGAAGCAACAGTTTCTTGATCTTGTTTTCCAGCACTTTCCATTTTATTTCATCTTTTATCTTACTTTTTGATCTCTTGCTATTTGGCCATAAGCTCGGATTGTGAGGAAAACTTTTCAGAGAAGATAATAATCTGAGCTGAAATAGTGGCTAGTTTCCCATTTGGTTTCCAGGCTAATTACTTTAGATCTTTGAAGAAACAATGCAGGACTAACCATCTGCAGAGCCTCCACCGTTGACCCTGCTTAGCCAGCCCCAAGGTTGTGCTTCTCCCGCAGTCCACTCTCTGCATCGCCAGACTGCAGGAGAGTCTGCGCTGATGCCGCTATGAGGAGCTGGCTAACTGGGAGCAAGCCGTGATCTTCCACCACAGAGCTTGTCGCATAGGCGGATGTCAAACTTGCTTTCCCTCTAGCACTCCCATGGTCTCTGACAGAAGCTGCAACTTATTCCGGGACTAAAGATCTTGGTGGCAGTATCTGCATTTCTGGGGAAAGAAAGACTTCCATCTCAATGGAAGAAGCTGGCTTCTCTTTTCCCAACTCCTTCCCCAGCGAGGTGCCAGCAGCCTCAGCATGGGTTCAAGAGACAGATGTCGATTCATTGGGCCCAAGACCTTTCCCTTGCCTGAAGAAGGGTCTCTGACAATTCATTTACATTTAGACTTGCCCATTCAAAGAAAGATAAAATTGGGGAAAGATGAGATCCAGAAACCTGCAGAGCCTGTGCAACTAGCATGCAGTCCTGCATTGCCAACTTATCTGCTTACTTAGACATTTGGTTGCCTTGGAATCTGACTCAGACTCCAGTGGGGTTCCTTCCTCCATGCAGGGCAGAAGGTACTTGCTTTTGTTTCCTCCAGTGGTAGTGGTGGTGGTGATGGGGTCTAGCTAGATACTCTGTACTCAGCATTTCACAGAATAGAGCTGATTTATTTAACTTTGGTTATCAGCTTAGTGTATTAGTGTTTACGTAGGAAATGCTGCTAGTTTTACAACAAAATGTCATTACTTCAGTCATTAGTATGAGCCTCATGATTGCTATTTTTATACCATAATACAAATCCTAATATTATCACAAAACCTGTTTCCTGTTTCTAGTCATTGCCAGAAAGTCTTCCAGAACCAAAGGAAGGGCTAAGCAAACAACCCCTAAGCATAAACAGTGAGCTATATCTTATCTGTCTGCTTATACCCCTATAGTACATGTTGCCATAACCCTAGGACTACATGGTGCCTACAGCTTTGGACTGGTGCCACAGGTTCCTGCAACTGTCCCATTTGAACACTAATGCAAGAGGGTTTAGTTTGAGGCATTCCCAGCCTCTGAAGGGGATACTATCTTATCTGGCACTTCATAGCCAGGGCTTGAAATAGTTAGTGGAGGGCAAAAATGCTTAGGGAAGGGGAAGAGGGGAGGGGACCACTTAAGTATGTTTATCCGCATCATCTGCAGTAAATCTCCATTGTTCATGAATATCTGCAGAGCTCACGCCTCAAGCTCACCAGCATCTGCATGGGTCTTTCATCCATGAACATGAGATGTTCTACACAAGTGTTCAGTTGATTTTTATCTGGGAGTTCAGGCAATATCTTGGACATATTGGTTAGAGCATTGGACATCTTCCATAATGGAGAGCATGGATATTCATTACTGCACCCTGGTGCTTCATCTCACATGAAGGCACTGCCATCCTTTATGTCCTCCTCTTCTGCTTCCTTCTCTTCATCCTTCTTGTGATTGCTGTATGTATTGGGGCCATATTTTCTACCTCTGACATTCCCTTTATGATGACCGGTTGTTGCAATAAAGACATGGCACTCCTTTCTTGCACCCTCCTACTGGACTCCATTATGACAACAGCATGGCATTTCCTCAGGCATAGCTCTCTCTTATCCTCCAGGTAGGAAACATAGAAATATTTATATTTATTGAGTTATTTGATATGCTGCTCCTTAATGACTCCAGGGCGGTATACAATTTATAAACATACAGATGTGGGACACCCAGTTCTATTTCCTTGCACACAATAAGGGTCATTTTAAAAGTCTTAGTCGTGATTTGGATGTGGAGGTCAAGGAGACATCTTCAGAGCTATTTCACAAATGATGTTTATGGATGTCTCCAGTGTGAGGACATTCAAGTAGACAAGGGGGCATGGTGGAGGCATGTCTGGGGAGGGACAATGAATTTAGATGTCCCTGTTTGATTTCAGAAATGTCGGCGTCTGTAGGTACGTCCACGTTTAGACCTGCTCCAGGCATGAACATTGATTAGCCTAAGATCACAAAGGCCCACACTAGGATTTGAATCCTGGCCACAACTTTAACCATTCTCCTATTAGACATGCATGTTCTGACATACCATTCTGGGGATGTCTATGGAGACATCTCCATAGATATCCATATCAGGCACAGCCATGGCTCTGAAATCATGCTTGAACTTGCATGTCCCTGCTTTTTTTTCCCCCAGATGTTCTGGCTTTGACTTTGCAAATTGCACTTGGACATCCTTTGTAAAATCTGCCTTAATATCTCTAAGCAGCAAGCCAAAACCTGACCACAGTAGATGGCTGGTTAGTGCAAGCAGCTTTCTCAATACAGCACTTTATCTGGCCTGGGATCACATATTCCTCAGTTATGTCTGGCCCATTCCCTCCATCAGTCAGATGTTTGTCAAAAGTACATTATCAGCTTATAGCTCTGAATGCATCCTTGCAATCAGGTATCAAAGAGGTGTTAAGAGTTTAAGTCACAGGCTACCAAAAGACAGTAAAATATCTGCAAAGGGGAGAAGAGTATTAGGACCTGGAAGCAGCAGGTAGCAATAAGGCAGAGAGCTTCACACAGGTAAGTGGGGAAACTTTGCACAGTCATAGGCAGGAAGGTTTGACAGAGGCCAGCAAGGAATGACCATAAATATCCAAATATGAGACCAAAGCATTAAAAATAATTTTGTTAACTGCGGGCTGGTATCCAGTCAGCTGACCCCAGAGACGGTGGCATCATGTTTATGCTCCCAGCACCTGGCATGCTCTGTGAAATAGAGATTTGGCTGGAAGGAACCTGGCAAATAATGGCCACCTTTTAGATCTAATGTTTTCTCTGAGGTCTCTCCATTTCTGTAGGTCCCCTATATCAGTTATTAGAAAATGGTGTTTAATTTGGAGCAGATGGCTTGTTACACTCTCTGCTCGTGATAAGCCTTAATTTTAGGGGAGGCAGACCTAAAGTTTTCATATTGGGTGGCATCCTCCACCAACAAGTTTACCTCTGGGGAGAAGCTAGACTTTCTCAGGTGTGTGCCCTTCTTTGCTACCATTATGCATGCACTCAGTGAGGAATGCTTACTCAGCTGCTCATCAGGGGCGTTCATAGTCAATTAAACGGCACAAGTTTTTTCTACAGAGTAGTTTACAAAATTGGTATAAGTTTTGTGTTGCACATGTGTGTGGCTGCTTTTATCTAATCCTATGCATAAGGCTACCAGATTTTTTGCAGGCAATTTTGGGACATTTACTGTATGCTGTTTGGGGGGGGGGGGGGGGAGGGACACCTTAGTTCTAGGTTTGAGTGACAAGGCGTGAAAGGGGGAAGAGGAGTTATTACCTTACCCTGGCCCCATCCAACCCATGACAGCAACGCATCCAAGCAGACAAACTGACAGAGAAATAGAAAACGTGATGCATTTCCCCCATACTGTGCAAAATGTAAAGATAAAGGGCCCGATTTTCGAAGGCAGTTACACGAGTAGCTGCCCTAGTTACCCATGTAAATGCCTTAACAGGGAATTTTTGAAGGCACCTACATGGGTAGTGCCATCAAAAATTCCCTGGTTTGTCCCGTATGTGCCCCGATGCTTTGCAATTAGCATTGAGATGTGTCAGGGGCATTTGGGGCAATGCAGAGGCAGGAAATGGTGCAAGTCTTATCTGGACGATAGATGGCAATATGTGAAGTCTGGATCAGAAGAGTCTAGCCACTTCCATCAAAAACAAGGGGTACCTCAAGGATCCTCATTATCCTCCTTACTCTTCAATATCTACATGCAGCCCATATGCAATATCATAAGATCATTCAACGTAAACTGCATGATATATGCAGATGACATTCTTTTATACATGCCTTTCTCCACAACCCACATGGACCTGACCCCACTCACAGATTGTTTCAATGCAGTTTCAACATGGCTCCAGACACAGAACCTACGTATCCAGCATAAAAAAACAGAGGTCCTTTTCATCTCCAGAGACTCCAACTTTACGCCCCCATCCCACGTCAGTGTCAAGGAAGCTGATTTGCAAACTAAAGATGCAATAAAATATTTGGGAGTTACCCTGGACCAACATCTAGACATGAGACGCCACATAAGCAGCGTAGTCAAAGCCATCTACTTCAAAATCCGTTCCCTCAAACACCTACGCTCCCTGCTGGACCCAGACGATTTCCGTACCATATATCAAGCGCTGATCCTGCCGCATTTTGACTTTGCAAATGCCATCCTACAAGGTCTCCCCCAATCCACACTAACCCCCTTACAGTTGGCCATGAATGCCGCAGCTAGGGTCCTCTACGGTGCATCCAGAAACGACCACGTGACTCCCATTCTCAAACAGCTGCACTGGCTACCAATTCACGGGAGAATCACCTTCAAATCCCTTGTATTAGCATTTAAGGCAATCAAAGGCACCTCATCCCTCTCACTCACGAATCTAATCCACATGGTCCCCCCCAATAGAGCAAGAAGAACATCAGCTGTAAACTTGCTAGCAATACCAAAGGCTTCAACAAAGTCCAACACGAACACCACAAACAGGGCATTCAGTTTTTATGTACCAAAATGCTGGAACACCCTACCCCCCGACATTAGAGCCATTACCAATCTATATCAGTTCAGAAAAGCTCTCAAAACATACCTTTTCCGCCAATATTTCCCAGACAGCAACTAAACCAGATATCCCCTCCAAGAAATAACCCAATCTAGAAATGCCCGCACACTGCAGTGTAGATAGATTATGTATATAGTTAACCCAGTTATCCAAGTTTGTACTCCTGTTCAATGTAAAACCTGACAGTTTGTCATAATGGTCGTTTTGTTATGATGTAAACCGCGCTGATTCTAAATAGCGCGGTATATAAGAAACTGTAATAAATAAATAAATAATAAATAAACAGCGATTTTTGATGCTACATGGTTGGCGCTCTGCACCTTAAAGATAGGTAAGGGAAACCCTTGCCTATCTGAAAGGCACCGGGGCCAATCGTGTAGCATCAAAAATTGGTGTTACACAGGTAGCTCCTGCAGCTTCCTAGCTGTGCAGCGATATCCGGATTTTCGATGTTGGGGCCGCATACAACCCTGGCATGGAAAATTTGGGTTAGGTGCCAACATGGCACGTAGCACCACCCAGATCAAAATCGGACCCAAAGGATCTAAATTCTAAAAACTGAAATATTCAATTCATTAAATTGAGGATATTTTTTTTCTTCTTCTGTACCCATTGCTGAAATTGGAGATAGAAGGCTGCCAAACAGGTAGGAGCTGGGGACACTGTTCTAAAATCGGGGCCAATCCCCAAAATTTGGAGATATCTGATTACCTTAATGTATGCACCCATTTGAATAAATATATCTCCCGACCTTACATTTTTGCCCCTGTTCTACCTTGGTAACTGTGCTCTCCAAGACATCTGTATATCTAACCATACAGATTCCATATAGGGCCAGGTATATTTTGCACTTCCTCTGATCTAAAGTTATCCAGCATGGATGGACTGCTATTAGGTATTATACTGCCTATATTTCTAGCTTACTTATTTGATATACTGCAAATCAGAATTACATTATCTACAGTACGTGGTTTACAAAAGCAAAATAAAGGGAACAACATACCAAAATACTACAAGGGCAAACAAAGGAGTGGAGGAGTAGCCTAGTGGTTAGAGCGCTGGCTTGGTAACCAAGTGACCAGGATTTGATTCCCAGTAGCACTCCTTGTGGCCTTGGGTAAGTCACTTAACCCTCCATTTCCTTCAAAGAATGGCCTGGCAATCTACTTCCTGTCACACTGTCAAGAAAACCCAGCAGCTACTAGGTTGCCAGGAGTCAGCACTGACTTGAAGGTACACATTGCATCTGCAAACAAAGGAAAAGCAAAAGGGGTTTAGGATACAAAAAGGAGAAGGGAAAACAAAGCTTAGCCAAAAAATGATTCCTTTCAAAAATCAATCTGAAGGAAAAGCTGACAGAAAATAAGACATCTTAAGAGCAATCCTAAACGTTCAAAGGGAAGGCTCCTAGTGAATTTCAGGAGGTAAATCATTCCACAGAGAAGGGCCAGCAACAGAGAAGCTGGATCAGTGGCAGGCCTGCTGGGGAACCAGAGTGTGAGCGCCAACAAACCAGGAAGTTATGCTGCGAGGAGCAAAGGAGCATAAGGCCAAAGCAGAAAAAGGAAGGCCAGAATAATAGACCTGAACAATTAGGAGGAGAAGCTTTTGAAAAATACAATAACAAACTGGTGACCAGTGTTTAGTAGATAATATTGGAGTTACATGATCTGATTTCCTAGCTGCAAAAAGGAGCCTGACTGCATTGTTCGGAGCCAAATAAGTTTCTGAGGTAAACCATAACACAAGGAATTGCAGTAATCTATTTGTGGGACCATCAAGGCTAGAAGAGTGTGCAGGGAAGAACGGTGCAGAAGAGACCAGATTGAATGTAACTGAAATTAAAAAAACAAGACTTTACAGTATGCACCACATTTGAAATCTGTGGGGCAGAAGTAAGTTCCCTATCAGAGAACACTCAGAACCTTAATTGAGTCCCTTAGGACAAGAGGAGTCACAGAGTTAGAAGGAACCAAAGATGTGTCCAAGATAGTAGCAGACCTTGAAAATGCAGAACTTCAGATTTCGTAACATTCAACTTAAGAGCATGAGAGTGTAACCATGAGGCAATAACATCCAGTTTTAAGGAAACTTCCGAAATGAGCTGCGAATGAAGAGATGTGAAAGGAATCAGAAGCTGGATATCATCAGCATAAATTAAAAAAAGTAAAAACCAGGGGAGTCCAACAAATGAACCAATAGAGTAAGAAAGATATTAAAAAGTATTGGCCCTAATACAGAGCCCAATGAACAGAAAAAATGTGAGCTAAAAGATAAGAGTGGAACCAAGCTACAACAGTTCCAGAAATGGAAAAGGTTGCCAAACGGTCAAGGAGAATAGAATGAGTAACTAAATGAAAGGTATAGCTTAAATCCAAAGAGAGGAGCCAAACATCTGAACCAGAATAAAACTGAAGGCAGTCATAGTCCACCAAAGCAAGAAACATTTTCTAGGATGCAGTATGCTGGATGATTCAAGGGAAAAAAAAGTCATTTGCATTGCCATGATCTTTTCAATAACCTTGGCCATAAAGGGAAATAAGAAAAGAGTCCATCACAGAGTTCTTAAGCCTTGGGAGAAGAATAGCATGTTTCCATACAGAAGGAACAATCCCTTGGTTCAAGCTAGAGGCAAGCATGGAATGAAAAAATGAAATAAGAAGGTCAACAACCTGTTTCAAAAGAGGAACAGGCAGGGTATCATGAAGGGATGAGGAGGATTTCATAGAACCAATAATCTTAACTAACTTGGCACAAGTTGGTACCTGAAAGGTAGAGAAAGAGGACACTCCAAGTGAACACAATTCAGGGGAAAATCTAAGAGTGGACAAAGGTAAAAGTTGAAATGAGGACTGAGGTCCTTAACCTTATACAAAAAATCATGAGCCAACTGGGAAGTATCAAAGAAGAGGAAGGAACGTGACTAGAGCTAAGATGGTTAACCAAGCAAAAAAACCCTAGAAGGTATATGGATTTTTTTCCAACAAAAGAGACACATATTTCCATTTAACTTCATGAATTGAAGACTTATATTGTTTTGATTTTTCATAATAAGCTTACAGGATAGAGACAGAAGGCTGATGATACCAGTGACGTTCTGTCTGACGTAATTGAGTCTTCAGAAGACCTAGGCCTGCGTGATACAATGGATGAGATCGTCATGTGTGAGGACAGCATACCACTTCTAGTGTTCTCTGATCCAGTACTACACGAAGAGTAGAATCCCAAGTCATCACCTGTGTTTCAAATATGTCATCAGAAAATGATGAGGGAAACGTAGCACAGTGAGTTAAGGTAGCAATGTGGAGGCTGTTAGTGTAGCTGGGTTTAAAAAAGGTCTGGACAAATTCCTAAAGGAAAGGTCCATAAACCATTATTAAAGAAGATCCGGGAAATCCGCTGCTTATCACAGAACAAGCATTGTGGAACCTGTGCACTTTTTTGGGAACCTGCCAGGTACTTGTGACCTGAATTGGCTACTCTTGGAAACAGGATACTGGGCTTGATGGACCTTGGTCTGACTCAGTATGACATTTTTTATGTTCTTATGAGAAGTTGTTGGGGATCAAGACCATGAAGCTTGTGAATCCTCCAAGGGGAAAAAGAAGGAGGATGAAAGGAGAAGTAGGCATCAACCAAACAAAAGAGTAATGAATCATCAGTCCATGGAAATGAAGTCACCCTCAAATCTCAGACACAAGAAGAAACAGCATGAGGGAGTATCAGAAAGTCCAAGACCTGACTAGAATAGTCCCTGAGCTGAACTAATTGAACAGTTTCTAAAAATGGAAGAAAATCCTGAGTTAAGAGGACAAGTAAAATCAGAGACATGAATATTAAAATTACCCAACAAAATAGGCAACGAGAGCTCTAAAATATGCACAGATACGTCAGCATAAAGCACTTGTAAAGACTGAAGGGATACTGGGGGTGGATGATAAATCAGCATGAGATTAAGGGAAGGGGAATCGGAGAGCCTCAGGCACAAACCTTCATAAGTGAATGTAGAGAAACTCTAACAGCAGACACGGAATTGGAATCATGCAATGATATATCAACACCACCACTACGGTGATGCAACCAATTAGAAGAGAGAGCAGTAGCCCAAAGGGCAAGCAGCATTTAAATAATAATGTTTACCATCAGAAAGCCATGTTTCAGTCAAACACAAAAGGTCAAGGTGCTCTTTACATAAAATCTGTGAAAGCAAGTGAACCTAGTTATGCAAGGAACAAACATTTCAGTGTCTGAAAGAAAGTGAGTGGTTTCTAGAGTCCCATGGAACAGAAACACAAGATGAGTAAATTAAGGCTTTCACAATTCCAGATTAATGGAAGCATAGGGAGTTGACCAATGTGAACCGATGTGGAAAAAAAAGGGGGCATAACAAAAGCAGAAAGCCAAAATAAACCAAACAGATAAGACAAAGATCAAAATATAGGTGTACTCAGGAGACGCACAAAAGAGCACATTAAGGAGCATGTCATGCTTCTTAAGCAGGTTCCTTTGGCGTGTGCCGCTAAAAGCCTCCAAGTTTTAAATAACAAAATGCCAGAGACCTTACCTTTGGGTCAGTTTGATGGGTGGGGTTACTGCCGCCACATTTGTAGCTAGCTAAGGGCAGAGCAGGTAATGCACAGGAGACAAACTAGGAAAGAAAAGCAGATAGAGCAGACTTGCTTGGCAATACAGTATATCCAATACAGTTCTGTGAAGCTTCACTGAACAACTAAAAGCACACTTCTTTAAATACAGTGCCCATGCTTCCCATATTGTGAAATGTTGCTTCTAGCAAACCAGCAGCTTTAAGAATGAAAACTACTATATCACTGCCTCTCCTGTCTGTCTTGCTGCATATATGGTAGGGCTGTAGGACTTTCATTTTCTGTCTTTTACCTTACTGCTGATGACATCTGTGACCTGTTCTTTGTTTTTAAAGGCTGAGTCTTTCATGTGATCAGTTTTCTCAGATGTAGTTAGGGTTGCCTACTAGTTGCAGATTTGCCTGATAGGATTGATCCGGTCTAGGATTTAGCCTGTTGCATGCAGGAACATGTAGTTCTGATTTCCTTATTGCATTTCCTAAGAAAAAAATGGGTCAGTATTCAGCCGCGGCGGTCAGCACTGGTAAGGCAGCCATGGGCAAAGAATGAAACTGGATATTCAGCTCCAGAGCCTATCCCGCATGCAGTGCTGAATATCTATTTATACTGCTGATCTGTTTTGTTATCCAGTCTTCAGTGATATTCTGCTGCAAACTGGATACCAAAACCACATAAAGTTACGACAGCAATAGATCTGTCCTAACCATATGCAGTTACCTATCCGGTTAGCGGGTTGGAAGTTGCTGCTAACCAGATAGGTTCTGGGGCCACTCCAATGCTGCCCGCGGACCACCCTGACACTATTCAGATTATATCAAGGCAGTCTCTGGGGATGTTCAATGGCATTGGCTGGTTAGTGCCACTGAATATCGAACAGGGGTTTTGTGGTTTGCAGGCCCTGATTGTATACCAGTGTTTGCTGGGACTTGTAGTGCTGCTTTCCTTCTGATATTTCCTAATCAAGTAAAGAATATAATTGCATGCATATGTGAGAACCTCAGCAAAATAGAAGCTCCAGCCCTTATGTTTATTTAAAATTGACTAATAAAGACTTACCCCCTTACAGAAGTTTCTGCTGTAAAGACACAAATCCTGGCATGGATGCTTGTTATCAGTTTTGGGAATTACAAACCTTACCATACAGATTGTAAACAGCAAACCCGATTGTAAACAGCAAACCCGAAAGTGGATTACAATAAGCAGACCTTTGAAACTGCCAGGAAGTGCTGGACTGATGTTTTAGTCAGCAACATGGGGGGTTGGCTCTTATATCAGACTGCAGTCCTCTGTGATTGGTTGAAACCTACGGGGTTGTTTTTTGTTTTTTTTTGAATTGTCAATTGGTGGCTAGCTAGCCTCTGGAGAGGAAACAGGGCTGCTTCTAGGCTTTTGGGGGAGAAAAGGCCCGAGAGCTGTACTTCAGCTCTCCTCAGAGTTTCAAACATTGGACTCAGACTTACAAAGGAAGGCTTAATCTGCTCTGGTTCTGGGTCAGATTTCAGAAGGAAAAAGAGTCAGCACTTGCTGTTTGCCCTACAAGTTTCAGCCGCTCTCGGGAGAAAGGCTTGAGCCCCTCAGATTGCCAGAGCCCAGATTAAGTGCCATCCAGACAGTAAATTCTAACCATAAATAAACTAAACAATGCAGAATTTTTCATAGCAGGAAAGGCACCAAGGATTTGGATGTGACTTGGCCCGCATTCATGTCTGAATAGAACTTGCAGTACTTGTGCAATGGTCTCAAAGATCATTGGGTTTCAATTATCAAATTAACTACTCTTGCTGGTTTAGAAAAAACTTGTAATTTATATATTTTACCAGTTTACCTTAATTGCTGATTTATTTTGGAAACTATTGTTATTTAATGATGTAATTTCTATCTTTGGTAAATATCTGTATTGTTTTTCTTTGTGAGCTCTTTTTTGTTCATAATGTAATGGCAAATGCTGTGAAAAGCTCTTATTCTATCACTCACCCACAGAAGGAAGACTCACAGACAGGCTGGAATGCAATCAGGATCTTTAATGTGCACACAGGCCAGACAGAGATACCAGCAACCTCCATAAGAGTCTGAGCCCCGAGGGACATCCTACAAAGCTTTATATACAGTATAGTTTTAAACTCATTCTGCAATCCCATTTGCCACAGGTATTTCCTGCCCACCAATCAGCAGCCCCTGGGGAAGGTACCTGGGTGACCTGTCCAAACCGGTGTGCTCTGGTCTGTTGATTTCTGGGCTAGGGGATATTGTGCTCAGACCTGAAGTGGGGGAAGGGTGTCCACTGAAATAGCAGGCTGATTACTTTATGTAAAAACCTCATGGCTTGGGGGAATGGTCAGGCTGATCACTTGTAAGGGCTACCTACAGCTAAACCTCATGGCTGCCTCATTCCCCCCTTTTTAAGTGGGACCTCAACCGCTAGAGGTGGTAGAGGGCTGTATTACTGGAGGCAAGCCGCAGAGGGGTGTATTGGGTCAGGGCCATAACAGTGGTAGCAGCCTTGCGTTCTACCAGGGTGTCGAGGGTGGTGATAATGGAGCGGTGGAGGATGGGGATACAACATGGTATGAGGACACATACTAAGAAGAGAAGGAAAACTCCTATAGCTAGGGTTTTAAGGCCCCCCAACCAACCAAACAATTTGGAGAACCACCCCGTCCCCAGTCCCATGGACTGGTCTGAGATTTGCCTCGCTAAGTCACGTAGGTCTTGGATTGAGCGTTCAATGGACACACTTTCATCTGTGAGGTTAAAACAACACATTCCTTCGAATTCCTCACACCCATGGTTGAGGCGTAACAGCAGGAAATCTATGGTCATTCTATTCTGTAGAATCGCTGTACGTAGGCTGGACAGCTCGTAATTTATGGAAGCTAGTATGGTTGAGGTGAGGTTAATGGTCTTGGCTAGGGAGCAAGCGAGTCGGCTTACCTCCAGGGAGTTGTGTAGGGCCAATCCAGGTGTCCCAAGGATTGACACTGACAGCCCAAGAGCTGTCTCATCACTGTAAGGCTCCACGTTTGAGTTACAGGTCGAGGGCATGGGGGCAGAGCGGGGATAACTGGGGGGCCGGACGAAGGCAGCAGTTGTAAGCCTAGCAAAAGTGCACGGACCACCAGTGGCATTTGCAGGGACGTAAGTGTACGTCATTTTGCCACATACTAAAAACCAGCCTAAGGGAAGATACATTTCTGAGTGTGAATAGGATACATTTGTAACAGAGCTGCATGATAACACAGTATTTGATACATTGTTTCCTCCCCTCTTGGCATTGACAAAAAGAAACAATCAGTAGCATTTAGAGTGGAAACTACCTGTAAGGAAAAAGGCACTTGGTTGAAAAGTGTAGAAGTCGGTCGGGTAACCCCAATATGGTAGAAATATATTCCAGGTTGTTTACAGTTTAAATTAGCAAGCATAGTGAAGTTCTGCATCTCACACAAACTAGACGGTACAGCAATAAGAGAGGTTTGTAGAGAGTTTCGTATACAAAAGTTTGTCATGTTCAGAGCAGTTTGGGCGAGTAATACTGCTGTGTTAGTAGTCTCTGCACTTGTTGGAAAACGGGCCCATGTCAGGGAAACGAGTAAGGTTAGGGCACCGCTTCTCATTCTGCTCCTGGTTCTGGAAAAGGGGGTCTCGTAGATCAGTCTCTCCGGGGGTCTCGTCGACAGTCTGTTAGAGCCTTTTACTGGGCAGAAAGGTCCTTCTTCAGTTTCAAACGCAGGGGTTGATCTGGAATCGGGACTGCGGTCCAGGCTGGAACAACGTCAGGTGCAGCGGCCTTGACACGAGAGTGATGGATCCACGGAGCGACTTCAGCCACTTTAACAGCCGTGGGGGTGGTCAGCAGAACAGTATACGGGCCTCGCCACTGGGGGGTCAATGGATCTTTCTTCCACTCCTTGACCCACACTTGGGAACCAGGCTGGTGCGTATGGAGCGCTTCAGTCAGGTTGATGGGGAGTCGCTCCTGGATCCACCGGTGCAATTTCTGCAATACAGAACTGAGAGCCGACAGTTCCTGCCGGGTTATTTCTGAACCTATCTGCATTAAATCTCCATGGACGCCCTGTATGAGGGGTGCAGGGTGACCATACACAGCTTCAAAGGGGGAAACACCGATACCCTTTCGTGGAGCTGACCGTATGCGGAGCAGAGCTATAGGGAGCAATTGGGGCCACTTCAGTGAGGTTTCCTGACACAATTTTGCTAACTGGCTCTTTATGGTGCGATTCATGCGTTCTACTTTCCCTGAGCTCTGCGGGCGGTAAGCTGTGTGTAGCTTCCAATCGATCTGTAAGGCTTTTACTACCTGCTGTATCACTTGGGCCACAAATGCAGGTCCATTATCAGATCCCACTACTACTGGAAGCCCAAATCGGGGGATGATTTCATGCAGCAACACCTTAGTCACTTCTCTGGCTTTTTCTGTGCAGACTGGGAAGGCCTCCACCCACCCCGTGAAAGTACAGACCAATACCAGCAGATACCGGTACCCATTTGCTCGGGGCATTTCTGAAAAGTCAACCTGGATGTTTCCCATAGGGGTGACCCCATAAGACTGGACCCCTGGGGGTTGGCTTGGGCCTTGACGGGCATTGTTTTTAGCACATGTGGTGCATTGTCTAGCAATTGCAGCTGTCAGCGAGGATAAGCAAGAAATGAAGAAATATGGGCGGAGGGTAGTTTCCATTGCTGTCTTGCCCATATGAGTGGCCTGATGAAAGGATGATAGGAATGCTGGGGCAAGGCTGTCTGGGATGACTATCACTGGAGCTGTCCCTGTTCTAGGTAACCTTATCCAACCATCTGTGTGTAACACCCCACCCTCCTCCTGACAGAAGAAATCTAGCTCTCGTGTAGTGTACCTCTTGGCCCATTGGCTTAGTGGGACTGGAAACAGGGGGGCTTGTAGATCCTGGGAGCTCTGCGGGAAAGACTGGGACAAGGATGTGGTTGCTACTCGCCGGGCTTCTGCATCAGCCCGTCTATTTCCCTTAGCTATTTCACCGTTCCCTTTCTGGTGGCCTCTGCAATGCATTATGGCTACTGTTTTTGGACGCCAGACTGCTTCTAACAGGGCCAATATCTGGGGGCCATTCTTTATCTCAGAGCCAGCTGCAGTAACTAACCCTCTTTCTTTGTACAGGGCCCCATGGGCATGGAGAGTGGAAAAGGCATATCTGGAATCTGTGTATATATTTACACGACTGTTAGTCCCAAGGGTTAAGGCACGGGTAAGGGCAATGAGTTCCGCCTTCTGTGCGGAGGTTCCAGGGGGCAAAGGCTGTGCTTCAACTATTTCTTCCATCGTCACCACCGCGTACCCCGCACACCTGCGGCCCTCCAGCATCAGACTGCTTCCATCTACGTAGTAGGTCTCATCCGGATTGCTTAACGGCACATCCGTCAGATCAGGGCGACTGGAGAAGACTGTTTCCATCACTTCCAGGCAGTCAGTCACAAGAGGCAGGAGACGTTGGATGAACAGATTCTTCTTTATTGTATAGAGACCCCAACGCGTTTCGGCAACGCCTTCTTCAGGGGGAAGGGATACAAATCTATCTTCATATACATAACAATGAAAAAATAGATAAATGATTATTAAAATGACAATATTAAAAATATTAAAAACATTAAAATAACGCACCTGGCATGTAGCGTGATAGAGAGACAAACATTCCTTTGAACATACAAACTTTATGATAAACATATGATAAGACAATAAATAAAAATTAATTAAAACTCAAATTAAAACAAAACAATTTGAGTTTTAATTAATTTTTATTTATTGTCTTATCATATGTTTATCATAAAGTTTGTATGTTCAAAGGAATGTTTGTCTCTCTATCACGCTACATGCCAGGTGCGTTATTTTAATGTTTTTAATATTTTTAATATTGTCATTTTAATAATCATTTATCTATTTTTTCATTGTTATGTATATGAAGATAGATTTGTATCCCTTCCCCCTGAAGAAGGCGTTGCCGAAACGCGTTGGGGTCTCTATACAATAAAGAAGAATCTGTTCATCCAACGTCTCCTGCCTCTTGTGACTCTCTGATCTCCTGCAGGAGCCTCTGCTCCCCTTGTGTGCCCCATCACTTCCAGGCAGTCATGATCAGGTGGTCCCGGGCCAACAGGCAGGAAAGTAGCAGGGTTCAAGGCTTGGCTGGTAGTTATCTGCACCCTGGGATTTCCCCATAACATGCTCTGGTATTTCAACATTCGGGAGCTGGTGAACCAGTAACTTCCTTTATGCTCTAGCAATGTTTGGACTGAATGTGGGACGGTGACTAGAAGGCCTTGGCCCATGGACAGTTTATCAGATTCTTCCACCAACAAGGCTGTTGCTGCTATTGCTCTCAGGCAAGGTGGCCATCCTTTGGCCACTGGATCCAGCAGTTTTGACAGGTAGGCGACTGGTCGTGGCCAAGACCCCAGTTGTTGGGTCAAGACTCCCAAAGCTGTTCCTGCTGCTTCGTGCACATAGAGGGTGAAAGGCTTGGTGACATCCGGAAGGCCTAGGGCTGGTGATGACAGTAATGCCCTTTTCAAATGTTCGAAGGCCTCCTGTTGGTCACGACCCCATTCAAGGGGGCTCTTCTCTGGGCCCTTTGTAGACTCATAGAGGGGCTTTGCGATTTTTGCGAAGTTGGGAATCCAGATACGACAGTACCCAGCTGCCCCAAGAAAAGCACGTACTTGCTTGCGGGTTGTTGGCACTGGGATCCGGCACACTGCTTCCTTCCTCTCGCTCCCCAACCGTCGGCTTCCTTTTGACAGATGGAATCCCAGATACTTCACTTCCGACTGACATAACTGAGCCTTTTTTCTGGAGACTCGGTATCCCGCATTGTACAGGAGTTGGAGAAGTTCTTTGGTTGCCAATACACATTCAGCCTCAGAGTCAGCAGCGATTAGTAGGTCATCAACGTATTGCAGAAGTACTCGTCTGCCGGGCTCCCCTGGAGGGAAACTAGCGAGATCTTGGGCCAATGCTGTGCTGAAGATGGTAGGAGAGTTCTTGAATCCCTGTGGTAAACGAGTCCAGGTAACTTGGGACTTTCTGCCAGTAGCAGGGTCCTCTTTCTCGAAAGCAAACAGGTGCTGGCTTGCAGTAGCCAGGTGTATACAAAAGAAGGCATCTTTTAGATCCAGTACTGAGAAGTGAGAAGCAGTCGCTGGGATGAGGCCCAACAGTGTATAAGGGTTTGGTACTACTGGATGCAGAGTCACAGTGGCCTCATTGACACGACGGAGGTCCTGAACAGGTCGATAGTCAGTGGTTCCAGGTTTTCGAACTGGCAGCAAAGGAGTGTTCCATGCTGATTGGCAGGGCCGCAGGATACCATGCTGTAGTAGCTGCACCAGATGATGATGGATTCCTTCTACAGCTGCCCGCGGCAGCGGGTATTGTCGCACATGCACCGGGGAGGCTCCCGGCTTCATTTCAACACATACGGGAGGGATGTTAATGGCCATTCCGGGGGTTTTCCTTCTGCCCATACTCCAGGGGGCACTGATTCCCATGTAACCAGGGTAGCCACATCAGATTTGGGCCTGTTCTCATATAACCGCCATTCTTCTTCTCGGGGGACGGACAGTACCAAAACTGTTGGGCCCAGGCTGGATATTTGGAGCTCAGCCTGGCCATCAGACCCGAATGAGATTTGGGCCTGGAGTTTTGCCAGAACATCCCGACCCAGCAAGGGTATGGGACATTCAGGCATATACAGGAACTGGTGAGTGATGGTCCGTCCCCCCAACTGGCACGTGCGGTTTTGCAGGAAAGGTCTCTGGGCCCTCTCCCCCGTAGCTCCCACAACAGTTACTGACTGGGAGGAGATCGGGGCTACTTGTTGGGTGACCACTGAGTGTGTTGCTCCGGTATCGACCATGAATTGCATTTTCCGGTCCCCTAAATTCATGTTGACCATAGGCTCCTGGGAACCTAACAGAAACTTGGAGCCCGGTCCGGCCTAGTAGTCATCCGGGTCATAATGTTCCATAGCTGCAAGGCCTTCAAGAGCTGGAACCGGTGGAGGCGGGAAAGCATTATGCTGATCTTGCTCCCGTGTAGTTCGTACGGGTGCTCTTACACCTCTCGTGGATGGATATCTCCCTCGCCTTGTGTTACGATTTGGACAGTCATTCTTCCAGTGTCCCTCCTTTTTGCAGTAGGCACATTGAGTGGGGCTTAGGGGAAACCTCGGCCCCCCATATCCGCGTCCTTGTCCCCTATTTCCTCCTCTGGCCCAGGCTGGAGCTGGTGGTCGCTCGGCTAAGGCGGCTGCTAGGAAGTCTGCCTTTTTCTTCATCCGGCGCTCCGACTCTCGCTTCTGCTCCTGGTCCCGATTTACATATACTTTTTGTGCCACTTCCATCAATTGCGTTGTATTCATGCCCGCAAACCCTTCCAGTTTCTGCAGCTTCCGCCGTATATCACCTTGTGCCTGAGCCACAAAAGCATTATTCACCATCTGAAGATTCTCCTTGGCCGCTGGATCGTAGGGGGTGTATAATCGGTATGCTTCAGCCAGACGCTCATAAAATACCGCCGGACTCTCATCAGGAAGCTGGAGAACTTCTGCGGTTTTACTGAGGTTCATAGCTCGTTGCCCCCCCTTCTTTAGGCCTTCAAGGAGTGCAGTCCGGAAGCGAGTGAGAGCCGCTGCTCCAACAGGGTCATTCGGGTCCCAGCAGGGGTCTTTATTCGGGAAATCTGCCTCAGCCTGCTGCCGTGGATTTACTTCTCCCTGATGGGCAGGATGTTTCTCCAGCCACTTGAGGGCGGCCCGTACAATGCGCGCCCGTTCTTCTGTATTGAATAAGGTAGAAAGCAATTGTTTAATGTCCGACCAGGTAGGCTGGTGTGTTTGCATAATACTGGTCATAAGATCTGTCAGTTCTTGGGGCTTTTCAGTATATGAGGCATAGTGGGTTTTCCAGTTGAGCAGGTCCGTAGTGGAGAAAGGGACATAAATCAGGCTTGATGGTCCCACTGCCACCTTTCCAGTAGCATCAATATACGGGAGCCCCTGTACTTGTCGTAGTGGTAATTGGAGATGTTGCGACCGCAGGCGGTGGGCTAACGGGGGTGACGATTCTGGCCCCGCCCCTGTGCTCTCGGGGGAGGAGATGGTGCCACTGGGGGTGGCACCAGATGTGAGAGGGGAATCTGAAGATGAGGGGCCGGAGTCTGTAGAACTTTCCCTAAATCTGGCATCACCCACCCCAAGAAGTCCTGACCTTTCAGCTGTGGACGGATCCTGCTGTGGTGCGGACGGGACACGGGGTTGAAGTAGAGGGAGGGGACGTGGAGGAATATCGGGAGAGTCCCGTCCCTGGTAGAAAGGGGCGGGTGTCCATCCGTTTTGGCGACAGATGGCTGCCACCATTACTCTACACTGATCCTCGTGACAGCGCTGGAGCCACCTTGGTCTGAGTTGGCATATGGTCAGCCATGAGTCAATATATGGGAACTGGTCAGGGTGCTCTTTTGCTACAATTTGATGGACCAAGGACACAGTGGCCAAATCAATAGACCCCTGAGGAGGCCATAACTTAACTAAGGCTGGCCATTCCCTCTCACACAAAAAGGTTAATCTGGAGGCGGAGAGAGGTACCCCGTAATCCTCTCTAAACCCAGATTTAAAATTGTGAAGCATGCACTGTAGGGGCGTTTTCACTTTAGACTTTCCCGACCCCATGCTCTAATTCTAGTTCAATAACTAAGTACAGTATACAAGGTGGACCAGATCTTCTAACCTAATCTCAATTCGGGGGAAAATGCAATTTACAGTAAGAGAAAAATATGCAATTTACAATACAGATCCTATCTAGACTTAATTCAGGAAAAATATACAATTTATAATACAGACCCTATCTAGTCTTAACTCAGGACAAATAATACAACTTACAATATAGGTCTTAGCAATTTACAAAATATATACTCAGATTTGGTTTAGATAAGAGTTAAAATATATATATATGCCAGCTATTCTTAAAATGTCCACCAGATGGAGCTCCAGGATCACTTAACCATAAGGATAACAGCAGTATGAGAAAAATACAGCTAGTTTTTAAATGTCCTACTAGATGGAGCTCCAGGATCACTCCGGGGCCGCTCAATACCTCTGTGCAGAGAAATACACGTGGTGTCCACTAGATCAGTGCAGAGAAACGCACATGGTGTCCACAAGATGGCTGCTACCTCCTCGTGCTCTTCCACACCGGCTCCCCCTCCACGTTACAGATGGGAAAAAGGGGAAGTGATGGACTTCCAAGCGATCACTTCTCCTTCAATCGACTTAATAAAAAAACAAAAAGGTTAGCATTTTATTTATTTATTTAGGTTTAAAGGCAGGAAATCCAGCGGGGGCTCAGCGGTGTATCGGGACAGCAGGGAAAGGCAGAAAAATTCAGCGGGGGCTCGGGAAGGCACAAAAATTCAGCGGGAGCTCAGGGAAAGCAGAAAAATTCGGCGGGAGCTCAGGGGAGGCAGAAAAATTTGGTGGGGGCTCAGGGGAGGCAGAAAAATTCAGCGGGGGCTCAGGGGAGGCAGAAAAATTC
The DNA here is from genome assembly GCA_033557465.1 of Ichthyophis bannanicus. NCBI lineage: Eukaryota > Metazoa > Chordata > Amphibia > Gymnophiona > Ichthyophiidae > Ichthyophis > Ichthyophis bannanicus. The sequence goes on from CM066037.1 coordinate 417,728,984, forward strand.
AGCGGGGGCTCAGGGGAGGCAGAAATATTCAGCGGGAGCTCAGGGGAAGCAGAAAAATTCGGCGGGAGCTCAGGGGAGGCAGAAAAAATTTGGCGGGGGCTCAGGGGAGGCAGAAAAATTCGGCGGGGGCTCAGGGGAGGCAGAAAAATTCATCAGGAGCTCAGGGGAAGCAGAAAAATTCGGCGGGAGCTCAGGGGAGGCAGAAAACTTCGGCGGGGGCTCAGGGGAGGCAGAAAAAATTCGGCGGGGGCTCAGGGGAGGTAGAAAAATTCGGCAGGAGCTCAGGGGAGGCAGAAAAATTCAGCGGGAGCTCAACGCAGCACTGGAACAGTACCGGGAGGCAGGGGGGCTTAGCGCAGCACCCGAACAGAAATTTAACATTGGGAACAGAACAGCACGTGGGGGAAACAGAAATTTAACATTGGGAACAGATCTGCACCAATTAACAGCGGGAACACAACGACAGCATGGGGGAGCAGAAATTAAAACAGCGGCAGCACATTAGAGAACTCTCTTCTTGCAGTCAGGCTTCAGATAACTCCCCACAAGCAGAAAGGAAAGAAGAGAAGCAGCGATCTATGCTTAGCTTATCAAGTGCTATATTTTGGTTACTGTTTTTTTGGCAGCGCTTTTAAAAGATCTCAGATTACTGCAGTTCAGATATTACTGCAGTTTCAGATATTCAGATTTACCGGTATTCAGATACAGGACGAGCAATGGCTTCAGGGCCACTAAGGCCCCTACTAGGACTGCTCGTGCGGTTTGATCAGGCTGCTACAGGTTCCCAGAAATTACCAGGACTCACAGATAGAGTACAGAACTAGCCGCAAACAGTAAGGTAGCAGTACTCACCAGAACTCTGATCAGACAGGAAGTTTGGATGCCAGTCTATCCAGCTGGTTTTCAATCGGGGATTCAACCGCAGGGACCGACTGTCCAGTTAAATCAAGGTGTCCTTCCGAGCACAAAGTGGCCCGGGGGCGCCAAGGACCGTTAATCACCTGGAGGGGCCGGTCCCTGACTGGTGGAGGCCCTGATCCTGCAAAAAGCAGTAGTCTTCGCACCGTGGGTGTGATGAGAGAGGCTTTTCTTTAAAAGTTTCCCGGCCAATGCACCAAATGTAATGGCAAATGCTGTGAAAAGCTCTTATTCTATCACTCACCCACAGAAGGAAGACTCATAGACAGGCTGGAATGCAATCAGGATCTTTAATGTGCACACAGGCCAGACAGAGATACCAGCAACCTCCATAAGAGTCTGAGCCCCGAGGGACGTCCTACAAAGCTTTATATACAGTATAGTTTTAAACTCATTCTGCAATCCCATTTGCCACAGGTATTTCCTGCCCACCAATCAGCAGCCCCTGGGGAAGGTACCTGGGTGACCTGTCCAACCGGTGTGCTCTGGTCTGTTGATTTCTGGGCTAGGGGATATTGTGCTCAGACCTGAAGTGGGGGAAGGGTGTCCACTGAAATAGCAGGCTGATTACTTTATGTAAAAACCTCATGGCTTGGGGGAAGGGTCAGGCTGATCACTTGTAAGGGCTACCTACAGCTAAACCTCATGGCTGCCTCAATAAGAGTAAAAGAAAAGCTTTTGTTCAAATATTTATCTGTCTGCTTTTATTCTGAGCACAGTATATTACATCACTGGGCTCATTACCCAATATTTCATTTAAATTAACCAATCTCATTACAATAAGTCCTTTGAACCCTGAATTTTCCAGGGATGGGAGTGCATATCAGAAGTACCAAAAACCTCCAGCCACCTGAAGGTGTTTTAGGGCTTGTTCCCTGTAGGTTTTAAGCAACTGCAGAGCAGAAAAGGCATTCCCGGGTTACACATAAAATGGGAGTAAGACTTCAGCATTTCAGGCACATCTTCACTCTGTTGTCAAAACATCAGCTGGAAGCATTTTAATTTTATGTTTATTTAAAAATGTTGTTATATCGTCTTTCTTGGTATAGGTAAAACGGTTTACAGAGAAATAAAAAGAATATTTGGAAAGAAACTCCATTTTCAGATTGAACGTAACAGAACAGGAAGGAAAAACAACAAAAAAGACCCATCCAAGACAAAACACAAAAACCAAAGTCTTTATGGTTTTATAAATGCTATGTTTTTGTATTGGCTGATTGTATTTAATATTGTTTTGTTTTTTCTGATTGTTTCTTTTTTATGGATGTTCATTGGACAGTTTGCAGAAAGAATAGCATGCCATGTGGCACAGCTGGGATAGCTGCGCGTCTGGACAGGACCCCGGACTGGATGCAGAAAGAATGACAGCCTCGCCGGTCCCACTGTGAGTTTGAAACTTAATCAAGTACAATATTGTATATCTGGAGATTGTTGAAAAACAAAGGCATGAGGAAAGTGACCCACACTACACCACAGATTCTGCCCTAGCAGCTCTACTGGGCAGACTGGACGAATCATGTCGGTCTTTTTCTACTGTCAGCCACTATGTTACTACTGTAAACTGTAGTAAATGGTTTTAATTTTGTGCCATATGTTAAAAAAAAATCTCTAATGGTAGATGTTTACCAATGCAAACCTTAAAATGTGCCTCGACTCCTAGGGTGAAGGCCTTTTTGCCTTCATACCAAATGAATGGTTAATTCCTAGGGTATACAGGCAAAAAATATATATATTTTTAGTTTCTTATATCATCTGTGTGTTGGGTTTTTTTAAATACATTTTTGTTTTGGGGCACTTTCCTTAACAGTGTGTGCTGTTCTTCAGTAGGTAACGTTTGAGCACTTCAAGAGATGTTTACTGAAGCAAGAGGATTCTATGGAGCAGTAGTGCACAGCATTAATGACACTGGAAAAAAACATACATTTTGTTTTTTTTTTCTATTTGGGGGTTAAAGGTAATATGAAACAATATGGGAAATATCATTTACATTTCCTATTTCATTTCAAATGAATGCATATGCATGGTGCAATGTCCTTGATTTGACTTGAGAATGGGTGTGAGATACTTTACTTTGCATTATGAATTTTATGTGCATACTGTTGTGATCCATCTAGCAGATTATTCAATAGTTTGGAAGATAAATAAATGAAATGAAGAAAATGCACACCTCTATTAATAGGAAAAGGGGGACTTTGGATAATCTCAGCTTCCTTATCGTCCCTCCAGTCTAGTCCCGGACATCTGGGTCTTGCATCTCTTCTAGCAGCTTTGGAGACTGAGTACGTCATCTTTTTGATAATCCTGGTATAAATAGCAGAGGGACCGCCTCCTTGCTCCAGTATCTCAGTCTCCAAGCAGCCAGGAGTAGTGAGCCCAGAGGTTCAGGACTCACTTCAGGGACAATTAAGGAGTTTTAATTACTTAAATCACTTTGAGATTGCTGAAGCGCTCTGTATTTAACACAAATTCTTTCTTGGCAATTGAGAGGCATTGAGGTGCCCTCTCTCCCCCCTCCCTACCTTGCTTCCCACCAGGTGAAGTAAAGTGCTTTTGTGGAGGAAGGCACTGGCTCCCGAACCCACGACTTTGGGTGAGGAGCCGGTAGCGGGAGCGGTGAAGAGAACTGTTAGCAGTAGCAGAGTGAGTGAATCGCTGCAGCAGCTCCTTTTTCGGTACCTCGCTTCTCCACGACGCTGAAGCCGCAGAGACGGCTGAGCGCATGTAGAGTTAAGTGGGACGGGATCGCCAGACAGAGTGAGCCAGGACTTCTCTGAGGTAAGAGGGGTTGGCGGTGTGTTTGCAGCGCATCCGGCACTCCGCGCGACGCCGCGATTCCGCAAGAAGGCAGGCCCTGCCGTGTGTCTCCTACGTGGGAAAAGCCGTTTTCTCAGCGGTGCCTGCTTGCGGGCCTTGTGGTGTCAGTGAGCTTCAGGTTTTTGGCAGAGTTGGAGTGGGAAGCCCTGGGGCGGATCCCTTCCATAGTTCAGATTGACAGTAGTAAAAAAAACAAAAAAAAACAAAAAAAAAAAAACCCGGCTAAAGAGTTGCTTGGTTTTGGAAGAATTTATTGGAGGCAAGCCAGCCAGTCTGGAACCTACTGACCTGTAACACATTTTGTTTGGAGCATAGGAATAGTGGTATTTGCAGGACATGCCTTCAAAGCAGCACTGCATGGTATGCGGTGCAAAGAGGGGATCCGTGACACAGGCAGGGGTTTGTAAGGAGTGCACCCAAGAAGCATCCCCTATGGAACAGAAGGTGGAGGTCAGTACGGGGAGTCAGAAGGGACCTCTTCAACTGGACAGGAACCCGTTTCGCCCGCTTTGACCCCGCTAGAGCCCATAGCAGGGCCGTCCTCTGTGCCAGATCTTCCTACACCTTCTTAGGGGCCAGTGCCTGGAGGTTTGGCAGCAATATTTTCTTCAGAGTTTATGCTGTTGCTGCAACAGTCCTTCGCAAGAGGGTCGGGGGACGTTGCGGCAGAGGGGGCGCTACAGGGGAAGCGTCCAGGCAGCCTTTTGGACTCCGGAGCCGGGGTACTGCCAGCTAAGAGATCTAAGAAGGTCCAGGACCAGGCGGAGCATTCAGTGGCATCCAAAACCCCATGCTCAGAGGATTTGGATCCAGAAATGGAGATAGATGAGGAGCTCGAGGAAGGAGAGCTCACGGACCGCGAGGATCAGGCTCGGGTAGTTCGAGTTTTTAGGCGAGAAGAGTTATCAGCACTCATTACGGAGATGCTGAGGGCGCTTAATATGCCGGTTGCAGGGCTGGAGGAGGATGCTTCCTTGGAAGACCCGTTGCTGCAGGCGGTGCGAAAAGTGCAGCGGGTGTTTCCGGTGCCTAGAATGTTTCGAGAGATGATTCAAGACGAATGGGATATGCCGGAGGCAGGTCTGAAGGGGTTCAGAGTGATGGCCCAGCTTTATCCCTTGGCAGATCAAGATCGCGATTTATTCAAATCCCCAAAGGTAGATGCAGCAGTTTCGGCTGTTACTAAGAAGACGACCATTCCAGTAGAAGGTAGTACTGCTCTCAAGGATGCCGAAGATTGAAAGCTGGACACTTTGTTGAAACAGGTTTTTGAAATCAATGCGCTCTCCATGCAAGCCTCTGTTTGTGGGTCATGGGTTGCGAGGGCCTGTCTGCAGTGGTCTCAGAGACTGCAGGGGGAACAGGTGGAAGAGTCGGCCGGAGAGGCCACCAGATTGGAGACCGGGGCAGTCTATCTAGCTGATATTCATTATGATCTTATTCATGGTTTAGCGAAGAGTATGGCCTCTGTGGTAGCGACAAGGCGATATCTGTGGCTTCGTATTGGGCGGCAGATGGTTCTTTCAAGGCCAGGTTAAGTAAGCTTCCCTTTAGGGGCAGGTTGCTCTTTGGAGAGGACTTGGACAAGTTAATGAAGGACCTAGGAGAGTCCAAGGGAGGATGTCTGCCAGAGGATAAGCCGAAGCAGAATAAGCAAAATGTCCAGTCCAAGGGGCCGCAAAGGGATTTTTGATGGTTCTGCTCTCAGAGGTTTGGCCAATTTCAAAGAGGGCATTTTTCATACAGGAACCAGGGGTTTCGGGGGTTTCGAGGAGCAAACGGAGGTTTTGGGGGCTTCTCATCCACGAACATTAGAAACTCTCAATGAAGCCAGGAGGGCCCAGGTAGGACTAGTGCCCGTGGGAGGTCGGCTGCGGGATTTTCTTCCTGCCTGGGTCCAAATTACCTCGGATCAGTGGGTGTTGGAGGTGATTTGAGAAGGCTATGCCCTAGAGTTTCAACGCCTGCTTCACGATTCTTTCGTTCAATCTCCATGCAAAGCGAACGTCAAGTTCAAGGCCGTGCAAGAGACCTTAGAGGCTGATAAGCCTGAAAGCGGTGGTGCCGGTACCACCAGACCAGTGTGGCGGCAGTCGGTACTCTATACATTTTGAGGTGCCAAAAAAGGAGGGCTCATATCAACCAATTTTGGATCTCAAAGGAGTGAATCGGTGTTTCTGAGTGTCTCACTTTCATATGGAAACTCTAAAGTCGGTGATTGTAGCGGTAAGAGAGGGGGAGTTTCTTACCTCTCTGGATCTTTTGGAGGCCTATCTGCATGTGCCGATTCGAAAGGAGCATCAGAAATATCTCTGGTTTGTGGTTCCTATAGGCCATTTTCAGTTCCGAACTCTGCTGTTTGGCTTAGCAATGGCAATGCTGACATTCACCAAAGTAATGGTGGTAGTAGCGGTAGCATTGCGGAAGGAAGGAATACTGGCCAACAAACGAGCACGAACCACGCGCCACACAACAGACCCAGTCAAAAGCGTGGAGGCAAGGAAGGAACTATTTATTTACCACTCTTGTACCACAAAGCCAGGCCCGACACAGGCCGTGTTTCGCTTATGTCTTCATCAGGGGCTATTGGCTACAACAACACATAAAAGCAACGTTAAAAACATTCATAACTTGCAAAAACAAATCATAAACGTAAACATAATAAAATATCACAATTAAAGCACCTACAAACTATTTAGTACATCAATAAATAACTAAAACATCATTAAATGAATATAAATAAATAAATAAATAATACAGTACAGCAAACAACTACCTAAAAACATAAATAATGAATTGCACACATCTAAAAGGTACTACCATCTCGTAATCACATAAATACCAACTAATATGTGCCTTAAAAAATAAATATAGTAGATCCAATAAAACGCAACAATATGATGAATAATGAATTGTACACACTTAAAAGGTACTGACATTTCATAATCACATAAATATCAAATAATGTATGCTTAAAAAATAATAAATAACAAGTAATGATAAAACATAGAATGACAACTGAATTGAAAAACAATATAACCTATATCTATTGTATTCATTGCCCTTACCTGTGCAATTTACCACACTGTAATTGCTAAAAGAAAAGAAGAAAAAGACCAAACTAGGTAAGTGCACCCATAAAAATACATCAATGTCTAATAAATAACAAGTGATAAAAATTGGGTAAAAACTAGATAAAAACCCAAACCCAGGAAAAGCGCAACAGGAACCTCTATACCCTACCTCATCTCATCATGTACATCTACCATCCTTTTTTTTCTTACCTCTGCGAATTATGTTTCAAAACTCAATACTGTCAGCAATCTAGCACAACAGTACTCAGATTATTCACAATACGATGTCCACTGTAATATAAATAAATAACACACTTTCATCAATAATATCACAAATCTTATTGCAAAAAGAAGAAGGAATCCATATAACAAATCATACTCCTTTGAGTAACCGCTTACTACCAAAAGATCGGTGCGAGATTCGTCATGCACACAGTATCCAAAAAAGGAAGGTTTTTGGGAAAAGGATCAGCAATCAGAGAGACCCTATGGTCAACCCCAGTTTTTCAGGGGACGAGGACGAGGAAGAGGCAGAGGGAGAGGTCGGGGGGGACCCGACAGATCTCTAGAGAGGAGGTGGTAGATAATAATGTGATTAACATTTCAAAATACCAGTTAACTCCAGACGAAACTTCATTACTTAATAAAGGCTTGTCCTTCATGCCGGTCCGTAGATATGACCCCTTTGATACTAAAGTTGATCTATATAAGTTTTTGCAAAAAATGTGGGTGAAGAATTTCTTTACCAACCAAGGAGAAATTCCCAATGACATTTCTGTAGTGCGTATGAAATCTAAATGGTTGCCTCCACCCACTGTGGATCCGTTGATAGAGGTGTTTGAAAAGATGGTATTGAAAGAAGTTAGTGTTTTTAAGACCGAGCATTATCCGCCATATCATAATTTGACAAAAGGGGAGAAATTTGCCATTAAGACACTTCAGAAAAATAGTGACATCATTATAAAACCCGCAGATAAGGGAGGAGCGACAGTCATCTTGGACAAGCAGATGTATGTTGGGGAAATAGAGAGACAACTGAAGGATACCACATTTACCGTAGGTTGGATGATGATCCCACACAGTCTTTGAAAAGTTCACTAGACAGTTTGATACTTACGGCTTTTGAACTCGGGAAGATCACACAAAAAGAGAGAGATTTTTTGATGGTATCCTCTCCAGTAATTCCCACTATTTATGTTAACCCAAAAATACATAAATCGTTGAAAAATCCTCCAGGGCGTCCAATAGTGTCTGTGATAGGGTCACTTTTTGAGCCAGTGTCCCAATTATTAGATATATTGTTGCGGCCATTTATAGAGAGCATGTGGTCATATGTCCGGGACTCCACACAAGTTATTAAAATTCTTAAAACTACCGAATACTCCGACAAGTTTTTACTTGTCACTTTGGATATAGAATCGTTGTATACGAATATTCCGCAGGAAGAAGCATTACTAATAATTCAACGATATCTATACAATAGGAGTAGTCTAAAACGTATTCCTACCATATTCCTTATAGAAATGGCTCGGATGGCCTTGTGCCAGAATTATTTTTGTTTCAGGAATATTTTCTATCAGCAGATCAAAGGGGTGGCTATGGGGTCTTCAATGGGACCGGATATTGCAAACCTTTACGTGTATGAGTTTGAGGAGATACACATAAAAAACAATCCCTTCAATAAGCAGATACACTTATGGTTGAGATACATAGACGATATCTTTATTTTGTGGAATGGATCAGTGGAAGAGCTGTCGGATTTTCATGTTTGGATTAATCAGTGTGACGACAGCCTTCGGTTTCAGATGACCTATGACCCTGAAAAGATTCCATATTTGGATCTTTTAATTAAGAAGACAGGAGCAGGGTTTTGCACAACTTTATATAGAAAGCCTACGGACAGGAACCAATTGTTGCATTATGGCAGTTTTCATAATTTGGCATTAAAAAACAATTTACCATATGGGCAGTTTCTTAGGGCTAAGAGAATTTGTACCTCCGGGGAGGAGTTTGAGTTGCAAGCAAATATCATCAAAGACCAACTGGAAGTTAGACACTACCCTTCTGAACAAATCAGAAAAGGATATCAAAAAACTTGTTGCGTGACATGGGACACATTATTGCAGAAGAAAAAGAGAGAAGAGAATTTTAAGATGGTGTGTCCCTTGCTTTACTCACATCGTTCACAAGATATTAAAAAAATTTTGCAGAAACATTGGCACCTGATTCAGTCCCTTCCAGGATTTGCGGATATTAACTTAATTATTGCACACAAACGCAACATCAATTTAAGAAACATGTTGGTCCCGTCGGCATTTACAGAACGGAAGTTTTTATCCCAGTACAAAGGCCACTATCAGTGTGGTAAGTGCTCCGTATGTATACATGCCCTCTCAGTTAGGGATAAATATATACATCCTCAGAACAAAAAAGTTTTTTATTTGGATGATTTTACCAACTGTGCGACTAGTCATGTTATTTACGTGATTCAATGCCCATGTCGAAAGATATATGTAGGTATGACTTCACGACCTATCCGAAAGAGAATAATAGAGCATAGGAGCTGCATTAATAGGAAGTTAGAGGATAAGCCGTTGGTAGCCCATTGGATAGAATATAATCATAAGGTGTCAGATCTAAAATTTTTCGTTATCAAAAAGGTTAAGTTAAATTGGAGGGGAGGAGATTTGGAGAGAACAACAGCACGTTTAGAACAGCGTTACATTTTTCAACTCAATAGTCTACACCCAGATGGGTTAAACATGGAAGAAGACCTATCAGTATTTCTTTAATGCATACGAATTAGAACATCCTTAGAGAATGGTGGGCTAGTTTTCCTTGAATGATGGTAGGAGAAATGAATCATTGGGAGATATTTTAATTGTAATTTACATTGCATGATCTATTTAAAATACACAGATCAAATTTGGCTATCTTTAATAGTCCTTTCTCTTTGCACAGCGATGGATGTTGAAAGGATCTGTTGGCGATTCTGTGTCTTTGTCCAAGGGCTTAATAGTGTGACAAAGGTTGGTTTAAAATTCAAAATGCAGTGAATGCTAGCTCATGACGTCACTGTTTTCTCCCGCGTTTCTGTAATCTTTATCTTAATGCGCAGCTGCGGGCGTGTTTTTGAAGTTGTGTAGGAAGAGAGTGAGTTCTCTGCATTCAAACGCGTATACGATTTGCGGTAGCAGAAATAACTTTGGTAAGTTGTGCTGGCTTTGTATTTTTAGTATGATTGATGAGATCAGCATTTGTATGTTGGGGATAAGAAATGAATGGATGGTAGGAGATAATAATGCACACGGCGGTTCACCTTGCAATTCAAAGTAATAGAAGACTTACACCATGGTTTGTGAATGGATGCATTTTAGGAGGAGACACGCATATGGCGTTTTCCTTTGTAATTAAAGAATTGGAGAATCTAAGCCATGGGGAGTGGTTTGGATTAGGTTTAAGAGTGCGGGTTTTTCTATTTGTGGACTTGGATATCTGTCAGAACCCTAGATTTTGAAGAGTAAAAAAAAGGCTGCAAATATCATGGAATGTTTATGTACGATGGACAATGTCAGCGGTAGTGAGATTTCGGGGTAGTTAATTCAAAGTACATAATATTGGTTTCAAAGGATAGACGAGCATGCATATTTATAGCTCTAAAGTTTTGCTTGTATAATAGTTTTAATGATGATTTGGTTTTTAACAGAGGGTCTAAGAGTATGCACCGATCTTTTGGTAGTAAGCGGTTACTCAAAGGAGTATGATTTGTTATATGGATTCCTTCTTCTTTTTGCAATAAGATTTGTGATATTATTGATGAAAGTGTGTTATTTATTTATATTGCAGTGGACATCGTATTGTGAATAATCTGAGTACTGTTGTGCTAGATTGCTGACAGTATTGAGTTTTGTAACATAATTCGCAGAGGTAAGAAAAAAAAAAAAAAAGGATGGTAGATGTACATGATGAGATGAGGTAGGGTATAGTTGTTCCTGTTGCGCTTTTCCTGGGTTTGGGTTTTTATCTAGTTTTTACCCAATTTTTATCACTTGTTATTTATTAGACATTGATGTATTTTTATGGGTGCACTTACCTAGTTTGGTCTTTTTCTTCTTTTCTTTTAGCAATTACAGTGTGGTAAATTGCACAGGTAAGGGCAATGAATACAATAGATATAGGTTATATTGTTTTTCAATTCAGTTGTCATTCTATGTTTTATCATTACTTGTTATTTATTATTTTTTAAGCATACATTATTTGATATTTATGTGATTATGAAATGTCAGTACCTTTTAAGTGTGTACAATTCATTATTCATCATATTGTTGCGGTTTATTGGATCTACTATATTTATTTTTAAGGCACATATTAGTTGGTATTTATGTGATTACAAGATGGTAGTACCTTTTAGATGTGTGCAATTAATTATTTATGTTTTTAGGTAGTTGTTTGCTGTACTGTATTAATTATTTATTTATTTATATTAATTTAATGATGTTTTAGTTATTTATTGATGTACTAAATAGTTTGTAGGTGCTTTAATTGTGATATTTTATTATGTTTACGTTTATGATTTGTTTTTGCAAGTTATGAATGTTTTTAATGTTGCTTTTATGTGTTGTTGTAGCCAATAGCCCCTGATGAAGACATAAGCGAAACACGGCCTGTGTCGGGCCTGGCTTTGTGGTACAAGAGTGGTAAATAAATAGTTCCTTCCTTGCCTCCACGCTTTTGACTGGGTCAGGAAGGAATACTGGTGCATCCTTACCTGGACGATTGTTTGATTCAAGCAAAGTCCAAGAACGAGAGTGAGGCGGCTACAGCTCGGGTGGTGGAATTCCTGCAAAGCCTTGGTTGGGTAGTCAATATGACAAAGAGCAGGTTGACTCCATCACAGACCCTGGAATACCTGGGGGCTCGTTTCGACACGAGCATAGCAAAGGTTTGTCTTCCACAGCTGAAGGCACAGAGGTTAAGAGAGCTGGTCCGTGGTTTCTTGGGGAAGAAGATGCCAATGGCCTGACATTACCTCCAGGTGCTGGGAACCATGGCGGCAGCGCTCGACATGGTGCCCTGGGCGAGAGCGCACATGAGACCGTTGCAGAGAGCTCTGCTGCGCAGGTGGTCATACCAGTCGGATCCGCTATCCCGGAAGCTGCCCTGCCCATTGGAAATCCGCCGGGCGTTGCAATGGTGGTTGCAGCCAGGAACACTGGAAAGAGGGATGCCGTTAGAACCTCCAAACTGGGTTCCGCTAACAACAGATGCCAGTCTCTCGGGCTGGAGAGTGCACTTCAAGGGTCATTTCGCCCAGGGACCTGGACTCCAGTAGAAAAGGAGTGTGCCATCAACACTTTGGAATTGCGAGCGGTAACTTTCAGCCTTACCTCCGCGGGCAGGTGGTGCGAGTATTTTCTGACAATGCGACCGCGGTGGCCTACATCAACTGTCAAGGGGGCACCAGCAGTGTGTTACTGGAAGCAGAGGGAGATCAACTGGAGGTGGAGGTGGTAGAGATGAGGACAGTAACTGAATTCAAAAAAGCATGGGACAAACACAGAGGATCTCTAAAGGTAAAAAGGGGGCTGTTGTAGTTGTTATGGAAGGACAGACTAGATAGGCCATGTGGTCTTATTCTGTCATCATATTTCTATGTTTCTATGTTTCTAACTGTTGTTGTGGGCCGAGGTGAATCTAGTAGCATTGTCGGCGGCACATGTGGCAGTGGTAGACAATGTGGAAGCTGATTTTTTTGAGTTGGGTCAGGGTAGACCCAGGAGAGTGGGTGCTCCATCCCGAAGTTTTTCGACATGTTGGTTTGCCAGTGGGGGACTCCAGTGATGGATTTGATGGCGACGTGCCAGTCAGCAAAAAGCAGCTGTTTCTTCAGCAGGAGGCGCGAGAGAATGTCAGAGGGTCTCAATGCTCTGATTCAGAGATGGCCAGAGGATCGACTGCTGTACGTGTTTCCTCCTTGGGCGTTAATTTGTCGAATGCTACAGAGGATAGAACTTCACAAGGGTCAGGTAATATTGATAGCGCTGGACAGGCCACAGAGGCCGTGGTACGCAGATCTGATGAGGCTCTTGGTAGACTGACCGTGGCGGCTACTGATGCAAAGGGACCTATTGTAGCGGGGTCCACTGCAAATGCCACAGGTAGATCGGTTCTCGCTTACGGCTTGGCTCTTAAAAGGGCACGTCTGAGGGCGAGAGGTTATTCCCCGGAGGTGATTTCTACCCTGCTAAAGGCTACGAGAAGGTCCACGTCGATGGCGTATGTGCGTATCTGGCGTATTTTTGAAGCATGGTGCCAAGACCTCCAGCTGCGGGCTCTGAGGGCATCGGTGCCTCAAATTTTGTCCTTCCTGCAGGTAGGTTTTGAGAAGGGATTGGCAGCTTCTTCGTTAAAAGTTCAGGTGGCAGCACTGTCTTGTTACAGAGGTAAGGTTCAAGGTGAGACGCTGGCAGTTCATCCGGATGTGAAGCGTTTTTTGAAGGCTGTGTCTATAATGCGGCCGCCTTGTAGAGCGACAGTTCTGATGTGGAACTTACAGGTGGTGTTGGAAGCGTTGGTAAGACCTCCAATTGAGCCTCTGTCTGCAGCTTCCATAAAGGATGTTACCCTCAAGGTGGTGTTTCTGGTGGCCATTTGCTCTGCTCGCATGATCTCAGAGTTGCAGGCTTATCGTGCAGGGAGCCATTTTTGTCTTTCTTCGAGAAGAAAGTGGTATTAAGGACGGTTCCTTCCTTTTTGCCCAAGGTGGTGTCGCCTTTCCATATCAATCAAGTGGTTTCTTTGCCGGTATTTGCTCAAGATAGCGGAACCTCGACTTCTGAGAATTTGAGACTTCTAGATGTTCGCTGGGCCCTTAAGAAGTATCTGAGGATTACAGCGGACTTTCGCAAGTCGGATAGACTCTTTGTATTGTTTGGAGGACCAAGAAAGGGAGAGACAGCTTACAAAGCGTTGATTGCCAGATGGCTCAAGGAGGCAATAGCTTCAGGGTACCGTTTTAAGGGTAAGCCCGTTCCAGAGGGTCTATGGGCTCATTCGACTAGGGTGCAAGTGGTGTCATGGGCAGAATATAGTTCGGTGCTGGCAGTGGACATTTGTAAAGTGGCTACATGGTCGTCGCTGAATTCTTTTGTCAAGCATTACCGGCTTGATGTTCTGGCGGAGAGGGATACTCAGTTCGGATCAGCGGTGCTTCAGGCTGGTCTGGCAGGTCCCTCCCGATGAATTTTTCACTGCTCTGTTACATCCCCAGATGTCCGGGACTAGACTGGAGGGACGATAAGGAAGGTGAAATTAGACTTACCTGCTAAATTGTTGTTCCTTGAGGAACTCCAGTCTAGTCACGCTTCCCTCCCGTTTCTTCCTTTTGGACTGCAGCCTGAAGCGAGGTGATAGGTCGTTGTTCAGGTAAGTGGAGCAACTGCAGAGGTTGTGGTTTCAGGAGATGGGAGAGGGTAAGGGGAATGCAGCAATGGTTCAGCTTTCCCGTGAGGGGCAATGCCAAGAGTTTGAAATACCCCCAATAAAGGGGTACAAAATGAGGGAGGTTTCCCTCCTTGTTAACTTGGCTACTGGTTATGATAGGGTTCAGGTTATTTGTAGTGTTGGCTACTTAATTGTTGCTCCGGTGAGTCTGCTTTGTTAATAGGTTACTGGAGGAAGGAGGCGGTCCCTCTGCTATTTATACCAGGATCATCAAAAAGATGACGTACTCAGTCTCCAAAGCTGCTAGAAGAGATGCAAGACCCAGATGTCCGGGACTAGACTGGAGTTCCTCAAGGAACAACAATTAGCAGGTAAGTCTAATTTCACCATTAATGTGAAATGCATGTATTGAATATGGGTTTCAGCTGTTAAATTTCACAACCTCTATGGGTTGCTGTGCAGGGAAATTATTTATGTTGTGTGATGTAATCAGCAGCAGTGTAATTGTAAGAGAACTTTACAATTTTATGTTTCTCAGCTCTTTAAGTTAACAAAGCAGCCTACCTGTTTCTCCGAATTAGTGCCCTGTTTCAGAAGCTGAACTAAGCTACAGTGAGCTGAAGATTTGAAAAGGATTGGTCATTATACACAAAGAACTCTTGCTCGTTGTACAGTGCTTGGAAGAATGTATTAATTGCTACAGGGGTTACATCTCCCCTGGCACCTTACAGATATACATATGCATTATCTGTCACCACAGCTTCAAATATGGCCTGGTGGGATAAGGCTTAGACCCAAACAACTGAAGAGTTTGATATTTGGAAAAAACAGAAATGATGCCAGAGGTCATTCCTTGGCAAGTAACATCTGTGGTCATTTCTTGGCACTAGTAGAAACATAGGGGTATGTTCACTAAAGGGCATTAAGGGATCCAGTGTACCGTTAATGCCTGTTATTGGCACCGTTGTGCCCTTAATGCAGCAAAAAAGCTGCTTTAATGGGCGATAAAGGCTCTAGCAGCATAAAAGGCATAGTAGGTAGAGAGTGGGCATTAATGGGGCAGAGAGAAGGTGTTAACAATGAGTGTTCCTTTAAGGCCTGTTGTGCTAATGTGTGTTAAAGCCCTTTAATGCTGGGAACCCTAATGCAAAGTAAAACCTAGCGGAAAGGGTGTATTTTGAGGAGAGAGAGCGCTTATTTTAATGTCTGCAATGTAATGCACAGACAGGGGAGCCCAAGATAGTGATAGTAGTGCTCCATTAGCACCAACACCATAGTGCCCAAGTATGAAAGGGCGCTATGTTGATGGTGCAAATGGGGAAAAATGAGGTGGCACATGGGTCATGCAGTGGGGGTTGCTAGTGCACAGGGTAGACCAGGCAGCTGCCCAGGTGGCACGTAAGAACATAAGATCATAAAATATGCCATACTATGTGAGACCAAGGTCCATCATACCCAGTATCCTGTATCCAATAGTGACCGATCTAGGTCACAAGTATCTACCAGTTTCCCCAAAAGACACACAGAATCCACAATGCTTGTACTGGGGCAAGGAGTGGATATCCTGGGTCCTCTTTAATAATGGTTTATGGACCTTTCCCCGGGAACCTGTCCAAGCCATTTTTAAACCCAGCTACACAGACAGCTTTTACTACATCCTCTGGTAATGAATTCCAGAGTTTGATTACGTGTTGACTGAAAAACTATTTTCTCTTAGTAGTCTTAAATAGGTTACACTGTAGCCTCATTGCATGTCCCCTAGTCTTTCTACATTTTGATGGCGTAAACAATCGATCTACGTTTTTCTCGAGGAACAAGCAGGAAGTCAGTCCTCATTTATGGGTGACGTCGGCACCAACGGAGCCCATGTGGAGCAATTCCCCAGCTTTCAAAGAAAGCCTTTGGGATTGCTGCCACACATACATGGTCCTCTTCCCGCCCAAAGGTGCCATCTTGCTCAGTCTCCCTTTTTCTGCGGAGCCCTTTGGACGCATGTCCTCATCCCTCGGAAAAAGGTTTTGTGACTTTGGCCTTTTGGCCATTTTTCCGGTAGCACTGGTCCTCTCCCGTCGTCCCCTTTGCCCCTGCTCCGGCTGTGGGCTAGGGGATCCCTTTTTGTCTCTATTAGTGTTTTTTCTTTTGGGCCCTTTTCGCGCCCTTTTTCCTCCACCTGCTGTCCTCAAGGGTTTTCGACCTCGCAGAGGCCCTTTTGCCCCCATGGCCACCAGCTTCAAGAAATGTGACAGATGCTCCAAAAATATGTCACTCATGGACACCCATGGCTGCTGTCTACGATGTCTGGGGGCTGACCACAACCCGGAGCTCTGCTCACTTTGTAAGAAAATGTCCACTAAGGTCTTGCTAAGCCACAAGCAGAAGTCCAATGACATTTTCCCCAAGGTTGCCCCGGGATCCCCGGTGGCACCTTGCCCTACCGATCCACCACTTGCGGGGTCCCCTGCAGTGACCCCACACCCAAGACGTCACTCCGATCAGGATTTGCCTGAGGTGGAATGGCGAAAGAAGAAGAAGACCTCGATGTCGCTGTCAAGGGCGCTAGACAAGCACGAGTGGTCTCGCGCTCGTTCCCTTAGCCCTCCCCGGCATTCCCAAAAGTCAGACAAGGAGCGGTCTCGTAAGGTACCTCGTATGGGCACGGAGACCTCCGGTGATGGCACCCGGTCTCCTGAGGGTTGTCCCGGCGAGGACCCCTCTCCTCCTCCACGTCAGACCCAGTAAGCCCGGCATCGGCATCGCAGGGACCCACTCCCAAGTGGGAGTCCCATATGCTGGCACTGGAGCACAGCATTTCTGCCTTCCTCACTGCCCAGCAGGCGCTTTTGCCCAGCACGTCTGGCTCGCGCCCCAAGACCAAGGGTTGCCCAACTGGGGTCCCAAAAACTGCCTTGGAAATCCTGAAGAGCCGCAGGCCTCATGAGGGTCCTTGGCACTGATCTTCCTCGCCATCCCGTTCCTCGGGGGTGAGGTCTTCCAGAGCCAGTGCCTCCGGCTCCAAGCGGGCCTCGGCCAGGTGCGGGGATCAGCCTGACTCCGAGTCCTTCTCAGACTTATCGGGCTGGGAATCGGATGGGGACACTTCCCCAGAGACCCGCGCCCATAAGGATCTCCCCTCTGAGCCGTCCCCGCCCGCCTTGCAAAGATGGTCGCCTCCTGAGGACACCTCTTTCCTGGCGTTTGTGCGTGATATGGCTCGGGCCCTCAATCTGCCAACGCAGACCGAGGAGGAGCCGAGGGTAGAGGAACTTGATATTTTGCAGTACGAGTCTCCACCCAGGGAGTCTCTTATGGTTCCAGTACCGTCCATTCTATCCTGGCTGCTTCTCCGCATGTGGGAAGCACCCACCTCAGTCCCTATTGTCAGTAAAAGACTTGATGCCATGTATAGGGTCCAGCGCAGCCCGGGATTTCGGAAGACTCAATTTCCTCACACCTCCATGATAGCTGAGTCCGCAATGCAGAAACAGAAGAGCCCGAAGTCGCAATTGGGCGCAAGGCATACCAGGGATCAATGCTGGCGTGCTGCATCCAGGCATACCAACTATATATGGGTATGTTCCATCATGACCTCGCCAAAGAGCTTGGCGGATTCTCTGCGGGTCTTGGTGGGGAGCACCTTCTCAGGTTCCAGATCCTCCTAAGGTCAGTCGCAGACTGCTCAAAATACCTTTCCCGTGCTGCTTACGACCCATAGTGGCGGCTGGCATCAGAGCCCGATGACAGACATAGCTCCAGTCTTCAGACCTGGAGCAGTGGGTCCAGGAGAAGCTCCTGGATATCCCCTGCCTTGGCAAACAGCTGTTTGGCAAGCCCATGGAGGCCAAGGCAGCTGAGATTGAAATGGAGTTCATGACTCGCACCCGTCTCTCTCGCAAAACCTCCTCGCTTCCGCGGAAGAAGCAGCACACCAAAAAGCCTTTCTTCCAGAGGAAAGGGCTTCCCTACCAGGGATACCCGCCTATCCCTGTGCTGACGAACAGCACTCAGAACAAAGGGGGTGCCCAGGGTCACTGGAAACCCAAGGGGCCCAAGAATCAGCCACCGGCGCCACCCCAGCTAGCCCTGGGTTTTTGATGCCAAAAGCATAGCCTCTCGCTTCCACCCATGGGTGGGTACCTGTCCCTTGTCGCCCCCAAATGGACAGCTATTACATTGGACACCTGGGTCCTGCAGGTGATCTGGGAGGGGTATCATCTTTGTCTAGACAGACTCCCTCCTCTCTTCTCCCAGCTGAACCTACTCTGCTTCCCTCATACCAGGCTTGCTTACAGCAAGAGTTGAACAACCTCTTTGGTCAACAGGCGGTCAAAAGAGTTCCGTTGCACCTCCAGGGTCAGGGATTTTATTCCAAGTACTTCCTCGTTCCAAAGAGAATGGGGGGCCTGCACCCCATCCTTGACCTCAGGAAACTGAACATGTTTCTGGTGTGGGAGAAGTTCAAAATGCTATCCCTTGGTGCCCTGCTGTCTTACCTCCGGCAGGGCAATTGGCTATGCTCCTTGGATCTCAGAGATGCTTATGCCCACATTCTGGTCCATCCCAAGCACAGTAAGTACCTGCGTGTCAGGGTGCAGGGAGTGCACTTCCAGTACAGAGTGCTCCCCTTTGGGCTCGCGTCTGCCCCATGAGTTTTCACCAAGTGCCTGTCAGCGGCCGCAGCCCACCTCTGGCTGCAGGGCATATCTGTCTACCCTTATCTAGACGATTGGCTCGTTTCGGGCACCTCGGCGGAGGAAGCTCACCTCTTGGCGTTGCGCATGGTCCTTTTCCTCGAGCGCTACGGTTTCCTGATCAACTACTACAAATCCCATCTCATATCGGTGCGGACCTTGGAGTTCATTGGCGCTCTTCTCGACACAGAATGTGCGACTGCCTTTCTCCCTCAAGCATGCACGGATTGGCTCCGCACTCTGGCTGCCAAGGTCCAAGACCGGCACAGGTTTTAGGCACGAACCATGCTGCACCTCCTGGAGCACATGGCCTCGACTGTCCACGTCATTCCCCATGCTCACATGCACATGTGAGCGGCCCAATGGTGCCTCAGAGCACAATGGGCCCAAGCCTCGGGTCGCCTCCAGGACCCTGTCTGGCTGTCTCACATCCTAGTTGAGTCCCTAGTCTGGTGGCAGGACCCCCAGAGTCTTCTTTGGGGCATGTCCTTCCAGACTTGTCCGCACTAACTCATCTTGACGATGGATGCCTTGCTGTTGGGCTGGGGAGCCCACTGTGACCACCTCGGCACCCAGGGGCAGTGGTCACCCAAGGAATCTCAAAAGCAGATCAACCTGCTCGAGCATTTTGCGGTCCAGTTGGCCTTGAAGGTCTTTGAGTACCACCTGAAGGGCAGGTCAGTGCGCGTGCAGACCGACAACAGAGTCGCGATGTTCTACATAAACAAGGAGGGAGGCACAGGCTCCCGCCTCCTCTGTCGGGAGGCAGTCCTTCTCTGTTCCTTTGCAGTGCACCGGGGCATGACCCTGAGAGCTGTTTACCTCCCGGGCCAAGACAATGTCCTCGTGGACAGGCTCAACAGGCTTCTCCACCCGCATGAGTGGTGCTTGAGTCCAGGGGTGGTTCTCTACCTGTTCCACCACTGGGGTACTCCATCCATGGACTTGTTCGCCAGCCTTGCAAACGCGCAGCTCCCCTGCTTCTGCGGGCCAATACCCCACCTGAGCAGGGTGGCCCTGGATGCATTCCTCCTGAACTGGACCTCTGGGCTTCTGTATGCATTCCCCCCACTCCTCTCATTGTGAGGACCCTCCAAAAGATCCAGTGTGACCGAGGCTCGGTGATTCTCGTGGCTCCTTCATGGCCTCAACAATCTTGGTTCACACTTCTACTCCGGCTCTCATCAGAGCCTCCGGTTTCCATGGGCAGTGCCCCCGGTCTCCATGGGCAGTGCCCCTAGTCTGCTGACACAGGAGGAGGGACGGGTGCTTCTTCTGAACTTGGTCTCGCTATCCCTGACAGCCTGGCGGCTGAACGGGTCTCTTTAGCCTCGCTGTACCTCCCAGTGGAGATCTAGGATGTCCTCCTCGTGTCGAGGAAGGATTCGACGAGGCAGGCCTATGCTCTGAAGTGGCAGCAGTTTTTGATCTGGTGCTCCGAGCTCCAGATTGACCCGTTCTACTGCTCCAAGTTCTCCAGTACCTTCTCCACCTCTTGCAGGTGGGACTGAAGTCCAACTCGGTCAGGGTTCACCTGAGCGTCATCTCGGCCAACCACTTGCCCGTCGAGGGTAAACCCCTCTTGGGCCAGCCTCCCGCTTCATGCGAGGCCTCCTGCTTTCCAAACCCCCCATCTGGCCTCCCCCGGCATAATGGGACTTGAACTTCGTGCTCATGCAGCTGACGCGGCCGCCCTTTAGCCGATGGTGACGTGCTCGCTCCGGCACCTCTCCTATAAGGTGTTTTTCCTGGTGGCATTGGCCTCGGCACAGCGAGTCAGCGAACTTCACGCCTTCATGGCCGAGGCCCCCTACACTAGGTTTTACAGGAACAGGGTCGTCCTTCGCACCAACCCCAAGTTCCTACTGAAGATTGTCTCGGATTTCCACCTCAATCAGGAGGTGGTTTTACCAATTTTCTTCCTGAGACCTCACGCCGACTGGGCATCGGAGGTCCTGCATACACACGACTGCAAGAGGACTCTCGCCTTCTACCAGCAGCGCACCCAAGGTCATCGCAAGTATGACCGGCTCGTCATCGCCCACGATCCCAACCGCCTGGGGCTGGCAGTCACCAAGCGCACCCTCTCCATCTGGGTGGTGGACTGCATCACCTTCACTCAGGCAGAGGCAGGCACCCTGTTGGATCCTTGGGTCACCGTGCACAGCATTTGCGCCAAGTCGGCGTTGGTGGCTTCACTGCGCTCAATGCCTGTGACGGACATCTGCAGGGCTGCGACCTGGTCTTAGCGAATACCCTCGCTTTGCACTACTGCCTGGAGAGGGAGTCCTGCTGGAGCAGTGCCTTCGGCCAGACTGTCTATTCAGGGTATAAGCAACTACTGCCCTCCGACCTGTCTTCTGCAGCTACCAAGAGCTTGCCCCAGAGACCCGAGGACTCGGGCTTCCTTTGGACTTTGGCTTCTGCTCATGGCCTCGCGGAGGCATTTTTAGCTTACAGGTTCAGTAGCCTGTAGCTGGGGAGTCCCATAAGTGAGGACTGACTTCCTGCTTGTTCCTGGAGAAAGCGTAGATACTCACCTGTAGCAGATGTTCTCCAGGGACAGCAGGAATCAGTCCTCACTACCCTCCCACCTCCCCTGTAGAGTTGCATAATTTTTTTATCCTTCCCTTGCCATCTGCTTAGTAGGGCTCATGCTCTGGGACCTGACTGAGCAAATGGCATCTTTGGGCAGGAAGAGGATCATGCATGTATGGCAGAAATCCCAAAGGCTTTCTTTGAAAGTTGGGGAATTGCTCCGTGCGGACTCCATCAGTGCCGGTGTCACCCATAAGTGAGGACTGATTCCTGCTGTCCCTGGAGAACACCTGTTACAGGTGAGTAACTACGCTATTCGTTCCATTCCAGTCATTAATTTATAGACCTCTATCATATCTCCCCTCAGCTGTCTCTCTTTCCAGGTTGAAGAGCCCTAACCTTTTTAGCCTCTCCTCATAGAGGTATTCTGCCAACTGCATTACCATCTGTGATGTCCGTCATGATCACACAGTGAGTGGCGGCACACAAACATGTTACTGCTGTGGAAAGGAGATGTGCCACGTGGAGCAGTCTAAGGGTCCTGGCATCCCAGGCAGAGATCCTGGCTGGCCCCCCCTGCTGCCGCTAAACCCAGCTGTGGGGGAAGAGGCCAATAGTGCCAGCAGTTGTAGCCCTCCAGGTAGCTGCAACATGCAGGTGCCCAGGGGACTACCACAGCAGTGGCTGTCATCCACCCCCCCTGAGACGTATCGTTTGCAGGCAATGATGGGGTCCCTGCAGAGGCAGATGGTTGGGGGGTGTGGTGTGTGTAGCCACCTATGTATGTGTCTGCCCCACCCCTCTGGACCTTGCTCCCTAGGCACCCACCAACCTGTATGTTGGATGGGCTGGGACTGCGCACCACCAATACTGACAGCACATGGGCATGTCAGCATGGTATGGGAGTGCTGGCGTAGGGGGCAGTGGCACCTTCCTGCATCAGACCAAAGCCATGTCATGGTCCTATGCACTGTGCACATTGCAATATGTGCCAAGGTCTGTCTGATGGGAAGCATGTCAGCCTCAGGGACTGTTATAGGCCTATGGCAGCAATTGTGGCTTAATACACACATCTGGTGTGTATATGAACCAAGAGTTACAGGTTCAAATCCTGGCTGTGCAGGTACAACACCAGCATGTGCAACCTCCCCTCATGAATTGGCCATAAATACCAATCAGCCACACAGACATGCTCCACTATCTACAGCTGGATGGAAAGTCATGCTGACAGCACTGGCACACAGAGCGGAAATTAACATCAGAGTGCGCTACTAGCTCCTGCTCAGCGAGCACATGTTAACAATGCTTAAATTGGTATCAAGATCAAAGTGGCAGGCAGGAATTTATTTATTTATTATTTATTTACGTTTCTTATATACCGCACTATTAGCGATCAGCGCGGTTTACATAGAACAAACAAAATCTGACAATAAACAAATGTCTGGTCATTACATTGAACAGGAAATGTTGGAAAACTTGGAGAACAGGGCAAACTATATACATATTTTTTTATTTATTTATTTTATTTATTTAAAGTCTCTTTTATACTGCGCTATTCAGCATCAGTGCGGTTTACAATAAACAACGAACATACACATTTCCAATAGTACTTTGTGTTTACATATGAACAGGAAATTCAACTTGGCTAACAGGGTAACTATATACAATAACAATATATACAGTTTACAGGCTGGTCATGTGTTCGTATGGTTTCAGACAGAGGAGATTTGTGTGGTTTCGGTAATTGGTACTGAGCTTTCATTGGTTTCCGGGTAATGTATGAGGAAGAGGTAGTGTTTCACAGCCTTCCTGAATTGGAATATGTCTGGGATTGTTCGGATGTTGTGAGGGAGGTTATTCCAGATCACTGGTGCATAAAGTTTGAAGGCCCTGCTGGATGTTGACTTGGTGCATTGAGTTATTGATCTTGGGACTATCAAGGTGTTTTGTGCTGCTGACCTTCTGTCTCTATTGAGGGGCGTCATCTGGATTATCTCTGTTAGTGATGTTGACGAGAGACCTTTGGTGGCTTTGAAGGTGAGTAGCAAGGTCTTGAATGTAATTCTACCTTGAATCGGGAGCCAGTGGAGTTGTTTCATAATGGGTGTGACGTGATCTTTCCTGGATGCTCCGTGTAGTACTCTTGCTGCGGTGTTCATTGCCATTTGCAGTGGGTTCAGAGTGGTTTGGGGGAGTCCTTGCAGTATTGCATTCGCATAATCGAAATGCGGAATGATTAGTGCCTGATAGATGGTCCTGAAATCATCAGGCTCCAGCAGAGATCGCAGGTATCTAAGGGATCTAATTTTGTGGTATACTGACCTTACAGTGTTACTTATATGGGCCTGCATATTTAGGTTCTGGTCTAGTGTGACGCCAAGGTATCTGATCGCGGATTTGATCTGGAGGTCCGCGTCCTTCACTTTTAGTACTGTGGGCGCAGTAAAGTTACGATTCCTTGTAATGAACATCATCTCCGTCTTCTTGTGTTGAATCCGGAGGTTTTGGGATTGTAGCCAGTTGGATATTTCATTTATGCAGCATGTTATTGGTAAGAGGTCGAGGTTTTCTGTTGTAAAAGGCATGTATAATAGCACATCATCTGCGTATATCATGCAGTTCACGTTGAAAGACCGGATCAGGTTGCAGAGAGGTTGCATGTATATATTGAACAGCAAGGCAGAGAGGGAGGATCCTTGTGGGACACCTTGGCTTTGGTGGAATGGTTCTGATGATGTATCTTTGGATCGAACCTGCTGCCATCTGTCCGAGAGGTAGGACCTGCACCACTCGAGTGCTTTACCGGAGATTCCTTTTTCTTTGAGGCGTTCTAAGAGGCGTTCATGGCTCACGGAATCAAATGCTGCCGCGATGTCAAGGAAGACAAGGACAAAGCCTTGGCGGGTATTGTCGATGCCTGATATTATGCTGCTGAAGAGTGTGGTAAGAAGGGTCTCCACCCCGTGGGCTTCTCTAAATCCGTGTTGGCATGGATCCAGTGGTGCATTGGAGTCAATGTGATCTTGTATTTGTCTCTGAACTTCCTTTTCCATTATTTTTGCTAGCATTGGTATGCTTGCTATGGGTCTGTAGGATTCCGGTTTCTGTTGGTCGAGTTTGTTGTTTTTTAGTAGAGGTCTTATTGATGTTTGTTTGAGGGTGTGTGGGAAGTCACCTGTTGTGAACGATTGTTGCATGAGTCTGGATATGATGGGACTGAGGTCAGCTCGTAGTTCTTTGACCCAGAATGCTGGGCATGGATCAGATTGTGCTGTAGTCGTGTTGATAGTTGCTATGGTGTTTTCGATGCATTGTTTGGATGGAGTCGTGAAGGTAGTGAGTGGTGTTTGATTGTAAGGCTGAAGGATAGTGCTGGACGCAGAGTTGTTGTTTATCTGACATAGTTTGGTTTGTAGATAATCCGCGTATGTTTGAGGATGGATTCCATTTGCTTGTTCTGATGCAGGTTCTGTTGTAAGTCGCTTAACGAGGGCAAACAGGTCATGAGGTTTGTTGAGGGATCTCTTTAAAGTGTCGGTGTGGTAACGTTTCATGGCTTCAGTTACTGCGGTACGGTGCGCTGTGAGTTGTAGGTTGTAAGCACTTTGGTCTACTTCTGAGCGTGAGCGGCGCCATCATCTCTCAAGTTTTCTTAGTGTCGCGAGTGAGGCTTTCAACTCAGTAGAGTACCATGCTGCTGTGTGTCGTTTCCCTTGAGGTCTGTTTATTGCTGGGCGAACAGCTATTGAGCTGAGTATCTCATTCCAGTTGGAGACTAGCTCGTCTGGGTTGTGTGCTGTTGAGGTTATTAGTGGGATTGCTGATTCCAGGATTAGTTCTTTGTTGAATGGTTGGAATCTTCTCGGCTGATTGTTGGACTGACCAACTGTTGAGTTATCTTTCTTTTGGCCTTGGCTTGGTTGAGGAATTTGGAATAGGATTAATGAGTGATCAGACCATGGGACAGCAGTGATTGATAGTTCAGGGATGGTTGTTCCTCTGATGGTTGGGTCCGTGGTGAATATTAGATCGAGCATGCCTCCTTTTATGTGGGTAGGATCCTTGATTAATTGGCTATATCCTAGATCTTTCAGGGCTTCGAGAAACGCCCTTGAGTGAGAGTCTTGCAGGGAGGGAAGATTGAAATCTCCTAGTACCCAGCTTGTTGTATGCGGGCTCTGGGAGTTTGCGGCCATGTCGATTATCGTTGTTAGTGCATCTGGATCGGATGATGGAGCTCTGTAAAGTAGATTGATGGAGGAACACTTATTCGCTATGGAGATTGTGTCTAGGAGCGGTGAGCTGGTTGCATCTTTTATGTTGAAATGAAGGTCAGATCTGGTGATGGCGAGGACGCCGCCTCCCCTTTTGCCTGATCTGTGACATGTGTGGACAGAGAAGTTAGCGGGCAGGAGCTGGTTGAGTATCACATTGTCATCACAGGAAAGCCAAGTCTCGGTGATCAGTAGCAGGTCAAGGTTGTGAAGTGTTAACGTATCTGAGATAATTGGCCATTTTTTACGTACAGATCGGGCATTTACAAGGGCACATTTCAAGAGTCGAGGGTGTCCCTGTTTCTTCTTTTTGCTATGCTGTACTGATACATGCAGGAGGTGGTGGTGGTGTGTTTGAGTGGTTTCTCTTGATTCAAAAAATGGGGCATCTGGCCACCTCTTTCTATAACTGTGGATAGTTGGTATGTGATTGTTGTTAGTGTATAGACCAGTGACATTGCTTAATCCTGTAGCAAGGAGGTAGAGGGCAATTGAGATGATGCAGGATAGGGCCATTTTGTGCTCTATGTTGAGGTGTGGATATGGGCTGGGATGTTGGTTGGTGGAGGTGGGTCAGGTATGCTGCCTGGTTGTGATAGTTTTGCTCTAGCTTTGGATCAGTTGTATGGGGCTGTGTTTTGTGGTGGGGCTCCCAATTTATCGGGGGTTACTGGAGCTTACATATTGCATTTTACACATAAGACGAAGATTCTTTAGGATTATAAGTTGTGTCTATACAGTCTGTTAGTGTTGGTTACAGTGGTTACTTAGATGGAGGTTATTAGCATTAGAGATCTGCAGATTACACGGGAATTAGATAACTGCAGAATAACAGATAACTGTTAATATTAGCTAACTGCAGGTTACACAGGTATATTGAGTCAAAGGGAGGAGTAGCCTAGTGGTTGGGGCAAGGTACTTCAGGCCGGAAGGTCGGGGGTTCAAATCCCACTAGAGGACAGCAACCTTGGGCCGGAAGGACTGGGGTTTCTAGTCCCACAGATGCTCCTTGTGGTCTTGGGCAAGCCACTTAACCCTCCATTGCCCATGTTCCCTGTAAGTATTAGTGTGTGATTAGTGTGTGTCTCATATCCCTGCGTGTTAAATGTATCCCCCAATTGTGTTGTGACCGCTTTGATTGAAGGATAAGGCGGTATACAAAACTGTCTAAATAAATAAATAAAAAATAAATAAAGCTAACTGGGACTGGCTGGTTCATATATTATACAACATATCTTTGAGGTAATTGTGAATAGAAGGTTAAGCTGATAAAATCTGATCATACAACAGTAAGACTAGTAGCAGGTTACGCAAGTATCACTTCTTTGAGCACTAGGGCTAGTGGGTTAAACAGTTATGCTACATACATCATAGATCAAGTGTGGACAATATGTTAATCTGGTAATATCGGGACATATGTATGAGCAATATTTCTTAGAGTTTACAGTAAAGTTCGCATATGAACTACTTTGCTTGGGTTATCATGTACATCTAATTCAAGGATGGCTACCGTGTAGGGTAGGTGCTATGCTGAGAGTGCAGAGACTTTACTTGCGTTTTCGCGGTTTGATGTTCTGGTAGTAGGGAGAACTTGTTTTCTTCAGGTGAGAGAGTTCTGGTTTCGAGTGAGGGTTCCGATTTCGTTGGTGTAGTTGCTGAAGTGCCACTGCCAGTCAGATTCTCAACATTGATTGGAGTTGGTTGATGCAGTACAAGGCGCAACCCTACAGCCCTGCTCGTTCGGTCCACGCCTAAGGGCCACGCCAAAGGGCCCTCTGGCGAGGCCCTCAGGCACGGGCCCGCCAGGCGCGGGCACGCCTGCCGGCGCTTCTTTAAATTGTTGGCTGCTCAGCCCCGATTGGGTAGAGCAGCAGGCTGGAGGGGCAGCGTTGCTCCGGCGTGCTCCTCCCCGATCGGGAGAGCAGTGGCTGGGCCGGAGGGGTGCAGGCAGTGGAGAGGCCTGTGCGCCTGCCGGCGCTTCTTTAAATTGTTGGCTGCTCAGCCCCGATTGGGTAGAGCAGCAGGCTGGAGGGGCAGCGTTTGCTCCGGCGTGCTCCTCCCCGATTGGGAGAGCAGTGGCTGGGCCGGAGGGGTGCAGGCAGTGGAGAGGCCTGTGCGCCTGCCAGCGCTTCTTTAAATTGTTGGCTGCTCAGCCACGATTGGGTAGAGCAGCAGGCTGGAGGGGCAGCGTTGCTCCGGCGTGCTCCTCCCCGATCGGGAGAGCAGTGGCTGGGCCGGAGGGGTGCAGGCAGTAGAGAGGCCTGTGCGCCTGCCGGCGCTTCTTTAAATTGTTGGCTGCTCAGCCCCGATTGGGTAGAGCAGCAGGCTGGAGGGGCAGCGTTGCTCCGGCGTGCTCCTCCCCGATCGGGAGAGCAGTGGCTGGGCCGGAGGGGTGCAGGCAGTGGAGAGGCCTGTGCGCCTGCCGGCGCTTCTTTAAATTGTTGGCTGCTCAGCCCCGATTGGGTAGAGCAGCAGGCTGGAGGGGCAGCGTTGCTCCGGCGTGCTCCTCCCCGATCGGGAGAGCAGTGGCTGGGCCGGAGGGGTGCAGGCAGTGGAGAGGCCTGTGCGCCTGCCGGCGCTTCTTTAAATTGTTGGCTGCTCAGCCCCGATTGGGTAGAGGAGCAGGCTGGAGGGGCAGCGTTGCTCCGGCGTGCTCCTCCCCGATCGGGAGAGCAGTGGCTGGGCCGGAGGGGTGCAGGCAGTGGAGAGGAATGAATGAATTGCACAGGAATTGCACAGATGAATTGCACAGGGTAAACTATATACATATGCAGATGAATGGAGACACACACACACACACACTGCCATGCAAAACTAGGAATGCCAACCATTCCTAGTTTTGCATGGCAGTGTGTGTGTGTCTCCATTGCTTTTTGGCTTTCTATACCCCACTAAGCCTCGCATTGCCTAAGCTGTTCCCAGCGTTAGTCTGCAAATGTGCATGATGAGGTGCATAGTATTGTGTGTATGGCTTGAAACGGGGCAGATTGGCCAGGATGTGTCTGCATCAGAGGTAGGGTCAATGGCTGAGACATTATAGTGCCCGTCTGCCAATGTGTATCGACTGGATGGCCACAGTATGTCATGCTGGGAGGGCATTCTCACTCTGACCAAGCAGTGACCATGACACGGCTATGTATCCACATTGTGTTATACAGGTTTGGCTCCAGTGATGTGGGTGCCCTTCGTGTCCTTGGGGCTTGATCACTGAACCAAATGCTGGGCATCCATGGTTGCTCTATGCACATGCAATGTGTCCTGACCAGTGGACTGTCTGCAGTTGGTATGTGTATGGTTGGAAAACCCAGTGGTTGGCAGCAGGTGCAGTCTGATTGTGTTTGCTGTGGGTGATTGTGGGTCCTAGGTAGTTGAGACAGGATGTGTTCTAGGCCCACTCCCTGGGGTAATGGCAGGACCAGCAGGATTTTAGTAACAACCCCATGCAAGTCTAGATGCCCCCTTCCCCCACAGTAGTTGGTGTCAGTGGCATCAGCAGTTTAACACTGGGTATTGACGTGCATTGTTCTGGGAGAGTCCCTGCCCAACAGGGGGCAGGACACAGGGCCAGATGTTACTGGCATATACAGCATGCTACAATTGCACCTGTGTATTATTCAGGTCATTTCCTCACTTGTAACAATCCAGGCTCTGCTGTGACCTGCAAATACTCATCCTTCTACTTTGTTATGCATTCTGGCCACACTTTGGGTCAGCAAACATGCTATTCCACATCATGGCCTTCTGAGAGCATGGTTTTATTGACTCTGCTGCAGCCCATTGCAAGGGGTCAGACATGTTCACCCTGCAGATGTCAGGTCCCTGCTTCAAGGCATGGCATGATGGTCATGGCAATGGATTGGAGACCAAGATTTATTTATTTGTTTATTTTATTTAGACAGTTTTGTATACCGCCTTATCCTTCAATCAAAGCGGTCACAACACAATTGGGGGATACATTTAACACGCGGGGATATGAGACACATACACTAATACTTACGGGGAACATGGGCAATGGAGGGTTAAGTGGCTTGCCCAAGACCACAAGGAGCATCTGTTACCACAGTTTGAGGCCCACTACCACTCCTTTTGTGACATTTCAGAATGTGTTTCTGTCGCATTTTATGTCTGCCACAACCTTCATGGACTGACGCCTCCTTGTGACCTTGAACTGATCACTTAACTCACCAATGGCTCAGCTGGCTGCAGGTCTGTACAGTTCCTGTTTATCATCTGACATTGACTGCACTGCTACAGCGGTATACTAACATGCAGTTACATGCATACAGCTGTAACCTACTTGGGTAACATGAGTCATGTATGACATCATTACTGTTATTTTACAGCTTTGGTTCCATTACATTTCTGCAGTACATGCGGACACATCCTACCCCTCAGATAACCACCTGCAGATATCATCTCATATCTGTACATGCTCCATTTGCCCAGTTTGGATGACACCTCTGCAGTTGTTATCTGTACATTTGGCTGAGCTGTTGTATGGTGGCTGTGTTGCTGGGACAGGTGTGAGTCCCACATTTGGCAGTGGTGCACATTTTCACGCACAGTACAAATACATTAGGGACGGCACATCAGGGCTACCAGCTCATTCCACCCTCTCCTCAGTCGCCATCCTTCTTTCAGCCCATCCATCTGCCTCTTGGCTGCTTGCGATTATGTCTTCTTGTGCAAGCTGCTACACCATGGCCTACACTGGTACTCTTTTCCTTATTTTGGCTCCTTACACACTCCTCTCCTGTGCCTGATCTGCATATCACCACTCATACTCTGTCCTCCTGTTGCTGCACACATCCTGCTGTTTTTGGCTCCGCTGGGAGACATGTCTTCCCCATCCTATGCCACACAGTGACATTGCACCATTTTACTTTGACACCCTCCTGTGCATCGGTACAGCTGCCTCCACATGCTCATCCACTTTACTGGCTGCCATGTAGGGTGCCCACGAATAGGGAAGGTCCATTAGCTCCCACCTGTCCTTCCATCCATCACCTTTACATTGACTTTCCTTGGTGCTCCTTTATCCAGTGTTAGGGTTACAGCCATTTTCAGATGTTAAGGTGCATTCTTGACATCTTAATGCTCGATGTCCTGTTAGCGCACATTAAACGATCCATAGTGCCCTTTACCCCGGAATGGCTCCTATCCGCCCAGCGCCCTGTGTGTGTAGCATCCCTTATCGCTGCCATTTAACGCCTGTTATCTTAACACCTTTTAGTAAACATACCCCATAGAAACATGAGAGCAGATAAAGACCATAAAGCCTATCCAGTCTGCTCTTCCATACCAACTACTAAGCTCTAGTCCTTTTTTTCCTTTAGAGATCTTCTGTTTGTCCCATGCTTTCTTGAATTCAGATACAATCTTTGTCTGTCCATGCATCAACTGCTCTTTCCATAAAGAAATATTTCCACAAATTAGTCCTTTCACCTTAAATCATCTACTCCCTTGTTGCAGAACTTTCTTTGAATTAAAAGAGGCTCTCCTCCTGTGCATTTATGCCATGGAGGTACTTAAACATCTCTATCATATCTCTCCTCTCCTGTCTTTCTTCCAAAGTATATATATTAGGATCTTTAAGTCTGTCCCCATATGCCTTATGACGAAGCCCACTGACAGCCATTCGGTCCACCGATTCCATCCTGTTGATATCCTTTTGAAGATGTGGTCTCCTGAATTGCACATGATACTCTAAATTAGGTCTCACCAAAGACTTATACAGAGGTGCTATCACCTCCTTCTTCCTGCTGGCCATTCCTTTCCCTATGCACCCAAGCATCCTGCTGGCTTTCACTGTTGCCTTATATGTTGCCACCTTAAGATCATCGGAAACAATCATCCCTAGATTCTGCTCTTCTTTCATGGATGAAAATACTTCACCCCCTATACTGTACCTCTCCTTCAGATTTCTGCAGTCCAAATGCATGACCTTACATTTTTTAGCATTAAATCTCAGCTGCCAAATTCTAAATCATTCTTCAAGCTTGGTTAGCTCCCACCTCATGTTATCTGCCTTCCTGAGTGTCTACTGTATTGTAGATATTGGTATCGAACATAAAGAGGCAAACCTTACCCAATAGCCCTTCCGCAATATCACATATGAAAATATTGAAGATTCGGACCAAGGACAGATCCCTATGGCACACCAGTGGTAACATCCTTCTCAGAGTGAGCTCCATTTACCTGTGCCCTTTGTTGCCTACTCAACCAATTTTTAACCCATTCAGTCTCTCTAGTCCATCCCTAGGGCACTCAATTTATCTGTAAGTCGCTGTGCGGACAGTGTCAAAGGCTTTACTGAAATCTAAGTATACCAAATATAGAGCTCTCTCTCTGTCCAACTCTCTGGTCACCCATCAAAGAAATTAATGACATTTGTCTGACAAGACCTGTCTCTAGTGAAACCATGCTGCCTCAGATCCTGCAATCCATTGTATTCCAGAAACCTCACTATCCTCTGTTTTAGCAGTATTTCTATTAGCTTACTCATCACAGAGGTCAGACTAACTAGCCTGTAGTTCCCTATCTTATCCTCACTTCCAATTTTGTGTAAAGGGACCACATTTGACCTTGTCCAGTTTCTGGGACCATGTCCAATTCTAAAGAAACATTGAAAAGGTCAGACAGTAAAAAATATGAGGGACTTCAGGGTTTGAGTATAAGAGGCTTTCCTGAGTAGCCTGGATTGAGACTTGCCCGTAGCGCATCACAATATCCACATGTTTTTCAGTAATGTCACAGTTAGGGGTATGTTTATTAAAGGGCATTAAGGGAGCAAGTGTGCAATTAATGTCTGTTATCAACACCCTTGTGCCCTTAATGCTGTGAGATAGCTGCATTAATTAGCATTAAAGGCTCCTGCAGCAGTAAGGGAACAGTAGTCGGAGAGTGGGCATTAACAGCGGGTGCTCCCTTAACGCCTGTTGTGTTAGCGCCCTTTAATGCTGGGAACCCTAACGCCAAATAAAACCTCACGGAAAGGGGATATTTTGAGGGGAGTGAGCCTATTTCAATGTCTGCAATGTGATCCACAGACAGGTGAGCCCAAGATAGTGATAGTAGTGCTCCATTAGCAGCAATAGCAAAATGCCTAAGTATGTTGATGGTGCAAATTGGGTAAAGGGGGTGACATATGGGTCATGCAGTGGGGATTGCTGGTGCACAAGGCAGGCTAGGTAGCTGCCCAGGTTGCACACTTGTGATGGCCGCCATGATGCCACAGTGGCAGTGGCTACACACAAACATGCTGCTGCTGTGAAAAGGTGATGTGCAACATGGGACAGTCCAAGGACTCTAGCATCTTAGACAGAGACTCCAGCTGGACCCCCTGCTGCTGGTGCTGCCGGCTCTGGAGGAAGATGCTGATAGCGCCGGCAGCTGTAGTTCTACAGGGGGCTGCAAAAAGCAGCCACCCAGGGAAATACCACTGCTGTGGCTGGCTGTCTCTCAAGAGATGTATCTGCAGCTGGCAAGGTGGGGTTACACTGGTGGAAGTTGTTTGGAGGGGGCATTGTGGCCACCCATGAATGCCTATGCTCCCTCCATCTAGAACTGGCACCCTAGTTGCATGCCTAAGTCGCATGGTGGATGGATTGGGACTGCATCCCTCCTCCACTGACAGCAAACTGCCATGTCAGCATGGTGTAAGGGTGTTGGTAGTGGGTGCAGCATCTGCTGCTGACAGCATACAAAGCCAGGGTGACCTAGAGACCGGACAACACGTCCTCCTCCAACACCTGCCAAACACACCTTATCAGACAGGTATGGCACAGGGCATGCAGAGATCACAGAAGATATAGGAAGACCCTTATGCATGCCCACATTTACCCTGCCAATGATCACAGCTCCACACAGAGACTGCTGAATATATATGACAGCTCTGTGGCACAACACAGAAAGTCAGTGTGTATATAAGTGGAAGGTCAGAGGTCCAGGACCTGGCTGCAGATCATGTTTTGCATGTCCCTGTGGGTAAACTTTAGCCTACAGTGCAGGTTCAGCACCAGCACGTGCAACCCCCAATGAATCGGCCAGCAAGGGTCCAAACACCCATCAGCCACATAGACAGACTCCACTATCCACAGCATGAAGGAAATGCAGACTGACAACACCAGCACCCTGAGTGGGCATTAATGTCAGAGGGTGCTACTAGTTCCTGCACAATAAGTACATGTTAACAATGCTTGATCTGATATGGAAACCAAAGTGGCAGGCAGGAATGCCAACCATCCCCACTTTTGCACAGAGCTGTGATGTGAGTGTGTGTGTTGTCATGGTGCGAGGCAGATAATGCCTATGGAAGTAGATGAAAACACACAGGGCAGTTTTAAAACCAGCAGTGCAAAGCACATGGCTAGAGGTTGCTATGAGCAACCAAACAAAACAAGAGCACAGGCTGCAGGTAAACGCCCAGATAGAGAATTACGTCATGGCTCATCAGGGAAGCAGAAACAGCTGCAGCAGTTTGAGCTAACAGGGGTCTCAGAGAATGATGCACTTAAAAAGTCAGTCTTGAGCAAAACAGGGCAGAACCGAGAGGGGAGCGGACTCAGTCTCAGGAACCGAGAAAGAAGCAGTCTCAGGAGCAGACACACACACAAGGGAAACAGAGATGGGAGCA
This sequence comes from Ichthyophis bannanicus, assembly GCA_033557465.1. Taxonomy (NCBI): domain Eukaryota; kingdom Metazoa; phylum Chordata; class Amphibia; order Gymnophiona; family Ichthyophiidae; genus Ichthyophis; species Ichthyophis bannanicus. The sequence goes on from CM066037.1 coordinate 417,763,368, forward strand.
GGGAGTCAGATGCCAAGGGAGAAAGAGACCCTGAGAGGATTCACTGGAGAAGAAAGAGCAGAGCTCAGGAGAACCAGGAGTCATACCTGCAAGCTTCTGACGTGGATTCCATCTGTACCTCAGAGGGGTTTGCCCAGGAGGAATTCTCAGAGGTTAGTGCTGGAAAGGGGAGCTGCACTAAGCCAAAGTCCGGTTGGGGACAGAGAGAGATTCCAAGCCGCAAACCACGAGGAGCTGGGAGAGGGAATACCCACAAGAGCAGGCACCTGGGGAGCAAAAGCTATTATCCAGAAGTTATTTCTTACCCGAGAGAAAGACGTCCCTTGAAGGGAAGTGAAAGGGAGAAAACTTTCAACTTCCCGGTTGCAAAACGGAGAGTCAGAGCTCAGCCTGAAGAAAGGCATAGTACCTTGAATAGAGGGGCACTGGATTTTAACTACATTGGTCCTGAAGGATATGGCCCTGTAAGGAGAGAATCCATAGTGCACGGTAACCAGCCTTTCTGTAGGGGGAGAGGGGGGAGAAGCTCTAGCCAAGAAGAGAGGGAACTTTTAAACACTGATACACATTACAGCCCTGACAAATATAACTCCCAAGAAGCACACGAGGACATGGAATGTGACTTCTGTGAAGAGAACTCGGATAGTTGTAAAATGGACTGTACAATGGTGTTTTCAGACAGCGTAACCTCTTTTTGTTGAAGCCTGAGTAAAACCCTGCCTAAGAGAAATCTGTGGAGGAACACAGATTTCACTGGAAAGCTTTTTGAGAGAAAAAGCCTGTTTTCCCTTTTTGATTTGTTTAAAGCTGACAAGAAGCATTTTTGTTGTAATTTGTAGTTCCCATTTGTGTTGTACCAGTTTTCATGGTTTAATTTCTTTTGACCCTTGTCGCAAGAATTCTCCCGGGAAGGGAAATAAATACCTCTTTAAGCATAGCTACTCGACCACAGCTACCTTCTTATTAGAATAGCTATTGGGACTCAAAATCCCAGGGGGCACTACTCCGCCCTTGCTGCATAAGAGGATCCTCACTGAAGCCCCAGGCCTTCCGCCTCTGGGGTAGTCGGTGAGTGACAGTGTGTATGGCCTGCACTACACTGTGCCTTGCATTGCCTAAGTTGATCCCAGTGTTAGTCTGCCTAGGGTGCCAAGAAACCTTGGCCCGTCCCATGTGGTGCATCACCTTTCCAAAGCAGCATCATGTCTGTGTGCCACCAGTGTCGATGTGGGATCATGATGGACATCACAGATGTGCCACCTGGGGGTGGGGGGATCCAAGATGGCAGATGGTAGGTGCTGATGAGTGGCATGAATTTCCTCATGGAAAGGAAGTGGAAGGCTAAGGGGGCAAAGTAGCTCTCTCTGGCCCCCTCGACCTCCACTCAGGTTGCCTGTTGTGGGCCCTATTGACTCCTATGTTCTTTGGCTGCCTCATGGACTGGAGAGTTCAGGGAAGTGTGGCCTGGGTGCGATTCCACTCATTTTGAGTGATTGGGCAGTTTCTTCAGGCAACGACTCTGTCTCCCCTATGCCTCAGCGAACTCCAAAGTTAGCATGCCTGCAAGTGTTCCTGGAAGTGCTGCGGTCGAAGGGTTTGTCTGCTGAAGTGAATCCTGATGGTTGGTGAGGGACAGCCTTAGCAATGTTGCAGGTGTGTGGTTTGGCCCTCCCAGTCCAGGACTTGCAAGTTCTTACTTTGGAGCAAACGGTGGAGACCCAAGCAACAGCTTTAGCTGATGCGGTGGGACCAGCGCCAAGTGCAATTGAGGGGAACTCTATGGAGGCGCAGTTTTCTTCGACCTCTACTGTCCTTTTTCTGCTGCGACATGCATTCTTCACATTGGAGGAAATATGGACTACAACTGAACAGCTAGGAGTTGTGCAGCAATTGCTGGATACAAAGAGACTGCAGGTCACTGCCTAAAATGTCTGCTGTATGTGCCAGTATAGCTTAGCCCCTCCAGTACCCATGATGCAGTGCACATGTAGAACAGCAGTCTGCAGCTTATCACTAAATGGAGAATGAACTGATCCGTCACCTCAGCTCAGTAAGATGCACTGACAATGTGTGTTGCAAGCACAGAACAGCTACAAACCATGCGACTGAGCAGTTTCTGCAGTACCCTGAGGGTGAGGTTGGGTTCCCAGCCTCTGGTCCCCAGAGCTTGCACTACTACAGATGGTCTGTGCTGACCATGCTACAGATCCACATTATTGCTAGTGTGTGGTAGCTGGTGTCTGTAGTATGTTATGCTAGTCACCTTGTTTACTGCAGAATTACAGCATGCTGTAGGTGGCTGTTACATCTGAGCTTTGTGCCTGGCCACTGTTAAACAGGGACCTTCCCAGAATGGCACATATCATTGCCCACTGTTGTTGCAGCAGCAGGTACTATGCATGCCAACTGCAATGGGGGGTTGACTAGGCCTTTGTGGGGCTGCTGCTGCCACCATCCCACTGGTCCTGCTATGACCACAGTGAGCAAGACAGGAATGGCTCCTGTCCTAACCATCTGGAATTACCAATCCACCACAGCAAGTGCAGTTAGACTGCACCTGCTGCCCACCAAAGGGCTGACTCAGCCATGCACATACTAAATGGGGCCAGTCTGTTGGTCAGCACACCCAGCATATGGCACAGTGATTGGCCTCCCAGAACAGGGAGTACACACACATATTACTGGAGTAGCACACTATATAAGCACTATGTGGATACATAGCCATGCCATGGTCACAGCTTGGTCAGAGTATGAGTGTCCTCACAGTGTGAACTGCTGTGGCCACCCAGGCCATGCATGTGGCAGACAGGCAATACGAAGTCTCAGCCATTGACCCTACCACCGATGCAGACACATTTTGGGCAACCGCTCTGTTTATGGCCATACCCACAATCCTCTGTTCCTCATCATGCACATTTGCAGACTAACTCTGGGATCACCATAGGCAATGCAAGACACAGTGCAGTGCAGAAGGCCACACACACATCACCGCGCTGTGCAAAAGTGGGGATGGTTGGCATTCCTGTCTACCACTTTGGTCTCCATATCAAGCATTGTTAACGTGTGCTCATTGTGTAGGCACTAGTAGCACCCTTTGACATTAATGCTCGCTCAGGGTGCTGGTACTAGGGTGCAGCTGTGGATAGTGGAGTTTGTCACTGTGGCTGATGGGTGTCTGTATCCTTCGTTTGGGGTTTGTGATAAGGAAGCTTATCATAGCTCAGGAAGGAGCTATAGAAAAGATGAAGTGACTCTGAACAAGCAACCTGTCAGTTCTGGTAGAAATAAGAAAACAGAATTTTCCCATAAAAGACTACCAGTCCCAGAATGCACCAGGTTTCCAACAGCCATTAGAGGAGCTGAAGTGGGGAAACGTGTGTTCAATCAGGACGGCTATGAGGTAATCCCTAAGCACTCATCTCAAAGGGCAGGGCCTGATTCAGCACAGCTGCGCTATATTAGGGTGGAGCACTCATCTAGGCAGAATAAAGGTAGAGTTTATTCTACAGAGAATTATCCTGAGAATCAGCTTGAGCTTGATCATCTTCATCATCAGGAGGATCATCAGAAGCAGAAGCCAAACCAGACGGACAGAGAGGGAAAGAAACCCTTTGGAAGAAAGAGGAGAAAAGCCTTTGAGAGGTCTAGAAGAGTCCAGAGCAGTACGTATACTGGGAGGCATTCCAAGGGCCAGCATACACCATTGGACTGGGGAAAGCCAGAGGAATGGTGCTGCAGAGCTAGGAATCTCCAGACGGTACCTGTGAGGGAGACGGCTGCACGTAGAAGGGACCCTAAGACCCGTGCCAGAAGGTATGTGAAGAGAGATCCAGTGTCCAGGGATCTGGATTGGAAGGCTGGACATAAGAACTGGACTATATACTGGCCAGGCTATATAGAGAGGAACTCTAACAGCAATGGAAGCTCAGGTATGAACACTGATCTATGCCCTAGCTATAACCTTGAAAGACAGCAGGGAAACAAGTATTCTCCTGAAAGTGCTCCATTGGGAGATTCATCTGTGCCAATCCATGATATTGAACCCATGCTTGTTGAAGAAGAGGGGGTGATAGCAGATGAAGAATCTGTTTACATGGACTGCTCTCTGTCTAAACTCCTTTGGTGATTTTCTGTTATAAAGTACAGCAACCATCACAAAGAAATACAAACTTGTTCTTTAATCTACTCAGAAAAGCTCCTGTGTAGGATTTCTAGCCACGCAGTAGAAAGCAAGCCAGCTAAGGGGTTTCAGCTGGATAACTGCTAGCAATTGAGCCTTACCTAATTGCTTGTGGGCTCTGAGAGAATCACTTCTGAATCTATGTGGGAAGATACAAGAAGTTAACCTGAGAAGTACAGTTTTTCCTTTCTTTGTGGCTTTTGTTTGTTGTTTGATATATTGCTAAGAGAATATTAGCTAAGCCTACAGAAAAGACCAGTTTGTTATCAACCAGGTCTTATTTCTTTTGCTTTGATTGCCTGACAAGTTGAAATGTTGTTTTCCTTATTTTGTTTTTCCAAGTTTAACACTGAAAGCAAGTAACCTGATTTATGTGCTACCAAGCATATCTGTGTTGGCAGAAATAACCCCATAAATAAATATCTTATTGGCTTTACCCAAAAGCACAACTAATTATTGTGAGCAGCTGTGTCTGATGTGAATGAACTGCATTGCCCACAATCCCTTGCAAATCATATAGATATATGCACTTGCCAAGACTGTGAGGATTCTCACCCAGGCAGCCGTCTGACAAATGGCGTAGTTTTTCGGATTGCTTTTGCACAAAGGGGATTTACTTGCTGAGGATTACAACTAAAGTTCAAGTTTAAAGCTGGAAAAAAAGATTTTCCCTCAACTGCACTTTGGAGGAGAAGTGGATGTTCCAGGCAGATGTTCCAGGCAGCTGTCCCAGGAGGAAAAGACCCTGTGCAGAGCTGGATTCATCACTGGCATAAGGTAACAAGTACCTGGGCATGTCTAGTGGTGGATGGGAGTAATGCACAGGGGTAATTGGAAAAAAAAAAAGTAGAAAAAAACAAAACACCTGTTTGGAAGGTGGTGCACTTTTTTTTTTCTTTGTTTCTTGCAGGGATCAAGATGGATCCAAGGGAACTAGCTGATTGGATGGCAGCCCAGTTTAGCAGGCAACAGGAGCTAGCACAGCAGGCTCAGGACACTGCTATGAAAGCCTTAATGGACCAGCAGAAGCCAGTGCTTGATCTGGTGCAAGCCCTAGTTGAGCTGCAGAACCAAAGTGGACCAGATGCAAGACCAGCAGTAAATACTGGTACACCACATGTGGACAGCGTGGGACTCAATCAAGGGATTGGGGCATTTAGTTTTGGGAAGTTAACTCCAGAGGATAATGTTGATGATTTTCTAGAGTCTTTTGAAAGAGTGGCACAAGCTTTAGCATGGCCAGAGACCCAGTGGGCAGTAAGGCTGGCAGCTTCATTAACTGGAGAGGCGCTTGCAGCTTATAGAGCAATGCCAGAAGCCCAGGCTTTGAATTATAAGGATGTAAAGGCTGCTATTAGAGATCGCCTAGGGTTGTCTATTTCAGAGTATAGGCGAATGTTTAGAGCTACTACATTGAGAGTGGGTGAAACACCCAGGGCTCTGAGTCAGAGAATCAGAGGTTTAGCTGTAAAATGGTTGGAGCCTGAGCAAAAGACGGTAGAAATGTTATTAGACATTATAATGCTTGAACAATTTATGTCTGCGGTCCCTAAAGATTTGCACACTTTCCTTATACAGCAAAATTGCCAAAATCTTGGAGAGGCAACCATGCTAGCAGAGAGATTCTTGGAAGCCACGCAGGCTTGCCATAGAATGGGTGGCCCTCTGAAGATTGGTGCTGAGGCAAGATGTGCTGTATCAGAAAAGAAAATAATTAAAAATGTTTCTGAAAATGAATGTACTGTATCAAACCAGATGACACGGTGGAGTGAAAAGAAATGTTTCAAGTGTGGTGGAAAATGGGGACATTTAAAAAAAGGATGTCAGACACACACTAGCTTAGTGGGTGTGGATTTAAAACAGCCCAAAGAAGGATTTCTTTTGATGGTTGATGTGCAAGGAATTACCACAAATGCTTTGTTAGACTCTGGGGCAGACCAGAGTATGATGTCAAAAAGGCTTTGGAAGAGGATAGAGGCCCAAGAAGGATTTGTGCCTAGAACCCCTGAAAGCCAAGTTCACATCAGATGCATTCATGGTGCTGCAACATCATATCCCACCTATAGGCTAAAGGTTAAGTGCCTGGGGGGACAAGAGGAAGTCCTGTTAGCAGTGGTGCCTAGGCTACCTTTTGATTTGGTTCTAGGAAGAGACTGGCCAAGATTTAAGCAGGGTCTAGTGGAAGGACTGGGAAAGAAGGAGGGAGAAGGTTTAATGGTAAAAGCTCCCGGGCCTATATTTGGAAGTCCTCAGACCCCAACTAAAAAGATGGTTAAGCGTCCAGAAGACCAAGCTACCCCAAAGCAGACATTCGTCCTAAAGTACCATAGGGTCACAGAGAAGGCCCAAGCTCCTAAGCGGGCAACCCCTCAAGCTGCTGGGTTTGACCTGTGCAGCATAGAAAATGTGACTGTACCTAGCCAAGGGAGAGCCCTGGTTGACACCGGTCTCCAAGTGGAAATACCTATTAGATGCTATGGGAGAGTAGCCCCAAGTTCCGGATTAGCCCTTAAATATTTCATCGATGTGGGTGCGGGAGTAATTGATCCCGATTACAGGGGCAATATTAAAGTTCTGTTATTTAACTTTGGACAGAATGATTATCACGTGAAGACAGGAGACAGAATTGCCCAATTGATCTGTGAGAGGCTGGGTTTTCCACCTGTGGAGGAGGTCACATCCCTGAAAAATTCTGAGCGTGGAACCAAAGGCTTTGGTTCTACTGACGTCAAAGGGGTTAAAAGCCTAGCTGCCACCTGTGCCCGAGAGAGGGAGGTGAATGAAGAGGAAGATTTGGGACCCCAGGTATCTGATTGTAAAGAAAAATCAGAGCCCCAAATAGGTGAGGACCTGACAGTGGTACAACAGGAAGAAATTAGGAAGTTGCTTAAAGAATTCCCAGATGTGTTGACACCCATACCTGGGGAGACACATTTGGTTGCCCATGAAATAATAACTCCACCTGGGAAATTAGTTCGTCAAAGGCCATACCGCTTGCCTGAAGCCAAGAGACAGGAAGTAGTGGCACAAGTCCAGGAGATGTTGGACATGGGAGTAATAGAGGAGTCAAAGAGTCCCTGGAATAGCCCCATAGTCCTGGTGCCGAAGCCTGATGGACCTTTAAGATTTTGTATTGACTTCCGGCAGGTAAACGCAATATCAGTTTTTGATGCATATCCAATGCCAAGAATTGAAGAGCTGTTGGACCAGCTGGGACAGGCTCAATACTTAACCACCCTTGATATGACAAAAGGATATTGGCAAATCCCTCTAACCAGGGAGTCGAAGCCGAAGACTGCGTTCAGCACCCTCGTTGGCCTTTTCCAGTTCAAGAGGATGCCTTTCGGACTGCATGGAGCAGCGGCTACCTGCCAAAGGTTAGTGGATCAGATACTTCGACCGCACCAAAATTATGCTTTTGCATATATGGATGATGTCATAATCCATAGTAACACCTGGGCGGAGCATCTAAAGAGGATCAGGGCAGTCTTGTGCTCCATGAAGCAAGCGGGAATCACTTTAAACCCGAAGAAGTGTGCCTTTGCAAATAGGGAGGTAGAATACCTGGGCCACCTAGTGGGAAGAGGAAAAATTAAACCTCTAATGAGTAAAGTAGATAGCATCAGGAATTTTCCTCCTCCAACAACAAAGAAACAACTAAGAAGTTTCTTAGGACTTATTGGATACTACCGCAGATTTATACCTCAATTTGCAGAGAAAAGTGCAATTTTCACGGATATGCTGCGGAAGAATTGTCCAAACCAGCTAAAGTGGACACCTGAAGCTGAAAAAGCGTTTTCAGTCCTAAAAGGAAAATTGTGTACAGGACCGGTACTGAAAGGGGTGGACTTCAAGAAACCCTTTCTGGTTCAAACAGATGCATCGGATGTAGGGCTAGGAGCGGTTCTATCCCAGTGTTATGAAGGGGAGGAGCATCCTGTGATGTACCTGAGCAGGAAGTTGTCACCGGCTGAACAAAAGTATACCACAATAGAAAAAGAATGTTTAGCTATTAAGTGGTCAGTGGAGGCATTAAGGTTTTACCTTACAGGGAGAAAGTTCCAGTTGGTCACAGACCATGCCCCACTTAAGTGGTTGCAGCAAATGAAGAACCACAATGCCAGGTTGACACGCTGGTACATGGCCTTACAGGCATTTGATTTTCAAGTGGAACATCGTGCTGGGAAGTTACACAAGAATGCGGATGCCCTTTCCCGTATTACGGACTGTAGAGAAGAAGTTTCACCAGTTACACCAGTCTGTAATAACTTAAGCAGGGGGGTATGTGATAAGGAAGCTTATCATAGCTCAGGAAGGAGCTATAGAAAAGATGAAGTGACTCTGAACAAGCAACCTGTCAGTTCTGGTAGAAATAAGAAAACATAATTTTCCCATAAAAGACTACCAGTCCCAGAATGCACCAGGGTTCCAACAGCCATTAGAGGAGCTGAAGTGGGGAAACGTGTGTTCAATCAGGACGGCTATGAGGTAATCCCTAAGCACTCATCTCAAAGGGCAGGGCCTGATTCAGCACAGCTGCGCTGTATTAGGGTGGAGCACTCATCTAGGCAGAATAAAGGTAGAGTTTATTCTACAGAGAATTATCCTGAGAATCAGCTTGAGCTTGATCATCTTCATCATCAGGAGGATCATCAGAAGCAGAAGCCAAACCGGACGGACAGAGAGGGAAAGAAACCCTTTGGAAGAAAGAGGAGAAAAGCCTTTGAGAGGTCTAGAAGAGTCCAGAGCAGTACGTATACTGGGAGGCATTCCAAGGGCCAGCATACACCATTGGACTGGGGAAAGCCAGAGGAATGGTGCTGCAGAGCTAGGAATCTCCAGACGGTACCTGTGAGGGAGACGGCTGCACGTGGAAGGGACCCTAAGACCCGTGCCAGAAGGTATGTGAAGAGAGATCCAGTGTCCAGGGATCTGGATTGGAAGGCTGGACATAAGAACTGGACTACATACTGGCCAGGCTATATAGAGAGGAACTCTAACAGCAATGGAAGCTCAGGTATGAACACTGATCTATGCCCTAGCTATAACCTTGAAAGACAGCAGGGAAACAAGTATTCTCCTGAAAGTGCTCCATTGGGAGATTCATCTGTGCCAATCCATGATATTGAACCCATGCTTGTTGAAGAAGAGGGGGTGATAGCAGATGAAGAATCTGTTTACATGGACTGCTCTCTGTCTAAACTCCTTTGGTGATTTTCTGTTATAAAGTACAGCAACCATCACAAAGAAATACAAACTTGTTCTTTAATATACTCAGAAAAGCTGCTGTGTAGGATTTCTAGCCACGCAGTAGAAAGCAAGCCAGCTAAGGGGTTTCAGCTGGATAACTGCTAGTAATTGAGCCTTACCTAATTGCTTGTGGGCTCTGAGAGAATCACTTCTGAATCTATGTGGGAAGATACAAGAAGTTAACCTGAGAAGAACAGTTTTTCCTTTCTTTGTGGCTTTTGTTTGTTGTTTGATATATTGCTAAGAGAATATTAGCTAAGCCTACAGAAAAGACCAGTTTGTTATCAACCAGGTCTTATTTCTTTTGCTTTGATTGCCTGACAAGTTGAAATGTTGTTTTCCTTATTTTGTTTTTCCAAGTTTAACACTGAAAGCAAGTAACCTGATTTATGTGCTACCAAGCATATCTGTGTTGGCAGAAATAACCCCATAAATAAATATCTTATTGGCTTTACCCAAAAGCACAACTAATTATTGTGAGCAGCTGTGTCTGGTGTGAATGAACTGCATTGCCCACAATCCCTTGCAAATCATTTAGATATATGCACTTGCCAAGACTGTGAGGATTCTCACCCAGGCAGCCGTCTGACAGGTTGCAGATGCTGGTGCTGTCCATATAGGCTAAAGTTTAACCATACAATACATGAGCCACAGCAGGGTCTTGAACCTGTGACCCTCCACTCATATACACAATGGATTTCTCTGTTGAACCACAGAGCTGCCATATGTATACACTAGTTCCTAGGGCTGACATGTTACTTATTAAGCAGACCTAGGCACAAGTTGTAATGTGATCGCCACACAGGACCACGACATGGGTCATGTCTGCTGCTGGTGGTGCTGCTGCACCTGTTGCCAACAACCCCACACCATGCTACCAGGCCAGCATGCTGTCGGCAGGGGTGGTGCGCAGTACCAACCAGTCCACCATGCGGCTTAGGCAGATGCCTAGGGTGCCAGATCCAGATGGGTGAGGCAGAGGTTCACACTGACAACACACCATTCCCCCAAACAACTGCCACTGCCAGAACCCCATCACTTCCTGCTTCTTATTTATTTCTTTTTTATACCGTGCTCTTTAGAATCAGTGTGGTTTACATGTATACTAACCGTTACTTTTTATTCCCTTGTCCCCGAATGGCTCACAATCTAAGTTTACCTGAGGCAATGGAGGTTTAAGTGGCTTTCCCAAGGCCACAAGGAGTGGCCATGAGACTAGAGACCCCAGTCCCTCCAGCCTGAAGTTGCTTGTCCCCATACAGGAATTGAACCCCCGACCTTCTGGTCTGAGGTAACCTGTCCCAACCACTGAGCCACTCCTCCCTCCACTTCTTCTGATACGTCTTGGGAGGAGGCAGGCAGCCACAGCTGTGGTATTTCCCCAGGCGCCTCCATTTTGTAGCTCCTTGTAGTACTACAGCTGCTGGCACTATCATCTATCATCCTCTTCCTCCGGAGCTGGCTTCAGCAGTAGTGGGTGGGGGGGGGGGCTGGCCAGGGTCCCTGCCATGAGACTCAATGTGCAGCCCACAGCCATTCTCCAGCACCATAACACGGCATGCAATTAGAATGCAAATTAGCATGCTCAATTTTGCCTACACGGTAACAGTTGCAATGCTTATGTGCTAATTCATGCACTATTTACTGCATGCTAATAAACAGGCCCCCAGAAGTCTAAATTGCTTAATGTCTTCACACCCTTTGTCACAGCAAACCCAAAATATTTCCATTTCCAAAATTGGTCTTAATAAGGGCCATAAGAAGTTAAATAGAGCCCACCTGTGTCCAGACTTAGTAGCAGAGCTGATCTGAATATTCTTAAGAGTAGCTGAGCTGTTTCTATTCAATGAGTTGAATTTGAGAAGTTAAGCTGGTGATGGTAGATTATAGTTGCACAGTTTTGCCAAAGAAGATTTAACAAATGATTCAGGAATAATCTTTGTAAATGCTAGGTGGATGACATATAATTTACTAGTGAATTCATTGATTGAGATCCAGATAGCTACCCCTGACCACTAACATTAGTATATGTTACAGATCTTGGAATATATAGGGGTATGTTTACTAAAGTGCATGAGCTGCTACCGTAGTGTGTTAATTCAATGTTAGCTCTGTGGTAGCAGCTAACCCCCCAAAAAAGCAGATATTGCTGGGCAATTTCCCACAGTAAATAGCTTTTCCTGCGGTGCAGCTCCCTAGAAGTGGGATCAGGGTGGGGCATGGTTGGCATCTATCGCACAAAAAAGATTTCTTGTGGTGGCTGCCAAAATTGGCCTTGATCATGGCAGCAGATAACGCCACCTCAAGAGGTGGCATATCTGTCAGGAGGCCCAATAACATTGGTTCTTCCCTGCCAACAATCACACCTCTCTCTTATAATATTGTCAGTGCCACGATTCTGCTATTACAAAGTGAAGTGTGTGCCCCTCCCTTGCTGCACCGCTCTCCCCTGGATAGCTCCTGATCCCCATTGGGAGCTACCCAGGGGGGGATTGGTGCAACACCTGATTTTGAAAAAGTCCCAGTTAGCCAGTTGGCTAAGTCCCCTGCCTCCCCCCCCAATGGTGATGTAAAAGGGTGGGGAAGTGGGCCCCCCTACTCTTCCCCTCCCATACTATCTTAAAAAAAGTAGATCCCGGCTAATTAGCCGGCAAAGGGGAGGGGGGGGGGCGCACATACCTTGTAGTCCGTGGTTATCTAATGGAGAATGGGGTAGGAGCGATTCTATATGCTCCTTCCCCGTCCATTGGCCAGTTCAAAATGACTGTCATCATGAGGTGCTGCCCTCTAGTCTCTTGCTAGTGGGCAGCACTGTGAGATCGTGGCCATCTTTGATTGGATCTATGAGAAGAGCAGGAGAGAAGAGCTCTGTACACCCGATTGCTACCATCCCTCTCCATGGATTTATTATGAGATCTGCAGTACCTGCGTCGGTATCTGCAGGACCTCCCCTGGAACACCCCCTGCAGATACCACAGAGGTTTGCTCATTACCGGGTGGTTTTGGCAGCCAAAACTAATTTACTAGTTTAGTAGAGATACCCCATGATGTTTGGAGGAACAAGCACCATTTTCTATATTCAATTGATGTGTCCATTTGCATATTTCACATAGTTAAAAATTGAAAGGCAGGATTACAATGCATGAAACACAGCAGGGAAAAATTTAGCTTCTGTTAGGAGTAGAATTATAACTTATAATGTAGGGAAAAATGATGAAATAGTAAAAATGAGATTTATTAATATAATGATACACACAAGCATAGACTATAATCAAGAGTCATATGAGTCAAGTTAGAGTTTCCAAGTGGCATTATTTAAATACAATTGTAGAACTTGAAGCCATGATCTTTTTGCAAATTGTATTTGCAATTTAAAGATAATGAACATGCTGAAAGTGAGCACACTTACTGTTATAATAGGTTTATATCTAATGCATTTAATATTCATTGTGACTTTATACCTTATGCCTAGAAATAAAAAAAATATTTTTACTGTACTTTAGTTATCAAGTGAAAGCCAATAAGCTGAATTACAGAATTTCAGCTTTTTCTTCCATCAGGTTCTATAAAGAAGTGGTTCCCAAAATCTGATCCTCATGAACTTCTAACAGGCTTTGGTCTTTTGATATCGGAAGTAAGAAAATTACACGGTTATAGGAAAAAAATATTTGTAAATATTTTATGAACATTCATTTTGGATATCCTGAAAACCAAACCATACTTGGTTTCTCCTGAATCGGATCTGACAACTGCATTTTGAACTCAATTGACGGAATATAACAGTGACTTGAAGGCTATGGTTAGCTGAAGGTATTGCTTTGTTAAATTTCAAGTGCTGTAAGTAAAGCATAGTAAATAAAGATGTATGTTTAGTAAAGGGCATTAAGGGAGCAAGTGTGTTGTTAAAGCCTGTTTTCGGCACCCTTGCATCCTTAATGCTACGAAAAAAGCTGCATTAATGGGCGTTAAAGGTTCCTGCAGTGTTAAGGGTGCAGTAGGCAGAGAGTGGATGTTAACAGTTGGTGTTACCTTAACTCCTATTGCGCTAACGTGTGTTAAAGGACTTTAACGCTGGGAATCCTAATGTCAAGTAAAACCTCCAGAAAGGATGTATTTTTTCATTGGCACCCCCCTGTGCATTGGTACAACTGCCTTCCACATGTTCGTCCAATTTTCTGACTGCCACATAGAGTGCCCACAGATCTGTCAGGTCCATCAGCTCCCACCTATCCTTCCGTCCATAACTTTTACATTGACTTTCCTTGGTGCTCCTTTATCCGGCATTGGGGTTGCAGCTGTTTTTGGACGTTAAGGTACATGCTTGTCACCTTAACGCCCAATGTCCTGTTAACCCTTTGAAGGCCTACTTTAAATTTTTAATCCACATTCTGCAGCCGGGTTAATTTTTGCATATTTCAGGAAAATTGTACCAGTCTTATTCAATATATTCTAATAGTGATTTTCCTTCTGCTATGATCATGTATTATATACCATTTGATAGGAATATTTAGTCAGAATTTTGGATCCCGAGAGTTTTGGGCTCGGCCTGGAAAGGGTTAATGCACGTTAAATGGCCCATAGCGCCCTTTAGGCTAGAACACCTCCTACCCGCCCAGCACCCTTTACACATGTAACACTCCTTATTTCTGTAAGGTCCACCAACAACAAAGCAGATGACCACATAACCAATAAGATCTCAGTCCAAAAAACGTGGTATAAAGGAAGGAATACTTTATTTCATATATTTCTTACACCATATCGCCCGACACAGGCCGTGTTTCGAAATGTCTTCATCAGGGGAAATCTGGTGTACTACATGTATAAAAACATATATTATATTATGTAGATTATAAAAACAAAGGCACAACCCATTGGACATATTGTACCATTCTACTTATATTCTACTTATATAACCAAAAAAATTATTGTAAAATATAATCATTTGTAAATAAATTAACAAACAATACTGAAAAACATGCATATTAATTACCACATTTTAAATTAAAAACCTTTTAACATTAACAAACTAAAACACCATTAAAACAAACATATATATTACCAATAAATCATAAAAATAACATACATGTATATCATTAATAAATAAATAAATAAATTGTATACATAAAAAATAACCCATCATAAATATCTCATATAATTGAAAGGGTGAGTAACAGTTGAGCCCACCTGGCAATAGAGACATTGAGGTATAAAATCGTTACTCACCCTTTCAATTATATGAGATATTTATGATGGGTTATTTTTTATGTATACAATTTATTTATTATTTATTTATTAATGATATAATGACATTTCAAAACACGGCCTGTGTCAGGCGATATGGTGTAAGAAATAAATGAAATAAAGTATTCCTTCCTTTATACCACGTTTTTTGGACTGGGACACTCCTTATTGCTGCCATTAACACCTGTTACCATAACAACCTTTAGTAAACATACCCCAAAATGTAATAACATAGATAAAAGATCAACATAGTAAATAATAGCAGAAAAAGCAGAAAAAGACCATCTCGACTTTCAGTCTGCCCCGTTGTTCTGTCTACACAGCTAAGACATATCACAGCTACCATCCTCTGAGTGAGAGTAATTTTATAAGAGGACACCTAATTAAAGTACGTTTTAATACTCCTAAGTTAAGTCTATTTTATAAAGACAAGTAGGTGCTTGCTTTTCTTTATAAAATACCAGCATATGTGGCAGAGAATTTGCCTTAAATTAAGATGGATCATGTATAGCAGCCTTAGAGCTGGTGTAAATTACTGTACCTACATTTTGCATGTATGCGCGTAGATTATTGTGTTTTTTAATCAATGCCCCTACTTACTTGCATCTCCCCGCTTTGCCCAAACTCCACCTATGTGCACACCCATAAGTGAAAGTGTGAGCCATCAAATTAACAGACCTACTTTTATGCTGGTCAGTATTTTAGAAGAAGTCATTTATGCATCTCTATGGCCATTTATGTGCATAAATGATTAATATACTGTCACTTACGTACATGCGTTCTTGGCAACAAAAAAAAAAATAGATGCCTCCTTACAAAATTATCCCCAGTGTGGCAACTGCAAGATTTTTCTCTATCCATGGCAAGTTTTTTTTGTCCTTCTTTGTACTCCACCATTTTTGGTCGAAAAATATTCAAGATCCCCATGGGATGGGTCAATAATGAGCCTCACCACAGAGCTTGCAGACATGTGTGTAAGCTGATTTTCAAAGGGAAGCACCTTGCAGAGCTTTCCTTTGAAAATCTTACCAGTACATAAAATATAGAGGTATGTTTACTAAATGGCGGTAAGGGAGCAGTCTTTTCTGTACATTAATGGCAGCAATAAGGGGGTTACTGTGAGGTAAGTGTGCTGGGCATCTTAGAGGCGGCCCGGCATTAAGGGGTGGTAGTGGACACTTATCATGCAGTAACGGGACATGCTACGGGAAGGTGTCTGGCATGCACCTTAACGCAGGAAAGCCACTGACATGCTGAAAGGGGGGGGGGGGGGCAGGAAAGCCATTGAAGAAGGTATGAATGCAAGCACAATTGGTAGCTGATGGAGTTGACTCACCTGATATCTTGCAGTTTGGCAGTATGTGTGATGAGCATGTTTGATCGTACAGCAGGCCTAAGCTGTTGACTAGGCGAGACAGGTGGCTGCTTAGTGATGATGGTCAGTGTGGGTGTTAGCAGCAGCGGAGTCAGCAGAGGGGATGCAACAGCGGAGGTCGCTGTGACCGGCGTGCAGTCCTAGATGCTCCTGAAAGCAAACAAAATGCCGTAAGCTGCATCATAAGTGTCTGTGAGGTGTGGACATGTATCCAGATGTACTGTCAGTGTGTGGCATGCTATAGACCAGGACAGTGTCTGGATGGAGGCAGCATGTTCCTGATGTGGGCAGCAAAGGGAGTATTGTCCATGAGTGCTCATGTGGAACAGTCTTAAGAGATGTGTGCATGATATGGCTAACTGCTGCAAATGACCCCTGATGACCAAGGTGGGACAGCTTGCTGCCAGTAAGCTGCCCCACCATGAATCTCCCTGACAGTCAAATGGTGGGTGCAGGGCTGTGCCATGGATTTTCCAAGCAGAGAGTTTGCAGTGTATGTGGTGGGTGGATGTATGGGATCATACAGCCAAAATCATTTGGTGTGTCTAAACCAAAAGTAGCAGTGCCATGGGTACATGAAACACCAATTGTGCAGTTGGGACTGGTGTCTCAGCCTGTGTTACTGCAAGACAATATACCTGACAGGTTGGGCCCTCCACTGCCCATGAGGCACTGCACATGTAAAACAGCAATCTGCTGCTGAAGAACCAATGGAGAATGCCCTGATCCAGCATATCAGCTCAGTGAGATGCACTGGCTGCATGCGCTGCATGCACATAAAAGCAAGCTGTGCTGCAGAGTGGTTTCAGCTCTCACCCTGAGGTTGAGGAGGGGTGCCCAGCACCTGGTCCACTGAACCTGCACTGTTAGAGATGGTCTCTGCTGATTGTGCTGCAGGTCCACATCACTGCTAGTGTATGGCAGGTATTGTCTGCAGTGTGTTATGCTTTTTCTCTTTGTTTTCTGCATGCTGTAGGCAGTAGTGACAGCAACAGCTCAGCCCTGTGTTCTGCTCATGTTGGATACTAACTCTCTGATAACAGTGCAGGTTAGTGGCTAGTGTCCATTTGCTACTATCACGGGGCTAGGGCTCATGTCCTGCCAGGACCCCAGTGAGTAGGCCATGAACCACTGCTGCCCCAACTACTGAGAATTAACAGTTAACTACAGCACAGGCAGTAAGACTGCCCCTGCTGCCCTTCATTGGGCTGTGTCAGCATGTGTGCAGTGTGACCACAAGCAAGAGCACCCAGCTGTTTATTCAGTGATTAACATCCCCAGACAGAAAAAGCATCCGCATCACTGGAGCCAGATATTAATAGCAGCTCGATGCAGATACATAGCCGTGCCATGATCACGTTTTGGTCATAGTGAGAGTTCTATCTCAGCATGACATATATTGGCCACCCAGGCAATACACTTGGCAAACGGGCACAATGGAATCTCAGCTAGTGACCCTACCATTGTGGTAGACACACCCAGGCCAATCTGCGCTGTTTCAGGCAATACCCACAATCCTCTGCCTTGCCTTATTCACATTTTCCAAACAGGCTGGGAAAAACTCAGACAATGTGAGCCAAAGTGCAGTGCAGAAAGCCACACGATAAAGGGGAGCCATACACACACACACACACACACACACACACTCACGCATACACTCTCATCGGCGCACTCAACAAAAGTGGAGATGGTTGGCATTCCTGTTTGACACTCCTATCTCAATTTCAGCTCAAGGATTGATAACATGTGCTCTGTTTGCAGGCACTATTTCCATGCCTTGGCCTCACCACACATTGTTACCATGTGCTATAAGCCTCCAACCAGCTGTGGATAATGGAGCCTGTCAGTGCTGCTGGTGGGTGTTTCCACCCTTGCTGGCTGCCTCCTTGGGGGCTGCACATGCTGGAGCTGTACTTATACTGTCAGCTAAACCTTGTCCACAGGAAGATGCAATACAGAAACCCCTGCTGGAGCCTTGGACCTGTGACCCTCTGCACATATATACACCAACCGTGTGTGTTGCACCACAGTACTGCCTTATGGGGATAACAGCTCCTGTTGCTGACATGCTTTCCTTCAGCTGGCCTTTGGCACATGCTGCAATGCACATGGTGCACACGACCAGGACAAGGCTTCTGTCTGCTGCAGGCTGGTGCCACTTTCCATGCCATCACCAGCACCCCACCATGCAGACATGCCCGCGCACTGTCAGTGGTGGTGTTTGCAATTCCAGCATGTTAAACATGCAGGTTTGGCGGGTGCCTTGGGCACAAGGGCCAGATGGGGGCAGGGGCACAGATGGATGGCCATGCAGCCACCCCCAGCTGCCCATGCAGGGGCCCCATCACCACCTGCCACTGATATGTCTCAGGGAAGATGGCGGCCATTGCTGTGGTATTTACCCAGGAACCTGCATTTTCCAGCTACTTGGAGGGCTACTGCTGCAGGTGCTATTGGCTTCTTTCTCCACAGCTGGGTTCCATGGCACTTGGGGGGGTGCTGGCATTTCTGCCAAGGGTGCCATGTCCCTTGGACTGCCCCATGTAACACATCACCGTTCCACACCAGCAGTATGTCTGTGTTCCACCACTGTCACTGTGAGATCATGACGGACATCACAGATGGTGCTGTGGTGGAAGGATTCCCCTATGTGAGGAGCTTACAAAGGTTAGGCCTCCTCACATAGAGTCTAACCTCTCCTATGGTGAGATGGCTGGAGGAGATATGATAGGGGTCTTATACAGTACTGAATGGCATGGCACTGCCGCTACAATGTAATGCATTTCAGACACATTGGAGCATATAGTTTGTCATTCAATGCATTGGCAAACACTGACACAAAGTGTCAGTGTATGTCGTGACAGCTCCTTGTATAGCTGGGCTTCGGGAGGGTTTGGTCATGGTCCTGGAGGAAAGGTCATTATACGTTTATTTGAGGGACACTGAGGATTGGCTGCTTGGCCAAATACAGGCCTCTTTGAGCAAGGGTGTCCTTTTGGGACTCACCTAGGTATCTGTACCCCTGATTAGCCACTATTGGACAGAGGCTTGAAGGGCCTTTTTTTGACACAGTATGGCATATATTCTAAACTTACGTTCTTATGCCTCTCTGTGCCACCCAGGCAGCTGCCTAGTCTGCCATGTCCACCAGCACCCCCACTGCATTACCACCGTGCCATACCCTGTGCCTCATTTGCACCATCAGCATGGTGCCCTTTCCTACATGAGCACCATGCTGTTGCTGCTAATGGAGCACTACTATCACAATTTCAGCTCCCTTGTCAGTGCATCACATTGCTGACGGTTAAATAGACTTTCTCCCTTCTACAAACACCTTTTCCGCGAGGTTTTAATTGGCGATCGGGTTCCCAGCGTTAAAGGGCTTTTCAGGCCATTGTGCAATCAGCGGTATGGGAGCACACATTGTAACCGCCCACTCCCTGCCCCAGTCATGCCCTCTCTCCGTCCCCTGTGTTCTTAATGTTGCCGGTGCTTTTACCACACTTAAAGCAGCATTTTTTTGGTGTTAAGGAAGCAAGTGTGCTAATAGCCTGCGTTAACGGCACACATGCTCCCTTACTGCCTTTAAGTAAACATACTCCATAATGTCAAAGTATCCACGTGTGTCTGTATCGAAGCAGGAGCAACATATGCATAAGAAATTATACACAAAGATTTGATTATGCAATCTTCATGTGTAATTTCCCACCTTTGACCTATCTTTGCCCATCTTCCCACATAGGGGAGAAAAGCATAGGAAAAACTATGAAGCTGAATGACATACGTAGATTCTGAACAGAAGAGCTGAAAACAGTTCCTCATCTCATAGCTGGCTGTGAAGTTGTGATGGGAGAAAATTTCTATACAGAAAAGTACAATAATGTAGCATGTCTCATCCACTGGAAACTTTGTAAACATCATAATTTTGCTGTACCGAAAGAGCACTGCCATCATGATCCTAAGAGAAATATGGGAAATGACGAGGTTATGAAAATCTGGAACATTCCCATGCCAACCGATAAAAAGCTCGATGCAAGAAAACTGGACATGGTGAAGAAGCATCAGTGCCAAGTAATTATTCTGGGTATTGAGTAGAGAAAGAAGATCTTCAAGTACTAAGCAAAGCAGTCAGAAAATATGGCAGAAAGATACAAAAATATTTCCCATTATATTGTGCATTACAGGCTTGATTAAAAGGAATTTTTGAAGCCTATATATGCTACATCTTATGAAGTCTATAAGGAAGCTCTCTTTGACGCAATGCAAGTACTATGATGGGCTTTAGCAGTAAATTTGAGAGGCTGATATCATCCTCCACATATCCTGGCTTACGAATAAGATTCGTTACTCTCATGGTATGTGTAAAACTAACTCTTTTGGAGACATCACACTCAGGAAGGGGGCAATAATCAGACTGAGTTTTTGTGTAGGTAACCATGGGCCCAATTTTCAGTTTTCGAAGGCACGGGTAACTGCCCATGTTACCCGCGTAAATGCTGATTTTCCAAAGGCACCTACATGGGTAGTGCCTTTGGAAAATCCTGGTTGAGTCCCTAACGTGTCCCGATTCTACATGGTTAGCATCAGGACATGTTGGGGACGTTCTGGGGCAGAGTGGGGGTGGAGGAAAGGGCTAAGCGGGTAGCAGTGATTTTCAATGCTAACCAGTTAGCCCTCAGTGCCTTAAAGATAGGCTAGGTTTTTTCTTGCCTACCTTTGAGGCGCTGGGGCTAACTGGGTAGCATTGAAAATCACTGCTACCTGCTTAGCCTCAGCGGCTGCTGGCATGTCCAACCAAACCCAGATTATCACTTCAGTTGCCACTGAAGTGAAGATCCGGGTTAAGAGGGTTCGTGGGCAGGCTATGCACCGACGTGGCGTATAGCCTGCCTAAATAAAAATCAGGCCCATGATGTCTAAAACGAAAAGATATGAAAAGAACCTAGCCCTAGCATTGTCCAAATATCCACCCTTCTAATTTCCCTGCATAGCTGCCAGACATACCTGGCTAAATTATCGCTCTCATTCCGCTAGGATGTCTAGTTAGTACAGAATTTGCAACCTGCACGACTGCCTAGCCACATTGATACCAGTGTTACTACTAGGAATTCTTACCTTTTGATATTAACATTTTTACCATTCATTCTGGCATGCTCCATGCTGTTGTTGAGCATGGTGTTAGCAGTGCTTAAATAGATGTTTACTGGTTTCCCCTTTTTTTGCAACTAAGGATCCTCAAAGCTTATCCTATGCCCTACTAAGCTGCATTACTCTCTTAGCCACTACTTCTCACCCTGGGAGCACATTCCATGCCTCCACCACTCTTTCCGTGAAAAGTATTTCCTGTAGTTTTTCAGAACATCCTTCCCTTGAAAAAGGTTTGCTTGTTGGGCATTTTTATGCCTTTCAGGCATTTGAACATTTCGATTATATTTCCCTTGTCCAATCTGTCCTCTAGCATATACTGTCCTCGGAGGTGGAATAAGTCCCCCTGAATGTCAGGGGGTGCTGGAGTCGGGGTGTAAAACACAGGTGAGGATTGCAGGGGGTGGCCCGATCAGGGGTCTGACTGTGGGGAATGAAGAGTCTGCTGTTGTCACCAGAAACACGGCTCCTGCAACATGATGCCATGGCACTGCAGTTCCACACAGGCCGAGCTAGCCAGGGATGGGGCTGGATGTCCGGGATGCCTGAATTGGGGCAAGTCCCGGACGTCCAGCCACTAAGCCGTGATTCTGCTCCTGCGGGAGCAGAATCGGGTGCATCCCTGGGCCGTCCAGATGTCTGGATGTCCGGACACCCTGGGGACGCACAGGTTTGTATTGGCCTCCATGTATTTAGATTTCTAAGTCTCAACTCAAAGGGCTTCTGAGGCAGACTTTGCACCATTTTCTAGCTCTTGTTCAAACCATCTCAACTTTATCAATATCCTTTCAGAAAAGCCTCCAGAAATGGACACATACACCAGTACAATGGCATAATCACTTTTGCTTTTTTATTAGTTCTAAGCTTCTCTATCCAGTCAGCATTCCTCCACCTTGTTACTCTGGTTCCTTACCTTTGAAATTATCAGATATAATCGCCTTGAAGTCTCTTTCCTGCTTCATGGACATCAGAGTATCATCCCTTATGTAGCGTTCTCTTGAATTTCTGCATCCAAAATGCATAACTCCATATTTTTTGTATCGTTAGCTGCCAAGCTTTTGGCCATTCTTCAGATTTCTTAAATCATTCCTTTACTCCACCGGGAATGTCTGATTTGTTGTAGATCTTAACATCATCTACAAAAAGGAACATTTTTCTTCCTAATCATTCTGCAATATCACTCACAAAGATATTGAATAGAACCATTTCTAGTGCTGATCTCTGAGTCATACCACCAATCCCCCTTCTTTTCTTAGAGTAGTTCCATTTACCATTATTCTCTGTCATTTATCACTCAACCAGTTTCTAGTCCAGTCCACCACCCTGCTTGAATGATAGACCATAAAGGATAATTACACTGTATAAAAGAAGCTGCCACCCTAGACTTGTCATTAATGTTCTCAAACAGAACCAACAGCAGATCCTGGATACTAATTATTTCCTATTCCCATATCTGACTAAAGCAATAGCTCTTTAGAACATCTGGTGTATTGACTTGGAGGAAAGAAGATAATTATAAGTACAAAGCTTTGAGGTCTCGATTGTACTATTTCTTTTCTGATTCCATATAATTGTAGGTACATAGCTGAGTAGAAAGGTTGCTTGTAATACTCACACAGAGATAGACAATCCTTCAACCAAGAAGAAATCAGTGCTCAAATAGTGGTTTTTTTTCCCAGTGAAAAATTGCTGAGGGAAAGGTATGATTGCATCATTCAATTTAATACAGCCAAAGGTTGACTGATGGTCTGTTCATATTAAATGTCTCTGTTAGGACTAGAGGGCATGATGGGCAAATATATACAGTACATGCTGAATCCTGAAAAAGACATGTACTTTCCAGTAAAAGCAACCTGATTTAATAATTGGATGCAAAAGGAAAATGGTGGAAAAATGTGTGGGGGATCTCTGTCCCCCTACTAATGTTCTCTGTGGTGTAACAGTGTAGGTTCTTGCATGGTGCATGACAAACTGTGCCTCTGAAGGGATGGCAATGGCCTGTTAACTTGAGTGGCTTCTGATCCCTCATAGGATCTCTGGGAGGAGTATGTGGTATGTGACACATTAAAAGGGAAGGTGTTGAAGTGATGTAATGGGGTAATATATAGCCCTTAAGGAAGGATTAGGAGTCTTCTTTAAGATCTCAAGTGCCCTCTTTCCTGTGCGGAATCTGAGAGCAGAAGAAACCTCTGTGGGTAAGAAAATGCAACTTTGCTAGGAAATTTTGACCTAAAGTTTGGGACAAACATTTATGGACCAGGGCCAGTGCAGGAGTATTTGTTGCCTTAGGTGAACCTTCAAACTTGCATCCTGCCATTGCTTTTCAGACCTCTAGACTCTCTCTCTTCCCTCCCCTCCAAGATTTTGATAAATAAACTTAACAATCATTATTACCCTAATATCAACTCTACCAGAGCAATCTCTGCTACACACAGGTCACCTGTGTGTGGGCTGCATGTTTCAAGCAATTGCACAAGAGAGAGAAAGAGATAAGAGAGCCTGGCAGGCCATCAGGAGGAGCTTTGAACCATCATTGATAAGAAGCTGATACGTAAAGACCTGAGTTTAGCCACCTCCTCCTACTCCATGCCAGCTTGAACCCCAATATTTCTTCTGTACCTCTGTAGTTTGCTTACATCACCAATTCTCCTAGGTGTTGTGGATTCCAAAGTAATAAGAGTGGGAGGCTGGCACTATACTCCTCCACAATTCAGTCCAAGCAATACTGTGGGTAGGTGCGCGCCCATGTGTGCTCGTGCTGATGGCTCAAGTACATGCTGCTGCTGCTGTTGCTTGGTTGTGAGCAGCTTGTCCAGAGCCAGGGGCAGAGGTCACATGTAGCTTGGAGCTTCTCCAGAGGTAGGAATGCAATGGCATGTGGAGAGGATGCTCCTGTCCAAGCATGCCTTTTGCTATCAAGCTGTTTGCCAGTATCACTCATTTGGGGATGGGGGAAAAGGTGGCTTTAGGTGTCCTATTCAGCCAATGTAGACACTGAACTGCAGGCAGTGGCTTCAGCACATGACTCTCAGGCTCCTTCATCTACTCTTCCCCCTATGTGATACAAAGATGCAGTCATGCCAGGGAAGAGAGGGGTGGAGTACCTATGCTCAGAGGGAATTTCTGTGTCACCTGCCACTGCTAGATTGGCTTTGGGTTGCTGTGCTGAGCCTGGCTCAGTCATGCATGATTGAAAAGTAAAAATTAAAAGGTTTGCTGATGTTGTGGTGGGTCAGCGGTGCCCCCCAAACTATGGTGCTCTAGACAGCCACTTGTGGACTTATTTGGAAAATTCTGTATTTTAAAACCCGTAAAATCATAAAATTATTTGCTTGGCTTAAGAGGTCTAAAATTAGTTTGTCTTAGTTTTTAGATTCCTAATACAAAACAGATAAGTATTTGCTTAGTTTGAAACTCTCTATAATTACTCCTAGCATTTTCCACCCTACTGGTAGGCATCCAGGACCAGGAGAGGGGGGAATCTGGACTTTACAGTACAGAGCTACCTAGCTGTCCTGTGCCCGGGATAGGAGAGGGAAATTTTTAAGGAATCCTCAACTTACTGATGAGGGAACCAAGACTTAATGGGGGTGCCTGTACCCCATGAGACAGAGGACAGAAGTCCACCAAAGAGGGTCTGTGTTCTTCACAACCTAATGAGGGAAGTGGAGCAAAAGATTTGGGAAATGCCTGAAGAATCCCTCTCTGTGCTGAAGTGTTTGTTCTCGTGGATCCTCCTCTACTGCTATCCCGCTTTCGGTTGATGTACCCCAAGGATCTGTCTTGGGTCCACTCCTTTTCTCTCTCTATACCCAGTCCCTTGGTGCCCTCATCTCTTCCCATGGTTTTCAGTACCATCTTTATGCTGATAACTCCCATATCTACCTCTCTACACCTGAAATATCTCCATCAATCCAGGCCAGGATCTCTGCCTGCCTTTCTGACATTGCTGCTTATATGTCTCACCGCCACTTGAAATTGAACATGGCCAAAACTGAGCTTCTTATTTTTCCCCATAGAACCTCCTCTCCCCTTCCTCCTTTCTCAGTCTCTGTGGATAACTCACTACTCCTCCGCATCTCCTCAGCTCACAATCTTGGGGTTGTCTTTGACTCCTCTCTCTCCTTCTCCACACCCATTATCTGATAGCTAAAACCTGCCGTTTCTTTCTCTGTAAAATTAACAAAATTCACCCTTTCCTTTCTGAACACACTACTAAGAAACTTATCCACTTCTTAGTCACCTCCCGTCTAGACTATTGTAACCTACTCCTTGCTGGTCTCCCTCTGAATCATCTCTCTCCCCTTCATTCTGTTCAACACTCTGCTGCGCAGCTAATCTTCCGCCAGCCTCATCATGCTCATATTACCTCTCTTCTCAAGTCACTTCATTGGCTCCCTAATCATTTCTGCATCCTGTTTAAACTTCTCCTGCTGACCTATAAGTGCATTCACTCTGCAGCTCCTCACTATCTTTCCTCTTTTAAATCTCCCTACACCCCTCCTCGGGAACTCTGCTGTTCTGGCAAATTGCTTCTATCTGTGCCCTTCTCTTCTATTGCTAACTCCAGACTTCACTCCTTTCACCTTGCTGCTCCTTATGCCTGGAACAAACTACTTGAGTTTGTACATCAGGTGCTTTCTCTGACTCTTTTCAAATCCAGGCTGAAAACTTGCCTCTTCACTGCTGCTTTCAGATCTTGACTCACCTGATCTTCGTGTTTCCTTACCATTCCCCTTAGATGTATCCCATGTCTACAGCTACTCTGTTGTCGGTCTTGACTAGATTGTAAGCTCTGACGAGCAGGGACTGTCTTTTACATGTGTCTGTACAGCGCTGCTTAAGTCTTGTAGCACTATACAAATATTCAGTAGGAGTAGTAGTAGTAAGTGGCATACCAAGGGTGGGCGGTGGATGCAGCCCATCCTGAGTGCCAATCAGTAGGGGGTGCATCCCTGCCAGGCCCACATGCAGAGGCACTATGGCAAACTTAAAGCCATAGGAGGCCTGCCATGCTGCCTCTGCTCCAGGCCCAGTGGCTCTTTTCTCCCTGCCGAAGTCTTCTGAAATGCAGTGGGGGGGGGGGGGGGGCCAGCCCAGGTGCCAGTCCGGGTGCCAAAGGGCCTGGGAACACCACCCCTTAAATAAAAAAAAATCTGAGAATCATTTTCTCCCCCCTCCTCTCCAGGATCCCAACTCACCCAAGGGGTCCAGGGGAGAAGGACAGGAGTAATCCCCCTTCACTCCTGCCCTGGTAGCTGTCTCTTCTAACATAGTCATAGTGGAAACCTAGGGGTCAGACTTTAAAACAAGGGCAGTGGTTGAACGCCCATTAATGCCATTATAGGTCTGCATCACTTTGTCAGCAAAATATGAAGCAAAAACCTCAAACCCTTCAAAAGAAGATGGAATTTTTTTCTTCCACTCTTGCTTGATCCGTCGAACTTGGAATAATTCCTTAGAGAAACTCTAGGCTGCTATCCTACCTGAGGAAACACATTTTTTGTTTTCTCAACTGTATGGCCCCATAGTTTTAAAAGCTGTGCAATCTTCGTGTTGATAATTAAGCCCCTTTGGGGTAAACCACAGGGCATCTTTCCTAGGAATTTTTTGCATATAACGTTTCAAAGGAGCAAGCCTCCAAATGACTTTGAATAATTTTGATTCCACACAGACACGAGACATTCAGTTTTCACATCTTGTTTTTCTATCCCTGGAAAGGATAATATTTCTGAGAACTTGCTCGGAATCAAGAGGTGACCTGCACTGTTTTGACTGTTCCTCTTAGCATCCTGATAGTAAGATTACACAGGTACACTACCAAAAAACTGCCTCCAGTTTTGCAACTGATTCCTATAGATTTTGGGGTGCTGAATCCAGGAAAAATAGCCAAAATGTTCCATCACGTCACGTTTTCTTGCAAAATTAGATTACTTACCTATATAAGGAATGTTCACATAATTTCTTTTTAGCCAACTGCAGTTTATTTTCTTGGCCCAAAATAGAGGTTGTAATGGTTGTTGTTGTTGTTGTTGTTAAGTGCCGTCGAGTCGGAGTCGACTCATGGCGACCCTCTGGATAGCTATCCTAAATTGTGTTCGGTCTTCAGTCAGGCGGCTCATTGTTGACAGACTGGTACCCGTAGCTGCTGTTATTGTAGCGATCCATCTCATTGCTGGCCTTCCTCTTTTGCGTTGACCTTCTATCTTTCCAAGCATGATGTCTTTCTCTAATGATCTCTCTCTTCGCATGATGTGTCCGAAGTATGAAAGTCGAAGTCTTGTCATCTGAGCTTCTAAAGAAAGCTTAGGTTTGATCTCCTCTTGTACCGACTGGTTTGTTCTTCGGGCAGTCCATGGTATACACAGTATTCGCCGCCGGCACCATAATTCAAAGGCATCAATTTTCTTCCTGTCTGTCTTTTTCACTGTCCAGCTTTCACATCCATATGATGTTATGGAAAATACCATGGCTTGAACAAGTCGAATCTTTGTATGAAGAGAGACATCTCTGCTCTTGAGAATCTTATCTAGGTCTTTCATAGCCATTCTGCCAAGAGCAATGCGTCGTCTGATTTCTTGACTGCTTGTTGCTTCTTTATTGATAGTTGATCCAAGTAGGTTAAAGTTGTTCACGATTTCAATTTCTTCTCCTTCAACGATGAACCTGTTGATTATGCCAGTTGTCATGATCTTTGTCTTCTTTACATTAAGGTGCAGGCCCATTTTGAGACTATGTTCTTTGATTGTGAGAAGCAAATGTTTCAGATCATCTTCACTTTCTGCCAGTAATGTGGTATCATCAGCATAGCGAAGGTTGTTGATGAGTCTTCCACCAATCTTCACACCTCTGTTGTCTTCATACAATCCTGCTTCTCTGATGATTTGTTCTGCATATAAATTAAACAGGTAGGGGGAAAGTATGCAGCCTTGTCTTACACCTTTGCTTATTTTAAACCATTCTGTTTCTCCTTGTTCCGTTCGAACTATTGCTTCTTGATCAATGTACAGATTGCGCAAGAGAACGATCAGGTGTTCTGGTATACCCATGCTTCTTAATGTGGCCCAGAGTTTCTCATGGTTTACACAGTCAAAAGCCTTGCTATAGTCGATAAAGCACAAATAGATATCCTTTTGGTATTCTTTAGTCTTTTCAAGGATCCATCTCACATCCGCAATGATGTCTCTCGTTCCTCGCCCTTTCCTGAACCCTGCTTGCACTTCAGGTAGTTCTTGTTCTAGGTATGGCTGTAGTCTCTTTTGAATAATCTTCAGTAGAATCTTGCTGGCCTGTGGGATCAGAGCGATTGTGCGATAATTTCCACAGTCAGTTGGATCACCTTTCTTTAGTATTGGTATAAACACAGATCTTTTCCAGTCAGTTGGCCATGATGTTGTCGTCCATATTTCTTGGCAGAGCCTTGTAAGTACAGTAACAGCTGCATCAGATTGCTGCAATACTTCTATGGGAATGCTATCAATGCCTGGTGCTTTGTTCTTTGATAAGGCTTTCAATGCTGCTTCAACTTCTTCTTTCATCACCAATGGTTCCTGATCATAAGGTATAGGTTGAAACGGCTGTTGGTCCACTTGATCTTTATCATATAAAAACTCTGTATATTCCTTCCACCTTTTCTTGATCTTCTCAGCATCATTCAACATAGAACCTTGAGCATCTTGTAACATTCCAATTCGAGGCTGGAACTTTTTCTTTAACTCTCGCAGCTTTAGGAAAGCCGATCTTGTTCTTCCTCTAATAGTTTCTGCTTCTATTTCCTTGCAAGTGTCATTGTAGTACTTTTCCTTGTCCTGTCTTGCTGCACGTTGGAAATCTCTGTTGAGTTCTGCGATTGTCTTTCTTTCTCCTTTGGCTTTAGCTTCTCTGCGTTTCTGGGCAATTTTCAGAGTTTCTTCCGTCATCCATTTTGGCCGTTTTTGCTTTTTCACCTTTTGTAGAGACTTCTCGCTTTCTTCCAGCACAACCTTCTTGATGTCATTCCATAACTCTTCCGGAGTTCTGTCATTTGTATCTAAAGCAGCAAATCGATTTTGCAGGCAGTCTTTAAATTCCAGTGGTATATTCTCAAGGTCATATTTTGCTGCATTCATGAGTGGTTTGCTCTTTTTCAACTTTAGCTTGAGTTTGCATACTAGTAGTTGATGATCTGTACCACAGTCAGCTCCAGGTTTTGTCTTTGTTGATGTTACAGAGCTTTTCCATCGTTGACTTCCACAGATGTAGTCAATTTGATTTTTATACAATCCATTGGGTGAAGTGCATGTGTACAGTCGCCGCTTGTGTTGCTGGAAGAAGGTGTTTGAGATGAATAGATCATTGGTCTTGCAGAATTCTATCAGTCTTTCTCCAGCTTCATTTCTGTTGCCAAGTCCATATTTTCCAACAACTTTGCCTTCTTCTTTGTTGCCAACTTTTGCGTTCCAGTCACCCATGACTATCAGGATATCCTGTTTGCATGTTCTGTCAATTTCAGCTTGTACTTGTTCATAGAACTCTTCAATTTCATTCTCTTCTGCAGCTGTTGTTGGGGCATATACTTGAATTATAGTTGTGTTGATAGGCAATCCTCGTAGACGGATAGAGATTAAGCGTTCGCTGACTGCATTGTATTTCATTACAGTTCTTGCAAGTTTCTTCTTTATTATAAATGCAACACCATTTCTTCTTTGTCTTTCATTTCCAGCATAGTAGACCATGTGATCATCTGATGCAAAGTGCCCGATGCCAGTCCATTTCAGTTCGCTGACACCCAACAGATCAAGTTGTACACGTTCCATTTCATTCTTGACCACCTCCAACTTCCCTTGGTTCATGCTTCGTACGTTCCATGTTCCAATGTGTAAGACATCTTTACAGCTTCTGACTCTCATTTCATGCGCAGCTACATCAGCAGTCAGACTTCCCGAGGGCTTTGATCCAACCACATCATAAATGCTGGCTTTACTCTGAAAAGTCTTCAGCTCTTCCCCAGTAGCTAGTTGAGTGCCTTCCGACCTGGGAGTCTCATCTTCCAGCACCATAGCACAATTTGTTTTGTTGTAACTATCCATTGGGTTTTCATGGCAAGATACAGAAGTAGATTGCCGGGCCTTCCTTCTGCGCAGTTTGAGTTTGGTGTTGTTGCCGTTGTCACAGAAATGTGATCCTCCGCCGTCAACACTATCCCATTCTGCTGCTGCCCAGATGGGTGGTTTGTCTTCGTCTGGCACCTCAGCTGAGACCTGTCCATCTTGGGAGACCCTGCCAGTAGTTAAACTACCGATAGTTTAGCTCTCAGGATCACTGATGCACGCAAGCTCTCACAGCACGACAAGCTGCAAACCAAGTGATATTTTAGAGTGTTTTGTATTCATTTTATACATTAACAGGACAATTGGGAGGCGGGGGGCTAAATCCAGTACTCGCGCTGGCACATGTTCTTTGCTGTTCGCCTCGCCTCCTTCGCTCGCTCAAACACGGTGGTTGCGACATGAACGTTCCTGTCAAATTTCAGTTTCTTGCAAGTTCATTATTACCTTTTGCTTGCTCAGTCGTAATCCAGCTTTATTCCGAAGTGGTTCACTACAGTTGTAGTTTGCAGTGCTGTGTATTTGTGATGGCTCACAGAGCCAGAGGTTGCGTCAACTCTCCGGACAGTTTTTGTTTTATTTGTGGGGAATATACCGTGAAAAAGTGGCAGAGGAACATTTCTGCATTTATTAAAAAAGTATATTTCGCCTATTTCGGTTTGAAGTTAGGCGATCAAGACAAACCGTGGGCTCCTCACAAAGTGTGCAAGACATGTGAGGAAGATCTACGCTTATGGATGAAAGGTAAAAAACAAGCATTTTGTTTCGGAATACCTATGATGTGGCGTGAACAAAGAGACCACAGCAGTGACTGCTATTTTTGCTCTTGCATTGTGAAGGGATACAACTTAAAAAATAAGAACGTAATAAGTTACCCCAACCTTCCCTCAGCAATTAGGCCTATGCCTCATAGCAACGAAGTACCTGTGCCTGAACCACCAAAATCTTTGGATCATATTTGTGTGGACGGTTCTGATCATGATGAGACTCATCAGATGGCTTTTCCCGATGAGTCCAGTACTTCCGAGTTTGAAACTGAACAAGATCCGAAACCTGAACTTTTCTCTCAAGCTGAATTGAATGATTTAGTCCGGGATTTAGGACTCCCAAAAGATGCTGCCCAACTGCTAGGTTCTCGGCTTAAACAAAAAAATCTATTGTCACCAGGAACAACTTTTTATTGGTACCGCAACCGCGAGACACAATTTTTGAAGTATTTCAGCAAAGAGGAAGATTTGGTATTTTGCAACGATATATACGGAGTGATGGAAAAGTTTAAACTCAAGTATGATCCTGCTGAATGGCGGCTGTTCATTGATTCGTCAAAAGACAGCATAAAAGGTGTTCTTCTTCATAATGGCAACACATTCGCTTCAGTTCCTATTGCTCACTCTTATTCTCCAAGAAAAATACGAGAATTTGGCCCTGATTCTTCAGAAGATTCGTTATGATGAGTATAAGTGGATGATTTGTGGAGACTTTAAAATTCTATCCATGCTATTAGGGCAGCAATCCGGTTTCACTAAATATCCCTGCTTCCTTTGCTTGTGGGATAGCCGGGCCCGCGACCTACACTGGGGGAAAAAAGACTGGCCAATTCGGGAGTATTTGAGACCCGGTGAGAAAAATGTTCTTCATGAGAGCTTGGTACCTCGTGATAAAATTCTATTACCACCTCTCCACATTAAGTTGGGTCTCATTAAGCAATTCATCAAGTCCCTTCCAAAAGATGGTGAGTGCTTTCGGTACCTTTGCTCAAAGTTCCCCCGACTTTCTGAAGCAAAGCTAAAGGAAGGAGTGTTTGTTGGCCCTGATATAAGGAAACTCATTTCAGATGGAGCATTCGCTGAAACGATGTCTGAGAAGGAAAAAGAAGCCTGGGATTCCTTCAAGGATGTTGTTCTCAAATTCTTGGGGAACAGGCGGGATGAGAACTATAAGGATATTGTTGCCAGGATGCTCAATGCCTTCAAAGAACAAGGCTGTAACATGAGCCTGAAAGTCCATTTCTTGCACTCCCATGTGAACTACTTTCCCGAAAACTTGGGGGCGTACAGTGAAGAACAAGGTGAAAGGTTTCACCAGGACATCAAGGACGCAGAGAGAAGGTACCAAGGAAGATGGAACACCACTATGATGGCTGATTTCTGCTGGTTGCTGCTGCGGGAAACCCCAGATGAAAAATACGCCAAGCAGCGCACCAAGAGAAGCATTCGGGGGAAGAAGAAACGGGCCCACCAGGAGATTGATTGACCCAAGAAGGACTTTAAAATCTAAACTGTGTTGACAAATATCGTGTTTTTACTAAACTTTGAAATAAAAATTTGCTAGTTATTACCACAGTGTCGGATCTCATTTATTAGAATTTTATTTTCACACCATCGGGTGTTTGTCTTCATGTATTGCAATGGTGCGGTTTGCGTTTTCTATTCTTACATACATACCTGTACAACATTTTTTGCACATTTCTTTGCTTTGCTTTGTGTCTAACCTCGCTCTTATATGCTCAATGTTTGTGCACATGTATGTGGCTGTTTAAGTGCAGACAATTTTGCTACCATCACAGTGTGTTTTGTTGACATTACTCTATTCTTATGTGCTGCCTTGTTACAATTTTCTTTATTCTTATTTGAATAACTACTAAACAATTAGTATAAAGAATTCATCCAAGAAACTTTTATCTCGATCGCACTCAATCTGAAACGTTCACCTCAAACTGCTAACCCAATGTAGCAAAAAATCTGTACGTGATGGAGCAAATTGGTTACCAGATTTGGATTCAGCGCACCAAAAAACGTAAAAATCAATCGAAACATTAGAGGCAGTTTAAAAAAATTTTTTTTTAGTGTACCTGTGTTATTAATGCAGTGGCCGGGTCCTAAAAAGTGTGTTTCTCCATGAAGGAGTTGTCCTGTTCATCTCTGCGGTATTTGAACTTCTGTGAGCATGCATTAATTCTTGTCTTTAATCTCTGGTCCACTTCGCCAGTGTAACATCCCTCTTCACATTTTCAAAGACACTGAAGACAAATTAGAGAATCAATGTATGTAGATACAAGATCAAGCACACAGGGATGGTCAATGCAACCCTTTGGAACTGACAAGAAAGGACTGATGAAACCTTTTACTAACCCTTAGCACGTGTTATCTGATACTACAGCCCATTTTGTTTGTATAAGTCACATAGCAGATCATGTACACTAAAGCAAATTAGCATGCATGAAGCATTAGTAAAAGCATCCCTTAGGTTTCTTAACACACTACAAGCTGTACATTTTCTTTTTCTATCACTCTTCTGATCATTCAAGCACATCAAAATCCACCCCCTCTCTTCACATTATCATTAGAATGTATTTTATTATTCAGTTGTATTTTCTGGCAAAATCTTTTTTGCCGCTTTTTCTTTGGCCCTCAGGAAAGTAGAGGAAGTTCCTAAAATCCAGTCAAATAGATCCGCAGTTGACTCTGCCTTTTCCATTGAAGGCTAGATTGCCTTGGTCAGAAAAGCACTGGTTAACCTACAGTTGATTAGACAAGTAGATTAATTTCTTTTGCAATCAAATTTGGGAGCAGTGATGCAGGCTGTGGACCTTTCCAATCTTCGTTATTGCATTGTATTCATCAGGGCTTCCAAAGAAGCCCTTGGTTCAGTTATAAGCAATAGAAAACATTGCCATGCAAATCATTTCTGGACACAAAAGATGGAAAATGGACAAAACTGCATATTCTATGTGATTCACTGACCACTGTTGAGACATTGTGGGTACATCATAATTCTAGAGATCGACTCCACATACAGCAACTTTATCGGTATGCTCTAGCCGATATTTTCATCTGGCCTTCTCTTCTGTAAATGATTTAAAGGATGTAGGACTTACATGTACTCAAAGATTGTTTTCTAGCAAGACACCATCCAGTCTTTGTGGAATTTGTCCTCAGAAATGATACTTGAGCCCAATTACCTTTTAATAAAAATTGAAAACCTGGCTATTTGACCAGTTTTTCAGTTCGTAGACAGTGTACTTACCTCAGTCACTGACAAGAAGATCCTTATTGTTTTTTTGTAACACCGTGATTTATCTTGCCTTCTTTCTGTTGGCTTCCTGTTAGGGAGGGTACATTAGACAGAGGCATATTTACTAAAGTATTGTTAAGTTTGTTTTTTTGCACTTATGTGTTATGCACAAAAAGTAAAGTGTGAAAAGTGCAAAGCCTGTGTGCATTTATCACACAAGGTAGACACTTACTGCACGGGCCCGTGTTATATGCCTCAGCAGATAGCACAGGGGCACCTGTGCTATCTGCTAAGGCATGTAATGCAGGTCCCAGCACTGTCAAGAAAAGACTGGCTCAATGCAGCCTAACAATCTCAACTCTCCTGTCCAGTTACAATCCAGCATCCCAATCAGCAACACATCATGACAATCCACTGATCAGCAACCTCCCCTCCATGACAGCCCCCCACCCATAATACAACCCTCCCTTGCAGGGACCCTCACACCACCCTTCTTCCCTATTCCTGATCTCTCCTTGCCCTTACCAAAGGTATTCCTGGTAATATAGTGCCAAGAGCAGGAGCAGGCCCCTTCCACTTCAGTGCAAAATGGCAGCTCTGACCCCTAGTAGTAGTCTTGTGGTATTACTGCTAGGGGTCAACCTACCATAAGACATGCCATACTGGGTCAGACCGAGGTCCATCAAGCCTAGTATCCTGTTTCCAACAGTGGCCAATCTAGGTCATACGTACCTAGCAATATCCTCAAAAGACACAGGTTCCACAATGCTTGTACTGGGTCAAGCATTGATATCCTGGGTCCCTTTTTAATAGTGGTTTATGGACCTTTCCTCCAGGAACTTGTCCAAACCTTTTTTAAACCCAGCTATACTAACAGCCCTTACTACATCCTCCGGTAACAGATTCCAGAGTTTGATTACACGTTGAGTGAAAAAATATTTTCTCTTATTTGTCTTAAATAGTTTACCCTGTAGCTTCATTACATGTCCCCTAGTCTTTCTATATTCTGATAGCGTAAACAATTGATCCACATTTATCCGTTCCACTCCATTCATTAATTTATAGACCTCTATCATATCTCCCCTCAGCCGTCTCTTTTCCAGGCTAAAGAGCCCTAACCTTTTTAGCCTCTCTTCATAGGAGTAGCCTTCCATCCCCTTCACCAATTTGGTGGCTCTTCTCTGTACTTTTTCTAATAACGCTATGTCCTTTTTAAGATACGGTGACCAGAATTGCACACAATATTCAAGGTGCGGTCGTACCATGGAGCGATACAGAGGCATTATAATATCCTTTGTTTTATTCTCCATCCCTTTCCTTATGATACCTAGCATTCTATTTGCTTTCTTGGCCGCCGCTGCACACTGGGCGGAGGGTTTTAACATGTTATCCACGATGACTCCTAAATCCTTTTCCTGGGTGGTGGTTTCTAATGTGGAGCCTTGCATCGTGTAACAATAGTGTGGGTTGTTCTTTCCTAGGTGCATAACTTTGCATTTGTCCACATTAAATTTCATCTGCCATTTGGATGCCCAGTCTTCCAATTTATCCAGTTCCTCCTGCAGTTTTCCACAATCCTCTTGGGTTTTAACAACTTTAAACAGTTTTGTGTCATCTGCAAATTTGATAACCTCACTAGTTATTCCCTTTTCCAGGTCATTTATGAATGAGTGAATGCCAAGAAGGTGTTGCTGATCAAGGAGACTGTCATGGGGGGAAGGTTGTTTATCAGGATGCTCGCTTGTAACCGGGTGGGAGGGTTGAGATTATGAGGCTGCATTGGGTTTTGCCAGCTGCGAGATGTTGTTCTTTTTAACAGTAGCCACGCTACTTGGGGCCAGTAGATTGTGTGCACTTAAGACTACCTTTGGAGGTGGCGTCAGGTGCACTCTTGCTATCGGCAGCCCTGACAATTAGCATGCGGTAACGTACCATGAATTCTCAGGGATTTCTGCGCTCATTCTCTACATACATCATACTCTGATCCTGCCTCTACTGGAAGCAGTTATCATGGTTTTTTTTTTTTTTTTTACCATGCAACAGCTTTTACTACATTGTAACCATTAGTGTGGACCCATGCTGTTAACGAGGGTTTTAGTGTGCGCTAACTGCTTGCTGTGCTTTAGTAAAAATGCCCCTTTCTATTACGGTAGAAGCAACCATAATGTGACCTAGAAGGTTGAGATTAGATGGCTCAACTAAAGAAATGTGCTTGAAAGTCAACTTTGAAGTTCAATATTAGGGTAAGAGAGGTTTGTTGTTGTTAAGTGCCGTCGAGTCAATGTCGACTCATGGCGACCCTCTGGATAGTTGTCCTAAACTGTGTTTGGTCTTTCATTCAGGCATCTCATTGTTGATAGAGTGGCATCCATAGTTGCTGTTATTGTATTGATCCAAATCATTGCTGGCCTTCCTCTTTTGCATTGACCTTCAACCTTATCAAGCATGATGTCTTTCTCTAATGATCTGTCTCTTTGCATGATGTGTCCAAAGTATAAAAGTCAAGGTTTGTCATCTGAGCAATGTGCCCAAAGTATAAAAGTCAAGGCTTGTCATCTGAGCTCCTAAAGAGATCTTAGGTTTGATCTTCTCTAATATTGACTGGTTTGCTCTTCAAGCAGTCCATGATACAAACAGTATTCTTTGCCAGCGCCATAATTCAAAGTAATCGTAGTTCTTCCTATCTTTTTCACTGTCCAACGTTTGCATTGATAAGAAGTTACTGAAAATGCCATGGCTTAGACAAGTCAAACCTTTGTATGGAGAGAGAAATTTCTGCTCTTGAGAATCTTGTCTAGGTCATTCATAGCAATTCTGCCAAGAGCAATGTGTCATCAGATTTCTTGACTGCTTCTTGTTTCTTTATTGATCCAAACAGGTTAAAGTTGTCAGCTATTTCAATTTCTTCTCCATCAACGATGAATTTATTAATTTTTCCAGTTGTCAGGATTGTTGTCTTCTTTACGTTAAGGTGCAGGCCCACTTTAAGACTATGTTCCTTGATCTTGAGAAACAAATGTTTCAGATCATCTTCACCTTTAGCCAGTATTGTAGTATCATCAGCATAGTGAAGGTTGCTGATGAGTCTTCCACCAATCTTCACACCTCGGTTGTCTTCATACATTCCTGCTTCTCTGCTGGTTTGTTCTGCATATAAATTAAACAGATAGAGGGAAAGTATGCAGCGTTTTCGTATACCTTTGCTGATTTTAAAACATTATGTTTATCCTTGATCAGTTTGAACTATTGTTTCTTGATCAATGTAAAGATTGTGCAAGAGAACAATCAGGTATTCTGGAATACCCATGCTTCTTAATATTGCCCAGAGTTTCTCATGGTTTACACAGTCAAAAGCCTTGTTATAGTCAATAAAATACATATAGATATCCTTTTGGTATTGTTTTGTCTTTTCAACGATCCATCTCACATTCGCGATGATGTTTCTCGTTCCTCGCCCTTTCCTAAAATCTACTTGCACTTCAGGCAGTTCTCATTCTAGGTATGGTTGTAGTCTCTGTTGAATGATCTTGAATAGATTCTTGCTAGCATGTGGGATCAGAGCAATTGTGCAATAATTCCCACAGTCAGTCGGATCACTTTTCTTCAGTATTGGTATAAACCAGTCAGTTGGCTATGATGTTGTCTTCCAAATTTCCTGGCAGAGCCTTGTAAGTATGGTAGCAGCTGCATCCGATTGCTGTAATACTTTAATATGAATGACATCAATGTCTGTTGCTTTGTTCTTTGATAATACTTTCAGTGCTGCTTCAATTTCTTCTGTCATCACCAGTGGTTCCTGATCATAAGGTACAGGTTGAAATGGCTGTTGGTCCACTTGATCTTTATGGTGTAATGACTCTGTACATTCTTTCTACCTTTTCTTGATCTTTTCAGCATCATTTAACATGAATCCTCAAGCACATGGATCCTTGTAATGCACATCTGGCTAGTCTATTGCCCTCCTCAAATGTCCTCTGCCTTGTGGGATGGGTCTTTATGAAAGATTTACACGTCTTTCTCTAATTTGTTGATTGTAGGGGATTTTAACATTCATGTAGATGACCTCATGTAATCTAGATATTCCTTTTTCATAGACTGTGAGGCTGATTCTGTACTGTCCGTCCAGCCCCTATATGGCTAATCTAAATCCAGTATGGAGCTGTGATCCCCAGCTGCCGACCCAATGTCCTTTCCCCGCAGTCCGACCCCCGATTCAGCCTCTCAAGGCTAGGGTCGGGCTGCGGGCTATCCCCTGCACCCCTTCACCATTTTGTCCTGGCCCAGCACTGCAGTTCCCCGGTGTCCAGGGGGAGTAATTCCACCTCAGAGGTGGAATAAGTACCCTGTCTTTGTGGCCAACCCTGGACGTTTAGGGCCGACCTCAGAATTGGCCCTGTATTTCCGGGTTCACGGCCTGCCCATGCCCCACCCTTGCTCCGCCTCCAGACTGCCCTCTCTCGCCCCATCTGCCTGTACAACAGTGCTTTTCGGATGGGGAACCTTGTGCTGGGAGCAGCAGGGGGACGAACAGCGGGGATGTACATCCTGCCTGGACGCACACAGAAGAAGCAGGCAAAGAAGAAACCCTTGGAGGACAAAACATTATTGATTGGTCAGCCCAACACGTGTTTTGTCCACTGAGGCCTTCATCAGGGGACTATGACCACAATGGATGAATAAACAATCAGCATCTAGACAGTAGATGTTAACAGATAACAACTCTGAAAATGGCACCAAAATCAAAAACTTCAACAGTATCTGGATAAAGCAGCTTCGGTATGCATCAAGCAGTATAGGTCTAAGAGAAACTATCCTTGGTTTCATTCAGGGCTGGTCCTTTTGAAGCAACGTGCCCGGAAGGCTGAATGCTCCTGGCAGAAGTTGAAAACTCCAAGGGCGCGTGAACACTCTTTGAAATCCCATAGGGCTTATCAGTATGAATTTAAATCGGCCAAAAAGAACTTTTTCTCTGATGTGATTGACAAATGTGATAATAAAGTTAGAACTTTATTCAAGCTGTTTATTAAAACCACTGCACAGTAGGGAACTACTGAGTTCCAAAATGTCCCCTCAGCAGAAGAGTCGGCTAACTTTTTTAAGTCCAAAATTGTAGATATCCACAACAGTTTTTTCTTGGTGGGCAATATCTCACCATTGGACTTTGTTCCCCCCTCACTGAGCTCAATTTCCAGTTCTTGGTCTGCCTTTAATGCGTTATCAAGGTTGGCAGTAGAGAATCTGACAAAGGCTGTGTATTGGATCTGTTACTATCTTCTTGGGTCAAGTTGCTTAATTTGGACCTTTTTTTGGTTCTTCATACCATTATTAATCATAGTTTGGTGTCAGGACATCTTCCATCATCCTTGAAATCAGCGATTGTGTGACTCATTCTAAAGAAACCTTCCTTGGATCCTGCATAGCCTACCAGCTATCATCTAATGTCTAATTTGTCATAACTGTCTAAGCTGATTGAGAAAGCGTTTTTTTTCTACAACTCTCCAATTTTTTGTCTAAAACAAATGTGTTGCACCCTAGGCAAACTGGCTTCCAAACTAAGCATAGTACGGAAACCTCCATAACAGCTTTGGTTAATGACATCCTTAGTCACCTTGACTCTCATGAGTCTGCCCTACTAGTATCATTGGATCTGTCCGCTGCCTTTGACACTACTAACTACTCTCTTTTTCTATATAGGCTTGTGGAAATTGGAATCATGGACACGGTCCTTAGTTGGTTTGCTTCATTTCTCGAGGACCATTCGTTACAAGTATAATTCTAGGTCTGCACAAGCTACATTTCTGTGTGGGGTTCCTCAGGACTCCATATTCTCCCCATGTTATTCAATATTTCCTTGCCCCCACCCTGTGGAATGGGCTGCCTTTGGAGCTTAGAGTGGAGCCCTCCTTGAGGAGATTTAAATCCCTTCTGAAAACATATCTGTTCACTTTGGCCTTTCATGGGATGACATGAGTGGGGAGGGTGGCTACCAGTTTGTATGATACTATTTTAAGTTGTTTCTGTCTTTAATTTCTCTTTCCTGTTTTTATTGTAGTTCCTTTCTGTGGTCTTGTTCTATGTTGATTTTAGGATTGCAAACTACATTGGTACCTCGTAGCAGAAAGTGGTATAGCGAGCTCCTAAATAAACATAAACAACCATAAACATCTTGTAATATTCCAATTTGAGGCTGGAATTTTCTCTTTAACTCTCATAGCTTTAGGAAAGCCAATCTTGCTCTTTCTCTAAATAGTTTCTGATTCTATTTTCTTGCATACGGCATTGTAGTACTTCTCCTTGTCTCATCTTGCTGCATGTTAGAAATCTCTGTGTTCTGTGATTGCCTCTCTTTCTCCTCTTCCTGCTCTTTTGCTGATCCAACCTTGTTATGTTTGTGGATTTTGGGACAGTTGGAGAGTTTGGTTCCTTTTCTATTTTTCCTCTGACTTTAGTTTTTCTGCATTTCTGAACAATTTCAGAGTTTCTTCAGTCATCCATTTTGGCCATTTTTGCCTTTTCACCTTTTGTAGAGTCTTCTCACTTTCTTCAAACACACCTTTCTTGATGTCATCCCATAACTCTTCTGGTGCTCTGTCATTTGTATCCAAAGCAACAAAATCTATTTTATAGGCAGTCTTTAAATTCTGGTGGTATATTCTCAAGGTTATATTTTGCTACATTCATGAGCAGTTGCTCTTTTTCAACTTTAGCTTGAGTTTTGTGATAAGGAAGCTTATCATAGCTCAGGTAGGAGCTATAGAAAAGATGATGTGACTCTGAACAAGCAACCTGTCAGTTCTGGTAGAAGTGAGAAAACAGAATTTTCACATAAAAGACTACCAGTCCCAGAATGCACCAGGTTTCCAGCAGCCATGAGAGGGGCTGAAGTGAGAGAATGTGTGTGCAATCAAGAGAGCTATGAGGTAATCCCTAAGCACTCATCTCAAAGGGCAGGGCCTGATTCAACACAGCTGCGCTGTGTTAGGGAGCAGCACACATTAGAACAGGATAAGAATAGAGCTTTTTCTTCAGATAACAGCTACAGAGGGAGGAAGAGATACAGAGACAGCAACGGCTACAAGCACCAGTATCACCTGGAGAAACAGAAGCCAAGCCAAGCAGATAGAGAGAGAAGGAAACTCTCTGGAAGGAAGAGAAGAAAGGCCATTGGAAGGTCTGGGAGATTCCAAGGCAGTACTCATACTGGGAGATATTCCAAAAGCCAGCAGAGTCCATTGGACTGGATTCAGCCAGAGGAATGGAGTGGCAGAGATAGGAATCACCAGTGGCTACCTGGAAGAGAGAAGACTGCATGTGGAAGGGACTTTCAGACCAAGGCCAGAAGGTATGTGAGAGAAGATCCAGCGTCCAGGGATCAAGATTGGAAGGCTGGACATCAGAATTGGGTTACATATTGGCCAGGCTATACAGAGAGGAATAATGATAGCAGGAGAGGCTCAGGTATGAACACTGATCCAGACCCTATCTATAACAGAGAATGGCAGCCAGGGAATAAGCATTCTCATGATAGTGCCTTAATGAAAGACTCGTCTGTGCCAATGTATGATAGTGACCATATGCTGATTGGTGAAGAGGGAGATACAGCAAATGAAACTATTTATATGGACTGTTCTCTATCTAAATGCTATTGCTAGTTTTCCGTGAGCAAACACATCAGCCATCACAAAGAAACCTAACTTTGTTCTTTAATTCCACTGCAAACAGCTCTTAAAGCAGGATTTGGGCTCACACAGTAGCAGCCAGCCAGCTAAAGGCTTTCAGCTGGTCCATTGATAGTAATTAGGGCTGCACCTGATTGTGTGTGTGAGCAAGGGAGAATCACTGCTGAGATCGGCGTGGAAAAATAAGCAGAAGTTAACCTAACCAGCAAAGTTTATTCTTTACTTTGTGCCTTTGTATTTGGTAATTACTTGCTAAGAAAACATTAGCTAATTGCCTGACAAGCTGAAGGTTGTTTTCTGGTTTACTTTGTGACTTTTTGTTATCCATTTTAAACACTGCAAGCAAGTAACCTCATTTATAGTGCTATCAAGCATACATGTGCTGGGTGAATTAAATCCCATCAATAAAAGAAGTATTTTATTGATCTTACCACTTGGTTTCACAACTCAAATTATTTTCATCAGCTGTGTTTGGGAGTGAATGAACTACAATACCCACAATACCTTGCAAGAATCATATGAATATATGCATCGTCAAGATTGTGTAAGTTCTCACCCTAGGCAGCCGTCTGACAAATGGCGTAGTTTTTTGGATTGCTCTTGCACCAAGAGGATTTACTTGTTGTGGATTACAAATAAAAGTCAAGTTTAAAGCTGTAAGAAGATTTTTTCCCTCGTCTGCACTTTGGAGGAAAAGTGGTTGTTCCAGGAAGCTGTCCCAGATGAAAAGACCCTGTGCAAAGCTGGATTCATCACTGAGACAAGGTAATATGTACCTGGGCATGTCTAGTGGTGGATGTGTGTAAGCACAGGGGGTAATTGAAAAAAAAAAAAAAGGTTGGAAAAAAAAAAAAACCCCACACCTGGTTGGAAGGTGCTGCTCTTTGGTTTTTTTTTTTTCTTTTCTTACAGGGGTCAAGATGGATCCGACGGAGATGGCTCAGTGGATGGCAGCCCAATTCAGCAAGCAGCAGGAGCTATCACAGCAGGCCCAGGACACTGCTATGAAGGCCTTAATGGAACAGCAGAAACCAGTGCTTGATCTGGTGCAAGCTCTAGTTCAGCTGCAGAGCCAAAGTGGAACAGATGCAAGACCAGCAGTTAGTACTGGTACACCACATGTGGACAGTGTGGGACTCAATCAAGGGATTGGGGCATTTA
This sequence comes from Ichthyophis bannanicus, assembly GCA_033557465.1. Lineage (NCBI taxonomy): Eukaryota > Metazoa > Chordata > Amphibia > Gymnophiona > Ichthyophiidae > Ichthyophis > Ichthyophis bannanicus. Next base: position 417,806,499 of record CM066037.1, read on the forward strand.
ATTTTGGGAAATTAACTCCAGAAGATAATGTTGATGATTTTCTAGAGTCTTTTGAAAGAGTGGCACAGGCTTTAGCATGGCCAGAGACCCAGTGGGCAGTAAGGCTGGCAGCCTCATTAACTGGTGAGGCACTAGCAGCTTACAGAGCAATGCCAGCAGCCCAGGCTTTGATTTATAAGGATGTAAAGGCAGCTATTAGAGATCGCCTAGGGTTGTCTATTTCAGAGTATAGGCGAATGTTTAGAGCTGTTACATTGAAAGTGGGTGAGACACCCAGGGCTCTGAGTCAGAGAATCAGAAGTTTAGCTGTAAAATGGTTGGAGCCTGAGCAAAAGACAGTAGAAATGTTATTAGATATTATAATGCTGGAACAATTTATGCTTGGGGTACCTAAAGATTTGAATGTTTTTCTTATACAGCAAAATTGCCAAAATCTTGGAGAGGCAACCGTGCTAGCAGAGAGATTCTTGGAAGCCACGCAGGCTTGCCATAGAATGGGTGGCCCTCTAAAGATGGATGCTGAGGCTAGATGTGCTGTATCAGAAAAAGGAATAATTAAGAATGTTTCTGAAAATGAATGTACTGTATCAAACCAGATGACACAGTGGAATAGAAGGAAATGTTTCAAGTGTGGAAAAGTGGGACACTTAGAGAAGAGATGCCAGACACACACTAGTTTAATGGGTCTGGATTTAAAACAGCCCAAGGAAGGATTTCTTTTGATGGTTGATGTGCAAGGAATTACCACAAATGCATTATTAGACTCTGGGGCAGACCAGAGTATGATGTCAAAAAGGCTTTGGAAGAGGATAGAGGTCCAAGAAAGATTTGTGCCTAGAACCCCTGAAAGCCAAGTTCACATCAGATGCATTCATGGTGCTGCATCATCATATCCCACCTATAGGCTAAAGGTTAAGTGCCTAGGGAAACAAGAGGAAGTCCTATTAGCAGTGGTGCCTAGGCTACCCTTTGATTTGGTTCTAGGAAGAGACTGGCCAAGATTTAAGCAGGGTCTAGTGGAAGGACTAGGAAAAAAGGAGGGAGAAGGTTTAATGGTAGTAGCTCCCGGGCCTTTATTTGGAAGTCCTCAGACCCCAGCTAAAAAGATGGTTAAGCGTCCAGAAGACCAAGCTACCCCAAAGCAGATATTCGTCCTAAAGTACCATAAGGTCTCTGAGAAGGCCCAAGCTCCTAGGCGGGCAACCCCTCAGTCTGCTGGGTTTGACCTGTGCAGCATAGAAAATGTGATTGTACCTAGCCAAGGGAGAGCCCTGGTTGACACCGGTCTCCAAGTGGAAATACCAATTGGATGTTATGGGAGAGTAGCCCGAAGGTCCGGATTAGCCCTTAAATATTTCATCGATGTGGGTGCGGGAGTAATTGATCCCGATTACAGGGGCAATATTAAAGTTCTGTTGTTTAACTTTGGACAGAATGAGTATCATGTGAAGACAGGAGACAAAATTGCCCAATTGATCTGTGAGAGGCTGGGTTTTCCACCTGTGGAGGAGGTCACATCCCTAGAGAATTCTGAACGTGGAGCCAAAGGTTTTGGTTCTACTGATGTCAAAGGGGTTAAAAGCTTAGCTGCCACCTGTGCCCGAGAGAGGGAGGTGAGTGAAGAGGAAGATTTGGGACCCCAGGTATCTGATTGTAAAGAAAAATCAGAGCCCCAAATAGGTGAGGACCTGACAATGGTACAACAGGAAGAAATTAGGAAGTTGCTTAAGGAATTCCCAGATGTGTTGACACCCATACCTGGGGAGACCCATTTGGTGGCCCATGAAATAATAACTCCACCTGGGAAATTGGTTCGTCAAAGGCCATACCGCTTGCCTGAAGCCAAAAGACAGTAGGTAGTGGCACAAGTCCAGGAGATGTTGGATATGGGGGTAATAGAGGAGTCAAAGAGTCCCTGGAATAGCCCCATAGTCCTGGTGCCGAAGCCTGATGGATCCTTAAGATTTTGTATTGACTTCCGGCAGGTAAACGCCATATCAGTTTTTGATGCATATCCAATGCCAAGAATTGAGGAGCTGCTAGACCAGCTGGGACAGGCTCAATACTTAACCACCCTTGATATGACAAAAGGATATTGGCAAATCCCGCTCACCAGGGAGTCGAAGCCGAAAACTGCGTTCAGCACCCCCGTTGGCCTTTTCCAGTTCAAGAGGATGCCTTTCGGACTGCATGGAGCAGCGGCTACCTGCCAAAGGTTAGTGGATCAGATACTTCGACCCCACCAAAGTTATGCTTTTGCATACATGGATGATGTCATAATCCATAGTAACACCTGGGCGGAGCATTTGAAGAGGATCAGGGCAGTCTTGTGCTCTATGAAGCAAGCGGGAATCACTTTAAACCCGAAGAAGTGTGCCTTTGCAAATAGGGAGGTAAAATACCTAGGCCACCTAGTGGGAAGAGGAAAAATTAAACCTCTATTAAGCAAAATAGATAGCATCAGGAATTTTCCTCCTCCAACAACCAAGAAACAACTAAGAAGTTTCTTAGGACTTATTGGATACTACCGCCGGTTTATACCGCAATTCGCAGAGAAAAGTGCCATTTTCACGGATATGCTGCGAAAGAATTGTCCAAACCAGATAAAGTGGACACCAGAAGCTGAAAAAGCGTTTTCAGTATTAAAAGAAAAATTGTGTACAGGGCCGGTACTGAAAGGAGTAGACTTCAAGAAACCCTTTCTGGTTCAAACCGATGCATCGGATGTAGGGCTAGGAGCAGTCCTGTCCCAGTGCCATGATGGGGAGGAGCATCCTGTGATGTACCTGAGCAGGAAGTTGTCACTGGCTGAACAAAAGTATTCCACGATAGAAAAAGAGTGTTTGGCTATCAAGTGGTCAGTGGAGGCGTTAAGGTTTTACCTTACAGGGAGAAAGTTCCAGTTGGTCACGGACCATGCCCCACTTAAGTGGTTGCAGCAAATGAAGAACCACAATGCCAGGTTGACACGCTGGTACATGGCCTTACAGGCGTTTGATTTTCAGGTTGAACATCGTGCCGGGAAGTTACACAAGAATGCGGATGCACTTTCCCGTATTACGGACTGTAGAGAAGAAGTTTCACCAGTAAAACCAGTCCGTAATAACTTAAGCAGGGGGGTATGTGATAAGGAAGCTTATCATAGCTCAGGTAGGAGCTATAGAAAAGATGATGTGACTCTGAACAAGCAACCTGTCAGTTCTGGTAGAAGTGAGAAAACAGAATTTTCACATAAAAGACTACCAGTCCCAGAATGCACCGAGGTTTCAGCAGCCATGAGAGGGGCTGAAGTGAGAGAATGTGTGTGCAATCAAGAGAGCTATGAGGTAATCCCTAAGCACTCATCTCAAAGGGCAGGGCCTGATTCAACACAGCTGCGCTGTGTTAGGGAGCAGCACACATTAGAACAGGATAAGAATAGAGCTTTTTCTTCAGATAACAGCTACAGAGGGAGGAAGAGATACAGAGACAGCAACGGCTACAAGCACCAGTATCACCTGGAGAAACAGAAGCCAAGCCAAGCAGATAGAGAGAGAAGGAAACTCTCTGGAAGGAAGAGAAGAAAGGCCATTGGAAGGTCTGGGAGATTCCAAGGCAGTACTCATACTGGGAGGTATTCCAAAAGCCAGCAGAGTCCATTGGACTGGATTCAGCCAGAGGAATGGAGTGGCAGAGATAGGAATCACCAGTGGCTACCTGGAAGAGAGAAGACTGCATGTGGAAGGGACTTTCAGACCAAGGCCAGAAGGTATGTGAGAGAAGATCCAGCGTCCAGGGATCAAGATTGGAAGGCTGGACATCAGAATTGGGTTACATATTGGCCAGGCTATACAGAGAGGAATAATGATAGCAGGAGAGGCTCAGGTATGAACACTGATCCAGACCCTATCTATAACAGAAAATGGCAGCCAGGGAATAAGCATTCTCATGATAGTGCCTTAATGAAAGACTCGTCTGTGCCAATGTATGATAGTGACCATATGCTGATTGGTGAAGAGGGAGATACAGCAAATGAAACTATTTATATGGACTGTTCTCTATCTAAATGCTATTGCTAGTTTTCCGTGAGCAAACACATCAGCCATCACAAAGAAACCTAACTTTGTTCTTTAATTCCACTGCAAACAGCTCTTAAAGCAGGATTTGGGCTCACACAGTAGCAGCCAGCCAGCTAAAGGCTTTCAGCTGGTCCATTGATAGTAATTAGGGCTGCACCTGATTGTGTGTGTGAGCAAGGGAGAATCACTGCTGAGATCGGCGTGGAAAAATAAGCAGAAGTTAACCTAACCAGCAAAGTTTATTCTTTACTTTGTGCCTTTGTATTTGGTAATTACTTGCTAAGAAAACATTAGCTAATTGCCTGACAAGCTGAAGGTTGTTTTCTGGTTTACTTTGTGACTTTTTGTTATCCATTTTAAACACTGCAAGCAAGTAACCTCATTTATAGTGCTATCAAGCATACATGTGCTGGGTGAATTAAACCCCATCAATAAAAGAAGTATTTTATTGATCTTACCACTTGGTTTCACAACTCAAATTATTGTCATCAGCTGTGTTTGGGAGTGAATGAACTACAATACCCACAATACCTTGCAAGAATCATATGAATATATGCATCGTCAAGATTGTGTAAGTTCTCACCCTAGGCAGCCGTCTGACAGTTTGCATACTAGTAGTTGGTGATTTATATCACAGTCAACTCCGGGTTTTGTCTTTATTGATGTTATTAAGCTTTTCCATCATTGACATTCACATATGTTTAATGGTTACAGAACTTTTATACTGCCTACAACAAAGTGGCTTACAACAACAGCCAATACAAAACCACAATTAAAAACAGATAAAATGATCAAAGGTCAAACAGTACAACCAGAAATTCAATCAAAAGTATCAGACCCAGAGAAACCCTAGGTCAAAAACCTTCCAGAAACAGGTGGGTCTTGATGCACCTCTGAAAATTTAGCAAACTGGCTTCGATACATATATAGCCAGGAAACTGAATCCAATGCATAGGGCCAGCAGATGGAGGTCCTTAATTGCATAGAACCCTGAGACCATCAAAGATAGATAATAACTTGAAGCTCCATGCAAATTTTTAAACAACAAGAAGACCTTATACCAGATCCTTTGCATTATTGGCAACCAATGAAGCTGTTTTAGGATGGGAGATACATGAACTGATCTCGAACAACCCACAAATTATCGAGCTGCCACACCCTGGATCACTTGCAACGCCTTTAACCTTTACGCTGGCAAGCCGAGGAGAAGGGAGTTGCAGTTATACAGACCACTTAAAATCAAACTTTGAACCACTGTACGAAAATCTGATGCAGGAAGCAGATTCTTCACTTGTCCTAACATTCATAATTTTAAAAATGAAACTTTGTCAGATGGCAAATATGACTGAAAAGTTAGACCCAAGTCCAATATAACCTCTAAACTTTTAACTTGTTTACAGTCCTCAAGAGAGCAACCTAAAATGGACAAATGGGAAGGAAAGATCCAAAGAGCTTCTGCTCACAAAAAGCAGTTCGCTTTTTTGGATGTTCAAGGCCAGTCCATTAGCACACATTCAGCTAGCAATTACTTCCAAAACAGCCTGTAATCTTCTGGTATTACCTGCAGCTGGATTATCCCATTCAACAAAGAACTGAATATCATCTGGCTAAACGGCAAACATCACCCCCATTGTTCACAACATTTTACAGAAGGGAAGCAAAAACAAATTAAATAAAATGGGAGATAGGGATGAGCCTTGTGGGACTCCAATCCATATCTCTCCAATCCCCACATCCCTACTGCAGTGTCATCTAGAAGTAAAGAGATCCTGGATTCTCTACAGGGACAACTATTCAGGCAACTGGTAAAAGAATTGGTAAAAGAACCCACACGTGAAGGGGCCATACCTGACTTGGTGCTTACCAATGGTGAAAGTATTTCTGATGTTATAGTGCATCCAATGATCTCCAGATAGTGTGGTTCAGTATTAGGACTAGGGTTGATAAAATCCATTCAAAAGCGATGGTCTTAGAATTTAGGAAACTAACTTTGCCAAGATGGGACAATACCTCAAAGAGTCATTAGCGGGATGGGAACAGTTGGGGGATACAGAAAAACTGGGGGCAAAACTGAAAGGGGATATTTTAAGGGCAACAAACCTTTTTGTTAGAAAGGTAAATAAAGGTAAAAAGAAAAGGAGGCCGCTATAGTTCTCAAAAGAAGTAGATGAAAAGGTGAAGAAAAAGAAGGTGGCCTTCAGGAAATACAAGATCACAGAGAGATGAAGACAGGCATCTATATCTGGAAAGGCTAGCAAAGTATTCAGGAAAGTTAAGATGCAAAAAGAAGAAGAAATAGCCAATGCAATAAAATGGGGGGGGGGGGGGGGATTTGACTTTATGCATCATTAATGCATGTACATACATACGTAAGTCTAGGTGTTACTCACAGAATTACCTCCTAAGTATATGCTCTGTGTGCTTAATGCAGGGCAGATGCTGGCAACGCTCCCTACATTTACTACACAGGCTTTATTTACCGCACCTTAAACTTTTGCAATTAAGGTATGGTAAGTGCAAACCCTTACCACAATTCAGTAAACAAGCCCCTTAGTTTTATGAAATATTTTATTATGTGAGTGCAGGATTGTTGCTTTGGCATACTTGTAATCTATCTTGGATAGAAATTTTCCCTGTAAAAGCAGAATAATGCCAAATTAAATTACTCACAAAAATGGCCTGTTACCAAACCGACCGCCTTAAACACTGGTAAATTTAAATGCTTACAGTCTAAATGCATGTACCTTTGCCTGTAGGTTGAGGAGGCATTACTGAGGGCAAGGCTGGGACAGTTTGTATTTATATGTATTTTGAAAAATCAAAAGTCTGCATGCATTTTAACCCCAAAAATTAGGCACACTAATGCAGGTGTAAATTTATTTATGTATTTATTTATTTAGTGTACACTTGTATCCCGCTACTTCCAGCGATCAGCAGCGGTTTTCTATACATAAAGGGAGAGGCTGTACAGGCCAGAATTAGAACATACAGTAAGATTGCAGGGATGGGTAATAGGTACATCAAACGGTTACAGATTTACATATGATTGTTTGAGAGGAGTCTTTACATATATACATTTGATTACTTGAGAAGCGGCTTTGCCTATATACATACTTTCCATAAATACAGGACGCATTTCTTGCTGTTATGATTAGTTTAAGTGGGCATGTTGCTCAAATAGTATATGACAACCTGACTAGGTTAGGTTGTAATGCGTCTGAAAGAGGTGAGTCTTAAGCTTTTTCCTGAAATCCTTCAAGTCCTTGTTTGCTCTCAGTTCATAGGGCAGTTGGTTCCAGAGTGTTGGAGCAATAAAGGAGAATGCTCTGTTGGTGGTGTTCGCGTTGCAATTTCTCAGGCTACTCGGGACATGAAGGGTGTTGCTATTTACTGTTCTTCTGCTTCTTATGGTTGGTTGTGCGGAGATTAAGATGTTGAGATATGAGGGTGCTACGTTATGAACGAGCTTGAATGTGGTTACTAAGAGCTTATATTGGATGCGGGCCGTGATGGGGAGCCAATGAAGCTCAATTAGTACTGGAGTGATGTGTTCGGTTAGACCTTTTTTCATGATGAATCTGGCTGCTACGTTTTGTGCTAGTTGAAGTATGTTAAGGGTTTTTTTAGGCAGACCTTGTAATATAGCATTGCAGTAGTCCAGGTGGGGAATGATGAGGGCTTGTGCCACTGTCCTGAAGTCGGAGTGATCAATGATATTCCGTAGTGGTTGCAGGACTCTTAATTTGTGGAAGATGGCCCGATTGGTAATTCGGAGATGCTTGTCCATATTTAGGTTGCTGTCCAGCATTACACCTAGGTATTTTATTTCAGGCTTTGTGGTATAAACATTATTGTTCATGGTAACCGTTGATGGTGGGTTAAAGTCAGGTTTTCTGGAAATGCACATCACTTCTGTTTTTTTATGGTTTATTGACATATTATTCCATTGCAGCCAATTTTGTAGTTCGCTTAGGCATTTTTCAAGTTGGTTGAGGTTGGGGTTGTTTATGTCGAGATGAGTGTAAAGCATCAAGTCATCTGCATAGATATGGTAACTGATCTTGTGGTCCTGTAGGATTTCACAAATAGGTCGTATATATAGGTTGAACAAGAGTGCGGATAGGGCAGAGCCTTGTGGTATGCCTTGGGTTTGAGGGAAGGCGGAGGCATTTGCGTTGTTGAATTGGACCTGCTGCATTCTGTTACTTATGTACGATGAGAACCATTTTAGGGGGGTCCCTGATATGCCTATGGAAGCAAGTCTGTCCAGGAGTGTGGAATGATGCACCGAATCAAAGGCAGCTGATATGTCTATGAAAACGAGCATATACATTTTGCTTCTGTTTTCAAGACCCTTGAGTAGTTTGTCCATTAGGGCTAGTAGGAGAGTTTCCGCCGTGATGTTGGCGGAAGCCGTATTGATGATCATCAAGGGCATTGTTGACATCGATGTGGTCTTGGAATTGTTGCTGGACAGCCTTTTCGATAACACAGGTACACTACCAAAAAACTGCCTCCAGTTTTGCAACTGATTCCTATAGATTTTGGGGTGCTGAATCCAGGAAAAATAGCCAAAATGTTTCATCACGTCACGTTTTCTTGCAAAATTAGATTTCTTACCCATATAAGGAATGTTCACATAATTTCTTTTTAGCCGACTGCAGTTTATTTTCTTGGCCCAAAATAGAGGTTGTAATGGTTAACTAACTAGAAACACTCCCTCATGATATTTTAGAGTGTTTTGTATTCATTTTATACATTAACAGGACAATTGGGAGGCGGGGGGCTAAATCCAGTACTCGCGCTGGCGCATGTTCTTTCCTGTTCGCCTCGCCTCGTTCGCTCGCTCAAACACGGTGGTTGCGACATGAACGTTCCTGTCAAATTTCAGTTTCTTGCAAGTTCATTATTACCTTTTGTTTGCTCAGTCGTAATCCAGCTTTATTCCGAAGTGGTTCACTACAGTTGTAGTTTGCAGTGCTGTGTATTTGTGATGGCTCACAGAGCCAGAGGTTGCGTCAACTCTCCGGACAGTTTTTGTTTTATTTGTGGGGAATATACCGTGAAAAAGCGGCAGAGGAACATTTCTGCATTTATTAAAAAAGTATATTTCGCCTATTTCGGTTTGAAGTTAGGCGATCAAGACAAACCGTGGGCTCCTCACAAAGTGTGCAAGACATGTGAGGAAGATCTACGCTTATGGATGAAAGGTAAAAAACACGCATTTCGTTTCGGAATACCTATGATGTGGCGTGAACAAAGAGACCACAGCAGTGACTGCTATTTTTGCTCTTGCATTGTGAAGGGATACAACTTAAAAATAAGAACGTAATAAGTTACCCCAACCTTCCCTCAGCAATTAGGCCTATGCCTCATAGCAACGAAGTACCTGTGCCTGAACCACCAAAATCTTTGGATTATATTTGTGTGGACGGTTCTGATCATGATGAGACTCATCAGATGGCTTTTCCCGATGAGTCCAATACTTCCGAGTTTGAAACTGAACCAGATCCGAAACCTGAACTTTTCTCTCAAGCTGAATTGAATGATTTAGTCCGGGATTTAGGACTCCCAAAAGATGCTGCCCAACTGCTAGGTTCTCGGCTTAAACAGAAAAATCTATTGTCACCAGGAACAACTTTTTATTGGTACCGCAACCGCGAGACACAATTTTTGAAGTATTTCAGCAAAGAGGAAGATTTGGTATTTTGCAACGATATATACGGAGTGATGGAAAAGTTTAAACTCAAGTATGATCCTGCTGAATGGCGGCTATTCATTGATTCGTCAAAAGACAGCATAAAAGGTGTTCTTCTTCATAATGGCAACACATTCGCTTCAGTTCCTATTGCTCACTCTGTTATTCTCCAAGAAAAATCGAGAATTTGGCCCTGATTCTTCAGAAGATTCGTTATGATGAGCATAAGTGGATGATTTGTGGAGACTTTAAAATTCTATCCATGCTATTAGGGCAGCAATCCGGTTTCACCAAATATCCCTGCTTCCTTTGCTTGTGGGATAGCCGGGCCCGCGACCTACACTGGGGGAAAAAAGACTGGCCAATTCGGGAGTATTTGAGACCCGGTGAGAAAAATGTTCTTCATGAGAGCTTGGTACCTCGTGATAAAATTCTATTACCACCTCTCCACATTAAGTTGGGTCTCATTAAGCAATTCATCAAGTCCCTTCCAAAAGATGGTGAGTGCTTTCGGTACCTTTGCTCAAAGTTCCCCCGACTTTCTGAAGCAAAGCTAAAGGAAGGAGTGTTTGTTGGCCCTGATATAAGGAAACTCATTTCAGATGGAGCATTCGCTGAAACGATGTCTGAGAAGGAAAAAGAAGCCTGGGATTCCTTCAAGGATGTTGTTCTCAAATTCTTGGGGAACAGGCGGGATGAGAACTATAAGGATATTGTTGCCAGGATGCTCAATGCCTTCAAAGAACAAGGCTGTAACATGAGCCTGAAAGTCCATTTCTTGCACTCCCATGTGAACTACTTTCCCGAAAACTTGGGGGCGTACAGTGAAGAACAAGGTGAAAGGTTTCACCAGGACATCAAGGACGCAGAGAGAAGGTACCAAGGAAGATGGAACACCACTATGATGGCTGATTTCTGCTGGTTGCTGCTGCGGGAAACCCCAGATGAAAAATATGCCAAGCAGCGCACCAAGAGAAGCATTCGGGGGAAGAAGAAACGGGCCCACCAGGAGATTGATTGACCCAAGAATGACTTTAAAATCTAAACTGTGTTGACAAATATCGTGTTTTTACTAAACTTTGAAATAAAAATTTGCTAGTTATTACCACAGTGTCGGATCTCATTTATTAGAATTTTATTTTCACACCATCGGGTGTTTGTCTTCATGTATTGCAATGGTGCGGTTTGCGTTTTCTATTCTTACATACATACCTGTACAACATTTTTTGCACATTTTTTTGCTTTGCTTTGTGTCTAACCTCGCTCTTATATGCTCAATGTTTGTGCACATGTATGTGGCTGTTTTAAGTGCAGACAATTTTGCTACCATCACAGTGTGTTTTGTTGACATTACTCTATTCTTATGTGCTGCCTTGTTACAATTTTCTTTATTCTTATTTGAATAACTACTAAACAATTAGTATAAAGAATTCATCCAAGAAACTTTTCTCGATCGCACTCAATCTGAAACGTTCACCTCAAACTGCTAACCCAATGTAGCAAAAAATCTGTACGTGATGGAGCAAATTGGTTACCAGATTTGGATTCAGCGCACCAAAAAACCTAAAAATCAATCGAAACATTAGAGGCAGTTTAAAAAAAAATTTTTTTAGTGTACCTGTGTAATCTTGGCTAAGAAGGGTATGCTTGAAATCGGACGGTATGAGGCAGGGTCGTTCTCGTTAAGAGTTTTGTTTTTTAGGATGGGTCGTATGAGGGATTGCTTGAGCTGTGCTGGCATGATCCCTTGTAGTAGAGATTGATTTACTATATGGGCGATATACTTGGCAGCTTCTTGCTTCACAGCCTTAATCCAGGCAGCTGGGCATGGATCGAGGGGGAAGTTGTGGTGTTCAAGTTGGTAATTATGTTCAGGATTTGTCTGTCATCTATGTTTCGGAAGGTGTCCCATTCTTGGTACTGGTTTTCACTTTCAGACGTGAGAGTTTTTTGCTGGGTGATGATTGTATCAATCTCTTGAGTGTGGTGTGCGGGTGTTTGTAGGTTTAGCTTGCTGTCTTTGTGTGCATATGTGTGCATATATTTTTCTAGGCATAAATTTCAAAGGGGGATGTGATCATATACTTATGCTTTGAAAAGCTGGCAAAGTTTGTACTGGGAAAAATACACAGGTACTTTTCACTATTGTGGGTAGTTAATACATTTACCCCTGAAGTATTAATTTAACCCAATAAAAAGGGATTATGCTATTGTTTTGCTTGGTTACCCTTATTTCTGTGCAGTCAAGTGGACCAACGTAACAACCACACTACTCTAGATAAAGAAACACATTGTACTAAAAATGTGTATCTTATAGAATGACTATTATAATAATTTCCATTCTTAGAATACTTTTCATCCAAGATTTTTGCAATTATAGAAACTTGCACTACATATGTAGGCACCACTTAGGTATACTGCTTGGCAGGTTTCAAATGGGTGAGAGAAGGAGTGATTTTGGTTTGCACAGGCAAATAAAGAAACTCACCTGCTGGCAGAGTCAGAGCTAAAAATACAGGGTCATATTCAACCACTGACCCCATCCCATTCAATACCTACTGAAAAAACTCTTTATTGAAAAAGCCCAAAGAATCCCGATGAAAGGATTTGCAGGTGCCAGTTTGTAAAAGGCTCGTCCAAGAAATTTTCCGTGGATTCAAGAGCAGATTGCATATTTGGCTCTTCTGAGGTAGACTCCAGCACGTCTGGTTTCCATATAAAAGGAGCTCTTTATCTCAGCATTCACAGCCAGTATACAGTGCAGGGGTCTTTCTTTTAATCATTCATCCTTTCTTCAATTCCTATTGTGATTGAGCACAATTGTTCTGAATCCTGGAGGACCCCTTCATGACTCAAGATCGAATACCCTCAACCTCTGCCTCTGTAATCTTCTTGCAGAAAATGTTATAGCATATCTGCATGTCATACTTTCAGCGGCATGCACACATTTCAGAGGTAATTTCATCAGGGACTTTAGCCTATTTTATTTTTTTACCTCTATGCCATAGCTGTAAAGGTACCCCTGGGGGTGGAAAATAGATACAGGAGAAGTGGAATGGGTGCCATACAGAGCCATTCCTCTGGCTCTTACCACCAAGCCGCAGCAAGGACTTTCCCAAAGCACACCAGTATGCCCTGGCACACTGGTTGAGAAGCACTGCATTAAGTACACCTGCATTAATTGCATATGCTGCTGCCACTGCCGCATGTTTGGGTACTATTGTATGCGGTGAGTTTCATGAACATGCTCACCATGCCCTTGCCAGCGCATGATTTTTGCACTTATCGCTCATTGATTTTTATGCAACATGCACACTACGTGCAAAAACGTATCACACCTTAGTAAAAGGGCTCCTATATGCATAAAAAGAGCACAGAAACACAGAACCTACTTCTATCCCTACTCCATCGAAACTCTCTCCCCAGTATGCCTACTTCTGATTATGTGTGTAGGTATACTGGGGAGAGAGTTTCAATGGACTAGGGATGGAATTACAATGTATACACGCACGTCATAAAATGTATACACACTTAAAAGCATGGAGGGTACTTTTTATATAGATTGTCTATCTATGAAGGTTAAGTAAATCCCTTCTTTGGGACTGTTTTATAAAGAGAACACATGTGCCTAATGTGCCTAGAAAACAGCCTTGCAAGCCTGTGGAAATCCTGCCTAAAATGCAGCAGGGGTAAATGTGGATGAAGTCTATGCATAAGTGTGTAGTTCTTAAACTAAGGGGGCCTTTTACTGAAATGAATTAAGTGGTTAACTCATGAATTAGCATGTGCTGTTAGCGGAAGGCTTTGTTAACAGCTACCTCAGTGGCTGGGCGCTTAGCGCACATTAATTCACATTGAGGACAATTCTGCTTCACTCACACCTGGCCAAATTGGGGAGATGCAAGTCCAGGCACACCTCATATGCCGATGAAATCGGCATACAGGAAGCTGCCCATCTCCATGCCGGAATGCCATTGCTGGGGTGTGGGAGTAGTGGCATCCTCACATCATGGCAATGAGCCATCTACATGATGGCTCAGAAGGTCATGCCACACAATGGCCCCTGCAGATCACTTTTCAGGCTTCACCAGTGGCCCCTGTGGCCCAGATCATGGCTGCAGGGACATGGCATGGACAATGCTATGGGGGTGCGGTGGTGTGCCGCGTGTGAGGGGGAGAGGCAATCAGGGTGGAGTAGACTGGACATCCTTGGGGGTGCCGAGGAGCATACAGAGGCCTGTCTTGAATAGGCTCTGTACGTTCCAGCAGTTGGCCACTTCCAAACTCCGCCCCCACACAGCCCCCCCCCCCCAAGTACAGCACTCCCTGCACAAATGCTGTGTATGTGTAGGGAGTCCTGGCGGTGGAATCGTGGATAGGAACTGAGAGCGGGTTGGACGTCCAGCCCGCATGTCCAACAACGCTATTCGTGGCATAGAATGCCCCCCATACTGTATTAACTACTTAGTGTGGAAATGAGGGGGAAGTGTGCATGGACTGCACCTTGCTGTTTATGTGTGGTAATGTATGCATGCTGTTACCATAGTAGATAACAGATATGCAGAACACCAATGCAAGCATGTTAGGCGCAATCTACCTAATGCATGGTAAATGTTTTATCTGTATAGTGAATGGGACTTTTTTTTTGAGGGGCTATGCGGTGGTATGAAGTACTAGCACCTTTTTCATTGCCTGCTACAATTGATCCATAAGAACATAAGATATGCCATACTGGGTCAGACCAAGGTCCATCAAGTCCAGTATCCTGTTTCCAACAGTGGCCAATCCAGGTCACAAGTACTTAGCAGTTTCTCAAAAAGACACACAGGTTCCACAATGCTTTTATTAGGGCAAGCAGTGGATTTCCCGGGTCCTCTATTAGCTTTCTTGGCCGCTGCTGCACACTGGGAAGAGGGTTTCAACATGTTATCCATGATGACGCCTAAATCTTTTTCCTGGGGGTGGTTGCTAATGTGGAACCTTGCATCATGTAACCATAGTTTGGGATGATCTTTCCTAGGTGCATGATTTTGCACTTGTCCACATAAAATTTCATCTGCCATTTGAACTTCCAATCTTCCAATTTATCAAGGTTCTCTTGCAATTTTTCACAATCCTCTTGGTTTTTAACAGCTTTGAATAATTTTGTGTCATCTGCAAATTTGATTACCTAACTTGTTGTTCCCATTTCTAGGTCATTTATGAATATGTTAAAAAGCAGTGGACCCAGCACAGATCCCCCATGTATTAATGTAGCTCTCATGTATTAATGAAAAAGTCCTGCATATGAGTACCAGTACCTTTTTAGTTAGGAAAAATGCATTGATGGTAATTGTACAGGAAAGGTGCTAAGCATGCCCCCAATAGGTACTGCCACAGACTGCAAATACTGCATATTTTTTTCTACAATTAAACATGCAGTAGCTCTAACTTTTACTGCATTTAAGCAAAAGGGACCTTAAGTGAGACTCTGTCACCAAACACACTAATACACGAGTCACATAAATGTCATGCCTTTTTGTCACTGCATGCACTTTTACATGTGCAACCCAGTGGCCTTTAATGCACGCAAAACAGGGTTTATGCACAAAACATTCTTTATAAAATAACCCCCCATGCAGATACTACTGCATTTTGGCATATCTGCTTTTTCAAAAGTGGTGCTGGTGCAAGCATATGAGGTGCCCTAGGCTAACATCATCCCTTGTTCCCCCCTCTGCTCCAGTCCCCACTCCAATTGCCCCTCCCCTTCTATCCCCCATGTAAAGGAAGTGCAATTGGAAAGGGGCATAAGAACAATTGGCATCACAGTGCTGGAGCTGAAGGTAACTCCGCACATTGTTGCCATTTTAAAAGCATTGCCGCTGCTGCACGTGCCGTGCGGGGTGTCAGCGGTAGCAGTAAGTGCCCCTGGAGGGCCAGAGCTCTAGGCAACTACCTAGTTTGCCTAATGGGCCTTGATGGGACCTGCAGGGGCAACAATGACTTCAAGCAGCCCTGCAGCGCTTATCTGAACTGTCAATGCTCCAATGCCCAGTGCAGACTTCTGCCCTCAAGCAAAAGGAGGAGGCAGAAGCACAAAGAGCCTCGCAGCCCCTGAGGGTTAGGTAAGCACTGCAGGGCTGTTTGAAGACATCGCTGCCACTGCAGATCCTGGAGAGTGGCAGCAGTAGCAACAGCGGTGGCAGTGAGCCACCCCTGGATCATTGGCGCTCTAGGCAACCATCTAGTTTGCCTAATAGTCATGCTGGCCCGGCTCAGGCGATTATCTACATATATAGTACTAGGTGTAACAGTTATCACTGTGGAAGTGTTTCTGTACTGTGAGGTATTTGTTCCAGACTCTTGGATGAAATCTCATTTCATGTTCCCATTTCAGGAGAAACTGCTATACTCCTTCTATGTGCCACAGGGAGGGCAATTTTAGTGGCCCTTATCAGAGTAAAATCACCTCATTGAAAATTGCTCTGCCAAAATGTGTCTAAACGTATGTATGGTTTCGACAGCATGCGCAGTCTTAGCCATGAGGGCGAAGAACCTTTGTGTGAGCATATCTAGATTGGGAGAGGAACACAGTACATATATATTCAATTTGCAAATGTATAGAAACATAGAAATATGACGGCAGAAAAAGACCACATGGCCTATCTAGTCTGTCCTTCCATATCAACAAATACAACAGTCCCTTTTTTCCTTTAGAGATCCTCTGTGTTTGTCC
Source organism: Ichthyophis bannanicus (assembly GCA_033557465.1). NCBI lineage: Eukaryota > Metazoa > Chordata > Amphibia > Gymnophiona > Ichthyophiidae > Ichthyophis > Ichthyophis bannanicus. The sequence continues at coordinate 417,822,973 of CM066037.1, forward strand.
CATGCTTTTTTAAATTCAGTTACTATCCTCATCTCTACCACCTCCACTGGGAGACTATTCCATGGATCCACCACTCTTTCCGTAAATAAATATTTCCACAAATCACTTCTGAATCTATCCCCTTTCACCCTCATCCCATGTCCCCTTGTAGCAGAACTTGCTTTCAATTGAAAGAGGCTCTCCCCCTAAACATTTATGCCACGGAGGTATTTAAACATCTCAGTCATCCTGCCTTTCCTCTAAGGTGTACATATTAAGATCCTTAAATCTGTTCTCATATGCTTTATAATGAAGACCACTAACCATTTTAGTAGCAACCATCTGCACCGACTCCATCCTGTTCACATCCTTTTGAAGGTGCGGTCTCCAGAATTGCACACTATACGCCAAATGAGGTCACACCAAAGACATACAGAGGCATTATCACCTCCTTTTTTCTGCTAGCCATTCCTCTCCGTATGCACCCAAGCATCCTTCTAGCTTTTGCCGTCACCTTTTCTACCTGTTTAGCTACTTTAAGATCATCAGACACAACCACGCCCAGGTCCCGCTCTTCTTTAGTGGACAAAAGTACTTCACCCCCTATACTATATTGCTCCCTTGGATTGCTGCATCCCAAATGCATGACCTTACATTTTTTAACATTAAATCCCAGCTCCAGATTCTAGATCATTCTTCAAGCTTAGCTAGATCCCTCCTCATGTTATCTACACCTTCCTGGGTGTCTACTCTATTTCAGATTTTGGTATCATCCGCAAAAAGGCAAACCTTACCCGACAGCTCTTCCGCTATATCACTAACAAAGATGTTAAAAAGAATCGGACCAAGGACAGATCCCTGGGGCACACCACTGGTAACATCCTTCTCCTCAGAGTGAGCCCCATTTACCTGTACTCTTTGTCGCCTCCCACCCAACCAATTTCTAACCCAAGCAGTAACTTTAGGGTCCATCCCTAGGGTGCTCAGTTTGTTTATAAGTCACCTGTGAGGAACAGTGTCAAAGGCTTTACTGAAATCTAAATACACCACATCTAGGGCTCTCTCTCGGTCCAACTCCCTGGTCACCCAGTCAAAGAAATCAATTAGATTTGTCTGACAAGACCTGCTTCTGGTGAATCCATGCTGCCTCGGATCCTGTAATCCGCTGGACTCCAGAAACCTCACTATTTTCTCTTTCCGCAGCGTTTCCAATAATTTACTCACCACCAAAGTTAAACTAACCGGCCTGTAGTTTTCAACCACATCCTTACTTCCGCTTTTGTGTAAAGGCACCACATTATTTATTTATTTATTTATTTACAGTCTCTTATATACCGCACTATTCAGCATCAGCGCGGTTTACATGGAACAAAAATGCTCAGTACAATTAACACGTATGAGTTTACAGATAACAGGGCAAATAACTTGGATAACAGGGGTAAACTATTTACAAATCTTGCTACATAGAGTCATATGAACATGAATTCCATAGAAACATATGCACCACTAAGGGTTAGGGTATCTTTCTTGGCATGTTGTTGGGAAACCATATATTTGCTTAGCGGATTGCATCTCCGGTCTCAATGGGGTGGGGTTGGGTTCTATGAGGTACTTATTGAAAAGGTGGCATTTGAGTGCTTTCCTAAACTGTGTAAGGCTCTTAATGGCCCGGATATCTGGAGGTAATGCGTTCCAGACACACCGAGTATGAACATTTTCTAAGCCTGGCACAGTCGTATGCCAGCTGCCCCTAGTAAATCACTGCCCCAGCCAGGAAGCTATAAAGTTACCAGATATCCATAGTGTTGCTCTCCAGGACTCATGACTCAAAAAACCCCCACAAACCCCGAGTCCAGAGAAGCCAGGTATATTACAGGGGCTGGGAATTTCTTCCAAAATCTGTGCCTTGTTCATGTCACCAGTTTAGGGGGCGCGTTCTTCTTGATCCTGGCGCATGTGAGCACATCGCCTGCCTGCCTTCCTTCCATCCAGGGTCCGGAGGGGCCAATTTCTCCACAAAGCAGCATTCCTTGTCCGCCATTGAAGAAAGGAAGTTTTTCCTGCATGTGTCACTTTTAATTTGTGCGGGAACAGCAGCACAAAATGCACCCCATATTTGTGCAGTTCAGTACATATGGGCGCAAATAAACTTTGTTTAGTAGCTATGCTACCAGAGTAGTCATCAAAAAGCAGAAGTTTTTAATTTTTATATTCCAGCGGTTGTCTGCGGCAGTATTCTTTCATTATGCGTTCTTTTTCAGACCAGTCTATATACCGGCCAATAGCAGTCCGCGGCCTCTTATTGGTCTCGATCTTAGGCAATCCTATGGGTGTGCTTGCAGCACCAGGCCCCCACCGCCACCAAAAGGCCCAACTAATCTGGTAATCAGTGTTAAAAGAAAGTGTAAAATCAGCATCAGACATACTTTCTGCTAGTTCGAATATTCTTAAATTATTTTGTCACGATCAATTTTCTTGTTCCTCCATCCTTTCCATTCCTTGGTTAACCGTGCTACCATTCCTTCCAGATGGGTTGTTAAGATTTTCCTGCACCACCACATGGGTTTCAACTTCAGTCATGCGGGTGGTCTGCACTTCAATTGATTCTTTTATTCCGTTGACTGTTGAACCGGTCCTCCAGTGCTGCTGTAACTACGTGGGAGATCTCAGCTGCTAGGTCTTCCGCTCCCCCTGGTGATGATTTTGTGGTGTTGGCAGCCATCTTGGAGTCAGCTCGGTGTTTTACTCCAGTGCCCTCTTTTGTGGTTTTATGTGGCAGACCCTTTCTGCCGTCTTTTTGACAGCCACAGTTTCTGGGCAGCACCTTCGCTCGCTATTCCGATGTAATCAGCAATTTGAGCCTAAAAATGAATATAAATATAGAGAAGAAATTCTAATAAGCAGACATTAGCTGATTTCATTGGAGTGAGGCTGTCTCTGTCTCCAGGACCTTTTTACACTTAAGTCAGGTGCTTTGCTTATATATGTATTGATGCTATGAATTGATATTGAAATTTGTACCTTATAAGTTAAAGCAAAGCTTGTGATGTTACAGACCTGGCAAGATCAATAAAAAAAGTTTCCATGCTTTTATGGTGGCACGAGCAATTTGTTTAAGGTCCTGTATGTATGTTGGGGTGAACACAAACAGCCAAACAAAAATAGAAAATTTCCCAAATAATCTTAGGGGAAGCCCAGAAAAACCCCAACATCTTGGTGACCCCGACGCTGATCATGGTGACATCAGAGCGCAGTGACTATCTGAAGCCTATTTATCTCCTGTCAGTCCCTCTGTGTTAGATCCGCCTTCTGTAATTTTCATTCTGTTAGTAATCATATTTGTTTTACTTTGCTTAGTATTGCTCCTTTTTAGATTGCTTTTATACTGCCTAAGACCCACCAGTCCCCATTGAATCCCTCCCCTTTCATGGTTTGGGCAATTCTTTGTGGAGCATTGGTAGGATCACTTCTAGTTCTTTTCTTTTCATACTTATATATTCCTCAACCTGCTCCTCTGAATCCCTCTACACAGAAACTGAATAGTTTTTTCAATAGTTCCTTTAATATTTCCCAGGGTAGTCCCTTACGATCCCGAAGGTCCACACCAGGACCTAATCTATGGAAATCCACAGTTCTTGAGGTTGTCCAATTAATGAATATCTCAGACTGTATCATATGCACCCCACTGCCAAAGGGAGTTGGGTATGCACCAGTCAATATAGTACCAGTACAACCAGTGGAGTACTCGGGGAACTTGGGTTGCCAGGACCCTACCGAATACTACACTACTCCATGCTGGGCCCCCTCTAACTGCTCCCATACTTGTGAGCATTTCAATTTATCTGACCCCGTCCCAGTCCAAGTCTATGCCCCTTCTCATTTGATACATCCATATTGGTAATGGGGGGCTAGTCCATTCTAACTCACGCCCTTCACTGAAGTGTAATATCACGTACCATCCTGCACAACAGCGATTTACTGTTTCCCCCAGGTCCATAATTCCTTATAGCTTCTCGGCTCCTTATAGCTTGGACAATTGGTTTGTTATCACTAATGCATCTTTGAATATTACCCCTGCTTATTGGCACGACACATACACAGTGGGTCCTATTTATAAAAATGGTTCAGCAGTCCAGACATCTGGATGCAGAACTGGTACCCCTTATTCTTCCTGTTATTTTCCCCGTAATGATCAATCAATCATTAGGCATACTTCAATTGCATGGGGACACAAAATGAACTGGACCTGGACCAAAAATACCCGATTCTCGGCCCTTGCAGGTCACTATTGGTATTTTCAGGGTTTCCTGTATCAGGCTATAGGCCTGAATCATCTTCCTTGTGCTCTGGTTAGGGCTGAGGCCTATTCAGTGTTAATCCCTCTCAATGTCAGTCATTATCACACAAGCGCCCACAGACACATCTCCCCCTGGTATGATAAATCCGAAGATGCCGCTCTCATGACCTCTTATGAATATATTAAATCCACATATCCGCTGACAAAAACACTGCTTGATGCTCTGAGCTATACCTCTTGGATTCCTATATTTCAGACCCCTGCAATTACTGCTGAACTACGTATGGCTGTACGTAGGTTGCAATGTTTGCTTCATGTCCAAATGTGTTCTGTCACTGAATCTATTACTCTCCTAGCCAAATCCCTTGAGCAAAACAATCAAATGACTCTGCAAAATAGATGAGCTTTAGATCTATTGTTAGCAGCTGAGGGAGGGGCATGTAAATTCATTAATGAAACAAATTGTAGCACAGTTTTATTTATTTATTTGTGTGCTTTTCTATACCGCCCCTTCCAGAGATCAGGGGCAGTTTACAAGGAACTTAAACAACAATATAACAAACAGTGAAATATTGCATTACATAGAACATTAGGTGAACATAAGAACTATGTTACAAGGAAACAAGGTGTAAATCAGTTATAGCAAACCATACAACTTTTGTATTTAATGCAATGGACAGAATTAGACACTTATCAGAATTACATCTGGATGATTTCAAGAGTGGAATTCAGGTTGGAGCGTGGTGGAATGATTTTGCTTCTTGGTTTACAGGCCTAAGCTCTGGCCTACGTTGCTTACTTGTAGCCTTGTTTGGTCTGCTCATTGCTTTATCAGTTAGCTGCTGTGTTTTTTCATTTATTCTATCTTTTTGTAGAAGGTGTTTGACTAAGGTGTCTACCACAACTCTAATTCTTACTTCCCAAAATCAGGCCAATGAATATACTTCCCTAGCCCGTAGACCTAGAGCTACTAATAAAAATGGTAACCTGTCTGATGCCCATCCTCTTATTCCAGAGGGGTTCCACTTGGTAGCGGTCCAATATTCAGGTAACAAGTAATCCTATATGGATTTCCTCTCTTTTCAAGTTCCCTATGTTAGGTGTAGGATTAATGGGATTCAGATCTCATGTAGCAACTTGGTGTCATCATGTCTCCATCTCTTGAGTGAGTGTCACTGGGGGTTCCAGATGGCCAAATGTAGAAGGGCATGGGGACAACAGAAGGGACCTGAAGTAGGATTCAAGAGGGGAATAAGAAGGAAAAATGAATCCCCCTTTAGGTACCTTTGTTACAGGTTGAATCCATCTTGTGCTAACGTCTATAGCTCAGGCCTAAGAAAGAAACAGCCTGCTCTGACTTTTTCACACTGAAACTGCAAAATCAGCAAGATTGAGCAATGAAATGAGCTAATATCCTGTCCCAGAGAGCTGACACAATGAGAGGCTCTGAAAACTACACAGCTAGTGAAAAGCTGTCACCTGGGCCCCTTGAATAAACAAAGGGGAACAGAACGAAGAACTTAATCCGCAGGAAACAGAGCCAGCACACAGCGACAAGGACTGCCGTGAGAATGGAAAGACAGGATGCCCAAGGGAAAAAATAAAGGGTAGAGATTGGGAAGCAGATTTGCTTGAAATAATAAAGAATAAGAATTGAAAGGAAATCTATTTATCAGCAATTTGAGCCTAAAAATGAATATAAATATAGAGGAGAAATTCTAATAAGCAGACAGACATTAGCTGATCTCATGGAATGAGGCTGTCTCTGTCTCCAGGACCTTTTTACACTTAAGTCAGGTGCTTTGCTTGTTATATATGTATTGATATTGAAATTTGTACCTTATAAGTTAAAGCAAAGCTTGTGATGTTACAGACCTGGCAAGATAAATAAAAAACGTTTCCATGCTTTTATGGTGGCACGAGCAATTTGTTTAAGGTCCTGTATGTATGTTGGGGTGAAAACAAACAGCCAAACAAAAATAGAAAATTCCCCAAATAATCTTAGGGGAAGCCCAGAAAAACCCCAACACCTTTTTAGATGTTTTTATGAATTACATTTGATTTTAATTTGTGTATTACTACTTTTAATGTTATTACCATTACCACTTTTATGTAATTTTATCATTTTATCTTTGCATATTTTAATGAGCATCAGCCCATCTTTGCTTCTAGAATTTTTGTGTTAATTATGATTATTTATTTATGTATTTTTATGTCCCTAGTGGTCATAGTTTCCTGCAGAAGGCCAGTTTGGCTGAAACACATGTTGGGTGGACCCTCAATAAAGCTGTTTTTCCTTCCAAGGGATCTTGTTTGCTTGTTTCTGTTTGTGTGTGGTCCCAGGTGGGCAATTTCCCTTGTCCCCACTCCAGCAGATGTCCCAGGTCCAGTCTGCCCTCTTTGTCCCGCATTTGAAAATGACTTTTTCCTACCCCAGGAGGAAACCCTAGTTTACCAGTCGCTTGGAGGAAGGGCGCAGCCTGCCAGGTGCAGTCATGTTTTTCTGCCCACCACTTCCATGCCTGTTTGAAGCCCTCCAGCAGGGGCTGGAACTCTGGAGAAGCCAGCTCCGCCTTGGCATGCTGCAGGAGACTCATCAAACTATATGGCCCACTCCATATCTCCAAAAGAACCCCTGGGGCATAGGCCAGTCGACTAGTATAGATGTCATGCACCCATCTCATAAGGGTCACCACATTATATATCTGTATGTTGGGCAAACCTGCACCCCCCATGTCCCTACCTAGAATTAATTTGGTATAGCTGACATGTGCCCTTCTGCCTTTCCATAGAAAACTCTGCATTATACCTTTTAAATTCTTTTTCATCTTCTCTATGAATACATAATAGTAGTATTTGCAACTGATACAACACCTTTGTGACAATCACCATGCCCACCAAGGCTATCCTTCCATAAAGAGAAAGTGGGAGCTCCACCCATTTAACACACAGGTTCCGAATCTGGCGCAATTTTTCATGGATATTAAGTTGGTAGATCAATCTTAGGTCTTTGTGCAGGTAGATAACTGGGAAATTTGCAGAGGTGCATGGAAATATGATATATATCAGAAGGAATGTTGTTCATTAAAGCGCTAATCGCATTCTTAAAAACAGCAGCAGAGCCGGTATTTGAACTGTGTAAAACAGATTGGCACACACATGAACTTTACTATAAAAGACCACGTCCAACAACAATGAATAACCACATAAGGAAATTAGTTAAAGATGAAAAAGAATATATTCCAATCCATGCTATTAAAAGTTTAGATGCAAGAGTTTTAAAAGTGAAATCACAAAGCAAAAAATAGGATTTAGAGCGCTTAAAAAATCATTACTATATGATAAATGTAACGATTCAGAGTCATCCTAAACAGAAAAGAAGGAATACAGGGGTGAAAAGAAACAGGAATGACATGAATTGCACATAAAGGCAAGTAAATGTAATCAATAATGTGCAATTGCATAAAAACAGAAGAACAGTTCTGGATCGATTGGTGGAAAGCAAAAGATTGAAAGACACAAACAGGGCAGAGTGATGATACACGGAAAATGATAATGTGAAACAAAGACAAGACTTACAATGAACTGCACATGCTTCAAATTGATGCTGCAAAAATTCAAACAAAAGGCAAAAGCCAAACAGGGGCAGCTTAAATACAATGGGGTGACATGACGTCAAATGATTGTGAATATGTTAATCAGATCGAGGCTAGCTCAGGAGAAATAGACCACATGGAAAGCCAAAAGGGGGAGCCATTGAGGGTAGCCAATAAAAATGGTACCATCACTAAAGAATCTTCGGATCCCACAGGAATCACAGAGGGTAATCATTGTAACGAAAGGTGTGAAATGAAAAGTTAAAACCGTTCATCCTAAATAAAAATGGAACACCGATTGGGTCATTTTTATTTAGGGTGAATGGTTTGACCTTTGCCTTTTGTCAGTTTTCAGTGTATCATTACTCTGCCCTGTTTGTGGCAAGTGTAGGGTTTTTAAAAAGTGTGCATTTTAGCCAGCCCTTTGTAGGAGAGATTGATTTTATTTATTTATTTATTTATTTACAGTCTCTTATATACCGTGCTATTCAGTATCAGTGCGGTTTACATTGAACATAGAAACTTACACATTTCATTGGGTGATCTGTGTTTACAATAAACAGGTATTAAAACTTGGATAACTTGGGGTAACTATTTACATATATGCAACATGGTAGGTTTTACATCATTAGTCTTAGTCATGGGTGTTTTGCAAGGTACAGTTTACTTAGATCTTAGAACTTAGATTAAAGAGGTTATCCTCTTCAACCCCTCATAATATATTTCTCACTAAAATAGACTCTCGGTATTATCCCTAATCCCTCATTTGGTTTGAGGTTTGTCGTGCTGTGAGAGCTTGTGTGTATCAGTGCATCATGTACCTCTACTGCCCCCATTGCAAAGATGGAGAGTGTGGGTCTATTGGGGGCAGATCATGTCTACCACCCTGACCCAGAGAGGGCGGTTTGCTAGGCAGTGATACATCATCCGCATGTGAGTGCAGACACCCCTCTGCTCTTATAACGAGGGACCATAGCAACCACACTGGATATGTACTATTTTGGGTGCATCATGGTCCAAAAGGGCTAGATGTGACTGGGGAATACAAATGGACACAGAACTATTCTAGGCATGTCTGCAAGGAATACCTGTTGAAGAAAACTCTGTGATCTAGCCACAATACCACGGCTCTTTAGGTCTCTGGTCCTCAAGCAGTGAGAGACAGAGAGTAATACAGAACACAATCACACACAAGTGTTACTTTCTTTGAGCTCAGAGGGAAGACAATAAATGGGTCTATGGACATGCATAATTCCACGCTTATTGAATTCAAATTCTTCCTCCTAAAAAGCTCCTTTTATTACAGAAAAAAGGGAAGTAACAGTCATTTATTATAACCATGAAATAACACAAGGTGTCGCCAAAGTTCTTTTTACAGAGTAAGAACTGATTACAGTGTATTAGATGAAATTTACTTGATTATGACAAAATTATTTATAATAGCAAAGTTGCAAAAATTATGTTGTGTCAGCAGGGACTTCCAGTTGACTGTACAATGAACTATGGTTGCACAGATCAGACTTTGTTTACTTTTTATGCTTGCGTTAACAGTGTTCCAGACTATTTTAGAAACGGTTACACAGAACTCATGATCATGACATCCTATTCTATTTAAGAGGAAGTAGGTGAAAAGTCAAACTTCTAAACACATTCTGTATCAAAAAATTCATCCATCTTCAATTACATATTGGGGATTCTGGTATCCCTTTATCTGTCCATGTCTACAGTCCTCCCTGTGATTCTATAAAGAATCATTACAAAAGAGAGTGGTAGCTGGAACATGTGGACTGTTGTAGTTGTTGATATGGAAGGACAGACTAGACAGGCCATGTGGTCTTTTTCTGTCATCATGTTTCTATGTTTCTATGTCCAAATCCAGAATAAATCTTCTACAATAGGCTTCATTTTGCAGATGTTCCTTCAAAGTCCTAGCCACATCTGGTCCATAGGTGAGCTCCATCTTGTTCATTGGAAGAAATCATTATACAAAATCATGTAACATTGTTTACCTTTGCTTAGCCTCAATAAAAAAATGTGTACAGAGAGCAAGACTTTACCAATTATTCTTGTAAGCACTACCTCATCCAGCAGTGGCCAACTGCTTCTTGTAGATCTAGCAATAATTCAGAGATTAGTCCCTCATATCATGACACCAGTCATCGCTCCAGATTCTTCAGCAGCATCCTTTCTCACCATGGGCTGTGCTATGCACATCGTAGATCAATCTTTTTCAGTGACCATCCACCCAGGCTTCACTGCTGCACATACATGAGTAGTTCCGCTGGAATTGCTGATCTTTATCAGGAGTCTCCATATTCAGTAGCATATCATTCAGTCGGTTTTCCTCTTCGGCCCATTAGATTCAGTGCATACAATATATAATTTGTAAAAATCCAATTCTCCACTACAGCATCTCTCTTGATTCCATACAATTACAAACAAGCACAATTATTCATCCCTAATGACAGTCATAAATTGTTGAACAGAATTGTATTATCTATTGTTAATTACAATACATCTAAAGCTAGCACTAAACTATTACATAGCTAGTCTGTAACATACTTACTATTTTCATCTACATTCCTAAACTTATTCTGTCTACTTGCCAAATCAAATGTTAGCATGTGGCCTGATAGACACATTGCTACACAATTGTACATATTCATATCACTAATTATATTTGTGATGTATTCTCCAGCTATAGCAATATACAAGATATAGTCAATCTGGTTTATTCAAGGGGTAACAAACATTAAAACATAACTAGCAGTTTATGACAAATAATTTAAACTCATTTCAATTGTTTGTCAACAATTAATAGGAAGGCTGTCTTATCTTAGGTGATAATTCAACTCACATTACTTTAAATATTATCACCACGTCCTGCACACACAAACACCCCAGTACCTCACTGGTCTTCTCCGCTTCCACATCCCTACACGTAGTCTTCATTCTCTTCACATTAATCGACTTCACCTCCCCCCACCATCTCGTGCACACTTACAGTCTACCCGTCATTCTGCCTTTTTCTTCCTTGGTCCAGCTCTGTGGAACTCTCTGCCCACTCTGCTCCATCTGGAAGATAATTACACCACTTTCAGGTCCCTACTTAAATCCCATCTGTTCACCTCAGCATATAACCTCCCAGCCACACCCAGCTGACCTGATTTATCTGTTTGCACTTTTCTTTGTTTTTTTTTGTTATTTTTTTTCTAATACTACTTTCCCCACTAATCACAGCAGTTCACATTGCAACTAAAACTTGGTACAGCACATTAAACAGGAACATTGATAACTTGAAATTTTTCTTTGTAAGGCAATGAGGGTTAAGTGACTTGTCCAAGGTCACAAGGAGTGCTAGTACTCTAGTCATTAGACTACTTCTCTATTCCAGTCTAATTCGCATAGACATCTAAGCTCACAAAGGAAGGAACATTTATATAAGGGTGTGTACATCCATAAACTATAAACCTTTTTTAACATCAAATTTAAACCAACTAGAAAATCAATTATCACTTCTTAATAGCTTAACAGTTCTATCTTTGTTACACTATTCTCAGAACAAAACAGCATAGTAGTATCAGCACATAGAGCTCCTCATGCAAGAAGCCTGAGACAAAATCAGTATTGATCAAGTGAGCAGATAACTCAAGAGCTCTAGAAAGAGTGAACACTCCAGCTAGTTGAGCATTAGCAAATAGCAAACAGCCGACTCTGTCACAGAATCAATTCTTTCAATTGCATCAGTTTTCCTTATTCATTGCGCAAAGCAGAACCATCAGTAATTTGGATTGCAAAGACTACTGCTACCAGAAAACTGAGAGCATGGAGGCATTCCTGCTACAACAGGGTCACAAAAGTCTGAGAAATAGCCCAGTGGCTTACGTCCAGTGGGAAATTTCTGAGTGAGAACACAAACAGTAGCAATAGAAGAGGTAGGCATATTAAATCTAATTCAGTGATACTAAATTAAAACTATTCCACTAGCAACAAGGCATTTGCTTCACACTTGCAATTAACAACATCAGTTCTGCAGAGGTCTTTCCATAATAACTAAACATATACGACATGAGAATTTAAGATCACTCCTCCAATCGACTCCTGCAGATTAGTTCAAAGAGACTATGAGAAATATCAGCATTTTCCTTCAGACATTTACTCATACACTATCATAGTTGAACTTTCAACTAGTCCACTATCACAAAAGGAAAATAATAAAACATTATACATATATTCGCCATACAGTTTTAATTACTTAATTCACTTGTTTGAATGTAATTGTATCATTCACTTTTTCCCTTTAAGTAAACAAACTTACTTGACTTAACTTGACAAGCAATTCAATTTTTTTCCAGTTAAGTTACTAACTTCTCTTTCCTTTAAAACACTTAATTTTTTTAACCTTTATTACATCACACAATTTATCAAATATCTAAATATATCAAAACATGGAAGATCTTCCCACTCATTCACATCAAGTATAACTAAATACAATTTGGAGAATATATCATCAATCAATTTTTCCAAAGTATCCAGAGACATAAGAAGCACCAAAGAGTAGTGTTTCTAATAACATTTTTCAGCATTTGCATTATTACACATAGAATGGAATCAGTAGATAAATTCTCATAACCCAAAATAAGTTCAGATCCAGACCTAAAAAACAAAACTTATTTACTATACATACACAAGTAAAAGAAATAGTTAATCACATTTGGAGTTTCTTTTTTAACTTCCCTAATAAGGCTTATGGTTAGTCTAACAAAGAAAATCTTACCACAGTTGCTCAAGACTTTCTTCCTGCTAATATTGCAGTCATGCCAAGCTGTTATCTTGCTGGAAACCTCTAAATTATTACTGCAGCAAGAAACAAAACTCTTCCCTAACCACTAAATTAGAGAAGACAAACTTCATACTACAATTATGACATGAAAATTAGTCCTTCAAAACTTTGATTAATTCTATTATTTCATAGATCAATGACTTACGTATTTCCCTGAAAGTTTCAGTTTCTTTTATATTTACACTATCCATCCTAAGCACTGGATTTTAAATTTTTCAAAACACAGAGTCAGTGACTGGTATGAGATTTGCTTCAAAAGCCATTTCATACTGTAACTAACAGTTTCTCCTTCTGAAATGTTCCAAGGGGGAACGGCAAACTGTGGTTACTGGCAGTCATCGAATGTTAACATAAGGGCGCTTCACCAAAACTTGCGCCTCATTTCATAATTAGGGCTTCCTTTTTCTATTGCCCTTATCTCACTCCACTTATCTAACTGAGATCTCTAATTAACCTTACCGGCTTTACATTACAATCACAATATACACACAGATATCTGTCAATTCTTTAGTATACTCACTCACGAAAACCACTGCCTGTGTCCTTGAGATTGTCTGCTATTTCCAACTGCTGAAGGAACACAGAGATCCGAGTCACAGCACTAACTGAAGAAAACTCCGTGATCTAGCCACAATACCACGGCTCTTTAGGTCTCTGGTCCTCAAGCAGTGAGAGACAGAGAGTAATACAGAACACAATCACACACAAGTGTTACTTTCTTTGAGCTCAGAGGAAAGACAATAAACGGGTCTATGGACATGCATAATTCCACGCTTATTGAATTCAAATTCTTCCTCCTAAAAAGCTCCTTTTATTACAGAAAAAAGGGAAGTAACAGTCATTTATTATAACCATGAAATAACACAAGGTGTCACCAAAGTTCTTTTTACAGAGTAAGAACTGATTACAGTGTATTAGATGAAATTTACTTGATTATGACAAAATTATTTATAATTGTAAAGTTGCAAAAATTATATTGTGTCAGCAGGGACTTCCAGTTGACTGTACAATGAACTATGGTTGCACAGATCATAGCCTATGTTTACTTTTTATGCTTGCATTAACAGTGTTCCAGACTATTTTAGAAACAGTTACACAGAACTCATGATCATGACATCCTATTCTATTTAAGAGGAAGTAGGTGAAAAGTCAAACTTCTAAACACATTCTGTATCAAAAAATTCATCCATCTTCAATTACATATTGGGGATTCTGGTATCCCTTTATCTGTCCATGTCTACACCTGTCACACACTGGCACTGATGGAGGCCTGCAACAAAGCCTATCTCAACCAACCTGGGTAATGTGGACCTGGTGCTGGCCACCCCACCTCACCCTCTGGGTGAGCACAGAACACGCACAATGGCATGTTCTGTAGTTACTCTGTGGCAGTAACACGCACGGTCAGTTCCCCCTACCCAGCTGACATGCTGTAGAGTTGCATATCCCATCTGGTGAGCAGATGTAGACTGCTGTTCTGCATGTGAATTGCATTATGGGTACTGGTGGTTTTATCCTAACCTGGTAACCACAGCAGACATTTTGTGCGGTGACCTGCAGTCTTTCTGTAGCCAGCCATTGGTGTGATAAAAGCCAGAGAGATGTAGCACAATGATTAATCCAATGATTTCCATGGCAGAGGTCATGGGTTCAATCCCTCAGTGGTCTTATCTTAGTAAGACTGTCCGAGGCAAGTCCCTTTCATGACTGTAACAGTCAGACGTATTTCTGCAATCTGTGCCTTCAACCAAAAAACCCTCACCTCAGTTGCCTAACCTAAGATGCCTTATAAAGTGCCTTAGCTTTGAGTTTACCCTATCCCAGTAACTAGAACAGAACGTTTGTGCAGTGACCTGCAGTCTTTCTGTAGCCAGCCATTGCTATGATAAAAGCCATAGAGGTATAGTACACTGGTTAATACAATGACTTCCCAACCAGTGGTTATGGGTTCAGTTCCTCTTTGTTCTCCTCTTTTATGCCTGTCCTACACAACTACTTGTCATTCATGTCATAGTCATATCTCTGCTGATCTGTGCTGCCAGCACATGATACTCACATCACAGTTGCCAACCATCCTTCTGTCCATCTATTTGTGTCTGTCAGCTGTGTGGCGTCCTGTCTTCATATGCAGGCTGCTACCCCATGTCCTGCACTGGTACCCATTTTTGCATTGTGGCTCTTCATACTTGCCTCTCCTGTGTCTGCTATGCATAGCACTACTACTCCTCTGTCCTCCTATCATTGCACTTATCTTGCCACCTCTGCCACCCACTGTCATTGTAGCACTTTACATTGCCAACACCCTATGCATCGGTACAGCTGCCTCCGATATGTTTGTCCATTTTACCGGCTGCCACATAGGCTGCACGCTGATTTGGCAGGTCCATCAGCTCCCACCTCTGCTTCCTTCCATCACTTGTTCATTGCCTTTCCTTGGTGCTCTGTGCAGTGTTCGGGTTGCATCTGTTTTTTGGCCTTACATTTCATGCTTGTCAACTTTGGCCACCTTAATGCCCGTGGGCACCATATCTTGGGTCGCCTTAACATCCTTAGGGCACCTTATATGGCACCTTATGTTAAAGCACCTTATGAGGCACCTTATGAGGTGCCTTAACCTGGGGCACCTCATATGGGGCCTTTTGGTGTGCCTTAGGGTGTTGGACACCTTATGCAGTGCCTTGTCAGGCTTGTAATGTGCTGTCAGTTTTAATATGTATTGTCCGGTTAATGCACGATACCTGACAAGGTGCCCTTTAATGCGCATTAATCGGCCATTACTACTTTAATGCCGATACGCCCATGTCCTTATATGGCATTGCTCACGTTAGCGCTGCACTTTTCACCGGTAACATTTTCGTGGTTTAGTAAACATACCCCTTAGGGTTTCAGTTTAAAATTTGTCTACATATTGTGGTGCTCGCGCCCCTCCTAGGCGGTTGCCTAGTAGGGACGGGCGTCCATCTTGTATTCCTCTGTTCCAAAGGTGTAGTTGTGAACTCAAAGTAAAACCAAGTGGATGTTTAAAGCGCACAGGAATTTTATTGGGTTCCGTTTAAGTCAACTTGGTTACAGTCCTTAAAGAAACTTTTACTCTCAGCAAAAAGAAACAAGGATAAACTTCTCCAAAATAAAGAACATGAAAACAGTGTTTCAGTGGAATTATTTACAATAGCTTCTTTTCCCCTTTTCCTTTAAGAGGCTTCTTGCTTTAGGGTTAACATAGGCACATGTAGATACAACACACAATCAAGATCAGCAGTGCTGCCAGCTTCCTCTTTGTTGCTTGCAATTAAAGTTTCAGCTGTCTAGCACAGACTTGATTGCACTATCCACTTTTCTGTAGGAAAGAATCTTATTGCTTCAACATAGGATTCCTTCTCCCTTTTCTTTCTTGCTTTCAGCTATGCCAAACTGATAACAGCTTCCTTAATTCTTCCCCACTATTTTGGCTTCCTTCAATTAGCACCAATGCACACAGCACACTCCATCTCAGAGCCTGTGGATCCCGGGTCACTCTCCCTATCATCCACTTCCATGCTTTCTTCAGAGCTGGCTGCTGGGGGATCTTGGAACTGCTCAGGTACTTTTTGGTTAATGTCTTTTAAAAGCTTGAACAGCCTATCCCACTGTACTGCCTTCCCTTCCTTGGGCAGAACCCTAGCAGGCTTTCCTTGTTCAGCTTTCTTTAAAAACCCCTTCCTTCTGTTCTGGGTTTTTCCAGATATAACCCTCTCCTCAGAGTCTGAGCAAGAGATACAAACATTCTCTCTCTCTGGTTTCTTTCTCCTACCTTGGAGTTTTTCTGTGGGAGTTTCACGGCTGGAGTTTCTGCTGGCTGTAGCTATCTCTGCCTCAGAGCTAGTCAAGGACTCATTGTAGGATTTCCTCTCAGCTACCCGAGGTTTCCTCTGCCTGAAGACACGCCTTTCTTCAGAGGAGTCTGAGCTCTCTTGCCTTGGCTTCTCCAACACCAACCTTTTGTCTCTCTCCCTCTTGCCACTACGTTTAGTCCTCTCCTGGGAGTGTTGTCTGCTGCTCTCTTGGCTGCAGCACTGGCTACCTTTGCTCTTGTCCTGGCTCTCCTTGGCCTCCTTGGCTTCCTTGCCTTGCTTGCGTGGCTTGCCTGGTTTGCTTTGCTCTCCTGGCTCGTCTCTCCTGCTTTGCTTGCTTTGCTCAAACTTAAACGCTGAGCAGGGCACCTCCCCCTCTGACTCCACCACCATGTAGCTCCTATCCTTACTTAGGGTTGCTATGGAGTCTGGGTGGGGCTTTAGCCTAGCTCTACAGCTGTGGTTTCTCTCACTGCCTTTAGTTTGGTATATGTGTTCAGGTGCACCCATCCCCCACAAAGAGGAAAAAGTCCCTTTTTCCTTTGTTTCTCCAGGCTGGGCTGCCCTCTCCTTACCACAATATTTTTATTTTTACTTTAGATTGTGTTTACTTATTCTGTATTTGGTGAGGGTCGATGTTGTGAGTGTGTGACTGAGATCAGGTGTTCTGTTAACATGGAGTTTGTACATAAAGATCTATACTGTGTAGTGGATGAAAGCTCCCAGGAAGACATGGAAGTGGAAGAAAATCCTAGTTTCCCCTTTGAAATGAATGACAGTTCACTTGTGCATAAGACTTGCAAGCCAGATCAGAAAAAAACCCAGCTCCCTGCTAAGGACAGGCCACGCCCTAGCTCAAGGGTGGAGACAAGCCTGCCCGATGATTGGTCACACAGGTGTAGAGAACAGGGAGTGCCTAGCAGCCAATGGTGCTTAAAACCACGAGCAGAGCAGAAAGAGGGAGGAAGGAGGATGGCAAAGGACAACAGAGAGAGCAAGGCTGAGCATAGCTGGAGGAGAAAGAAAGAAGAAAACTCCCAGGAAAGCAGCTACCTAAGAGGGCCTGGAGAAGGACATAAGGAGGCTGAATTTCAGAGCCTGGAGGATCCCAGGAAGAAAGACATCAGCGCTTGTCTGACGAACCATTCCCAAGGTGAAGCCAGCAGTTTCAGAGCTGAGAAATCCACAGAGAAACAGTTTGCTATTGCTAAGGTCCAGGAAGCAGAGCCCTCACCATCTACTGCTAAGAGGTGGGTGGAAAGTTTTACATATGGGAAAAGTCATAGCCCTGATAAAAGCAGAACAGCTGAGTCTTCAAAGCTAGAAGCATTGAGAGAGTTGTTTGCTGAGGGAAAAGTTCACTCCCCTAATACAACTGTACCTTTACAAGCTGAATTGCTGTGGAATCAGTTCCAGGAATTTCTAAAGGAGAGAAAGTCTGGGAGAGTTGGTAACTTTGATAGAGATACCATATATCCTGATGCCATAGAAGGAATGCAAATAGATTCCTGTTTACCAAGCTCTGAGTGTGAACCTGTACCAATGGATTGCTCATTGTGTTTAAAAGAAGTCTGCATTATTGAACTGAGCTGAGAGACTGTGAAACAATATAGAGAATAAGTGCAGTATCTGCTTAGAATTAAGGAAAACTAATACTGTGTTTTACTAAGCTTAATTGCCTTTTGAAGCTAAGAAGCAGTGCTTAGAAGAAGTTTGCTTTGAGAAAAGAAAAATCACAGCTGTTGCAAATTTATCTGTATTTCGTTTGAATGACTACATGAGGCAGTCCTCAGTGTAAGCTTGTGGGAATAAGAACAGCTGAACAGTGAAAAGAGGTTTTTGTTACATCATTCTCTATTACCTGATTTATCCTTTATGTTGGAGAAGCATCCTTTTTGCCTTGTTTGTGTATTGTGCTTAAATGCCCTGGAGATCCCCACAAAATAAATTTTCTTGCTGCCTTGAACCACTGACTCACAACTACAATTTGTCCTTAAAGAATAAACTAACTACAAGTCCCAGAATGCCTCTGGTGACAACAAGGGAAGCTTTATTCAAAAGTGGACAACATAAGGCTGTTTCCTGCTTGTAAGCTCTTGGGTCCAAGCGGAAGCATCGCAACTGTACTGTAGTAATTTCACTTGTTCAGTTTTTCAAATAGGTGTATGGATGTTCCAGGGCCCACTGTAGTATGTACAGTGATGCTTTTTTTTGATGGGCTCATTATGTGAGTTTTGGAATTTGTGCTGATATGGTATGGTATGGTAGGTTTGCTCTTTGTTGTAGGGTTTTATATTAGTTCACAATATGCCTGGTACTGCAGAATAGTGGTGATTGTTGTTGTTGTTACTGAGATGATCAGAATCAGATTTTGTTTTTAAATATTGAGTTCTGTGGGTCAATGTCCTGGTTCTGCTCTGCACCTCCTGTGGATGCAAAATATATATTGAAAAAGAAAAAGTAAGAACCATAGCGCAGTTTATAACAACAACATAAAAATGAGTTATAATTTAGTTCTATAAACTATGCTGTTAGTTCTTGCTGTCCTTTAGTTCCTTGGTGTGCAAACAGGACTGTAGCAAGCCTTGTGCAAGCGGTGCAGCCGCACAGGTTGCGAAGGCTTGGGGGGCGCATTTTGGTTGTCTGTTGTTGCCCTGCCTCCGCTGGCAGGACAATAGCAGGCAGCCGAAATGCACTCCCCGAGCCTTTTCGCAGCACTTTAAGCAGGTCTGGTCCCTCCCTCCTTCAACGCAATGTCAGAGCAGGGAGGGACAGCTCTGCTTAAAGTGCCGGCGCCTTTCAGATCAGGTGCATGACCCCCTCCTCCTCCCCATACCTCTGTCCAGTGCTGACTGCTCTTTCCCTGCTACCTGCATCGCCGTGAAAAAAACAGCAGCAGGGAAAGAGCAGCCAGCACTGGACAATGGTATGGGGGGAGAGGAGTGTCGTGTGTCCAAGCTACAAATCGTACAGGGTGCGACTGCAGCTTGACATGGCCCTGTGTGCAAAAATCTTGCATTTCCTCCATATAATCTAATCATTTTTTTGGTTTGGTTCAGTCTCTGATTGGATTTCTGAAAAAGCCACGCCCCCTCTAAGGTGGGATGGGTGAGGGCGCCATTTCATTCTTCGCCTCAGGTAGCAGATTGCCTTGAGCCGCCCCTGTATACATGTGTTCAGTCACAGAATTTTATAATAGCCATTTTCCTTAAAATAGGCTTTCTTAAATCACCGTTAATGACTAGTAGATTTGATATTCATTTGAAAACACTCCTGCTCTCCATTTCTGAGACTTAGCAACAAGAAAGAAAGTGAAGTGAAAACCTATATAAAAGAAATATGTAAAAGAAGCATGGAGCGCACAAATGCTTTTAGCCATTTGGTGAAGAAAACGCAGCTCTGTATGGCGAGTGCACATTTGAGAGAACTTGTCTCCTTGCTGCTCCAGAAAGCATTAACATAAGTAATTCTGGAACTCTGAAATGTTCCCTAAGGTTCGATGCAAGAAGCCCATATACTTTTTCTCCTCCTACAGAATTCACTTCAGCTTTGTGCTGTACACTCTCTGTTACAATAAGCAATTTGATTAGAATACTGTTTAATATTATTTAATATATTATTCCATTATGACTGTTCATGCGTTTCTGAAAAGTATTTTATTTCTCTTTATCTCAGTGATTTAAATATATAGTACAACATTTATTCTATCCTGTTGTCCCATCTAAATAAAGAGCATAGCTGACTTGTAAGATGCCTGGGATATGGAATATTCATGAATTCTTATTTCTGGTGATGAAAGGTGAAAGCATATCAAAAAATATGACTTTGTAGGAAATTATAAGTGGTATTTTAGCGAGGACGTCCAAGTCAAATTGGAGACGTCCAGGGCAGAACATGCAGAAAAACACCAGGGACACCTATATGTCCAGCTGATGACAGGAAAATAGACGTCCCTGAGGTGAACGTCTATTCCCATTAGCAAAGTGTGGGGTGGAGACATCCATCTCAGGCAAGCTAGCATAAGGGGACATCTAGCAGCATAGCAAAACAAAAACATGAGCCCCCATTTCCCATCAGTGTTCGTTGATGTAAAAGAAAGGACATGTCAGTGTAGATCCTTCACCACACCCTTCAAACAATTGGCTGACAAAATGAGCACTTTTCAGATGCCTATTCATGCCTGGAGAATGTATTACTTTAGGTGCGACTCTGGATGTCTCAGATGTTTGAGATCAGGCAGGGATGTCCAAGTTCTTTGCAAAGCTCCAGCCATGTCTCTGCCATGCTCCCCGTTCATACTTGGATGTCTTTGTGCTTGTGACATCTACAGACCTGGCTTCTAAAATAGCTCTGGAGACATCTCTGTGCTTTGTACATCTCTTTGCCCATTTTCAGACATCCAGTGCATGAATAGGGCTTCCCAAATAACCCCATATATATACTGCAAGAATAAAAATCTTGAAAATTGTACATTTTGTAGCCTATGCACTAAAGCTTAGTGTCCATGTATGCTACATACTAAGGTTGTAGTGTGCAAGCTAAAGAGATACTTTTATAAAGGATTCTGCAAGGTACATTTTAGACAGGTTGGTTAGGTGTAATCTGGGACGTCCAAGTCAAAACGTCAAATTCCATGGAAGGAACAACAGTGAAGGTGGGTACTTGTGTTTTTTAAAATCGGCCCATCTACACCCTGAAATATAAAAGGCTTTCTCAGATGAAATGACATGGGGACATACAGAATTAAACCTCAAACATGTGCAAATGTTGAGGCAACTTTAGGAACTTGCACGTGGCTGATATGGATTGGCGTGGGTCTGGTAATAGAGATGTCTTCGTGATGATAGTCCAGAATGGGCATGAGTATCTCTTGCCACAGATGTGCCTCCACATGCCTTTGTGCAAATAGGGAATTGCAGTGGCGCAGCAGTCAAGAAAAAGGTCTGTTTTACCCATATGCTTTTTTGGAGTGGTGAGAATTACTGGGAGTAGTGAGACGGCTTTCTCCTCTTCTCTTTTCAGGCCTCCGATTGCCAAAACAAGCACTTTGCAGATGTCTATTCCTGGCCATGGGTGAGTATAGCTATAGACGTGTCCAGCACCATGTCCAAACATGCACACGCCATTCTAAAATTGGTGCACATATGTATCCTTTTGGAACATCCTGGTAACGCCTCCGGCATGTCCCTATATGACATAGACGTGATCACACCAGACACTTGTAAATTCAGGGCATTCTAAACTGACTTTTGCGACATCCATCTGATTTGTATCTTTGAATGGGTGTTTTCAGATGTGGGAATCACAAATAGTGTTTCTAAAACGATTCCATTAATGTATAAAGGCCTTTTTTACACTCATAAAAGCACTTTTATAAAATGACCCTTGGGGTTATGTGAGTAAAAACATTATTCAGTGCCAAGAAGGCACACACATTTATGTGACACACATGCAGACATGTTCAGGGACAGAGTTTGGGTGGAGTCCTTTTATGCATGTGGTTTATAAGATATGCATGTACATATGTGCTTTATGTGCTAACATTTAAGCCTGCTCATGAACAGGCATTAATGTCCGCAGCTACAGGCTAGCCATGATTTCTGCTAGTTTGCTACAGGTATTTTATATCTACAAAGACATGTAGCTGCCTATATGCCTTTATAAAATTGGTTAAAAATAGGTGCTAGATAGTCTTCATGCATAGCCTGTTATAGAATTATCTTCCACATGCCTTCCAGAAAATATTAGTGCATATGCACTACACTTGTCAGGTCAGTATTCAGCCATGACAGTTGAAATTTTCTTTGAAACGCTGGTCGCCCCTGAATATTCAGCTCCAGTATCTGGATAGTGCCCTGTGCTGAACAACCAGATAGAATGGCCAATGCTGCCTCTCTGTACTGCTATAGGGAGAGACTATCCGGATAGCCTTAGGACATCTCTTTTGCTGCCCTAGAGTATCCAGATAGCTGACAGAATTTCTGGCTCTCTCCATGGATAGTCTGGAAGGATACCAAGTAGCACCACCCATATTATGATGCTGAGTATCCTGGTCAATGGCACTTATCTGGATAGCAGGTGTTGCTAACCGTATACATGCAGAGGAATATAGACCTGAGCATCAGAACCCCAAGAGGAGGTGAAAGAAGAGACGAGATTTCCAAGAGTGGGAAAACTGTACCAAATTTATGCACTTCAGAAACATTATTATTGTTCCAGGTTTGTTTTCTAGTCATCTTTGAATTTTCTAAGCATTTATCTCGTAGCTTTCCAGTAGTAGATCAAGGCAAGTCACAATCAGGTATTGTTGGTATTTCCCTTCCCCAGGGGGCTTACAATCTATGGTTGTACCTGAGGCAATGGAGGGTTAACTGACTTGCCCAAGGTGAGTCAATGGGATTTGAACAATGTTTTTTCTGATTGCAGGTTGCTGCCCCAACCACTAGGCTACTTCTTTCAATAATGACTGGTATTCTATTTCCTATTTTGGTTATTGCCGCACATGAGTGGAGGATTTCAGAGTATTGTTCAACCATGAGGACAAGGTCTTTTATCAGGGCGACAACCTTAATATGAAACCCAGCATCAGTCACACATTTAGGATTATTTCCCATATCTACTTCAGTTTGCATTTCTCCATATTGTTGTTGCTAAGTGCCATTGAGTAGATGTCAACTCATGATGATCCTCTGGATAGTTGTCCGAAACTGTGTTCAGTTCTTCAGTCAGGGGGCTAATTGTTGATAGAGTGGTATCCAGGGAGGGTTTTATGCTGCAGTTTCTGTTCTGGAGGACATATGGCACTCATGTGCAGCGGGTGACATCACCAGGAGGGGCCTAAAAAATCTTGGCCATAACCGTGGAACATGGCCACAGGTGCATTCCTGTGGTTGTGTCCGAGGGGCATGTCCAAAGGGGCAGGTCTGCCCCTTTGGAGCACTGAGGAGCTGTAAAGAGCTGTTTTTTGTTGGTGGCTCTTTGGCATGTGGAAACGGAAGAAGAAATTGACACCAGTGAGTACCACAAATCCTAAAACTATCAAAGTTATCGGCCCCATGGACAGACATTTAGTGACTGCTCAGAAGTTAGGCATTTCTTCTCTAATGTCTGCTAGCTCTGCTTCTCCGATTGCCTCCTCCTCAGTTTTGGGGGATATTACCTCATCCCCACCTTCTAACTCTGGAGATTTAGAGTCTGGAGTACCTCGATGGTAAAGGGAGTTAAGTTGACCCACCCCTCTGTCGTGGCTTCGGGGAATGCTGACTTACCTATAACATCTACATAGACAGTTCCTATACCTATGCCAGTGATTTTTCCTGTTAGTGTGGCCAGGTCTGAGGCTCTTCAAGTGGTGATATTTCTTTAACAGGCCTCACTCTCAGACTCCTAACAAAAGATTTCAAGTCAGCTGCTAAATTTGTTCAACATGATGAATAATTTTTAGTTGTCAAGTCTCATCTTAAAAAGATTGACATTCGGCTTTCCACATTGCAAGCGGTTGCAACTTCATCTGTTACCGAAAGTTTATTAATACATCACCTCATGGAGGCTTTGGAAAATGCCTCCAGGGTGAGAAATCTTTGATGTCTTTTCCCTGTACTTGATATCTGTCACCCTTGATCTTGTTCCAAAAGTACTTAAAAGAGATTCCCTCTTTTCCTGGTGCTGAGACCTTCGGGGTGAATAATATTTTTTATTTGCCTTGGGATGTCAAAGCCCATCTTCCAGGCTCAGAGATGGCAGATTAATAGGTCTCTTGATTAACTTGGATTTGTCTGTCTTTTTATAGTCATCTAAAGATTAGATCACTACACGAGCTACTTTATTGGTTTCTTGTCTTTCTGAGATGGATAAGAATTTGATATTGAAATTATATTTTCAGAAAAGGAGCGAGATATTTTTTGGGCAAAAAATTTACCTTATTTTCTTATATTTCTCGTTCGACTCAGTTACATCGCAAAGCTTTTTTGGCATTATAACCTCATGCTGGGGGCTAATTTATTTCTGAAGTTTCCCTGTAAATGTTTTCTTACCAAAGTATTTCTTACACCTTTTTTGATTCATCTCATCTTGAAGATTTTCTTAAGAATAACGTCTGACGACTGTATGCTGGGGTGTTTTAGAAATATAGGGTTTGTAATATATTTTCATCCAGGAACAGTTCTTAAGCTTTTCTTGTTTATTTCAGATGCCTCTCAATGACATGATGTGGACTTAATGTATTTGTTTTGTTATATCTTTTGTATTGCTTTGAAGTTTTTCCTTCATTTTCCTTATTTTTCCCTTTTGTATAATGGAAATACTTTAAAAAAAAAGAGTGGTATCCAGAGCTGCCGGCCTTTCTCTTTGCGCTGACCTTCAACCTTGCCAAGCATGATGTCTTTCTCTAATGATCTCTCTCTTCACATGATGTCTGCAAAGAATGAAAGTTGAAGTCTTGGCATTTGAGCTTCTAAGGAAAAATTAGATTTGATCTCCTCTAGTATCATTTTAGAAGGTTTGTGCAGCATTTCCATGTGTAAATAATGGCATTTACACATGTAAATGCCCTACATATGGAAGTAGTGATTATAGAAAAGCCACACTTGACACATATGTATCCACATCATGCACAGATTTGAAGAGACCGTGTTGCGGGCATGGTGTGTAGAGGCTTGAAAAGTATGGGCCCAATATTCAGCACTGGTGGCTAGCTGATGGAGCCAAACCCACAGAGAGGCATTTAGACGGTTTGCAGGTGTTACAGGTACATGACAAGCAATTCAGCTCTTTTGTTTTTTCAACATATTTCTTTCTAAAATAGATGCTCCTGCTATACATTTCAGCACTTAAATTTCAACTGCTAGTACTACTTATCATTTGTATAGTGCTACAAGGCGTACACAATGCTGTACGCATACATGGAAGAGGCAGTCCCTGCTCAGTAGAACTTACATTCTTTTCGAGAAAAAGACAAACACAACCATCACAGGAGTAGGGTAGAACTAAAGGGAAAGTGTTCTAACATACAAAGTTGGTAAACTGGAGAATAAGGGGGAGGGGGGTCAGGATCAAAAAACAGCTGTGAAGAGGTGGGATTTGAATAGGATCAGTGTAGTCTGTTGCAGGCATATGGTGTAGCAAGGTGGAATGAACAAAGTCTGGGATTACGGTGGAAGAGTACAGGTAAAGTGGTTTGCCTGATGAGTGGAGTTCTCGTGGAGAGGTGTAGGGAGAGATATGAGAGATAATGAGGAGCTGAAGAATGAATGCACTTGTAGGTCAGTAGGAGAAGTTTGAACTTGATGTGGCAATGGGTAGGGAGTCAATGAAGTGATTTGCGAAGAGGGGTTGTGCAAGCATAGCAACGCTGGCTGGAGATTGGCCACGCAGTCGAGTTTTGAATAGATTGAAGGGGCAAGAGATGATTCTGGGGAAGACCCGTGAGGAGCAGGTTGCAATAGTCTAAATGTTAGGTGACAAAAGAGTGGATAAGGGTCTTGGTAGTATATTCAGAAAGGAAGGGACAAATTTTTCTGATATTAGATAAAACCTGTTTCTGTATTTCTTTTGGATGTGCAGAAAGAAGAGTTAAAGGTGACCCCAAGGATACAAGCGGAGGGAGGAGGATACTGTTATCCACAGAAAGTAAGCAGGAAGGGGGGAGGTGGGTTTAGGGGGAAAGATAAAAAGCTCCATCTTGGCCAAGTTCAATTTCAAATGTAATTTTGGTCCTTTCTACAGAGTTATGTCTTGTCAATCCAAAATAACGCTCTGTGTATATCTTACCATGAAAGTGCAAAATATATTATTAACTCATAAGTGCTAGTATGATAGTATTTTTTTTTATCACTTTTAAATTGTTTTCTTTACGTTTTTTAGGGAATAAAGTAGCCGTAAGGTCTCAGAATCAGCCACTGTCATTGACTCTTTTTCCACTGTCAAGTGAACTAGTGCTTCTAAACATCAACGACCTTATTTAAAAATGGCTACCATCCCTATTATTCAGAAGTTGTTCGGTTTAGAGAATAAATTTGAAACCAGTGCTTAACTCTTGTAATTACTGATGAAAGCCTCAGCTTTGAATGAAAGCAACAATTTTCTCTTACAGATCCCGACGCTGTCAGGCGCGCGGTATGGTTTCCTCAGGGGAACGTATGAAAGCACTTCAATCTAGCCGATGTCATTCTTCTGAGAGATTGAAACCAATGGAAACTCTCAGAAGAATGACATCAGCTAGACTGAAGTGCTTTCATACGTTCCCCTGAGGAAACCATACAGGTGAAACGCCGAGGAACAGCGTGCCACACTTTTAAACCACACATCACAAACAAGTGGGAAGATGTGGGCAGAACAAAATCAATGCAAAATACACACAAGCCAGGTAAATGCTGGAAAGCAATGAGCACAAATGCTCGAAGCTTAGCCAACAAAGTTCTGGAATGGTGGAAATGGATTTGGACATTGTGGCCATTACAGAAACATGGTTCAATGAATCGCATGATTGTGATGTAGCCATTACTGGCTATAATCTATTCATAAGAGACAGAGAAAATGGAAAAGGAGGAGGAGTAGCCTTGTATGTCAAAAGCAATATTAAAGCTACTGAAATGCAGGGGGCATGGGGAAAAGAAGAAGCGCTCTGGATTGCGTTGGAAAGAGGAGATGGCACTGTCATCCATACTGCTGTAGTCTACAGACCTCCGACTCAAATTGAAGAGATAGATAACGATTTGACTAAAGATATTGCCAAGATAACCACAAAGGGGGAAGTAGTCATTTTGGGTGACTTTAATCTACTTGATGTGGATTTGATTACTCCTTCTGCACATCTGGAAAAAAGCAAAAAAATTGTAGATGCTCTCCAGGATGCATTCCTTAGACAAATGGTCATGGAACCAACCAGGGAAAGCTCAACGCTGGATTTAGTACTCACCAACGGTGATAGCATGTCAAATGTCTGCGCAAGTACCCCTGTGAGCAACAGCGATCATTACACAGTGTGGTTTGAGATAAACGCCAGGGTACAAGTCAAACATAGCAAGCTCAAAGTCCTAAACTTCAAAAACACTGACTTCAATAAAATGGCCAAGTACCTAAAGGAGGAGATGACATGGTGAAAGGAGATAAAGGAAGTGGAATTGCAATTGGATAAACTAAAGGTGGCAATAAAAGGGGCAACAGACAAATATGTTAAAAAAGTAAACAAAAATAAGAGAAGGAAACCTATTTGGTTTTCCAAAGAAGTGGCTGCTCAAATAAAGGCAAAAAACACAGCTTTCGCAAAATTCAAAAGCTTGCAAACAGAAGAACACAGAAATGAATACAGGATCAAACTCAAAGAGTCAAAAAAAGAAATAAGGATAGCAAAATCAAAGGCAAAGGAAAAGATGGCTAAAGATGTTAAGGGTGGCAACAAAACTTTCTTCAGGTATATTTGGGAAAGGAAGAAGATCAGAGTTGGAATTGCAGGACTCAGAAGTGCTGGGAAAAAACTCGTGGAAAAAGCGAAATTGCTAAACAAATACTTCTGCTCTGTTTTTACTAAAGAAAATCCTGGAGATGGACCAGCTGGGACTCCCAAATATAAAAACGGGAATGAAGTAGATACCACACCATTCACAGAAGATGAGGTGTTGGAACAACTTGCTAAACTGAGAGTGGGCAAAGCCATGGGAAAGGATGGGATACATCCCAGGATACTGAAAGAGCTCAGAGAAGTTCTATCAGGGTCGTTAAAGGAAGTATTCAACAGATCCTTACAAACAGGAGAGGTTCCTCAGGACTGGAAAATGGCTGATGTCATACCTCTACACAAAAGTGGTGACAGGGAAGAAGTGTCAAACTACAGACCCGTCAGCCTTACCTCGGTGGCGGGAAAAGTAATGGAGGCGCTCCTGAAAGAGTGAATAGTGAACTTTCTCAAAAACAACAGGTTGCAAGATCCGAGACAACATGGTTTTACTGTAGGACGGTATTGCCAAACTAATCTGATTGAGTTCTTTGACTGGGTGACCAAGGAACTAGATCAGGGGCATGCGATGGATGTCATCTACCTGGATTTCAGCAAAGCCTTTGATACTGTTCCTCATAGGAGGCTTGTCAATAAACTCAGTAGCTTGGGGATTGGTACCAAGATAGTAAACTGGATTAGAAATTGGTTGACTGACAGACGACAGAGGGTGATGGTACATGGAGCTCACTCGGATGAGGGGAAGGTGATTAGCGGGGCGCCCCAGGGTTCGGTCCTGGGCCCGGCACTGTCTATTCGTGAGTGATATTGCTAAAGGACTGAATGCAGATGACACAAAAATTTTCAACAGAGTGGACTCCCCCGAGGGAGTGGATAACATGAGGAAAGATCTACAAAAGCTGGAAGAATGGTCTAATGCTTGGCAATTACAATTTAATGTGAAAAAGTGCAGTGTCATGCACTTAGGTAGCAGAAATCCAAGGAAAATGTACATGATAGGGGGCAAGAGGTTGGTGTGCATGGTTCAGGAAAAAGACCTTGGTGTGATTATCTCTGATGATCTCAAGGTGGCAAAACAGTGTGACAAGGCGGTGGCAAAAGCCAGGAGGATGTTGGACTGCATACAAAGAGGGATTACCAGCAGAAAGGAAGAGGTACTTATACCACTGTACAGGTCGCTGGTGAGGCCTCACCTGGAATACTGTGTTCAGTTTTGGAGACCATATCTTGCAAAAGATGTAAAAAGACTGGAAAGTGTTCAGAGGAAGGCGAACAAAATGATTTGGAGCCTGCATAAGAAACCTTATGAGAAGAGACTTGAAGACCTAAATATGTACACTTTGGAGGAGAGGAGGGATAGGGGAGATATGATTCAGACCTTTAAATACTTAAAGAGGAACGATGAACAAACAAACCTCTTCCAAAGACGGGGAAGCTGCAAAACTAGAGGGCATAACATGAAGCTGCAAGGTGGAAAATCGAAAGGCAATGTCAGGAAATATTTTTTCACTGAAAGGGTGGTGGGTGCTTGGAATGCTCTCCCGATGGAAGTGGTGAGGGCAAACATGGTGACGGAATATAAAACAGCATGAGACAAGCACAGCGGATCCCTTTACAGCAACAGGATAAAAATAAAATAAACGGAACCATCTAACTTCTCAACAAATAGGGGTGTCCTACATGGAGTGGTGGGTCCACCCCTAAACAAAGACATGGGGAGGGGTGACCTGCACAGAGCATCAGGTGCACCTACTCTTGCCGTATTGCTGGGTAGACTGGATGGACCATGCTGGTCTTTATCTGCCATCATTTACTATGTTACTATGTTACTATGTTACCTTTTCTCCAGGACCAGGACCAAACCTTCCCGAAGCCCAGTTATATGAGGAGCTGTCACGACATAAGCTGCCACTGTGTGCCAGTGTTTCCAACACATTGAATGACAAACTATATTCCCCAATGTGTCTGAAATGCATTACACTGTAGCGGCTGTGCCTGTCCCCTAGTCTCCCCATATTGTGATGGCATTAACAACCGTTAAGCATGCCACACCATTCAGTACCGTATAGACCCCTATCATATCTCCCCCCAGCCATCTCACCAACTGCTTCAGGAGGCCTAACCTTTGTAACCTTCCCACATAGGGGAATCCTTCCATCCGCAGCACCATCTGTGATGTCCATCTTGATCACACAGTGACAGTGGTGGAACACAGACAAACTGATGGTGTGGTAAGGTGATTTGTCACATGGGGCAGTCCAAGGGACATGGCCCCCTTGGCAGAGATGTTGGCGGGCCCCCCCTCCGGTGCCACTGAATCCAGCTATGGAGGAAGAGGCCGATAGCACCTGCAGCTGTAACTCTCCAGGTAGCTGGAAAATGCAGGTGCCTAGGGAAATACCACAGCAGTGGCTACCATCCTCCCTCTAAGATATATTGATGGCAGGCAGTGATGGGGCCCCTGCATAGGCAGCTAGTGGGGGGGGGGGGCTGCATGGCTGTCCATGTGTGTCTCTGCTCCCTCCCATTCGGCCCTTGTGTTCAAGGCACCCGCCGAACCCGCATGTTCAATATGCTGGGATTGCGCACCACCACCACTAAGAGTGCATGGGCATGTCTGCATGGTGGGGTGGTGGCGGCGGCATGGGAAGTGGCACCAGCCTGCAGCAGATAGAAACCTTGTCCTGGTTGTGTGCGCCATGCGCATTGCAGCATGTGCCATGGCCTGCCGAAGGAAAGCATGTCAGCAACAAGAGCAGTTATCACCATATGGCAGCACTGTGGTGCAACACACATGGTCAATGTGTATATGTGTGGAGGATCACAGGTTCAGGTCCCTGCTGGGGTTTCTCTATTGCATCTTCCTGTGGACAAGGTTTATCTGACAGTGCAAATACAGCTCCAGCATGTGCAACCCCCAAGGAGGTGGTCAGCAAGGGTGGAAACACTCACCAGCAGCACTGACAGGCTCCACTATCCACAGATGGTTGGAGGCTAATAGTACATGGTACCAACGTGCAGTGAGGCCATGGCATGTTAATAACGCCTGCACACAGAGCACATCTTATTAATCCTTGAGTAGACATTGAGACAGGAGTGGCAATCAGGACTGCTAAGAATCCCCACTTCTGCACAATGCGTCAACGAGAGTGTATGCATGTGTGTGTGTTTGGCTCCCCTTTGTCCTGTGGCTTTCTACACTGCACCTTGGCTCACATTGTCTGAGTTTTTCCCAGCCTTTTTGGTAAATGTGAATAAAGCAAGGCAGAGGATTGTGGATATCGCCGGAAACAGCGCAGATTGGCCTGGATGTGTCTTCAGCAATGGTAGGGTCATTGGCTGAGATGCCATTGTGCCCCTCTGCCATGTGCATTGCCTGGGTGACCACTGCATGTCATGCTGAGATGGCACTCTCTATATCACTACAAAGTGACTGTAGCATGGCTATGTATCCACATAGAGTTATTATAATGTCTGGCTCCAGTGATGTGGATATATTCTCTGTCTGGGGATACCAATCACTGAGCAAAATGCTGGGTGTCAATGCTGAGTATCCCAGGGCAGGATGCTTGTTGTTGCACTAAGTACATGCCGTGCGTGCTGACTGGCAGACCAACCCCAGTTGGATAGTGCTCGGCTGACACAGCTCAGTGAAGGGCAGCAGGGGCAGTCTTACTGCCCATACTGTAGTCAACTGTTAGTCCTCAATGGTTGGGGCAGCAGTGCTTCAAGGCCTATTCACTGGGGTCCTGATAAAACAGTAGCATATAGACAACTAGCCACTAACCTGCACTGTTATCAGAGGGTTAGTATCCAACATGGGCAGAACACAGGGCCGAGCTGTTACTGTCATTTGCAGCATACTACAAGCATGCAAGAAACAAGAAGAAAACGCATAACACACTACAGACAATATCTGTCACACATTAGCAGTGATGTAGACCTGCAGAACAGCCAGCAGAAGCTATCTCTAACAGCGAAGATTCAGTGAACCAGGAGCTGTGCACCCAACCTCACCCTCAGGGTGACAGCGCTCTGCAGCACGGTTTGCAGTTGTTATGTGCATGTAGCACACACAGCCAGTGCGTCTTACTGAGCTGATATGCTGGATCAGTGCATTCTCCATTAGTTCTTCAGCTGCAGACTGCTGTTTTGCATGTGCAATACCTCATGGGTAGTGAAGGACCCAACCTATACCGACATAAATGGCAAACAGTTTGATCAGAGACCTGCAAGCTCTACACATCTGTGTAGAACTGTGTGGAAGTGTAGCCTACTGGTTGGTGCACCATCCCTATCATCAAAGGTCCAGCATTTGATTCCCACATTTTCATTTTGTGCCTGGGTGCTACTCAGATCACTTGCCACCTCGCACAGTCCTGGCTCTGTTGTGACCTGCACCCAATCATTCTTCTATGTTTCTAAGCATTATGGCCACATGTTGGGTAGCCCATCATGGCATTCCCCATCAGCGACATCTCTGAGGATGGCTTTAGTGGCTCTGCTCCGGCGCATTGCAGTGGGTCAATGATGTATACACAGCAGATATCTGTGACTACTGGTATGGATGCGTTTCTGTTTTTCCATCATTGTGACCTCCCAGCTTTATGTAAAGAGGATATATCTTGTACATTCAGGCACATAACACTCTGCATAGCCATCCCCTGCACTCTTCTGCCATCATTACTTGCCCCACATGGGGCAAATGGGTTCAACTTGTCCCTTTCTATCATGCCAGTCTGTCAAATGTATTGTCTTAATTTAATTTTTAATTTAATTAATTTAATTAACAAGTTTTTATATACCGCACCTTCCATTGATCAGTTGCGGTTTACATGGAACGACAGTAAACAAGGCAATGCGTTTTTACATATAACAATGTGAAATTACAAAAATTCAAACTTACAATTAACAGTTGTAAACTATGTACAAAGAACAGGATTATAACTATGTACAAGGTATGTATGTTTCAAAAACATCGGTTTGGGGTTTTAGTATTTATTCCAGTTCAGAGATGGATAAAGTTAGCTGGTGAAACTATCCTTTTTCTTGTTGAAAAGGTGAATTCGACAAAGATCCGTAGTATGTTGAGAATAAATGTGTTTTGAGTTTTTTCCTGAACTCCATGATTTGAGGTAAGGATCTGAGTTCCGATGGAATGTTGTTCCAAATTATAGGGGCAGCATGGGAGAATGCTTTCATGTTTCTTGATTTTTTGGCCTTTATAAATTCCTTTGGTGTTTTTAGTTTGTTTAGTTGGTCTCGCCTTTGAAGATTATGATTGGGTTCTTTATTGATAAGGTTGTTTAAAGTAAGAGGTGCTGTATTATTTAGGACTTTGTATGTAGTTAGAAGAGTTTTATACTGTATTCGGCATTGAATCGGGAGCCAGTGTAAATACTCTAAGATAGGTGTTATATGTTGGAATGGTGGGGCATTCATGATAGTCCTGGCTGCTGCATTTTGTGCTAGTTGGAGTTTTTTTAGGTTATGTTTTGTTACGCCTATTAGGGTTAAGTTCGCAAAGTCGAAATGGGGGGTTATTATCGCTTGTATTATACGTTGAAAATCCTGTAGGTGCAGTAGGGGGTGAAGTTGTTTTAATACTTTAAGTTTAAAATAAACTTTTTTATATTTCTTATATGCGTGTCCATACTGAGGTGTTTGTCTAGTATTACGCCTAGGTAACGTATTTCAGTTTTTATTTTGATATCGTTATTTTGCAATGTGATATGTGGTGGGGGGATGAAAGTTGTATTTTTAGTTACTATTAGGGCTTCTGTTTTAGCGTGATTAATGTATAAGTTGTTTTCAATTAGCCAATTGTTTATTTCATTGAGGCAGGTATTAATAAGAAGTGTGGGAATATTAGGAATTGTGAATGGGACATACATCATTATGTCGTCCGCATAAAGGTGATAATAAACATTGAATTTTTTAAATATTTGACAGATGTGTTTTAAGTAAATATTAAATAGTTGCGCTGACAGTGCAGAGCCCTGGGGGAGACCTAGTTCCTGATTGTAAGTTTTTGAAGTGAGGTTACCAATTCGTACCGTTTGAGTTCGGTCACTTAGGTAAGATGAAAACCAGTTAAGAACCGTGGATTTTATTCCAATTTGTCTTAGTTTGCTAATCATTGTTGAGTGGTGAACACTGTCAAAGGCTGCAGAGATGTCAATGAATATGAGTAGGAATGCCTGTTTTGAATTATCAATGCCTCTTACGAGGGTATCGATTAGAACTGTTAGTAGTGACTCCACCCCGTGATGAGGGCGAAACCCATACTGTTGATCATCAAGAGGGGCTGAACTATCAATGTATTCTTGGGTCTGAATTTGTACTGCTTTTTCGATTAATTTAGCCATGAACGGGATGCTTGATATGGGTCTGTAGGATTTAGGTGATGATTTGTCAAGGGTGGGGTTTTTTAATATTGGGCGAATCTGTGCATGTTTTAATGAAGGGGGTAAGTACCCATTTTTTAGCGAAAGATTTATTATGGGGAGGATGAATTGTGAGATGATAGGTAAAGAGTTCTTTATCCATGTTACTGGACAAGGGTCAAGGAGTGAGGTTGTTGTATTAATGTTTGTTATGATGTTTTGAGTGCAATGTTAGATAGAGGTTGGAAATCAGACCATTCATCTGCAAAATGGGTTTGAGGTATGTGTTTAGGTTTTGGTAACTGGGGGAGGGACATGACTTTGTTCATGTAGTAGTTGGCCAAGTTCTGTGGGGAAATTTCTGTAATTTCATTGCTGGAGTTGTGGGTGTTATTTGTTAGCTTTTGGGCTATTGAGAATAGTTCTCTAGGTCTGTTTATTGCATTGTTTAGTATTGAGGAATGGTAATTTTTCTTGGCATTGTTAATTGCATCTTTATATGAATTAAGGAGAGTGATATATGAATCTTTATTAATGGGGTTTTTATTTTTTCTCCATTTGCATTCCGCTTTCCTTAAGTATCTTTTCATTAGGTTCAGTGTTTTATTGTACCATGGGGCTTGATCAGCTTTAGGGTGAGTGATTTTCTTAGTGGCTTGCTTATTAGCAGCTGCATTGTTAATGATTTCGTGCCAGTTCTTTACTGCTATATCAAGATTTTGTGGTGCAATAGCTAATTTGGAAATTATCATGTCTAGGAACTCCTCTTCGTTATATTTTTTTAAATCTGTAGGGAGGAACAGTAGTTGGGGTTCGTTTAACTGTTGTGTTATTGATAGTAATTTTAAAGTTAATGAGATGATGGTCTGACCAGGGGATTGAGGTACATTTGAGGGAATTGGGGTTATAAAATTTGTAAAGTACATCTGGCAGTAGGACCAGGTCAAGTATATTCCCTTTGCTGTGTGTGCTGGCATTTACTATTTGGTGAAAATCCATATCTGTGGTGGATTCTAAAAAGAGGGAGGCATATGATGCTGGTAAGGAGGGGAGGTTAAAGTCACCAAGCATTAGTATTGGATTTTGGTCAGTGGAGGAGCTTAGGAATTCAATTAAGGAGTCCAGGTTTTCTGATTGTTGGTCTGGTGGTCTATAAATTAGACAGATTTTTATGTTGCCAATTTTCGTAATGATTGTGTCAATGTTCGTGGGTAAGTGTGATTGTAGTTATTTTGCTTTTAGTTCTTTTTTTAGCATTATTAGTACTCCACCACCTTTTTTGTGAGTAATGTGTGTAAAAAAGGTGTCATAATCATTATTGCTCAGTTGGTTTAAGTATACGGTATCTGAGTCTGTTAACCATGTTGCTGTTACACATAATATGTCTGGTTTTGGTTGTCTAATATATCTGTGAATATAGGCAATTTATTTTTAATTGATCTGGCATTAATTAGAATTATTGATAAAGAATCTGGGGTTATACATGGTGTGGTGCAGCAGAGGATACACAGCCCATGGAAGTGCAGGTAAAAGAGGAGCTTACCTTAGACTCAGCTGTGCAAAGAGACACGAGGCATAGTGAAACAGTTGAGCAGGGAAAACTGTTACTACGTGCCAAGCAGAAAGCTTATCAGGAACACCTGATTTCAAATCCTCACGTTACGTGTAGGGTTGGGAACCAGATA
Organism: Ichthyophis bannanicus; assembly: GCA_033557465.1. Lineage (NCBI taxonomy): Eukaryota > Metazoa > Chordata > Amphibia > Gymnophiona > Ichthyophiidae > Ichthyophis > Ichthyophis bannanicus. Next base: position 417,859,041 of record CM066037.1, read on the forward strand.
AGAGAAGGTTCCAGTCAGTGGATAAAGGCAGAGGGCAAAAGCCGGAGGGAGAGCCTGAGCCAGGGAGGACAGAGATGGACACACCCACATTCACCCATACGAGGGAGTGCTAAGAGTAGCACAGGAGGTGGAATAGCAGGTGGGGCCATAGCAGATGATGTAGCAAGAGAAAGCAGCAGGAGGTGTGGCTACAGTCAGCTGAGCAGAAACCACAGAGGAGTGCTGGGAGAGAAAGCTGCTATCGGAGAACCAGGAAGTGAATGCAGCTACAGCACTCGAGGGAAAAGGTTTGAGGCAGGCTGTGCTGGGAGAAGTTATGCCACCAGAGACAGACCTCAAGAGAAGCCCGGAGAGTCTTATCATCCAGGAGACCAGTATGTGCCTGCAATAAGCACAGGTCAGCTCAGAAAGAGAGTGTTGGGGGATGGGAACTCCAAACATAGCTGCACACTGAGAAACAGCTGGAAGGCTGACACAAACTCTGCTACTTCACAGTACGGCTGGGAGGCTAGAGAAAAGGGACGTTGCAAGCCAAGAGCCAGGACAATCCCTAAGGATAAAAGGTGGGAACCCTGTTCTTATAAAGAAAGGTTTGAAACGTATGCATGCAAAGGGCGTGGCCCTGAGAATAAAGGCAGGAGGAAAAGGTATTCAGAACCTTTACTTTGGGAGGAAAACCCAGAGAGAGTCTCCCTCACGACAGACAGGTATAAACCTGGGAAGAGAGAAACATTTGCAGGAAGCTGTAGTGATTTATCACAAAGGGACGTGCCAGAATATACCACACAGGAAGAGTGTGATACCGAGAGCTTGGGGAGTGCCATAGAGGGTATGTTGTGGGAAGATAACAGCTGCCTTCCAGACCCCATGTCCATGGACTGTAGCATTTGTTATAAACGCAACCATTCTGCTTAAGTTAAGTAATTAAAAGGAGCTTTGTGAGATTAACAAAGGAACAGAAGTTTGCTGTTACCATTTTTGCTTTATTGCTTGTTTCTGGAGTTTTTGATCCTGAAGAATGTCCGAGCGGGAAGGGGAATAAAACCCATGTTATTTTTCCTTATCACTTTTTGGTCTGCAAGACTCTGTTATTTCACAGCAAGAGCAGAGTTACTTATTTCAATGACCCTAGGCAGCCGCCTACATAGGGTTTAGAGGGCTCTATCCACGGGCCCCATCACAATGGGTTAAGGGTTTTAGTCTGCGGGGGTGAGGTGTAGTTTATATGAATTAGTCTATGGTGGTTTACTTTGGGATAGTGTTCTGTGTAGGGTTGCCATGTTGAGAGACTGCTTCTTTTTGGACTGTGTATGATCGGGATGTTTTTAAAGTTATTATTATTTAGGCTGTGTGCAAGAATAGTTAGGATAGAGATAGTGAAGCAAACTAGTGGTATTGCACAGGCTGAGGCACCAGTCCCACCTGCACAAATGGTATTTCATGTACTCCATGGCACTGCTACTTTTGGTTCACAAACACCAGATGCTTTTGGCCTTTATGATCCCATACATCCACCCACCACACACAATGCAAATTCTCTGCTTAGAAAATCCATGGCACAGCCCTGCACCCACCATTTGGCCATCAGAGGGATTCATGGTGGGGCAGCTTACTGACAGTAAGCTGCCCCACCAACAGGGGTCATTTGCAGTAGTTAGCCATATCATGCTCACCTCTCCTGTGACTGCTCCAAATGAGACTCATGGTCAATCTTCCCTTTGTTGCCCACATCAGGAACATGCTGCCTCCACCTAGACACTGTCCTGGCCTATGGCATGCCACACACAGACAGTACATCTGGATACTGTCCTTACCCAGGGGCGGCTCAAGGCAATCTGCTTCCTGAGGTGAAGGATGAGATGGCGCTCCCTCCCCCCCCCTGTAGGCGGGACGGGGCTTTTTCAAAACTTCAATCAGGGACTGAACCAAACCAAAAAGCTGATTTGATTATATGGAGGAAACGCAAGATGTTTGCACACCAAGGAACTAAAAGAGAGCAAGAACCACAGCACAGTTTATAAAACTAAATTATAACTCATTTTTATTTTGTTGTTATAAACTGCATTATGGTTATTGCTTTCTTTGTCAACATATATTTTGCATCCACAGAACCCCTTTCAACAGTGGGTGCAGAGCAGAGCCAGGACATTCACCCACAGAACTCAATATCTTAAAAAAAAATCTGATTCTGATCATCTCACTAACAACAACAACAAACATTCTCCAGTACCAGGCATATTGTGAACTAATACAATACCCTACAACAAAGTCACTGAGTATCTATAGAGCAAATCTACCATCCCATCCCATCCCATATCAGCACCAACTTCCAAAAATCACATAAGGAGCCCACCAAAGAAAGCGTCACTGTAAATTCTACAGTGGGCGCTGAAACATCCATACACCTATTTGAAAAGCTGAACATGTCAAATTACTACAGTAGAGTATAGATCTTTATGTATAAACTCTATGTTAACAGAACACCTGGGCTCAGTCACACACTCGGAACAGGACCTTCACCAAGTACAGAATAAGTGACTTACAATCTAAAGTAAAAATAAAAATATGTAGACAAAATTTAAACTGAAACCCCCAAGAAGCCAGACTCTTCAAGCAGTGGAACATCAGATAAGATATGCAGTTCCCCTATACAGTATAAAATATAAAGATAACACAAAGTCTAATCACTAAAATGAAATAAAATTATTTTTCTACCTTTTTTGTCTGACCATTTTATTCTCTGATCATGCTGGTCTCGATCTCAGGCTTCTGCTTTCCTGTCTTCTCTTAGCTCTCTTTCTGTGGTCTATGGTCCATCTGCCAATTCTTATCTCTTCTTTTGTTTTCTTCACTTATTTCCATCAGCCTATTTTCAGTCCCAATAATCCTTCCCAGTATCAGCCCCTTTCCAGTCCTCCCTCCCAGTACCTTCCAATGTCAACTTGCATTCCCATGACTGCCACTGGTGTCCATTCCCTTCCAGTCCCCCTCCTTCCCCACTATCCAGTCCCTTCTAGTCCAAATACCATGGCAGCCCCTCTCAGCATCCACAAACTTCTAGTTCCATTCTCCCATCCCCTCGCATCAGCCCATTTATAGCCTTAGCCCCCAGTTTTCTTCCAGGGCCAGCAGCTCTATCCTCCCCTCCCCACCATCAGTCCATTTCCACTTGAAGCCCCCCAATCAGTTCACTTCCAGTGCTAGTCCCTCCTCAACCCCATTACCAATGCTAGCCTCTCCTAATCAGCCCATTACCAGTCCTACCCCCCATCAGCCCATTACCAGTCCTAGCCTCCACTAATCAGCCCATTTCCAGTCCTACCCCCCCCCCCCCCCCTGATCAGCTCCTTTCCTAGCCCCCAGTTTTCTTCCAGGGCCAGCAGCTCTATCCTCCCATCTCCACCATCATTCCATTTCCACTCGAAGCCCCCCAATCAGTTCACTTCCAGTGCTAGTCCCGCCTCACCCCCATTACCAATGCTAGCCCCCCCATCAGTCCATTACCAGTTCTACCCCACCCCATCAGCCCATTACCAGTCCTAGCCTCCCCTAATCAGCTCATTTCCAGTGCTAGACCCCCCTCAGCCCATTACCAGTGCTAACCCCCCTAATCAGCTCATTACCTGTCCCCTCTGCTGACTCCATCACCCACCCATGACACAGCCAACACCCATACTGACCAGCATCACTAGGCAGCCACCTATCTTGCCTAGTCAATAGCATAGGCCTGCTGTATGGTCAAACATGCTCATCACACATACTGCCACATTGCCAGGCATTAGGTGAGTCAACTCCATCAGCTATCAATTATGCTTGCATCCATACCTTCTCCAATGACTTCCCTGCCCCCCTTTCAGCGTTTCAGTGGATGACAGACACCTTAACACAGCATGTCCCGTTACCGCACATTAAGTGTCCACTACCACCCCCTAATGTCCTGTTACTGCATGGTAAATGTCCACTACCACTCCTTAGCGCCGGAACGCCTCTAACACGCCCAGCACACTTACCACACGGTAACCCCTTATCACTGCTGTTAACACACGGAAAAGACTGCCCCCATACCGCCGCTTAGTAAACATACCCCTAAGTCTTCTCAAAAGGTGTTCTCTCTCAGCAGCTGACAGAAAATCGTTACATGGCCTAAACAAATATAATGAATTATTAAACTAGCAGTTGTGCCGGATGCAAGACCAGCTCTGGAGTGCACACATAAAGGGTGATGATAGATTTAAATGATGTTGCCTCAATGTATGTACATGATAAACTCCAGTACAAACCGTGGATTGTAAAGGAAGAATATATTTTATTTTATTTGATCGACTCCAGCCAATGGCCCGACACAGGCCGTGTTTCGTTGGGCCTTCTTCAGGGGCTAAATTGGCTAAACATCATAAAAATAAAAACATACATAAAGAAGTAAATAATTAAAACACTCAAATGTAAACACGTAGGATCAAGACACAAATGTAATTGACATATATTAAAACAAAAAATGAAATTTGGACTATAGCCCACTCTCTTTTGTTTCACATTTATAATAAGGTTTTATTTGGGTCTTTTAAAAGTACACATATATATTGATGCTCACTTTTATACTTTTACAAAAATCTTTTATTGATAGGGCAATCAACATTTTCTTCGTTTTTAGCGTTTTTTCATGTATTTTTTATATCTCAAATATGCTATAGACATATGTTGGGTCATTTTTGTTTTGATTCATTTGCAACTTAAGTGCTTTGAAGATCGGCGAGTTGAAAGGTTCTTATCAGCAGTTAGTGCTTTATGCATAATTTGGGATTGAATTGAATCATGTATCAAGACAGTAGCTTGTGCCATCTTGCACAGGCACATAAAAAATGTATTTGGTTAAATTTACAGCATATTTATATATTGACCGACATGTGTTCCAGGTTTTGTTACATGAGTAATGAGGTTGGGTTTAACCTTAGATGATCAAATAATATGGCACTTTATTTGGCCTTGTAATCAGACATTTTCAGTTCTTATATCCACAATAGTGAATATTTTCTAACAGCCAGTTCCTTTGGGAGGGAACCTTTGTGTTCTTATTAAATATAATTAGTACATAGTTTGATTTTAAGATAAAATTCCACTCAGACTCTTTTCTTTATAAGGCATTTGCATCTACATATTCCACTATTTTAGTTTCAATTTGGGTTTTCATTTATTTTTGCTGTCTCATTATATACCTTTTTTCATCCTATGGTGATATAGATTGATCCAGACATAGAATGTTGTCACCAGTAACCTCCCCCAGAGCCCTGAGGCATGCAGAGAAAGGTCAGCCTGGGAAAATCCTGACTCAGGAAGTAGGGCAGTGCACTGATTATGCACGGCCTTCTGGGTGTTCTAGTCCCCTTCCACTCCCCAAGCAAGGAATAACTGTAGTCGAGTGGTTCAGGCAATATATGACAAGGTTTTATTTCCCCTCCGGGTGGATTAATTGCCAATAAAATACAGAACAAAAAGGGCCATGCTTCTGGCATAAGAAAACAAAACTCAGGAACTAAACAAAACAGCTTCTTCCTTTCAGCTTTAACCAATGCAGTGCTTCAACAAACTCAAAGAAACATTTCCTTTTAAACCCAAAAGAATCACTTTGCTTCTTTGCTGCTGTTCCAACAGCTTTGGTAACAGATATCAGCACAGGGATATGATATCATCTGCAAATGATAGCGTACAGTCCATTTGTTCCTCAGAGTCTTCTACAACAGACCCTGTCTGCATTTCCTCATCACTTTCAGCAGAGCAGGTTTGTACAAAATCATACGGAGTTTTAAAACACAGACGCCCTCTATTTCCCAGAGGTTTCTCTTCGGAATGCTCTATAGAGCAGGGCTGATAACTGCCATTTACTTTGGGAACTAGCATATGGAGAGTCTAACAGAGCTTGGCAATCACAGGGAAAACTTTTCTGTCTAGTTTTCTCTTTCAATGCTTTAAACAGCCTACCTTCTGGCTTTTTCCTAGAAGACTTTCTCAGCACTGCTTCCTCAGTCATGCAAACGTCCTCTGGCCAACACCCTCCTCTCTCCAGGGTTTCTGAGCACTCCCACACTGACCTCTCAGGCAGTCTCTCTCTCCAACTGCCTTCACAATAGGGCTCTAATTGAGAGTAGCTCCCATCTGGCTTTTGGGCTTGGGCTCTCCGGGACTTTGTAACTTTGAATTCTTGTGCTCTATCTCCTGTTTCTCTCTGTGCTGCTCTTGGAACTCCTACAGCTCCACCAGCTCCTCTTATTCCGCCATCTCTGCTCTCCTGGTTCCTGCTCTCCTTGCTCAGCTCGTTCCTCCTGCTCTGCTCGTTGCTTCCCTCCTTACTCCTCCTGCTCTTCTCCCTGAATCTTAGTGAGCAATTCTTATATCCCTGTCTTCTAGGGCTTAACTCTGCCCCGCCTCCACCCAAGTGTTTCCCCTTAAGATTGGGACTCAGGGATACTCTGCAGCTTGGGCGTGTTTGCTGCACTCGTGACTCATACTGTTTACGTAACCCATGGCAACCCTGGGCCATGTGCTTTGCTTGCCTGTCAGAAACTGCAACAGAATCTTCTGTTTCACCCAGCTCCATAGCCTCGGAAGGACCTTCTACATTACAATGTATATACACAGGTATGATCTTTCCATAGTTTTTTGTCACACCCTTAGTGATTTAAGTTTCTTACAATATGTTTTTTAAAATGTTTTTATGTATCAATATGTTTATATTCAATTTTGATGTTATGTATCTTATGTGTTTTATTGATTCTATTATTTATTTGTTTTGATGTATAATTTTCATACTTTTAATGATTATATTTATTACAATTATGGTTTATTTATTTATTTATTTTATTTATTTAACAATCATTTATATCCCGCATCTTCCAGAGTTCAGATGCGGCTTACAATTGAACAACAGTCAACAAAGCAAGGGCTTGTTTTACATGGAACAATTTTTGACAGTAAACAATGTAATAGTTAAATACGTAACAGAACGGTGAATGGTTAAATACATAACAGAACAAGAACAATTTAAGAACTATGTACAGATACAGGTTAGTAGGTTCCTTAGATTTAAATCAAGGTTATTTACAAGAGGGTGTAAATCTGTTAATTATGGGGTTTTTAGCTTTACTCAGTTGGGTGTTATTTAGCCTTTTTCTGGGATGATTAGTGTATTATCAATGTTGTTGTAGTGCATGGCAAAGAGGTAGGTTTTCAGTTTTTTGCGGAATTCTATAATTTCTGTTGTGGATCTTAGGTCCTCTGGGATGGAGTTCCAAATGAAGGGGGCCGCATGTGAGAAGGCTCTGTTATTAGTTAGTTTGGTTGCTTTTATAAAATCATTTGGAGTCCTTAATTTATTTGAGTGACCTTTTCTGTGAGTGACTTTTTGAGATTCCTTGCTTATAAGATTGCTTAATGGTATTGGAGCCATGCCATTGAGAGCTTTAAATGTGGTTATTGTGGTCTTATATATTATCCTGCTTTGTATTGGGAGCCAATGCAGGGTTGCTAATATTGGAGTAATATGCTGGAATGAGTGTGCTTTCATTACAATTCTAGCTGCTGCGTTCTGTGCTAGTTGTATTCTTTTAATGTTTTGTTTCGTTATACCTAAGAGAATTAGGTTGGAAAAATCAAAGTGTGGGGTTATGGTTGCCTGTATTATGTTAATGAAATCTTGTAAGTGAACTAAGGGGCGTAGTTGCTTGAGTATTTTGAGTTTGAAGTAGATTTTCTTTATAGTGTTTCTAATGTGGGTGTTCATCGTAAGGTGTGTATCTAAAATGACTCCTAGGTATCTTATTTCGGTTTTTATTTTGATGTCATGGTTTTGTATTGTTATGTGGGTTGGAGGGACATATGAATGTTTTTTTGTTACAATTAATACCTCTGTTTTTGAATGGTTTATGTGGAGGTTTTTCGCTTTTAGCCAGGTTGCGATTTCGTTAAGACAATCTGTTAAGAGTTTTATCGGTACATCAGGGATGGTAAATGGAATGTATAACATAATATCATCTGCGTATAGATGATAGAGTACACCAAATTTTTTGAAAATGTCACAAACTGGTTTTATATATATGTTAAATAGGAGGGCTTGTGGTAGGTGGTATGTGGTAGGTGTAATTTTGTACACCATTTCATTTTTTGTTTTAATATATGTCAATTACGTTTGTGTCTTGATCCTACATGTTTACATTTGAGTGTTTAATTATTTACTTCTTTATGTATGTTTTTATTTTTATGATATTTAGCCAATTTAGCCCCTGAAGAAGGCTCAACGAAACACGGCCTGTGTCGGGCCATTGGCTGGAGTTGATCAAATAAAATAAAATATATTCTTCCTTTACAAACCACGGTTTGTACTGGGTTTAATTGTTGCACGTGGATTTGTGCTTTTTTGTTGGACACTAATCGTGTGCATGATTAACTTACAGAATAAGTAAGACAGTCATAAAGGTGTATATATCTCAAGCAGTCAAAGTTTAAAACATAGAGTGGAAGATGTGTTCATCTCTTGAGCTTCACACGTATAGGGGGCAATACAAAACAAATACAACCCACGTACATGTACAATGGCTTAGTGGAATGCTGGACTTTAAAACCAAAAACATAACATCTTTAGTGATTTAAAAAGAACAATATATAGTGCTGCCCAGCATTGGATTGCACTAGAACTGCAGGAACCACCCGATATACTTTCATAGTATACATAAATCACGCCATGACTAAAGACCAAAGTGGAACATGGAAAATGAAAATCCTCTTCTTTGGAATGTGCAAACACATAACCAATCTCAAGAGGGATGATGATGAAGGATCATAGACAAAAATGTTCAAATAAATGCAGGCGTTAAAAACGGCATGTATGGCTCAACCAGGAAATCATTCGCAAACTGGGTAAGAAGGTGCCATGCCTGCAAGCCGCAACTTGAGGGGCAACTAAAGAGGGTTGCCAACTGGCTCCAGATGCACCCGATAGGCTTGATCCAGTCCTGGGTTTACCCCATTCCATGCAGGAACATTTAGTTCTAATTTCCCCATTGCACTCCATAGGAAATGGAAAACTACAAGTCCCTGCATGCAAGGGGGAAACCCAGGACTAGATCAAGCCTGTCGGGCGCATCTGGAGCCAGTTGGCAATCCTACAGCTAAATAAGAGATAAAAGGTAAAGAAGGGGGACTGCATTTGCATCAGTAAAAACCATAAACCTTATAAAAAAAACTCCACTATAACGCCAGGTGGAATATCTAGTCTGTAAAAAATGAACAACAGAGCCTATTCGATGTTTCCTGCCGGATGAGGTAAAGCACAGTCGGTCTAGAGCACGTGATAGTGTTGGAAGGCACGTTGTTGCATTGAGCTTCCTTTTGTGAAGAAACCTTTGCCCGTGGCATGTTGGTATTAAGGGGGCAGCAGTTACAACAACAGGGGGAAGAGGTAGGCACTGTCAAACTTTGCTGCTGCCCTCAAATTCTGCCACCCTACTGGATGCGTAGTCTGCTTAGTGGTAGGCCGGCCCTGTAGGGAAGGCATGCAGAGCATGGCTCGTATTCTTTCCAACCCCTCTGCATGCATGTATGTGTATGTGCTCATCTGTATCTGTGTTGCCCGTGTGGTATGTCTTGTGTCTCTGTGTAGTCTGTGAGTGTTTATCTGTTTTGTTTGTTTTTAAAACTAGTTTTATTATATACTTATCTGTATTTTATCTTATTTATTTACCTTAGAAACCTAGAAACATGATGGCAGAAAAAGACCACATGGCCTATCTAGTCTGCTCTTCCATATCAAGTCCCTTCTTTTCCTTTAGAGATCTTCTGTGGTTGTCCCATGAGTTTTGGATTCAGTACCACTGAGTAGCCCCTCAGAAAAAGCCCTGACTCTGCAGAACCTTGTTTGTAAAGTACATATACAGTAAGATGTTCTGGCCCTCTGTGCGCCCTATTGGAACCAGACACACAGAGTTAGCTGAGATTCTGATCCTGAGGGGCATGTCTAGCCCCGCAGGATCAGAATCGTGTCCAGGCCTGTACATGCAGACCGGGACTCTGATTCAGGTCGGCCTGCACATACAGGCCTTGCCCAAATAACTCAGTCAGGGCCTTTGAATGGAGCCGCAGCGCCATGGCATCCGGTTGCTATGGCATCGCGACTCCATTCAAAAACCACAATCCCTGGCCGCTGGACCAAAACGTACATTCCCCGCTGCCCGATCCCAGATCTGCCCTCCTAAGGCCAGTGTTGGGCTATGGAGAATTTCCTCTGCCCCCTGCTGTCTCTTTTGGGCCTCGGGCTTGCCGAATACACCCAACTAGGGGAACTTATTCCACCTCAGAGGTGGAATAAGTTCCCCGTTCAGGCCGCCGGCCCCGGACGTACAGGGCCAACTTTAAAATCGGCCCTGTATGTCCAGGGCTGGTGACCCCCCACTGCCCGCCCCTAATGCTGCCCCCACTCTGCCCCTTTCCCACCCCTGTCTAACTTCCCCATACAACTTCCCCATGCAATGTGCAAGGAAGTTAGTCAGGGTTGGAAGAGGGCCTGAATAGCGGGGATGGACGTCCCATCCCCGCTATTCACGCCTTGGAATGACCCTCTTTGTGATAAATACAATTGCACTCTCAGTCACTCATGGAAACTCCAGGTCCAAAAGAGCAGGTAACTTACACTTCAAATTTTGTTTTTATCCCTCTCCTTTCTCCTGATAGAACTTTGCCCTCTTACACTCCATTTCTTAGGTTGGATTTACATCCCCACTTTCTTATTGCTCCACACCACCTTTTCTTTCTTTTTATGACACCCCCTAACCTTCTCCCCTCATGCCATCAACTTAAAACTCCCCCTCCTTTTCATCTTCCCTCCACCTTCCTCTTTCCTCCCCCATCTTGTCTTCCACCCTTTCTTCAGCTCTTGAGTTTCACCTTTTTCTTCCTCCCATTCCTCCTTCTCCTTTCTCTCTAAAACAACATCATCTTTGTTTCCACTGTGCCGTCTCCTCTGTGTCTCGCACTATTCTTCTACTTCTCTTTCTATCTTCCGGTGATATTAACCCCAACCCTGGCTCCCCTAGACTTTTCTCTCACTCCCATGATAGTTTCTTTCTCAGCCACCCCAGTCTCATTCATATTCCTCTCCTTTCCCTATACTCTCTCCCTGTCTCATGTGCCTTATGGAATGCTCATTCCATATCTAATAAACTCCCCTTTATTCACGATCTCTTTCTCTTGCACACTTTCCATCTTCTATCTCTTACTGAGACCTGGCTCCTCCCTGATGACACTGCTTTGGTCGCTGCCCTCTGTCACAGTGGCTACCAATTTTCTCACACTCCTCGTGCCACTGGTCATGGCAGTGGTGTTGTGTTTCTGCTTTCTCCTTCCTGCCAATTTCAACTCCTCCTATTACAGTCTCACTCCTTTTCCTCCTTTGAAATCTACTCCATCCGCCTTTTTAATCCCTTACCTCTCTGGATAGCTGCTGTTTATAGACCCTCTGACAAGTCCACCTCTACCTTTCTTACTGACTTTGGTGCATGGTTCCCTTTATTTCTGGATTCTTCTTCCCTTTCCCTTATTCTTGGTGACTTTAATATTCATGTTGAAAACCCTTCTGACCCTTATGCTTCTAAGCTCCTTTCCCTTACTTCCTCATGCAACCTCCAGCTTTGCTCTTCTGCCCCCACTCATCAGCAAGGTCACTGCCTTGACGTTTTTTTCTTTTCTAATTGTTTACCCTCTAATTACTGTACCTCAGTTCTTCCCTTATCTGTCCATCACCTGCTAAGCTTCACTCTTCATCACTCTCTGCCTCAATCGCGCCCTGTCACCTCCTATCTTTTTAGAAATCTTCATGCTATCGATCCATTGGTTCTTTCCACTATTGTCTCATCACCTCTTTCCTCCCCTCTGTCTTCTAAATCTGTGGAAGAGGCTATAGTTTCCTATAATACTGCTCTCTCCTCTGCTCTGGATACCCTTGGTCCACCCATGACATGTCTTGTGAGGCACACTATACCTCAGCCCTGGCTGTCTTCAACTACCTGCTACCTATGCTCCCATGCCCACTCAGCTGAGTGCATTTGGCTCAAATCCTGCTCCCTTTCTGATTTTCTTTACTTCAAATTCATGCTTGCTTCCTTCCAATCATCCATAGCACTCACCAAGCAAAACTACTATGTCCATCTGACTATCTTGCCTCTGACCCCCGCCGTCTCTTCACAACTCTCCACTCTCTCTTCAAGGTGCTTCTACCTCCAAACCCTCCTTCTCTTTCTGTCCAAACCCTAGCTGAATATTTCCATAGCAAAGTCCACAAGATTATACTCCAATTCGCCACAAGATCAGCTTCTTCCTCTGTCCCCCCACTTCAATACCAACTTTTTCCCTCAATCTCTATTATCCCTTCATCCTTTTCTAAGATTTCCAAAGAGGAAATCTCTAATCTTCTTTCCTCTTCTAAACTTACTACCTCTTCCGCTGATCCCATCCCCACCCATCTCCTTAACTCCATCTCCTCCTCTGTCATCCCTTCCATCTCACATATTCTCAACCTATTGCTCTCCACTGCAACCTTCCCTGCAGCCTTCAAGCATGTTGTGATCACACCTCTCTTCAAGAATCCTTCACTTGATCCTACTTGTCCTAATTATTGACCCATCTCCCTTCTTCCCTTCATTTCCAAACTTCTTGAGCGTGCAGTCTTCCACTGTTGTCTTGAATTTCTTTCCTCTCAAGTCCTGCTAGATCCACTTCAATCTGGCTTTTGTCCCTTACATTCTACTGAAACAGTGCTCGCCAAAGTCTCCAGCAACTTGTTCCTGACCAAATCCAAGGGCCTTTACTCGATCCTCATTCTTCTTGACTTTTCCGCTGCTTTTGACACCTTCTCCTCAACACATTGTCTTCACTTGGTTTTAGGGGCTCTGTGCTGTGCTGGTTCTCTTCTTATCTCTCACATTGCTCCTTCAGTGTTTGTTCTGGTGGTTCCTCCTCTCCTGCTATCCCACTTTCAGTTGGTGTACCCTAAAGGTCTGTCCTGGGACATCTCCTTTTCTTCCTCTATACACTGTCCCTTTGTGATTTCATCTCCTCCCATGGCTTTCAGTATCATTTTTATGCTGATGTCTCTCAAATCTATCTTTCTACACCTGATATTTCTCTGACACTTCAGACCCATATCTCTACCTGTCTATCTGACATCTCTGTCTGGATGTCTCACTGCCATATGAAATTGAACATTGCCAAAACTGAACTTCTTATTTTTCCCCCTAAATGCTCCTCCTGCCTCCCGCCTTCCTCCTTTCTTTATCTCTGTTGATAACACTCTTATACTTCCTGTTTCCTCAGCCAGCAACCTTGGGGTCATCTTTGACTCCTCCCTCTCCTTTTCTCCACGTATCCAGCAGATAGCTAAGACCTGTCATTTCTTTCTCTACAACATTAACAAAATGTGCCCCTTCCTTTCTGAACATACTACTAAAACACTTATCCACTCTTTAGTCACTTCCTGCCTCTACTATTGTAACCTCCTTCTTGCTGGTCTCTCTCTTTGTCATCTTTCTCCCCTTCAATCTGTTCAGAACTCTGCTGTGTGGCTAATCTTCTGCCAGCCCCAATATACTCATATAACCCCTCTTCTCATATCACTCCTTTGGTTCCCCTTCCGTTTCCGTATCCAGTTCAAACTTCTCCTTCTGACCTATAAATACATTCATTCTGCTGCTCCTCACTACCTTTCCTCTCTTCTCTACACCCTTCCTCTAGCTTACTTTTCTCTTTGCCCTTTTCTCCCACTGCCAACTCCAGACTTCGATCCTTTCACCTTGCTGCTCCTTATGCCTGGAACAACCTACCTGAATCTGTACGTCCGGTTTCATCTCTCCCACTTTTCAAATCCATGCTAAAAGCTCACCTCTTTGAGGCTGCCTTTGGATCCTGATCCCTTGTCCTCCTTCTTTCTCCTTACCTTTCACTATTTGTACCCTTGTTCTCAACTTTTGTACTGTCTGACTTGATTAGATTGTAAGCTTATATATGTATCTGTACAGTTCTGCGTGCGCCTTGTAATACTATATAAATGATTAATAGTAGTAGTAGTGTTTGTGAGTGTTTGTGCATCTTTGTGGGATGGTATATGTATACGTTTTTGTATGCATTAGTGCATCTGTGTTTCAATGTGTGTCTGTGCATGCATGAGTGTGTTAGTATATGTCTGTATTCCTATCTCTATTGGTTCTCTGTGTATCTATGATCATGACAGGAGATGAGTGGAGAGGGCTGTGATGTATACTGCAGTTGAAATTTCTTTTGCCTTAAAAATGCATTAGGGAAATGTTTTGCAGAAACTTCACTTTTACAGCATAGAAACTTCTCCATTTCACTTGTACAGCTCACCTTCTCCATTTCTCTTACAGCAGCATTTAAATGCTCAGTCCCCACAGCTTTCCTATTAAATGGATTCTACTCATAGCTAAAGTTGCCTTGCACTATTCCTGCCTCCAGTGTTTTCCCATTGTTTGGATGCAATACACAGTTTCTAATTACATTGGAAGCAGCTAGGGCAGGCTCACTCACACAGGGGAAAGGATTAGAGAGCTGCAGATAGAGGTTTTAAACACTAATAAATGCTCAGACAAATTTGCCATCCTTCTAGCATCTGGGCATTAACATAAAAATCTTTAGAATCCTTATGGTATGCTGCGAGAGGGCAGGACACAAACCCCCACAGAGCCAGATGGAGGGTTAAAGGAAAATGCTTTATTTACAGGGAGCTCACAGCAGTAGCAGAGAAATAGTTCTCCCCTTTCCCAAAGTTCCTGCACGCTGGGTTTTCACAGCTTTACTACCACAAGCCTGCTGACCAATGTGGAAACACCCCAGCTCCTACCTTCCTGTACTGTCTCCTTAGAGGTAGGTGGTCACTCCGTACTCTGACACCTCAGGCTCTTCTCTTACCTCCCGATTAAAAGGGCCATCCCCAGTCACACCCTTCCAAGTATATTCAAGCCGGGTTCCTTAAAGAGGCTGGCTTCTGGTGCTTAAAGGGGCATGTCCTTAGTCTGGCTGGTGGTATATCAGTACAGGGGAAGGGGAGCTTTTCATACACCCCATCACAATCTTGTAAAAGCCAGACAGTTGTCAGTCCTAACCTGATTTCAAAGCACATATGGCAACAGGTATACAGGAAGCAGGGCCAGCCCCAGAGTTGATTCAAATTGTTGGCACTCTAGGGAAACCTTAAGCCTTATGCCCCCCTTCCCCCCCAGCTGCCAGAATTTATTGTTTAGCTTTGAATGCCCTGCTTTTTGCCGCCTTCCAGAAGCTGCCACCCTAGGTGACCATTAGTTTGCTTAATGGTTGGGCCTGCCCTGGCTGGCAATACAGATACAACAAATAAAGCGGTAGAAATCAGACAGTAGTTTTTACAGTACAAATAATAGCAAAGAAAATGAAATATATGGGGTATGTTTACTAAGCTGGGCTAATAGTTAAGACGTGCTATTTATAATTAGGTCCCATTTTATTCAAAGAGAACTAGTAACAAACAGCACGCCCTAACCATCAGTCCGGCTTAGTAAACATACCCTTATGTGTGAATAATTTAAAATGCAGAACATCACAGCTAGGGAATTATTTGTAATCCCTGTCTGTGTTTGTGTGTATGGTGTTCATCTGTTTGTGTGTATCACTGTTGTGTATTTTGTCTACGCTATATATGTCTTGTGTCTATGGTGGATGAGGCAGTGGGGATCCTTGGGCATTTCTGGGGGATGCAGTTTTGGAGTGGGAGTAGGGGCAGTTGTGGTGAGTATAGTTTTGGGAGTGGGTGTTTGCAGCATAGTGGAGCAGTTGCATGTGGAGAGTGAGAGTGGAATAGTTGTGGAGGGATATTTTTGGGGGATGGGGCAGTTTTCAGGGCAGTGGTGCATTTGTGGGCATAGTATTTATGGGTGGGACAGTTGGCAGGGTGGTGAGGCAATTGAAGGATGCAAATTTTTTGGGGTTGGGCAGTTTTCAAGGTGATGGGTCAGGTGTGGGTATTGTTTTGGGGATGGGGCAGTTGTGTGGGGGTATTTTTCAGGGTGAGGTATTTGGTGGGGTGCTAGGGAAGTTGTGAGGGAGTATATTTTGCAGGTAGGGGCAGTATGCATGGTGAGGGGCAGTTTTTGGGAATGGGGCCAGTTTGGGGGATTGGGAGAGTAGAGAACAAGGAGAAGTTTGAAAGGAAGAATTCCTTAACTGCTGTGTTTCTCTTTACGTAAGTTTCTATGCTATAGAATCTGGAACTTCTTTTCCCATTGATATGCATTGGGCTGTTTTTTATGGGGGGGGGGGCTTATTTCTCCAATCTAGCCCACTTTTGAACCTGATGTGTGTCTTTTTACCAGATTTCGCACATGCCCAGTTTCAATCAATTTTGTTAAATTTTCATTTATTTTGCTGCCAGACAGACAGATGAGTAGACAAATATTTTCAACCCTTTTTCTATATTTTTTTCAACCTTCCATTGGGTAGGAAGAATAAAGATGAGAGCAAATGGAAAGGCTCCATGATTTTCAGAGGAGCTCTGATAGTCGCTGAGGTTGAATAGGTAGTTTGAGAGAAAATGGCATCGATCCTGCCTGTCTGTGCAAAGAGAAGTGTATAGGCAGCAAAATGGGCTACATAATTAGAAAGTGAAGGATGCAAAGTGAATCTTCTTTTCCAATAAGTTGGCTTCTTTTTGAATAAACCACATGAGCTTTTTAGTATTGTGGCTGGCCTGCGAACTGTCCCCGAAGATGATCTGGATATTGGTGGATATCCAGAGAATGATTCTATGGGTGTCAACTATTCTAAGGTACAGGTAAATGATACTAGGAGTTTGATGGAAAATCAAAGAGAACCACTTGGAGAATAGTCTAGGCAGGACGGGAGGGTGCGATTTTTAAGGTTGATTGTAGGTCAGATGTAGGGATGATGAGCAGTTTGCTGGAGGTGAGAAGCATGGTGTCTTTTGGTGATGGTAAAGTTCAGGGGTTGATATGGTCTGATGGGAGATGAGGTGACGAATGTTTTTGGGGAGATGAGGATTGGTACTTGCTCAAGTTTTCCTTTCTTGACTTTGAAGGATTTTCCATATATTTTTACCTATACGAAGTCTAGTGGCTCACAATGAGATGTGGTTCCAGCAGGCCTAGTAAAGAAGAACAAGAAGGATTTGGCCCCTTCCCAGTGCTGGTGCAAGGACTGGAGGCAACCTAAGCTAGCCCTCCATCCTGCCGCCCGCCCCGCTGTCCCCTCGCTTCCATTGCTGCCATGGGACTGCCAAAAAATCAACTATGTAGGCTTTAGTAGATACAAAATCTGGCCACCAGGGTTGAATTTAAGTAAAATTTAAGATTCTGTCTTTGTATTTTAAAATCCTCCATGATTTAGCACCAGATCTTCTGGCCAAATGTATTTGACCGTATTGGTTGGCTAGGTCTTCGCATTTGTCCCAGAAGATATTATTGAAAATTCCTCAGATTTCAAATCAAAGGGATTCTCCTGTGTGTGGGCCTGGCTCTTTGAAATAGGCTTATAGAATGCTTAGAAAATATTATTTTCTTGCTCTATAAAAAATATAAGGCATGGCCATTTAAGATTTCTTATGAGACATGAATGATATCTCCACTGAATATTTCCTATAATTACCTCAGAATTATCCGGCAGGTCCAGCCCGACCATCAGGCACACTAGGTGAATGTCTAAGGCAGACGTTTCTTTGTGTGGGGGGGAGGGGAGAGGGGGCAGCAGCAAAGGGCAGCTACAGTTAAAGCAAAGCAAGGGTTCCTGGCAACCTTACAAACTTAGGGGCATTTTGCACCTAATGTGCAAAAGCGTCAAAACTAGAGTACGTTAGGTGCGGCCCATGTTAACTGTTGTGGGTGTGGAAAGCGCTTCCCCCAACAGTTAACATGGGCCGCTTTAATGCAGGTGCACTTAAATCCACTTATTAAGGTGGCATTAGATGAATCATTGTTAAAGCAGATACCATGCAGTGTGAATCCGGTGCTAACTGAACTGAGCTCACATGCCCACTCTCCACCCCTAACCTTCCCACTTGTGACCCTAATGTGGGTTGCACAGTTGGCACAGGAATTGTCCCAAACTGTCATGGCTCTGTGCTAGCTGGCAATGCATGTCCCATGCTAGCTAGACCCCCTTAGAGCCATCAGTTCTTGGCAATATGCAAATAGTCCATATACCCTTGTAAGTGGATTTTTGAAATCTCTCTCATGAATGTTTATCTTTAAGTGCGAAGTCCATATATACATTTTTTTAAATTATTTATTTATGAGAATTTTTCAATTATACAGTAACTTTACAGTATAAAGAAATACAAAAAATACTCACATAATATTGTAAAGCAAACATAAAAATACATCAACCCACATCTCAGGGAAACGTATAACCTATATATAAAGAAGTATATTCATTTAAGGAAAACAAAGCAAGGGACTAATACCCAAAGGGAAAAATCCCTAGCCAACCTGACAGCCTGTTGAGACCACTCCCTTTCCCCAGCTGAAACATATAAAAGAAATCAATAAAGATTAGGGAATCAATGTGCCTTTTCCTTTTCAGGACTCCATTTTTCCAATTCTGAGGAAGACAAAAATACAAATTTATCATAGCATAAGAACATAAGAACAAAAGATATGCCATACTGGGTCAGATCAAGGTCCATCAAGCCCAGTATCCTGTTTCCAACAGTGGCCAATCTAGGTCATACGTACCTAGCAGTTTCCCCAAAAGACACAGGTTCCACAGTGCTTGTACTGGGTCAAGCATTGATATCCTGGGTCCCTTCTTAATAATGGTTTATGGACCTTTCCTCCAGGAACTTGTCCAAACATTTTTTTAAACCCAGCTACACTAACAGCCTTTACAACATCCTCCGGTAACAAATTCCAGAGTTTGATTACACGTTGAGTGAAAAAATACTTTCTTTTATTAGTCTTAAATAGTTTACCCTGTAGCTTCATTGCATGTCCCCTAGTCTTTCTATATTCTGATAATGTAAACAATCGATCTACGTTTACCTGTTCCACTCCGTTCATTAATTTATAGACCTCTATCATATCTCCCCTCAGCCGTCTCTTTTCCAGGTTAAAGAGCCCTAACCTTTTTAGCCTTTCTTCATAGGAGTATCCTTCCATCCCCTTTACCATTTTGGTGGCTCTTCCAAAGATATCTCAAAAAGAAAATCGCTCCTAGAGCAAGAATTCTAGCTTTAAGCGTGAGAAAAGCTTTTCTACGCAACTGTGTGGACCGCGACACATCGGGAAAAATAGACACCCTGTCCCCACAAAACTTCATTTCTTTTTTCTTAAAATAAGCTTTAAGAATATCAACCTTATCCTCCTCAGAGGTCAAGGTCACTAATAAAGAAGCCCTGGTAGAAATATCATCTTGCGTATCTTCTAAGAAAGCAGTCAGATTGAAATTGCTAGGAGCCGAAAGGACATCCCCTTCCTCATCCACCACGCCAGACACAATTTTAGAAGAAAGATAGTAGCATTTTGTAACAGAAAAAGAGTCAGCCTGTGGAAGAAGAAGAGCGTCATTAAGATACTTCCTAAACAAAATCAAGGGGACAACATAGGACAAATAGGAAAATTAAGTACACTTAAATTCTTGCACCGTGACAAATTCTCCAGATTCTCAAGTTTCTGGTGCAATATAAAGCTTTCCTTCGCATTAGCCGATTGAAATTCTGTAAAAGATTTAACTTGAGTATCCATGTTCGTCAGCACGGAACTCAAGGCCCCAACCTGAGAATCTAAAGTTTGAAACTTAACAACTACATCCTTAGTAAATTGACAAAGCAAGGGAACAGTCTCAGCAAGAATATGTTCAGTTCAAGAGACAACTTGCCATACATCCAGAAGAGAAATTGTGGATACCTGAGAGTCCTTAGAGGGAACAGCGGCCATGACACCACCCTGGGGAGCTCACTGACCCCTTGAAGACTCACACTGGTCTGAGGCTCATTAGATATCTCCAAAAACCCTGGGGGAAGCGGAGGAGTTCGCTCCATTGAGCTCAAACTCGCTCCCTCGGTCGAGGGTAGAAAGGGCACAGTACCTGAGTTAGTTGACAGCGGCATGGAAATCACATGTTTTTCGATAGATCCCACTTGAGATACATCCACCGAGAGTTTCTTCTTTCTTCTCCCGCCGGGCAATAACGCTCTCTAACCGGTCTTGCTCCTACTGTGCTCCTAAGGGGCTCACAAGGGGCGTGCAATGCCCCTTTGGACACGCCCCTTAGGAAATGCCCAACAAGAGCGCCGACAGTAGAGCGCCATAGTAAGGCAGCAGATCTTTTATCAAGGCCCGAAGATGATATCAGCTCGGCTGCCCCACTCAGGTCGGAAGATCTCAAAACCGGCACTCTCACCCTCCCCAGGAACCGGGCTGCAGAGAAGACACTCACAAATGAAGCACACTGCAAAGGTCTTTTATCAGGGCCCGAAGATGACGTCAGCTGGGCTGCCCCACACAGGTCGGAGGATCTCAAAACCGTCACTCTCACCCTCCACGGAAACCAGGCTGCAGAGTAGATGCTCCACCATGTATACATTTTTATGGGATTGAGCTAGGAGGGATGGTGTTGAGATGATTACAATTGAGTTTAAAAATTAAAATTTTAGAGGGGGTGGTGCTAGGATGTAAAAGCAAATTATGAGGGGGCACAAGGCGGATGTTTTGCCTAGTGTGTCTAATATCCTAGCACTGGCCCTGCTATTTGGATAGTGCTAGGACAGTCTGGGCTTGATTCTGTCCCACGAATAACAGGGATTCTCGCTATTCATGCCCTCCCCGCCAGCGTCTAACCTCCCTGCCGGTTGTATGGGGAGGTAAGACAGGGGCGGATTGGGGGCAGAGTTAGAAAGACATTTTTCGGTGGGTCTGGGGTGTGGATGGAGCAAGAGGGGCCCGGGGACATTCCCTGAAGCCCGACACTGGCCTTAGGAGACTAGATCGGGGGTCGGGCTGCAGGGAAAGCTTTGTTCAGCTGGCGGCCGGGATTATGGCTTTACAATGGAGCCATGGTGCCATGGCAACCAAATGCCATGGAGCTGCGGCTCCAAATATTACAAATGGCCCAAAATGTAACAGCAAGAGTTATATTCAAAGCCAAGCTATCTGACCATATTACCCCTATTCTATACACACTACACTGGTTACCCATATTCAGTAGGATCCAATACAAAATACTGTTAACCACTTTCAAACTAATTAATAATATTGCCCCATCACACTTAACTACTCTTCTTCACAGCCCACTCGATAATAGGATAAGACGGGGAAATAACCTTAATACATTAGCAGTCCCAGATCTAATAAGGAAAACAAAACACTCAACAAGTAACAGTGCCTTTTCCCTTGTCGCGCCAATACTGTGGAACAATCTTCCAGATCAACTAAGAGAAACTAAAGATCTACTAACATTCAGAAAAGATCTAAAAACTCATCTATTCACACAACACTACACCAATGGTGAAACAGGTATAATTCTCCAACCACCATAAACTGAATTTATTTACCCTATCCAAATGTATATCCACAACTGGAACAACGACAACTGCAAATGATATTTAACATGATGATAATTCTTCTTACATATAGATATGTAATTTATTTTATTGTAATATAGTTCAATAATGTTCCTGTTATATTGTAATACATTAATGATGTTCTATACAATTCATGTTATAATGTAATATAGTTCATAATGTTCTATGTACCTGTTTGATTTATGTTGTAATGTAAACCGCTGCTGATCCTTGGAAGCAGCGGTATATAAAAGCTGTTCAAATAAATAAATAAAATAAATAAAATTGTAAAGCCCTGAGTTAGTTGGGCTTTCCCTGTACTTGCAGGCCGGTTGAATCGCATTTCCGGCCTGCACGTACAGGGCTGTCCGTGATTCTGGTCCCACGGGGCTAGACCTGCCCCATGGCATCAGACTCGCGATCCCCTCTGTACGTCTGGTTCAAACCCGACGTTCAGAGGGGCTGTATGTCACAGATGGAATGAGCCTGTCTGTGGGCAGAGCTGGGGTGGAGTTTGGAGTTTTCCAGTTAGTGGCAATATTTTCACCACTAACCAGATAAACTGCATAAAGTTAGATCAGAAAAGGGCAGGTCTCGGTTTATGCAGTGTTTGCTATCTGAATAGCAGTTGACTATCACCATTATCTGGATAGCACTGGTATTCCATGGTGAAACCAGATATTCAGCAGTGGAGAATATCCATATTCCAGTGCTGAATATCCTTTTCAGTTTTAAACACTACAACTGGTGCTTAAATGCCAACTGTCGAGTTTAAGTATCGTCTAGGATATATTTATGTAACTGAATACTTTTTGTATGTTGTGGTTTTATTATTTGAAAGTATAGAAAAGTAATAACAAAAGAATTCATCATCTATTATGAACCAAAACTTAAAGTAATTTTGGAGCAGTAAAATTGATGCCTATAAAACTGCTGCATGGATATTTAAACCAGACTATACGTAAAAAATCCCCTCAAGGAGCCAAATTTCTCAAAAAACAAAAAAAACATAAACCCCAAACAAAACATAAAAGAAATACACAAATGAAATGACTGGGCAAAAAACACTAGAAAACACTAAAAAAGAAGAAAAAAGAAAAAACTGAACACCAGTTGGCAGAAGCCTACCCCGCTGGAGAAAAAAGGCCTCAGCAACCCTCCAACCTACAACCCGGGAGGGATCGAGTCTGCCAAACGACACAAACTATGTCACAACTAATGGTCAGACTCTATATACATCAATGGCCAAAAAAACTCCAGTCCACCAGAATAAAGCAAACTCCCAGCTGGTGCAGCCCAATCCAACTGCTGAATTCAGTAATAAACAGATGTTACAGCCACCCCAAAAATAGAATTGAAAACAGGCAATGGCTCAAAACGAAGAATAGGCAGAAACAACTTAGCAGCTAGGACGATGATGATCCAACGCTGAAAAAGATGATCCCAGTTGCACCAGAAGAGACCAGTCAAACAGAGGAGGCAGGGAGCCCCGACATCAGATGTTTCGCCTTCCGGCTTCTTCAGGGAGCTCAAATCCACGCTCCACCGCTATCAGCGACAACGATGCAAACTTCGTCAGAAAGCATATCAAGCCATAGCCATTATGCTGGAACAGAATATGGGAGCTGAATCGAAAACTACAAAAGACAGAAATAGAAAACAGCAGTTGCAATTTGAAACGTGTCATGCCCAGACATTAAAAACAAGACGAAAAAACAAAACCAAGAAATCAAAAAATCAAAAAACAACCAAACAGGAAGCAAAACTGCCAACTGGTGTTCAGTTTTTTCTTTTTCCTTCTTTTTTAGTGTTTTCTAGTGTTTTTTGCCCAGTGATTTCATTTGTGTATTTCTTTTGTGTTTTGCATGGATATTTAAAAGCAGCACTGTGTTAATATTACTGTTGCTGTGGGTCATCTGATAAAGTACATTAGTACTTATCTTCTATAAGATTACAGCAGGATTGTTAAAAGCTTTGGATTAGAGTCTCTAAAGCTCAAATCTGACTGTACCTGTTTTATTTCTGGTTTCCTTGAATCTCAGGATGTCCAAGGAGTATTCAGTAATTTTTGTTTATCAACTGCATATCAGAACTAAAAAAGGAAACTTTATGTAGTGATGTCTTGAACCTAACAAGCCAGAAACCTTCATTTACGGCTGACGGATACTTTACTACTGATCTATTATGTGCTCTGATTCTATTTTAGGAACCACGACAGGAGCTTTGAACTGATGATGATGTTTATCAGCTACAAAAACCTGAGAATCCTGTTAAATAACCTATGCTTTTATTTTTTTTTCAATACAACATAGCCATGACGAAATGTCCATTGCAGGAACTTGTGTCCTAGCCTGGATTAGTTTATTTTGGGGCACATTTATTAAAGGATTTAATGAACGTTAATACAATTAATGTGCATTAAATGCCCAACAACAAATGGGCCTGCCTGCCAACCCCCTTAACCTGGAAATCCGGGTTTAGCTGGATATACCGGCAGCTGCCAAGGTTAAGAGGTTAGCAGCAATTTTCTATGCTATCTGGTTAACCTCAGCACCTACTTATCAGTTAACCCTCGCCTATCTTTAAGGCCATGAGGGCTAACAGAGTAACATTGAAAATCGCTGCGACCTGCCTAGCCCTTTCCTTTGCCCCTGATTCACCCCAGAACGTCCCCGACACACCCCGATGCTAACCACAGAGCATCAGGGCGCGTAAGGTACAAACCAGGGAATTTTCGAAGGCACTACCCATGTAGGTGCCTTCGAAAATTCCCTGTTAAGGCATTTACATGGGTAACGGGTATAAATGCCTTCGAAAATCGGGCCCAATGCCACTTAACACAAGTTAATCTTTAGTACACAATAGAAAGCATTTAGCATAGTTCAAAACACCTTTGATGAAAACATTGAACATTATATATAATTCAGAGCATAAACAAATGTACTGAGGCTGGTGTATTAGTCCATTTGAATTCATAAAAATAAGGTCAACAAATAAAGTAGTAAGTGATCTTTCTATTGGACTAACTTAGTAAATTAGGATCGCCAATGTAACACCAATTTTTAAAAAGGGTTCCAGGGGTGATCCGGGAAACTACAGACTGGTGAGCTTCACGTCAGTACCGGGAAAAATGGTAGAAACCATCATAAAGAATAAAATTACTCAGCATGTAGATAGTCATGACCTAATGGGAGACAGCCAACATGGCTTTAGACAAGGAAGATCTTGTCTTACTAATCTGTTATGTTTTTTTGAAGGAGTGAATAATCAGGTGGACAAAGGTGAGTCAGTTGATATTGTTTATCTGGACTTTCAGAAAGCCTTTGACAAGGTCCCTCATGAGAGACTTTTGGCAAAACTAAAGAGTCATGGGATAGGAGGCAGTGTACTATTGTGGATCAGGAACTGGTTAAAAGATAGAAAGCAGAGGGTAGGGCTAAATGGCCAATTTTCCCAATGGAGAAAGGTGAATAGTGGTGTACCCCAGGGATCTGTGCTGGGTCCGCTGCTTTTTGACATATTCATAAATGACCTGGAAAGTGGAATGAGTGAGGTTATCAAATTTGCAGATGACACAAAACTATTTAAAGTTGTTAAAACCCAAGAGGATTGTGGAAAATTGCAAGAGGATCTTGATAAATTGGAAGACTGGGCATCAAAATGGCAGATGAAATTTAATGTGGACAAGTGCAAGGTTATGCACCTTGGGAAGAACAACCCAAACTATGGTTACACGATGCAAGGTTCCACATTAGGAACTACCACCCAGGAAAAAGATTTAGGCGTCATTGTGGATACCATGTTAAAACCCTCGGCCCAGTGTGCAGCAGCGGCCAAGAGAGCAAATAGAATGCTAGGTATGATAAGGAAAGGAATGGAAAATAAAACAAAAGATATTATAATGCCTCTATATCGTTCCATGGTGAGACCGCACCTTGAATATTGTGTGCAATTCTGGTCGCCGTATCTTAAAAAGGATATAGCGATTTTAGAAAAGGTTCAGAGAAGAGCCACCAAAATGGTAAAGGGGATGGAAGGATACTCCTATGAAGAAAGGCTAAAAGGGTTAGGGCTCTTTAACCTGGAAAAGAGACGGCTGAGGGGAGATATGATAGAAGTCTATAAATTAATGAATGGAGTGGAACGGGTAAACGTAGATCGATTGTTTACCTTATCAGAATATAGAAAGACTAGGGAACATGCAATGAAGCTACAGGGTAAACTATTTAAGACTAATAAAAGAAAATATTTTTTCACTCAACGTGTAATCAAACTCTGAAATTTGTTACCGGAGGATGTAGTAAAGGCTGTTAGTGTAGCTGGGTTTAAAAAATGTTTGGACAAGTTCCTGGAGGAAAGGTCCATAAACCATTATTAAGAAGGGACCCAGGATATCAATGCTTGAACCAATACAAGCATTGTGGAACCTGTGTCCATTGGGGAAACTGCTAGGTACATATGACCTAGATTGGCCAGTGTTGGAAACAGAATACTGGGCTTGGTGGACCTTGGTCTGACCCAATATGGCATATCTTATGTTCTTATGTTCTTACTTGTGCATCTTTTTATGGGCTATATTTCCTTTGGCCTCATCTACTAAAGTAGGAAGTGATCTCAGAAAAATGCACTTTACGTGAAAAGTAGCACAAAATACCTGTAAATGCACAACAATGACAAATTTCAGGCATTTGTTTTCATGTGAAGCACACTTTTGTGAAGGCACTGACCTCACAAGGGCTGAAACAGCACCATTTTAGAAGAGGCAGCTGTCTCTACTGTCCCCTGGACCACATGGGTGAATTTGGGTCCTGGTGGGATGAGAAGGAACAAGGATAGGGAGGTAGGACCAGCTCTCAGATTATTTTATTTAAGAGGAATGGCTTTAGTGAAGAGGGTTCATTCTTAATCTAATTTCAATTTAATTTCATTTCATTTATATAACCCACTCTATTCACTAGAGAGGGAACTAGGCAGTGTACAGTATGGGATAAAGCTAATAACAATAGCATATGCTTAAAAAACAATACAAAAATATTCACAAAAATTTAGAAGTAAAAAAAAAAATTACATTGAACAAAAATAATAAATCTTAAGACAATTAAGTTCTGTGTCACACTAGACCACCAGGAATGAGAAGTCCCCCCAAAGGGTAGCCTAAGGAGATTCTTTTTATAATCATTTATGCTGTGTGTTGGGGCTGGAGATAGAATGTTTACTAAAGAACATTAAGGGCGCACCGGTTAGCAAGCTTTAAGAACAGCAGTAAGGGCCAGGGCAGGGAGTAGGCATTCCAGAGGTAAGGGCACTTGTCTCCACTTATTGGGCGCTAACAGGTGTGATGGCGAAGACAGCCAAAGCTCTATGGAAGTGGAAAAAGTACAGGCAATTTCCCCTAGGCAGAGGGAAAAGGAAAAAAATGCTCAGTTTAAAAGTGCAGCTAAGGTTGAAATAAAGAACCTGTCAAAAGTTGTTGACCAAAAGCCACGCCCCAGCTCCATAGCAACTGAGGGTGGTGATGCAGCACAGCTGGGGGCGGGGTGGAAAGATACCGGCCAGTCACATGTTTATAAGCCCCAGAGAACAGAGAGAGAGAGACTCACAGGATCAGGAAGATTCTCAAGCTTCCCGGGAGAGGAAGGGAGATTAGCAAGGATCCAAAGAGAGGCAAAGAGATTGCCAGGACACGAGAGGAAGAGAGCTGACTCGGTTTCAGAGGAGGAGTCTGAAAGGGAGCCTTACTCAGGACACGAGGTTCATGTCTCCAGGAGAAAGAGAGACGAGAAGGCTGCTTTAACCCAGAGACAGCATGGCCAGGGAAAGAGCAAGGAACCCCTGCTAAAGAAACTCCCAAAAGGTAATGCTGATAAAGCTATTAGCCAGAGGTCTCAGGAAGAGTTCCCAGACTGCCAGCTCCCAGAGTTTAACCAGAAGCAAGGTTACAGGAAGCCTCTCAGCAAGGACGGGTTAAATGTTTTAAAACTGGTTCAGCGTATGCTGAGAGACCAGGAGGTAATTAACAGGGAGAAGAATTCTGTGCACCGAGGGAAAGCACAGCTACTTGTTGATGACGTCACAGAACACTCTTGCTCAGACTGCGAATCTATGGATATCGGGGAAAACATTCTTTTAAGTGAGCTGGAGGAGCCAATGGAATGTGAGTTATCCCAGATAGTAAAATAATAGTGTGAGAATATATGTGTGGAAGAAAAGCTCCATTTCTTTGCTATACCTAATGTGTTACAGAGCTACCAAGTTTTAATTAGTATGCTTGCTGCCATGAATGAGACTTGATCAGGAGTGCTGCTAGAAGTCTCAGAATCACTGAATAAAACCAGTAAAAGCTCTGAAACAAAGGAGAAAAGATTAACTGCTGGAATTGTTTGCATTGAAGAATTCAATGAACATTTTTGTTTGAAGCATTGTGAAGAGAAGCTTTATAGTGAATGGAAAGTTTTGTTTGCTGAAGTAAGCAATTAGTTTTTTTTCTTACCTGAGTTTCCTGTGAATAAGTGTACCCGTGTTATACCAAGCTTCATTGTGAAGTTCCCGCTACTAAGGGAGGCTAATAAAAATATTCCTGCGTTTGCTTTCAAATCTCGGCTCAGCCTTTGCTTTACAACTACACATGCTCTGAACACTACAACTCCCAGAAGCCTTTGCTTTGGAAGTTACTTGAAAGTAACACTCTCTCCCCCTTCACCTCGTCAGGCAGCCGCCTAGGCGGGGGAAGGGCGCGACACAGGACACCGGGTGTTAAGGTGCCACATCTCCCACCATCATAGATAACAAGCAGGTACTGGGCAGTGCTCCAGTGATCACAGTCGCTGCTATGGTTGCAATTGGGGCCCTGGGTGCCGGATCTATTATCCATGATGAATCGCTCAGTTTGAGCAGATGTATGCAACTGATGCCCATATGGAGAATGCAGCGATCCATCACATCAGCTCTGTAATATGCAGAGACATTGTGTGCCTCCTGCACATTACAGCAGCCATATGTGCAAATGACCTGTTTCAGCAGTCACCCTGATTGTGAGGAAGGGCACACAGCACCTGGTCTCCAGAGCAAGCCCTATATTAAATGGTCTCTCCATGTTCTGGAGCAGATCCATATCACTGCTAGTCTCTTACAGGTATTGTCTGTAGTGTATGATGCTAGTCACCTAGTGTTATGCACAGCTGCAGCATGTTGGAGTAGCTTGTCTTATCTGGGCCTTGTATCCCGCTCCTGTTGGCCAAGGACTCTCCTATGACATCTCATGCCAGTTCCTAAGGTTGCAGCAGCTGTTTCTAAGGAACCTAGAATGCATGAGTATTGTCTAGGCAGGTGGGGATGGGGGATGGGGTGACGACATCAAGCAGAATGGTGTTCCAAGCCCGTAGCTATCAGCAGATTACTACCAGCCCAAGAACAGCAGTTAGCTTCACTTTCTGGGAATTCTAATCAGCTAAATCAATCACAGGCAGCCTGCATATATTGGACAATACTGGGCTATGTCAGCCGCATATATACTATCTGTGTCTACTTTGCTAGCCACCCCGAACACATTGGCTTTGTACAAATAGCATGAACATCCAGCAGTCTGTCTAGAGACTAGACTACCAAAATAGAAACAGCACCCATATCACTGCAATTCACCTTTATATAGCACCATTGGTTACATAGCCGTGACATAGTCACAGTTTGGTCAGAGTGAAAGTGCTCCTCATTTGTTGTTGTTGTTAAGTGCCGTCGAGTCGGAGTCGACTCATGGCAACCCTCTGGATAGCTATCCTAAACTGTGTTCGGTCTTCAGTCAGGCGGCTCATTGTTGACAGACTGGTACCCGTAGCTGCTGTTATTGTATCGATCCATCTCATTGCTGGCCTTCCTCTTTTGCGTTGACCTTCTATCTTGCCAAGCATAATGTCTTTCTCTAATGATCTCTCTCTTCGCATGATGTGTCCAAAGTATGAAAGTCGAAGTCTTGTCATCTGAGCTTCTAAAGAAAGCTTAGGTTTGATCTCCTCTAGTACCGACTGGTTTGTTTTTCGGGCAGTCCATGGTATACACAGTATTCGCCGCCAGCACCATAATTCAAAGGCATCAATTTTCTTCCTGTCTATCTTTTTCACTGTCCAGCTTTCACATCCATATGATGTTATTGAAAATACCATGGCTTGAACAAGTCGAATCTTTGTATGGAGAGAGACATCTCTGCTCTTGAGAATCTTATCTAGGTCTTTCATAGCCATTCTGCCAAGAGCAATGCGTCGTCCGATTTCTTGACTGCTTGTTGCTTCTTTATTGATAGCTGATCCAAGTAGGTTAAAGTTGTTCACAATTTCAATTTCTTCTCCTTCAACGATGAACCTGTTGATTATGCCAGTTGTCATGATCTTTGTCTTCTTTACATTAAGGTGCAGGCCCATTTTGAGACTATGTTCTTTGATTGTGAGAAGCAAATGTTTCAGATCATCTTCACTTTCAGCCAGTAATGTGGTATCATCAGCATAGCGAAGGTTGTTGATGAGTCTTCCACCAATCTTCACACCTCTGTTGTCTTCATACAATCCTGCTTCTCTGATGATTTGTTCTGCATATAAATTAAACAGGTAGGGGGAAAGTATGCAACCTTGTCTTACACCTTTGCTTATTTTAAACCATTCTATTTCTCCTTGTTCCGTTCAAACTGTTGCTTCTTGATCAATGTACAGATTGCGCAAGAGAACGATCAGGTGTTCTGGTATACCCATGCTTCTTAATGTGGCCCAGAGTTTCTCATGGTTTACACAGTCAAAAGCCTTGCTATAGTCAATAAAGCACAAATAGATATCCTTTTGGTATTTAGTCTTTTCAAGGATCCGTCTCACATCCGCAATGATATCTCTCGTTCCTTGCCCTTTCCTGAACCCTGCTTGCACTTCAGGTAGTTCTTCTTCCAGGTATGGTTGTAGTCTCTTTTGAATAATCTTCAGTAGAATTTTGCTGGCATGTGGGATCAGAGCGATTGTGCGATAATTTCCACAGTCAGTTGGATCACCTTTCTTTAGTATTGGTATAAACACAGATCTTTTCCAGTCAGTTGGCCATGATGTTGTCTTCCATATTTCTTGGCAGAGCCTTGTGAGTACGGTAACAGCGGCATCAGATTGCTGCAATACTTCTATAGGAATGCTATCAATGCCTGGTGCTTTGTTCTTTGATAAGGCTTTCAATGCTGCTTCAACTTCTTCTTTCATCACCAATGGTTCCCAATCATAAGGTACAGGTGAAACGGCTGTTGGTCCACTTGATCTTTATTATATAAAAACTCTGTATATTCCTTCCACCTTTTCTTGATCTTCTCAGCATCATTCAACATAGAACCTTGAGCATCTTGTAACATTCCAATTCGAGGCTGGAACTTTTTCTTTAACTCTCGTAGCTTTAGGAAAGCCGATCTTTGTTCTTCTTCTAATAGCTTCTGCTTCTATTTCCTTGCAAGTGTCATTGTAGTACTTTTCCTTGTCCTGTCTTGCTGCACTTTGAAAATCTCTGTTGAGTTCTGCGATTGTCTTTCTTTCTTCTCTGGCTTTAGCTTCTCTGCGTTTCTGGGCAATTTTCAGAGTTTCTTCCGTCATCCATTTTGGCCGTTTTTGCTTTTTCACCTTTTGTAGAGACTTCTCGCTTTCTTCCAACACAACCTTCTTGATGTCATTCCATAACTCTTCCGGAGCTCTGTCATTTGTATCTAAAGCAGCAAATCAATTTTGCAGGCAGTCTTTAAATTCCAGTGATATATTCTCATGGTCATATTTTGCTGCATTCATGAGTGGTTTGTTCTTTTTCAACTTTAGCTTGAGTTTGCATACTAGTAGTTGATGATCTGTACCACAGTCAGCTCCAGGTTTTGTCTTTGTTGATGTTACAGAGCTTTTCCATCGTTGACTTCCACATATGTAGTCAATTTGATTTTTATATAATCCATTCGGTGAAGTCCATGTGTACAGTCGCCGCTTGTGTTGCTGGAAGAAGGTGTTTGAGATGAATAGATCATTGGTCTTGCAAAATTCTATCAGTCTTTCTCCAGCTTCATTTCTGTTGCCAAGTCCATATTTTCCAACTACTTTGCCTTCTTCTTTGTTGCCAACCTTTGCGTTCCAGTCATCCATGACTATCAGGATATCCTGTTTGCATGTTCTGTCAATTTCAGCTTGTACTTGTTCATAGAACTCTTCAATTTCATTCTCTTCAGCAGCTGTTGTTGGGGCATATACTTGAATTATAGTTGTGTTGATAGGCAATCCTCGTAGACGAATAGAGATTAAGCGTTCGCTGACTGCATTGTATTTCATTACAGTTCTTGCAAGCTTCTTCTTTATTATAAATGCAACACCATTTCTTCTTTGTCTTTCATTTCCAGCATAGTAGACCATGTGATCATCTGATGCAAAGTGCCCCATGCCAGTCCATTTCAGTTCGCTGACACCCAACAGATCAAGTTGTACACGTTCCATTTCATTCTTGACCACCTCCAACTTCCCTTGGTTCATGCTTCGTACGTTCCATGTTCCAATGTGTAAGACATCTTTACAGCTTCTGACTCTCATTTCATGCGCAGCTACATCAGCAGTCAGATTTCCCGAGGGCTTTGATCCAACCACATCATAAATGCTGGCTTTACTCTGAAAAGTCTTCAGCTCTTCCCCAGTAGCTAGTTGAGTGCCTTCTGACCTGGGGGTCTCATCTTCCAGCACCATAGCACAATTTGTTTTGTTGTAACTATCCATTATGCTCCTCATTATGTACCCTTTTATTTTGAACTTGGGGACAGCTTATGCAATGTGAGGCACAGTGGAAAATAGGCCAGAGACAGGCTGTGAGTGCATGCTGGCCCACAGTGGCCTATGTCTGCCACATACCCAAATATGGTGTCCCCCTACACAGCTTTTGGCAGTGAGCACATCCCTTAAAACTTCCCAGTTTATTAGGTTTAGGCATAATTGTTCAACTCTAGCTGATTTTAAATCTCAGCTCAAACGGTTCAGATATGAGTTTGAAGCTAGGAGATATCCACCATG
Source organism: Ichthyophis bannanicus (assembly GCA_033557465.1). Lineage (NCBI taxonomy): Eukaryota > Metazoa > Chordata > Amphibia > Gymnophiona > Ichthyophiidae > Ichthyophis > Ichthyophis bannanicus. Next base: position 417,891,675 of record CM066037.1, read on the forward strand.
AGTAGTTGAATGAGCACATAAGCGTGTAAGATATAAGAACATAAGATATGCCATACTGGGTCAGACCAAGGTCCATCAAGCCCAGTATCCTGTTTCCAACAGTGGCCAATCTAGGCCATAAGTACCTAGCAGTCTCCCCAGAAGACACGGATACATTGATAGGGACTGGCTTCTTCACCCTAGGCACTTAGTATGGAAGAAGGAGGATGATGAATATATCCATTTTATCACTTGGTATTATCCAGTTGGTCACCAGCTACAGTGCATTGTACATAAACATTTTGCAGTTATGTGACTAGTACCATGTCTGGGTGATAAAAAGCCAAGATTTGTTTGGTCAAGGAATTGGAATTTGAAAGAAATACTTAGCCCTGCTAGTCTGAGATCTTTTCAGACTGACCCGGGGATACAATTTGGCCATCGCCTCTGTAGAGAATGCTCTATTTGTGCTGTTTCCCCAGAATTAATTAAGTTCACCTACGGGCAGAAGGAATATACTCTTGTGTTAGATTTCCTGCACCTCCAGTTATGTTATTTATGCTGTCCAGTGTCCTTGTGGATTGTTATATATAGGGAAAACAGTACGTTCCTTTAAGTTAATAATGGGGGAACATAAGAGCGGACTACAGCATGCCTGTAAGGAGGCCCCTATGGTACAACATTGTATTGAACAGGGACATGTCTTTGTGGACTTACGTTGCTTATATATTGATCAGATTATGCAGGGTGGGGAAGGTTTAAGTAGAGATCAATTCCTTTTGCGTTGTGAACCAAAATGGATTGTTTGCCTAGATATGGTCCATCCCCAATGATTTTAATGCTCAGATTGATTGGGGAGTCTGCTCATGAAAGGGTGGGAGGGTGGTTTCTCTAGTGGTTTCTTTTGATATTTCTTCTTATATTCCTTAAATTGGGGAGGTCGGAAGTTCTTGTCTGTTTGTGTGTGAATTAAATGAGTGAACAATGCCTAGATATTGTGCATGAGAACAACTACAGCAGATCTGGAGAGGTATGTATAATGCATATTGGGCATGGCTGAATGCCGTGATGGTTTGGTTTTGTTTTCCTTCGAGCTTCCAGTGTTTTGGAACAGAAGGCTGGGTTATGAGACTAGGATCCGGCCAGTTTTGGAGGTATGATTTCTGAACTGTTTGGTTATGAGTGTGAAGAACCCCAGGGATTTATGGTATATGTGAATTTTCAAAGGTAATGGTATGAGTTATGTAAGATCTTGAAAGATATTTGCTGCTTTGCTCTGTCATTGGCCCTTTAACTCTTGAGGGTGATACAGGGGGAATGGCCCTTAAAAGAGTGTGTTAGCTTTGTTTGCCTTGAGCTTCCAATCTTTTGGGACAGAAGGCTGAGTGATGTGATCGGGATCCTTCCAGCTTCAGAGGAATGACTTTTGAGCTGTTAGGTTATGCGAGTGTGAAGAACCCCAGAGATGCATGATATATTTGAATGTTTAAAGGTAATGATATGAATAGTGTAAGATCTTGAAAGATGGCCTCTTCTTTGTCGTGGGCCCTATAACTCCTGAGGGCGATACGGGGGGAACGACTCTTAAAAGAACATGCATGCGCTGCATTTTTTAAAAATATTTCCAATATAGCACATACCGCCAGCAGTACCAGCTGGGAGCGAGCAGTTTGATAAAACAGGTATGATTCCATTATTTGTTGTTGAATGTTTGCTGGCATGGGTGCGTATGATTTTGGAAAAGAAAGAGGAGGACAACAGGGTAGGCTTGAGGATCTTAATTGAGATGCTATATTATATCTGTTTCAATTGTAGTTAATCAAATCAAAACGAACAAGATCTCAGACTTATATAGGGCTGTGATTCAGACTTTAACACGTCAGACTCTTATACGCCCTCTTTTGCATCAATGACCTCAAAACATCGCTTGAATCAGATTTTAAATGTGTTTAAATTATAATCAGAAACCAGTGCTTAACTTTGGTGTGATATCCCCAATGCCTTGTTCCAGCGCCTCCGCGTTTCACTAGCAGGACGTTTCTTCAGAGGGTTCTGTATCTAACACTCCATATGCGCTGTTCTCTCTTAATTTTGTAAACACTAAGAACCAAATAAATTGAAATCTTATTCAATCGCAATCTCTTACAATGATGTAAATTCTATTACTATCAATACAAAAATTGTGCTCCAATGCCTTAAAATACCATAGTTGTTTACCGTGTATGATTAGTCCATTGGCTTCACTCACTCTGAGAGCCTGTCGGTTCTTCAACTTCACATCACACATGCGGATTGAATGTTGAATGTGTCCTTTTATGTTATGATCATTTAATTCCATTCCGTTGTGACAAATTACTTTTAAATGATCAATTTACTTGTTTTTAACTCAAAGCCAGTGAGCAGATCATTAATATATCCATCCAACGGCTGATCTCTATTTTCTATCGAGTCATAAGCTATGATACTTTGTAGAGATACACCAATGTTTCAAGTTCAAGTTGATTAAATGAGTCACTCTTAACAATTGGACTCTACGTCCTTGGGTGTAGGTTGATTTAAACACATGCACTCCATTCTGTTTGAGCATTTAACTCAGTTGGACTCACTGACTGCAGATTATAGATCCATCTTTGTTCCTTAATCAATAAAACTTGTTCTTTAGATTTTCCCTGGTAACTCATGTTGATCTGGTCAATGCAAAAGCAACGCAATTCACTAAACACATGGTTATATTGTATGCAGTGATCAACAATAGGTGCTTCTGTTTTCCTACAGCTCAACCTACTACGGTGCTCATTCATCATGACCCTAAATGTACGTATCGTCTTGCCTACGTAAATCAAATGACAGGAACATTGAATGCAGTATACTACATAATTAGAGCCACAAGTTGTCTCCTTCGTTAGCTGAGTCTGCCATGATACTGAAATTTTGTTATCTCTAAAGTGATATCACAAATTTTACAATTACCACATTTTTTATGGCCATTGTTACTAATTAAAGATGGAACTAATATAGGTCTCAAGACTGACGGACTCAGTCGTTCCTTTAAATTCTTATGATGTTGCCAAACACAACGGATGCTTTTCTCCTCTAGCCCTGGAATACTATTCATCACATTACTGTGTTTTTTCAAAATACGTTTAATATAAAAACTGTATGGGGAATATCTTGTAACTAAATTAATTAATTATCCTACACCCAAGGATGTAGAGTCCAGTTGTTAAGAGTGACTCATTTAATCAACTTGAACTTGAAACATTGGTGTATCTCTACAAAGTATCATAGCTTATGACTCGATAGAAAATAGAGATCAGCCAGGGTAGCTCCATTCCCATCCACTCCCATAAGTCTTGACTCACCTGTCTCCATAATTGGGGGTAATTTGCCCCATAAAGATGCTCGGGCTGCGCCGTAGGATACACTCCCAGATACTTAATCACTTTCTTTGCCCATTTAAAGGGATACTTTTCCTTTAACCTACTCAACTTCCCCCCTGCCCATATTAACATTGAGCGCCTCAGTCTTGTCCATATTTATTTGAAATCCCGACACCTCGCCATATTGTTCTATCTCTTCTATAACTTTTTCCTATGTCTCTTCTGGCTGCGTTAGCGTTAAGAGAATATCATCTGCAAACAACGATATCTTATGTTGTCTCCTTCCCACCCAAACCCCTTTAATCCTATCTTCCTCCCTTATCCTCTGTGCCAATGGCTCCATAGCTAATGCAAAGAGCAATGGAAATAGAGGGCACCCCTGTCTGGTACCTCTCTGTAGGGGAAAAGCTTCGGAAAATCATCCATTAATTTCCACCCTAGCCTGCGGCCCAGTATACAAAGCCCACACCCAAGCGAAATAGTTGTCACCAAAGTCCATCTTTTCCAGCACAGCAAATAAGAATTCCCAGCTGGCGCGGTCAAACGCTTTTTCCGCGTTGATAGACAGCGCCACCATACTAACCTTTTTTTGGTATGCCCCCCATATCATCTCTAACACTCTCATGATGTTATCCAAAGCATGTCTACCACTGATGAACCCTGTTTGATCGATATTAACAAGAGTTGGCATTCCCTGTGCTAAGTGATTGGCTAATATTTTTGCCAGAATTTTCACATCAGTATTAAGTAACGATATTGGGTGATACGATCCACAGCTCAACAGGTCTTTCCCTGCCTTTGGGATTACTGTTATACCCGCTGTCAACATCCCCTGTGATAGCTGGCCCCCATTCTCCACTAATCCATTAAACAGCCTCACCAGAAATGTCACCAAGTCCTCCCTGAAGGTCTTATAGAACAAACTGGGTAAGCTATCCAAGCCTGGTGCCTTCCCCAGTGACATCTCTTTAATCACCTTCTCTATTTCTTCTATAGAAATGGGCTCCTCTAACGTTGCCCCCAATTCCTCTCCCACCTTGGGCAACTCCACTTTTCCCAAAAATTAGTCTATAGAGGATGGCCCCTCCCCCCCCCCAGCTGAGAATACAATTCTGAATAGTGCTGACAAAATCTATCCCCTATCTGTTTTCCTCCCCTCACAATGTCCCCCTCTTTTCCCTTAATGGCTACAATTGCATTCATTACCTCACGCTTCCTAAGTTTCCTAGCTAATAACCTCCCAGCTCTATCCCCCCACTCATAAAATCTTTGTTTTACCCTCTCCATCTGGTAGGCAATGGCTTCTAACTGTAGTTTAAATATTTCAGTTGCCTGGCTGACCCTTGTCTATTATACAGTTTTGCAGCCTCTTTGATCGCAACATGCAGTTTATCTTATCTCTCCTTTCTGTTTCTTTTATATTTAGCTGCCCACATAATCAACTGCACATGAATTACCGCCTTCATTCCTTCCCACACTCCTGTCTCACTCAATTCTCCGGTATCATTCAGTTGCCAGTACTCCTGCAAAAGTTTCTTAATATCTTTTACTATTTCATCCCTCCGGAGAAGGCTCTCATTCATCCTCCAAAATCTTATACCCCTTCTCCTTGCCCCCCCCCCCCCTGTATATCCACCCAAATTGGAGCATGATCTGACCATGTGATATTTCCAATCTCCACTCCTCTCACTCTTATCCCCCACAGTTTATCTACCAAAATATAATCGATCCAACTGTAAGTTTAGTGGGGATGCGAGTAAAACTATACTCTCGAGTCCCTTGGTTATGTTCCTGCCACACATCGAACAAGTGAAATTTCCTGAGTATCCCCACTAATCTCCTGCTTCGGGCACTACCCTCATCCCCCGTCATCTGCCGATCCTATTCGGGGTGTAGTGCTAGGTTAAAATATCCCCCCAGTACTAGTTTTCCTTGTACTGTCCGATCTAACAACCCCCTTACTTCTTTCCAAAATGGAGCCTGTCCCCCATTGGGTGCATATAAATTTACAATTGTAACCTGTTCCCATTCAATTCACCCCACCAAAATTAAAACCCTTCCCTCTCTATCCTGAACCACTTCTCCCACTTGAAATGGACATCCTCGGCGTACTAAAATTGCCACCCCCCTTTCTTACCCTCTCTCCCCCTCTCTCCCCCTCTCTCCCCCTTTCTCCCCCTCCCTTCCCCCTCCCCCTCCAAAGAATTGCCACGGAAATTGCCTATTACTCAACCTCTCATCTGTACCCTTTAAATGATGTTCTTGTACCAAGACAATATTCCATTGTAATCTCTCCGCTTCCCTGAACAACTGTCGTCTCTTCTGTGGGCTATTCAACTCTTTCACATTAATTGTACCTATTCTCGCCATTGTGTAGAATAAACATTAGATTCGCTGAGCTCTCTCTTCCCCCTTCCCCCCATCCTCCTCCCCTCATCCCTCCCTCCCATCTCCCCTTACCCTTTCCCCGTCCACTCTGTGGAGACTCTCCTTCCAAAAGTGGTGACTGACTATCGGTGCCTCTCCCTACCCTAAATCTTTCCATTCCACCTCCCTCTCCATTCACTGTCCCATACCTCAAAAAGTCCCAGTCCTCCCTCCCTCAATAATACTACTCCCCTTCCCCCTTGGCTGAAAACCCTCCCCTCCCCATTCCTTTTCCTCCATCTCTCCCCCTTCTTCACCTCCATTCCCTCCCCTTTACCCCCTCCAATGACAAACTTTTAATCACATTAACCCATCAATACAATCAATAGTCCCCTCCCCCACCTTCCCACCTCATGTACACTTTCCCTTTAAACCATTTCTCATTACAGATCACTGAGCAATGTCTATCATTCCGCTTCAATTGCCAATTCTTCTTTAGCTTGGCTTCCAGGTATCGTCATCCTCAGTCAATTTCTTTTGCCGCCATGTTCACTCCATGGCTTCCCTTGGTAAGTCTCGCCAACCTCCAGCCATTGGCTGGTGCTCTGTGCCACCTCAAACTTTCCACCCTAGATGTGAATGCAGTGTTTGCTTTTGTTTTTGCTGGTCTCTCTGCACCTACTGTAAGGTTAGTTAGTCCCAAGTCTCTGAATGCATTCCATGCTTCCTCGCTGGTCTTCACCCTCCTCGACACACCTTTCACTCTTATTAGTATGCCAAAAGGGTACAGCCACTTGTAACGCATCCCCTCCCTCCTCATGTAGGCCGTCACATCTTTCAACTCTCTCCGGCGCTGTAACGTGCCAAGGGACAAATCCTGAAACAGTTCCACCGCGTGCTCTTCCCACTTTTTTTTTTTTTTTTGCTCTTCCCACTTAAAATGTCCCAGTTTCCTGGAAGCCTTCAAGATGCGCTCTTTAGTTTTGAAGGAGTTCAGGCATACCACAATATCTCTTGGCCGATTATCTCTTATGGGCCCTAGCCCCCTATGTGCTCGCTCAATTTGCAGAGGTTTATCCTCTATTCCCTCTGCTGGAGCTGCAGCTTGTAACAAGTGTCCAAAGACTTTTGTAACAACTTCATCACAGTTTTTTTGGTGTCCTCTGGGATACCTCTCGCTCTTATATGACATCTCCGTGAACGGTCTTCCAGGTCCTCCATTTTCTCTTTTGGCTCTTCGTGAGCTTGCTTTAACTCCTCCCATCCTTTTTGTAAATCCTCCATTACTTCCCCTTGTTGCTCCACCTGCTGTTCAGTTTCTTCCATCCTGCATCCCAGGTCCACTGTGTCTTGTCTTAGAGATTGTAAAGTCTCTTTTAACTCATTTTTAACTCTGCTGATTTCCACTTTGAGTTCCTCTTTCAGCTCTGCCAGCCACGTCTTAATCATGTCAGCAACTCCCGGGCTCCATGCACCCTCCATCTCGTCTTCCTGCTCAGCCGCATGCTCAGCCACCATTTTACCATCCTTCTCTCTGTTGTTCCCTCCTTTTGTTGCCACATAGGAGGATCTAAATTCCACCAACTTTTTCTTGGCTGATAGCCCTCCTCTTGCTTTCTCCATCTGCACTCTCTCCACCTTCTCCTGCTGTTCGAAGGGCTTCTGCAGTGACCTGTGTCTTTTAACTATACTCTGTGTCTCTTTTCTTTTCTGTCTTTCAGTTCACTCTATCAATATGTGCTCTTGCCTTTATAGTGCTTTAAAGTATATTTTTTTATTTATCTTCCTTTAATTCTGTTTGCATGTGTCTTACTTGCTATGCTGTACTTTGCTTTGCTTTGTTCGGCTGTCTCCCTCTGAGGCTTTCCTTCCCCTCCGTTTCTGGCCTGCGTTCACCTCCTGCACCTCTCAGCACAAAAATCGCCGCAGTTCAGCTGCCTCTTCTGTTCCTCTACAGACGCTCCTTTGCTGCACAGCCTTCACTCACCAGCCCTCCTGCCACAGTCACACTCTCCTCCTCTCCTCCATTGGCCGCTCTGGCTACGTGGTTCCTCGATTGACCTCCTCACTCCGCCTGCACTGGCTTTACCGAAGGAGGGATGTCCCAGCCCGTTCTGCCTTTCCGCTCTCCCTCTGGGGTCGCCTCAATTAAATCTCTTGTTCTGCTGGCTCCCCTTTGCTGCGCCTCTTTCACTCACCAGCCCTCCTGCCACAGACGTATTTAAACATCTCTGTCATATCGTCCCTTTCCCACCTTTCCTCCAAAGTATACGAGGGGAGATCACAAGGTATCAAGACTTGTACAGTAACACAAAAAGTAAAACACTTACAGTTATTATAGTCAGTCTCCCTTAAAGTAGTCTCCTTCCAATAAAACACACTTCCTCCAGCTTTCCTGCTACTGCTGGAAACAATTTTGAAATGCCTCTTTCATTATGCTGTGAAGCTGCTGTATCAAATTTTGCTTAATGGTCTCCAAGTCATCAAATCTCCTTCCTTTCAGTGGTAATTTCAGTTTTGGAAACAAGAAAAAGTCACAGGGTATGAGGTCAGGTGATTACAGAGGCTTATGGACTTGCATCATTTGTTTTTTGGCCAAGAACTGCTGGACAAGATGTGATGCATGAGCTGGGGCGTTATCGTGATGAAGCAACCATTAACCATTTCTGTGAAACTCTGGTCTCTTACAATGAACTGCATCTCTCAGACAAGTCAGAACTTGGACATAGTACTCCTTATTGATGGTTTGGCCTTTTGGAGCATACTCATGATGAACAATACCCTGGTAATCAAAGAATACTATGAGCATGACCTTGACATTGCTCCTCACCTTCTTAAGTCTGGGAGAGTTTGGAGTCTTCCATTGTGAGGACTGAGCCTTAGTTTCCAGGTCATAACCATAAGCCCAAGATTCATCACCAGTAATAATCTTTTTGATGAAATCAGAGTCATTTTCAACACATTCCAACAACTCTCTGGCTGCAGTCAATTTTGTTTTTGGTCAGCACCAATTTGGCAGACACATATCCTCAAATCAACAGTAAGAATGGACTGTACTGGTCCGAAACTGATGTCCATGCCCTTAGCAAACTCCCTGATAGTCAACGATTTGAGCATATTGCGGCATGCACTGCTTCAACTTTGTCTTCATTTCTGCTCATGGATGGCCTTCCAGAATGTTCATCACTTTCAACCCTTTGGCAGCCCTATTGGAAATATTTGTTGTTGATGTTGTTAGTGTCGACTCAAGGATAGTTGTCCTAAACTGTGTTCGGTCTTCAGTCAGGTGGCTCATTGTTGACAGACTGACACCCATAACTGCTGTTATTGTATTGATCCATCTCATTGCTGGCCTTCCTCTTTTGCGTTGACCTTCTACCGTGCCAAGCATGATGTCTATCTATAATGATCTCTCTCTTCGCATGATATGTCCAAAGTAGGAAAGTCAAAGTCTTCTCATCTGAACTTTCAACTCTTTGGCAGCCCTTAAGAAAGCTTAGGTTTGATCTTCTCTAGTACTGATTGGTTTGTTCTTTGGGAAATCCATGGTATACATAGTATCCATTGCCAGCACTATAATTCAAAGGCATCAATTTTCTTCCTGTCTATCTTTTTTACTGTCCAACTTTCGCATCCATATGACATTTTTGAAAATACCATGGCTTGAACAAGTTGAATCTTTGTATGGAGAGAGACATCTCTGCTCTTGAGAATCGTATCTAGGTCCTTCATAACCATTCTGCCAAGAGCAATGTGCCGTCTGATTTCTTGACTGCTTATTGCTTCTTTATTGATAGTTGGTCAAGTAGGTTAAAGTTGTCCACTATTTCAATTTCTTCTCCATCATCGATGAACTTATTGATTTTGTCACTTGTCTTCTTTACAGTAAGGTGCAGGCCCATTTTAAGACTATGTTCCTTGATCTTGAGAAGCAAATATTTCAGATCGTCTTCACTTTCAGCCAGTAATGTGGTATCATCAGCATAGCGAAGGTTGTTGATGAGTCTTCCACCAATCTTCACACCTCTTTTGTCTTCTTACAGTCCTGCTTCTCTGATGATGTGTTAGGCATATAAATTAAACAGGTAGGGGGAAAGTATGCAGCCTTGTCATACACCTTTGCTGATTTTAAATCATTCTGTTTCTCCTTGTTCCATTTGAACTGTTGCTTCTTGATCAATGTAAAGGTTGTGCAAGAGAACGATCAGGTGTTCTGGTATACTCATGCTTCTTAACGTGGCCCAGAGTTTCTCATGGTTTACACAGTCAAAAGCCTTGCTGTAACCAATAAAACACATATAGATATCCTTTTGGTATTCTTTAGTTTTTTCAAGGATCCATTTCACATCCGCGATGATGTCTCTCATTCCTCGCCCTTTCCTGAATCCTGCTTGCACTTCAGGTAGTTCTCATTCCAGGCATGGTTGTAGTCTCTGCTGAATAATCTTCAGTCATAAACTCAAGCACAACTCTTGTATTCATTGCCATATGCTTGCTTTAACTTGTCATAAGTCTCTTTACACAAATATCTAAGTTTTTGGCAGAATTTAATGCAAATTCGCTGTTCAACTTTTCACTCATCATTAATCTAATGAACTGCTTTTACACGATACCAAACATCACATGATTAAAAACAGTATAGGTGTGCTGGAGCCACGCTACACTCTGCACATGCAGAGCACATAACTAGGTCACTGCATGCTTAATAGCATCATAGTGTGACGTATTGTTATATAGCTGCACTAGAAGTCTTGATACTTTTTGATCACACCTTGCACATATTGAGATCTTTAAGCCTGTCCCATATGCCTTATGATGAAGCCCACTGACCATTTTGGTAACCACCTTCTGCACCATCTCCATTTTGTTTATATCCTTTTGAAGGTATGGTCTCCAGAATTGCACATAATACTCTAAATGGGGTCTCACCAAACATTTATACAGAGGCACTATCACCTCCTTCTTACTACTAGCCATTCCTCTCCCTGTGCACCCAAGCATTCTTCTGGCTTTTGCCATCACACATGTTACCTGTTTACCTTAAGAATGTCAGAAACAATCATGCCCAAATCCCACTCTTCTTTCATTGAACAGAAGTACTTCACCCCCTATACTGTACCATTCCCTTGGATTTTTGCAACCCAAATGCTGCATTTTTCAACGTTAAATCTCAGTTGCCAAATTCTCAACCATTCTTCAAGCTTCATGTTATCTACTCCCTTGGTATCTATGCTATTGCTGACTTTGGTATCATCTGCAAAGAAGCAAACTTTACCCTACAGCTTGTCCATGATATTACTAACAAAAATGTTAAAAAAAATTTTGGACCAAGAACATATTTCCTGCAGCACACCATTGGTAGCGCCTTTCTCCTCACAGAGAGCTCCATTTACCTGTATCCTTTGTCGCCTCCCACTCAACCAATTTCTAACCCTGTCAATCACTTTAGGGTCCATCCCTAGGTGTTCAATTTATTTTATAAGTCATCTGTACGGAACTGTGTATCTAGGGTTCTGCCTCCGTCCAACTCTCTAGTCGATCAGTCAAAGAAGTTAATTAGATTGTTTGACAAGACCTGCCTCTAGTAAACCTATACTGCCTCAGATCTTGCAGTCCATTGGACTCCAGAAACCTCACTATCCTCTACTTTAGCAGCACTTCCATTACGTTACTCACCACAGAGGTCAGACTAACCAGCCTGTAGTTCCCAACCTCATCTTTACTTCTGCTTCTGTGTAAAGTGACAACATGTGCCCTTCTCCTGTCCTCTGGGATCACTCCAGACTCTAAAGAAGCATTAAAACGTTCAGACAGTGGAGCCGCTAGAACTTCCCTAAGTTCCATGAATACTCTTGGATGTATTCCATCTGGCCCCATTGCTTTGTCTACTTTTAGTTTTGCTAGCTCCTCATGAACACAGTTTTCTCAAAGTTGTTCAAAATCTCCCTCACTTTTATTCAATTTGGTGGTGCTTTCTGAGGTCCTGCTTCTGACCCTTCATCTGTGAACTCAGAACAAAAATATTTGTTAAGCAATTCTGCTTTATCCTCATCAGCTTCTACATATTCCTCCTCTTCACTCTTCAGTCTTACAATACTTTAGAGGAAAGGTGGGATAGAGGAGATATGATAGAGATGTTTAAAGATCTCCATGGTATAAATGCACAGGAGGAGAGCCTCTTTCAATTGAAAGCAAGCTCTGCTACGAGGGAACATAGGATGAGGGTGAAAGGGGATTTACTCAGGAGTAATATGCAGGAATATTTCTTTACGTAAAGAGTAGTAGATGATTGGAATAGTCTCCCAGTAGAGGTGGTAGAGATGAGGATAGTATCTGAATTCAAAAAAGCATCGGACAAACACAGAGGATCTCTAAGGGAAAAGTGGGGGCTATTGTAGTAGTCAATCTGGAAGCGCAGACTAGATAGGCCATATGGTCTTTTCTGCCGTCATGTTTCTATGTTTCTAATATCACTTTTGCCCTTCCTTGGATCACTAACATATCTGAAAAATGTCTTGTCTCCTCATTTTAGTGCATTGGCTATTTTTTTCTTCCATTTGTATCTTTGCTTTCCTGACTCCTTTCCTAGCTTCTCTTAGCTTTTCCAAATATTGATGCTTGTCTTCCTCTTTCTGTGATCTCTTCTATTTTATGAATGCCATGTTCTTTATCTTCATCTTTTCAGCTACTTCTTTTGAGAACCATAATGGAATCCTTTTATTTTCCTAACAAAAAAGATTTTTGACCTTAAAATATCCCCTTTCAGTTTCACCATTGCTTTTCTCCATCCCCCAGATGTTCCTAATTCACTAATGACTCCTTGAGGTATTGCCCCATCTTGGCAAAGTTAGTTTTCCTGAAATCTAGGACCCTCATTTTTGAGTGATATTTATCAGCTCTAGTCCTAATACTGAACCACACTATCTGGTGTTCATTGGATGTGAGATGATCACTAGAACATCAAAAATACTCTCCCCCATTGCTAAACACCATATCCACTATGGTCCCCTCACCTGTGGATTCTGTTACAAGCTGCCAGCATAGTTCTCCCTGTAGACAATCCAGGATCTCCTTACTTCTGGATGACTCAGCAGTACGGATGTGCCAATCAACATATCACATATTGAAATCACCTATCTGCAGCACTTCTCCTTTCAAATCAATATTGTGAATGACTGCAATTAAATTTTTGTCCAGTTTTTCTGCCTGTGAAGCAGATCTGTATATCACACCAATGCAAATGGATGCTCCATTTCCTCTTTCCAGTTTAACCTATAGTGTTTCCTCCTTCCCTCGTAAGCCCTGTATTTCTGTAGCTTTATTGTTATTATTTACATATGGTGCTGCTCTTCTTCCCCTTCTTTCTACCCTGCCCTTTGTGAATAAATTATAGCCCAGTATAATTACATCACAGTCATGGTTCTCCATGAAACATGTCTCTGTAACCGTCATTAAATCCAAGTCCGTCTCCGGAATACTCAGTCCAATCTGGCCCCTTTTTGAACTCTTGTCTTTTCACAGGTTTTCCCCATACTAAGCTTCATTCCATTTAATTTTATATATGGAGAGTTGTTTGCCTACAGACAGAAAGATGGACATTCTCAACCCCTTTTGTATAATTCTGTATAAAGAATAAAAAGGCATGCCTAGAACTTGTCTATTGACCTTTATTTCCACACTTCAAGTGGACAGAAGTAAATCTATTTGATATTTGGGATATGAAGAAACAAATAAAGGCACATATATGTGAGTGTAAATAGGTGTTTGTGATCATGTGTGTATATATATTGTGTGTACATTTCTGTTTATTTAATTTGATTGACCATCTTTTGATTCTAGCACAGCAAGGCAGTGTACAAAATTACAAGGTAACGGATTAGAGCAAAGGCCAGATATATATAGATTAATCTATCTTTTTGCCTGTCCAGGTTAAAGAGGCACAATACAAAATGATCAAAGATTTGAAAAATAAAGCACTGTTAGGCTTTCACCAGATCCTTAGATCTATCCCAGTGTGAAACTAACTAATGAACAGTTCAGTCTGACTCAACCTCTCGTTACACAGAGCAACATTATGAAGCCAAACAGCTGTGGAGTGCATACATCAATCTTCTAGACAATTTTTATAGCAAGGAAAAACAGATAAATCTGTTAAATTATGAAAGCCTACTTTATTCATGACTATTTTATTAAAGTTCTTTTTATAGAATTTCAAACACAGACACACTTATCTTCCAGGATAAACATCATCTGTAAACACAGATGTCTACCAAATTTATCCAATAATGCATTAGGGGGCATGTTCACGAAAAAGCCACAGTTTACCACGAGTTCAGCTCCAAACCTTTGCAGGGATCCATGCTAATAAATGGGGGTGTGCACAGCATTTCCCTATGCAGTCAGCATGGCTCTCACCCCACCACCATGTTAAGCCATTTGCTGTGATTACCGTGGGTTCGGGTATTGTGCAACCTTTTATTTATTTATTTTATTTATTTATTTAGTACACACTTATATACCGCCACTTCCAGCGATCAGCAGCGGTTTGATTACATCTTTGGGAGTAGTCAAATCAAGGGGGGCAAATATACACATAGAATTGGGGGTAAGGCACAGCACACAGGATTAGTGTCTTGGGGATTGGACTGCAAATATTTACATTATTTACATTTATACATATTTATACATTTCTCGGATCCTTTGCTTCATCTATCTTGTACAGTGAGTCACAGCTGGTTGTAGTGACTTTTGAATAGATGAGTTTTTAGTTCCTTCTGGAAAGCAGTAATGTCCTTGATTGATCGCAGCTCAAATGGTAGTTGGTTCCAGATAGTTGGTGCAGAGAATGAGAACGCCCTGCGACTAGTACTTGCTTTCACAGATCTGATGCTGGTAGGGACTTGTAGTGTGCCTGAGTTGATAGTTCTCCTGTCCCTGTTTGTTGGTTGGGTGCTGATAAGTGTGGAGAGAAATGATGGGGTTATGTTATTTATAAGTTTGAACGTGGTTAACAATGTTTTGTATTGGATCCTGGCTGCAATGGGAAGCCAATGTAGCTTGATCAAAACAGGTGTGATGTGCTCAGCAATGCCTGTTCTCATGATGATCCTGGCCGTCACATTTTGGGCCATTTGAAGGATATTTAGCGATCTTTTAGGGAGACCTTGTAAGATGGCGTTACAGTAGTCCAGGTGTGGCATAATGAGTGCTTGTGCAACAGACCGAAAATCACAGGGTTCGATTATATTCCTCAGAGGTTGAATCACTCTAAGTTTATGGAAGATGGCCTTGTTTGTTTTACGCAGGTGCGTTTCCATTTTTAGGTTGCAGTCGAGTGTGACTCCCAGATATTTGATCTCTTTTTTTGTGTTGTACGTATTGTTACACAGGGTGATTGTAGGAGGAGGCTCAAAATTCAGTTTATTGGATATATACATGACTTCAGTTTTCTTATGGTTGATTGTCATGTTGTTTCGCTGTAGCCATGTTAACATCTCGTCCAGGCAGGTTTCGAGCTGTGTATATTTAGGGTCTGTGGTATCCAATTGTGTGTAAAGCATAATATCATCTTGACGATGAGCGTGTGTTAAAGACTCCCATGTTAAATGAAATGTGTAGTCAACTTCCACACTCCTCCCCACACCAACCCACTCTCCACCCCAGCCTGCATTAAGTGGTTAGCGTGGGATTTTTACCCTGGCTGCATGTTTAGTGTATGGTCATGGTTACCACTGTGGGCTTAGTACACAGTAAATCCCGTGCTAACCATTAATGTGATTTAGTAAACATGCTCCTAGGGTTTTGGGGAAAAATTTGCTTTAATAGTATTTTTCCCAGCACAAATCTCTGTAGTCTTCTTGCTTTATAGATAAATTAAGCACATGTATAGGGAGGAGTGGCCTAGTGGTTAGGACATGGTACTTCAGGCCAGAGGGCCAGTGGTTCAAGTCCCACCTGGGGACAGCAATCTCAGGCTGGAGGGACTCATTGTGGCCTTGGGCAAGCCACTTAACCCTACATTGCTTCAGGTGCACATAGATTGTGAGCCCTTTGGAGACAAGGGAATATATCCAGTACCTTTTTGTAGTAATTACATAATGTAATTGATTGAAGGATAAGGCAGTATAGAAAACTGGTTAAATACACTAGTAATTCTGCTAATTAACTTTGTCTAGTTCTGATTTAGAATTGTTCCTAGTCTTATTAGTAAATCCAATTTTGCCTAGTCTTCAGATAGGCAGATGCATAAAGGGGATAATTTCATAACATGGCATGTATGTGATATGTTCACAAAAGCACCTATTTTATGCCTATTTTGTAAAGACCATATAATACAAAAAACCCTTGCGTAAAAGCTCATCAAATTTTATATAGGACCATCAAATATTGGAAGGGGAGCTTTTCATGGAATAAATCCAGATTCATTGTTTTCCATAGATATCACCTAACAAAAAAGTCTTTCCCCGCTAACTTCTATCCAATAGAAACATCCAACTTTGCTCACAACCAATGCAAAATATTAGTGAAAATAATAGTTGTAAAATGCTACCTACCATTAGAATGGAGTCAAACTAAAGCCTATGAGGATAATATTGCTCTTGTTAACTGCTCCCCATTTTCAGTCATTAGTTCTTTTGCACTTTTCACCATGTCCATAAACTTATTCCAAATTTATTTTCAACTTTTTTCAATTTTTCGATAGTTTTTTAATGTTTATAAGTTAAAACAAAATGCAAAGTTTCTCTTCTACTTATATTGCAGCATATACTTGTAACAGCAATTTAACTTTCAGCTTTTTAACATTTGTTGATAATGAAATTGATGCTGCTTACACAGTCTCAAACATGACTTTCTAGTGTTAGTCACTCTTCTATCTACTACTATTACTGTACATTTGTATAGTGCTACAAGATGTACACAGCACTGCACAGACACATATAAAAGACAGTCCCTGTTCATCAGAGCTTACAACCTAGTCAAGACAGACAACACAGTAACTGTAGACATGGGATCCATCTAGTGGGAATGGTAAGGAAACACAAAGGAGATCAGGTGAGTCAAGATCCGAAAGCAGCAGTGAAGAGGTGAGTGTTCAGCCAGGATTTGAAAAGGGTGAGAGAAGGAGCCTGCCATACAGACTCAGATAGTTTGTTCCAGGCATAAGGAGCAGCAAGGTGAAAGGAACAAAGTCTGGAGTTAGCAATGGAAGGGCACAGATAGAAGCGATTTGCCAGAAGAGTGGAGTTCCTGAGGAGGGGTGTAGGGAGAAATATGAGGAAAAGTAGTGAGGGCTGCAGAGTGAATGCACATAGGTCAGCAAGAGAAGTTTGAACTGGATGGGGAAATGAATAGGGAGCCAATAAAATGACCTGAGAAGAGGGGTAATATGAGCATGACGAGGCTGGCAGAAGATTAATCGCACAGCAGAGTGCTGAACAGATTGAAGGGGAGATAGATGATTCAGAGAGAGCAGCAAGGAGTAGATTACAATAGTGTAGATGGGAGGTGACTAAGGAGTAGATAAATGTCTTAGTAGTCTGTTCAGAAAAAAATGGGCAAATTTTGTTGATGTTACAGAGAAAGAAACAGCAGGTTTTAGCTATCAGGTGGATATGTGTGTGGAGAAGGAGAGAGAAGAGTCAAAGATGACCCTCAATGTTGTGAGCTGAGGAGACAAGGAGGAGTAGAGAGTTATCCACAGAGACTGAGAAAGGAGGAAAGGGAGAGGAGGATTTAGGGGGAAAATTAAGAAGCTCGGTTTTGGCCATGTTCAATTTTAAGTGGCGGTGAGACATCCAAGCAGCGATGTCAGAAAGGCAGGCAGAGATCTTGGCCTGGATTGCCAGAGATATTTCAGGTGTAGAGAGGTAGATATGGGAGTCATCAGCATAAAGATGGTACTGAAAGCCACAGGAAGAGATGAGAGCATCAAGGGACTGGGTATATATAGAGAAAAAGGAATGGACCCAAGACAGATCCTTGGGATACACCAACTGAGAGCGGGATAGCAGCAGAGGAGGATCCACGAGAACAAACACTGAGAGAATGATGGGAGAGATAAGAGGAGAACCAGGATAGTACAGAGCCCTTAAAACCAAATGAGGACAAGGTATCAAGGAAAAGGTTGTGGTCAACAGTGTCAAAAGCAGCAGAAAGATCAAGCAGGATGAGGATCAAGTGAAGACCCTTGGATTAGCCAGGGACAGGTCGCTGGAGACTTTGGCAAGAGCCGTTTCAGTAGAATGTAAAGGACGAAAGTCAGATTGTAAAGAATCTAGGAGGACTTGAGAGGACAGAAAGTTGAGTCAATGGCAGTGAACTGCACGTTCAAATAGTTTAGAAACAAAGAGGATGAGGGACATGGGTCAATAGTTACAAGGACAGGTAGGGTCTAGTGAAGGATTCTTGAGGAGAGGTGCGATCACAGCATGCTTGCAGGCTAAAGGGACAGTTGCAGTGGAGACTGATAGGAGAGATGGAGATTGAGAGATGGAAGGGACAACAGTGGAGGAGATGGAGCTTAGGAGATGGGTGGGAATAGGATCAGTTTGAATAGTATCATACAGTATGTTTATATCAATGAATATTGGAACTGAATCCTATCTTTTCTGAAGACGGACAATATACTATATTGGACCAGTGTATGAAAAACATACACTATGTGAAACTTCTATTTTCTGCAAAGTTTTAATATTTTTTATTATTGCCGGTATTTCATAGTTGTTTGAGTGTAACAAATCTAATAAATCATCCAGAACGGAGAAAGAATATGCGAGCTGTCCAAAACGGGTTAGCAGGGAATTTTCGAAAGCACCTACATGGGTAGTGACTTCGAAAATCCACTGATTTGTCTCTTACGCACCCTGATGCTATGTGGTATGGAGATGGGCCATGGTGCTACCCGTGTAGCACCAATTTTCGATGCTACAGGGTAAGAGGGAAACCCTCGCCTATTTGTAAGGCACTGGGGCTAACCATATAGCATCAAAATTCGGTGCTACACGGGTAGATCCTGCTGCCTCCTAGCTGTGTGACGATACCCGGATTTTCAATGCTGGGGCTGCATATGATCCCGGCATGGAAAATCCGGGTTAGGCAGGAGGATGGCGGGCTATGTGCCGACACATGCATAGCACCACCTAGATCAAAATCAGGTCCTTCATTTCTTTGCCTATAAATGTATCGCTGGTCTGCATTGCCAAAGAGCTCAAATTTGGTTTCATTTGTCCACAGAATATTTTCCCAGGACAAAGATCAGGTGTGCCTCTTTATGTCTGTCTTTGAGCAGTGGTGTTTTCTTTGGCCTTCGCCCATGAAGTCCTTCTTTGTTTAGTTCACAGAATATGGTGTGGGTTGAAACTACCACTCCAGATTGCTCTAGGTCAGACTTAACCTCTTTGGATAGTAACATAGTAACATAGTAAATGACGGCAGATAAAGACCAGTATGGTCCATCTAGTCTGCCCAGCAATATGGCAGGAGTAGGTGCACCCCTACCCATGTCTTTGCTTAGTGGTGTACCCACCAGGAGCAGGTGCATCCCTCCCTATATCTTTGTTTCTTTGTTTAGAGGTGAACCCACTGCTCCTCCCCCCATTGCTCCATGTAGGATACCCCTATTTGTTGAGAAGTTAGATGGTTCAGTTTATTTTGATTTAATCTTGTTGCTGTAAAGTGATCCACTGTGTCGGTCCCAGGCCACTTTGAATTCTGTCACTGTGTTTGCCCACACCACCTCCATCGGGAGGGCATTCCAAGCATCCACCACCCTCTCAGTAAAAAAGTATTTCCTGACATTGCCTCTCAATTTACCACCTTGCAGCTTCATGTCATGTCCTCTAGTTTTACAGCTTCCCCGTCTCTGGAAGAGGTATGTTTGTTCATTATTTCTCTTTAAGTATTTAAAGGTCTGAATCATATCTCCCCTATACCTCCTCTCCTCCAAAGTGTACATATTTAGGTCTTCAAGTCTCTCCTCAAAAGGCTTCTGATGCATGCTCCAAGTCATTTTAGTCGCCTTCCTCTGAACAGCTTCCATTCTTTTTACATCCTGTGCAAGATACGGTCTCCAAAACTGAACACTGTATTCCAAGTGAGGCCTCACCAGAGACTTATACAGTGGCACTAGTACCCCTTCCTTTCTGCTGGTATTTCCTCTCCGAATGCAGCCCAACATCCTCCTGGCTTTTGCCACCGCCTTGTCGCACTGTTTTGCCACCTTGAGATCTACAGAAATAGTCACACTGAGGTCTTTCTCCTGCTCCATGCACATCAACTTCTCGCCCCCTATCGTGTACATTTCCTTTGGATTTCTGCTACCCAAGTGCATGACACTGCACTTCTTCGCATTAAATCTCAATTGCCAAGCATCAGACCATTCCTCCAGCTTTTGCAGATCCCTCCTCATGTTCAGCACTCCCTCAGGGGAGTCCACTCTGTTGCAAATTTTCGTGTCATCTGCAAAAAGACAGACATTTCCATTCAGTCCTTCAGCAATATCACTCACAAATACATTGAACAGTGCCGGGCCCAGGACCGAACCCTGCGGCACCCCGCCAATCACCTTCCTTTCATCTGAGTGAGCTCCATTTACCATCACCTTCTGTCGTCAATCAGTCAACCAATTTCTGATCCAGTTTACCACCTTGGGACCCATTCCCAAATTACTAAGTTTATTGATAAGCCTCCTATGAGGGACAGTATCAAAGGCTTTGCTGAAATCCAGGTAGATGAAATCCATCGCATGTCCTTGATCCAGTTCTCTGGTCACCCAGTCAAAGAACTCAATCAGATTTGTTTGGCAAGATCGTCCCTCGGTAAAACCATGTTGCCTTGGATCTTGTAACCCACTGGTTTTGAGAAAGTTCACTATTCGATCTTTCAGGAGCATCTCCATCACCTTTCCCGCCACCGAGGTAAGGCTCACGGGCCAGTAGTTTGACACTTCTTCCCTGTCACCACTTTTGTGTAGAGGTACGACGTCAGTCATTCTCCAGTCCTGAGGAACCTCTCCTGTTTCCAAGGATCTGTCGAAAACATCCTTTAATGGCCCTGCAAGAACCTCTCTGAGCTCTTTCAGTATCCTGGGATGTATCCCATCTGGTCCCATGGCCTTGTCCACTTTCAGTTTTGCAAGTTGTTCTAACACCTCATCCTCTCCGAATGGTGTTATTCCTCATTCCCATTTTTATATTTGGGAGTCACAGGTGGTCCTTCTCCAGGATTTTCTTTAGTAAAAACAGAGCAGAAGTATTTGTTTAGTAATTTCACTTTATCAATGTCATTTTCCACGAGTCCGTTCCCAGCAGTTCTGAGCCCTGCAATTCCACCTCTGATCTTCTTCCTTTCCCGAATATACCCGAAGAAAATTTTGTTGCCGCGCTTAACATCTTTAGCCATCTTTTCCTCTGCCTTTGATTTTGCTATCCTTATTTCTCTTTTTGTCTCCTTGAGTTTGGTCCTGTAATCATTTCTATGTTCTTCTGTTTGCAGGCTTTTGAATTTTGCGAAAGCTGTGTTTTTTGCCCTTATTTGAGCAGCCACGTCTTTGGAAAACCAAATAGATTTCCTTCTCCTCTTGTTTTTATTTACTTTTCTTACATATTTATCTGTTGCCCCTTTTATTGCCTCTTTTAGTTTAGCTCATTGCAATTCCACTTCCCTTATCCCCTTCCATCCTGTCAGCTCCTTCTTTAGGTACTTGACCATTTTGTTGAAGTCAGTGTTTTTGAAGTTTAGGACTTTGAGCTTGCTATGATTGGACTGCATCTTGGCTTTTATCTCAAAACACACCGTGTGATGATCACTGTTGCTCACAGGGGCATTCACCCAGACATTTGACACGCTATCACTGTTGGTGAGCACCAAATCCAGCGTTGAGCTTTCCTTGTTTGGTTCCATCACCATTTGTCTAAGTAACGCATCTTGGATATTGTACATGGTGTTTTTACAACAGTTTGCACTAACCTTTGAAGACTTCTTGGATTAATTTTCCTCTTCCCACCACATCCTGGGAGGTTCTTGACAGTTCCATGATCAGAAAACATCTTAAAAACATTGTGAACAGTAGACACAGGAATGCCAAGGTCTTTGGAGATAGCTTTGTACTCCTTTGAGGTTTGATGTATGGTGATAATGGCTTTTCTGATGGTCTCAGGCAGCTCTCTTGTCTTCATCATTGTGAAAATGGAGCAGAGAGTGAATGTGGCCATTTTAATCATTAGAGTCAGCATTCATGGGTTGATTCAAGTCATGTGAGTTCTGACAATTGATCACAGGTGTGTCTAATTTCACAGTAATAGGAATGTGGTTCTTCTGTTCAAACTGAATTGAATTGTTTAAAAGGGTGCCAATGATCTTGTCCTATTATAATAATCTGAGGCCCCTAGAATTCACTACTTTAATCAGGGCCGGATTTACCTTGAGTGAGGCCCTATGCCAACAAAAATTGTGGGCCCCCAGCAGGGGCGGCCCAAGGGGGGTGCGGGGCCTCATTTGCATAAGGGGCCTCATTTGCATAAATATTTGCATAATGTTACCATATACTAACTTTTAGTAAACATGCCTCTTAATGAGTGTATGGATAAAGAAAGACTAAAAGATTTCTACATTACTATAATCCAGTGCCAACTGCCAGACACATTAGGAACTACTACAAACACTGCCCATTTAGAACCCATAGCAAACCCGCCGTATCCTAACAGCACTACCAGGACTCACAAAGCACCATACTCTACCAATCAAAAGGCAACACTGCAAATATTAAACCAATACATTTCAGATAACAACAATACATGACCTACTGGGGAAAGAGAACAAGTGGCACTGTCAAATAGGAATTATATAAACAGAACACCTCAGCTCAGTTACACATGCACAACATAGACAGTCACCAAACAAGGAATCACAATTTAGAAACAGGAAGACAATAATTAAACTGGGAATCCCAAAAGCCAAACTTGGAATGTACAACAGTGTAGAAATAAAACTATACATTAATTTGCTCTTGTACTAAACAAAGCGCAGACGTTAATGATGCACATTTACCAGAGCTGACATATTCCAATTAATAAATTCAAAATAAAGAGATATTTTTCTACCTTTTGTGCATTTTTTTCAGCTGCAATTGCTCCAGCCACTTTCTTCTGGTTTCTTCGTGTCTTCTGCTAACTCTCCATCGTCTGCTGTCCATTTGTCCTTTCTTCTCTCTTCTAGTTTTTTTCCATTCTCTCTCTACATCTGCTTTAACATACTAATCTTTCTCCTTTTGCTCTTTCCTCATTCCTATTTCATCCACTCAAATTTTACCCCTCCATCCTCAATCCCCACTTACTCTCCCAATACCCGGCCAATTGTAGATTTTTTATCCCTCCCACACAAAATATTTTTCCCTTCTCCATTTTACTCTTCCAGCCCCATCCCATTCTAATCCTCCCCCAACATCAGCTCCCTTCTAGTTCCAGCCTCACCCAGCATCCATTCCCTTCTAGTTCCTGCATCAGCCCATTTCCAGTCCTAGCCACCCATCAGCCCATTTCCAGTCCTAGCAACCCCCCAACCCAATACCAGTCCTAGCCCCCCATCAACCCACTTACAGTCCTAACCCCCCATCACCCCATTTTCAGTTTAAGCCCCCCTATAACCCATTACCAGTCCTAACCCCCCCCATCAGCCCACAGCCCATTACCAGTCCTAACCCCATCAGCCCACCTCAAGTCCTAAACCCTCCCCCTCAGCCCATTTCCTGTCCTAGCCCCCCCCCCCATAGCCCATTACCAGTTCTAACCCCCCTTTAGCACCGGCCTTACAGACGTCTGAAACTGAAACGGAACTTTTCTTGGCCCCACAAATGAAACACTGAGGTCTTGATGGCATAACCCCCTGGAGAAGGCCCCGTCCTGTCCACCTGCTCACCTACACGCTTGCACTCTAAAATCCTTCCTTCGCTTTTTTTTTTTTTTTCAAACACGCACCTCACAACTTCAGCTGAGCTCTAAACAGACAAAAAGAAAATTATCCCACAGGCTTGCGCTCTAGCGCCCTGAAAACCGCTGCTTTGCCCAGCCGGGAAGCCCGCCGCTTGCCTGAGCTTCCCGCCCTGACGCCACGTGGCCGGGCCTGCTCTGCAGAGTGCAGCGTGCGCTGCTCGCGCTGCCTGTCCGACGTTCGCCCGCCCGCCCTCTTACCTCTGCCGAGTCTACAACCCGGAATGAGCGGGCCTCCGCTGTCTTCTCTCCGGAGATGAAGTCGGGCCACGTCTGGTGCTCCACGTGGAGGTCCATGCTGGGGACCTCCGCGGCCAGCCAGAGACGCTCTCGCAGGCAATTCCTCTGCCGTGCGCCTGGCTGTACTTTTCCTCCTCCCCCAGTTCAGCTCTCCCGTTGCTGACAGAGAGCGAACCCGGTGCTATCAGTACACACTGCGCCGGCAGGGAGGGGATTCTGCCGGGCGCAGGGAGGGGATTCAGCCGAGCATAGGGAGCCCCGCGGGACAATCCATGCTGCCGTGGCGGCAGCCAGCGTTTTTTTTTAAAATTTAATTTGAAAAAGGCTATTTTTGTGGGCCCTTGTCAGCTGTGGGCCCTACGCCACGGCGTAGGTGGCGTATAGGTAAATCCGGCCCTGACTTTAATACTCAACAAATAAAGTGAAAACCTAAACCCTATATTATCACTCATAAACCCCTGAACCTAGAGCGATAAAAAACCTCAATTTCCATTTTTTGTCAGATCGCTTGCCTGGAGAGGTGACCCTCTCTCGTAGCAAGCCCTCTTTTTATTCTTTTAATTAAAGGCTGAATAGCTTAAAATGTAATCTAAGGGACAAAACACAACATAGTGTAAACCCTCAGAAATACTTAGCTTAGCCGGCGGTCTCGTTCCTTCACCAGCCATGCCGAGATAAGTCACTTCATTTAGCTCTTAGTCACGGAATATATTGACAAAGCTCCGGTGTTGTATTAAGCTCATTTTTTCATGTCCATGAAGTTCCCAGGAGATAAAACCATTTTCCACTGATAATCTCCACATATATGTGGGCACCGTTGACTCTTAACCCCGGATATTCAGTGCCTATCTTTTAGGTGCAGGTTGCTAACCTGGCCGCATGCAGTATTGCTGCTGCCCAGTTTTGATTGTCTCCGCCTCTGCTCCTCCCTGGAATGCCCAACATATCGGGGCGCATAAGGGCCATAATTGTTGAATATCCCTTTCGGCGGCAGTTGCACAGTTTACAGGGCTGTAAACCGTGCAACTGCCCTTTGAATACTGAGCCCTATGTGCAGATCATATAAAAGTAGGCACAATCATGCCATACACCTACATTTTACAGATGTATACCTGCATGCAATTTTCTAAGCCATTTTGCACATGTAAAACCTGCTTTACATGCAGAAAATGTTTTATAAATTACCCTCATACAGTATTTGCAAAACAGCCTCTCACTGAACCATTTTAAACCTTAGTTGTCACAGCTTTCAAGGCATGTTAATTACTACTTAGGTTGCCAGGACAACATAAACAACTACATCTCCCCCCTCTCGAGTCTTTTTTTCTTCTTTTGGCTTTTATCTTTGGCTAGGAGCTGAATGTACAATTCATTTAACGGTTTTCATTGCTTACTCTTCAATGCTACATCTCTTTAACTGAAAGATACTCACAGGCATGAAATAAACCAGCTGTATCAAGAGGTTCTTTTAAAATAGTTACCATCATTCTATCATTGGAAACACAGTTTTTACGACTTGAGAGCTCCATATACAATAAATGTTACTGTAATATATCTGTTTTCTCATTCTAAAATAGCTTCTCACAAAAACATTTTTCCTCTAAGAAGGAGATTCATGGATGTGCTTGTTGTCTGGTTGCTGGTTTTATTACTGCTCAGTTTATATGCTTAACATTTTGGGTGATGACTTTGCATGTATTTTGTTACAGTTAAATTCTGGAAAAGATCCTCTAGACTTTCATAGGTAATATGAGTTCATATGTTAGCTGTATAATCTCAATTTAATTTCTAAATATTTTGCAAGTTTTTAAATTTACTTATTTTTTTCCATTTTTGCTCTGCCTTTTGTAATGCTTAAGGTCCAAGGGCCTTTTTCAAAATGGGCTTCATTTCAATAAATTTCAAGACATTGTGATAGAAATGCACACAAAACATAATTACCAAACGATGTAAAGAATTCCCCCCCTCTCGGCCCCCAAGAAAGAAGATATAAGGTTATCGCCAATCCTACTACAAGTTACTCATATTAAGCAAATGAGTCATATGGTGTCAAGATCAAACCCGTCAGAGACTTCCACTTAGCCACTGTCTAAGAGCAAGGCCACAAGAGACATCATAAGCTGCCTCAGAGCTATAGAATAGACAGACCATGTTCCACCACTGATGACCATCAAGGGCAGTATTATCCTTCCAATGGACAAGGATAAGATTCAGTGCCACAGTGAACATATAATCAAAAAGAAAGCGGTCCTCTTTTTTGAGAGAGGGTATGCCAGCCAGGGAGCAATATATCACAATACGCCAAGTAAGGTACTTGCAAGTGTAAAATGGATTGTACCCTCTTCCACATTTGTTTCCAAAGTAATTGCACATTGGAGCAGTCAAAAAGTAGAGGAGAGAGGGTACCTATTTTGTTCTGACAGGACCAACAATGGTTCCCTTACTCTTGATGTCACTTGGAGAGTAATACTGTAATGATCAGAACCCAATGAGCAAGAAAATAAGAGGCTGACTTGGAGAGGCGTGTGAACCGGGCCCAGAATTTTTCCCAGTGCTTCAGCGAGGGCAGCTCACCAAGGTCTGTATCCCAGAGGTTTTCGACTCCCAGATAAAAAGAAGCATTCAGCTCCAGGATCAATGCATAGAAGTTAGAGACCGTCTTAGTAGCACCTGCAGCAGACTAGGCTAGTTGCAGCAGATTCCATGTACTCAAAGGAGTCCAGAAATCGTATCCAGTCTTTTGAAGGCATTGATGCAATTGAAGCCATTAGAAGTACAACTGTTGGGAAGTCCAAACCCCTTACTAAGGTCTTCAAATGATTTGAAAGTGGTATTGGTGAGCAATTGCTTTACCTGCCAGACCCCTTAGATTCCCAGCAGTACCAGCAAATGACATTTTTGGATCTTGAAGAGGGGGTTTAGCCAAATTGGGAACTGAGTGAAAGGAGGGTTGTCAGCTGCTAATAAATGACCGAACACACGGAATGATTCTTGAATCAATAGGATAGTAGGAGAGACTCCCACTGATATCAGTATGGGAGATACCTAACAGAAGATTCATAGGAGTTGGGCTCAATAAAGATTCTTTAAGCCACAACCATATGGGGCGTTGAGGGTCTGGGGGAACCTGTGACCATTGGGAGCCCTGTTTGAGAAGGCAAACCCAATGGTACTAGTGGAAATCAGAGAATTGTACTCTCCCCTGCATTCTTATGGAGTTTCAGTTCCCACTGCTATCCATAGTGGTTTCTTCTTCCATAGAAAAGTACCAAGCAGCCCTCCAGCTTCTTATAGAAGGCAGAAAGGAACATAATAGGCAACATCCCAAGTATATAGTTGACTTTGGAT
This sequence comes from Ichthyophis bannanicus, assembly GCA_033557465.1. Classification (NCBI taxonomy): domain Eukaryota; kingdom Metazoa; phylum Chordata; class Amphibia; order Gymnophiona; family Ichthyophiidae; genus Ichthyophis; species Ichthyophis bannanicus. Next base: position 417,918,973 of record CM066037.1, read on the forward strand.
ACTACCATCATCTTTATAGTTTGTAGGCGGCTTCACCACGTGAGATGTAGGGGGGACCAGCGAGTTAGTAGGGTTTGCACCAGGTTTAGGTCATCTGAAACATTCCTCTGTATTGTGTCTTCAGTCATTGGGCAATAATGTATGCCCAGGTACTTAAGGAGGAGGCTGTCCACTGAAATGGAAATGGTAACAAGGTCACCTTGGTGACAAATTTAGTTAAAGGCATGATAACAGACTTGGTCTAATGAATTTTATATCCAGACAGGCAAGAGTAGCCATCAATAATTGAGAGTATCTCTGTTATGGGGGTAGGCACAGTGAAAAGGAGTATGTCATCGGCATATGCAGACAGCTTTACTTGGGTTCCCAGGATTTGCAGGCCTGCTATTGCCAGAGCAAGAGTACCAGAGGCTCCAAGGCCAGGCTAAATAGCAAGTGGGATAGAGGGCATCCTTGTCTTGTGCCCCAGTACAGTGAGAACGGCTTGGAGAGGTTAGACTTGCCAATATGCAAGCCCTTGGACAAGTATAAAGGACTTTAATCATGTTAAGAAACTGGTCTCCGATACCAAACCATTTAAGAGCCTGGAAAGGTAGAGCGGCCTCCCATGAATCCACACTTATCAGGATGGATAAAGTCTGGGATGACTTGATTGAGGCAATTAGCAAACACTTTTACATAGATCTTATAGTCTGCATTAAGCGAGGATATCAGCCGATAGTTACTTTCTGCAGATCTCCATCAGATTTTCTATGCACCACAATGATAGCATCCACAAAAGATCCTATGGAGGGGGGATTGCTCTATCAGCAAAGCAAAGTAGGTACACAAATAGGGAGTTAATTCGGCACTCAAGACCTGGTAAAACGCCAGGAGAATACCATCCGGACCTGATGCTTTTCCAGAAGACATCTGTTTAATGGCCTTCAAGATCTCCGTGGCCTGTAGATCAGAATATAGTCTCAGTGCCTGCACTGGTATTAAAGCAGGGCAATCCAAGGGACTCACCAATCACTTAAATGACCCTCATCCACGGGTATTTCAGAGATGTACAGTTGAGCATAATAATCCTGAAAGCAGACCAGGATCTTTATATCCTGTGTAAGCAGGCGTCCATCTTCCCGTGTTAAGGCTATGACATGAGTCGTCTCCTTCCAGGCTTTGAGGAAATTGGCAAGTAACCTACTGGGCTTGTTGCTCTCTATGAAATACCATTCATTGTGATTGTAGACCACATGAGCGGCTTCTTCATTAAGCAGGGTATTCATTTGACCATGCAACTGTCGTAAGTGCAATAAGATGCATGGATCTGCTCGGTAGTGTAGGATCCGCTCATAGGCTTTTATTTGCTGTGTTAGATGCTCCATCTTGTGTTTGCACTTCTGCGACATCCCGATGGAATAACTAATAGCAGTAACCCAAATAGAGGCTTTAAAGGCCTCCCACCAGGCCCATATGGATGTGCCATTCGGGTCGTTATGTTCAAAATATGATGTTGCAGCTTTCTGGAGAATGTCAACAAGAGAAAGTTCTTATTTAAACCCCACAAAGTGGTGGGAGGTAAGTCCAAAGAGATTTGAAGAGCGAGGGAGATTGCAGCATGATCAGAGAGGGCCATTTCATGGATGTCAGAGAAAATCACCCAGGGTAGGAGCTGTTTGGACACCAAGAAGAAATCTATTCTGGAATGGGTTTGATGGGGAAGCGAGTAGAAGATGTAGTCTCATTCTTTGGGAGGTTGCAATCTCCAAGGATTCAAAAGGCTGCCATCTTCCATCATTGTGGTGACTACCAATCTCGAAGGGGATCAAGAATCAAATTGAAGTCTCCAGCAAGTACCACAGAAGTCATACCAGCATCTGTTAGTTCTCTCACTACAGTGTGAAAGAACCCAGAATAGTCCATATTTGGAGCATAGATGGTAAAGAGAGTGAGTCTCTGTCGATCTGGATGCATGTGGTGGCCCATCTACCATCTGAATCTACTCTTGTTTGCAAGACAGAAAGGGTTAAGGCTTTGCAAGCTATAATGGCTACTCTAATTTTTTTCCGTAATGCTGGGGAGCAAATGAGTAATTTGTAATGCTGAGTTCCACATTTCACAGATTCTTTGAGGTCAAAGTGAGTCTCTTGTAAGTAGATGATGTCAGCGGCCAATCTACGGCAGTATAGCAGGATTTTGTTACACTTGACTGGGTTGGTCTGCTCTTTAACATTGAGGGACAGAAATCTCCTGGTGTTAGACATCTGCAGACAGGTAGTAGGCAGCATCCAGCAGACTTAGGCAATAAGAATAAACAGAACCACCAGGTCTCAACACCATTGTAAACCTTAAGAGCCCCAAAGGAGCTCATAGGAATTGGCAAGAACTAGACTGGGAAAACAATAATAGAGAGGAGCATGCATGAACATGGAGCTGGGGGTCCTAACTAAGCTACCCAAAGTAACACCTTCTACTACTTGGCGACTCATAATAGCAGCCCTGAGTGGCCACCTATGAGAAGAACAGCAAGGCATATGAGCATAGCTCATCATATCACATCCCTCCGTCCCCCTTCCTTTAAGAATATAGGTAATGAGGCAACACTATTACACACACTTATTCCCACCTTAAATGTAACCGCCCATATATAGGACACAACCCACAAACCATCATAACAGAAAAATTATCCATTTCAGATCCACCCAGAGCAGTCCCAGAAATAAGGGTTCATATTAGTAGAGGTAACAACTAGACCTGAGTAGGCAACAGTGTAGATCAGCAGTTCTGATCGCGATCAGACCCTACAGGAGATGGCAATGGAGGTATCGATCCAGAAGTGCACTTTACTGCCCTGGCAAGTCCTGTAGGCTGTGACAGCAACTATCACAGTACTGAATAGTAGCATGCAGTCCTCAACTGGTGTGAAGATTGATGCATCATCCAACTATCCAGATCAGCAAGAAAACTATGAAGTTGATCTGGGTCCTCAAAGTTACGGGTCTGGTTATTCAAGGTAATCTTCATCCATGCATGGAAAAGAAATCCATAACAAACCTGTAGTTTCTGGAGCTGTGGTCGATAGGAGAGTAGCTGTTTCCTCCTGTCGATCATAGCTTTGTGAAGACTGGGGAAAAATTGAAGCTTGTGGCCCTCAAACAAGACCGGAGAATACAACTGAAGGATCTGGAGCATGTGAGGGTATCAAAGGAGCCAAAGGATGATTGGCCGCAGGTATTTTGCCTGCTATGAGCAATGCGAAGGGGCGCAATGCATGTGTTCGATCTCCAAGGTCCTTAACAATTCTAGTTGCAGGAGCTTTGGCAAGAGGGACTCCAAAAATGTTATCATGTCATTCCCTTTAGCTTCCCCAGGGATCCCTAGAATGTGAAGGTTATTCCTTCTAGTGCAGTTATTTAACCTTTCCAATTGCAGCTCCAACACAGTAGGCATTTATCATTTTTGGGGACCTGCTTCAATTGTTCATCATGGGAAGTGATGGCAGCATCTATCTTGTCCAGGTGCAGGGATAAGGCAGAAAGCTAGGTGGTGACTTCTGCAAGCTCCGATCGGAAAGAATCAAGGGATTCACTATTTGTGTTGACCAGCTCTTGAAGAAGATGGATTTCTGCTACTATCTCTTTGAAACCATCATCATGGTCTTTGGCCGTGGCCATTTTATGAGGAATGAGGATTTGGGCTTGGAACGTTTCACGCCCTGACTTTGCTCAGCTGAGTAATCCTGTTTTCCCAATGTAGCAATGGTCATAATGGTATAGAGTACTATGAAGGAGCATCTTTATCTTTATCTTTATTAACAAATTTTATATACCACTCACACAACAAGGGCACCAGAGTGGTTCACAATAACAAAGTAGGCTGCTGGGAAAAGGAAAGGAACGCCATAGTAATAGAGAAAGAACAGCAAAGAAAAACAAAACAAAACAAAACAGAGCAAAAATGATAAGGAGGAGCAGAGAGCTGGGAAACAACACAATCAGTGGGGTGGGAGAGAAAGGGGATCGGGGGGGGGGGGAGGAAGGTGAAAAGCTGAGGAGAATAGGTGGGTCTTCAACATAGACTTGAAAGTCTTGTAGGAGGGTTCGAGGCGGAGAGCGAGGGGAAGCGAATTCCAGAGTCGGGGGCCCAAGAAGAAGAAGGCAGAGGAACGGGTGGATTCTAGATGAGCCTGTGACGGAGGGGGAAGAGACATACGGTTCAGATGGACTGACCGAAGGGAACGGTGAGAGGAGTGAAAGTGAATTTGATCTGCGAGATAAAGGGGGACACCGGTATGAATGGTTCTATGCACATGGATGAGAATTTTGAAATGAATACGATGGACAAGTGGAAGCCAGTGCAGGTGAATTAAGATAGGGGTGATATGATCGAAACGAGAGGCGTGCATCAGGATACGTGTGGCTGTGTGATGAACTAGTTGCAATCGTTGTAATTGTAATTGTGGAAGGCCGGCGAGAACAACATTACAATAATCTAGACAAGATACTACAAGAGATGAGTAGAGTGGTCAAAGAAGAGGGAGAAATAAAAGGGCGAACTGCACGAAGTTGTCTTAACATGTAGAAAGACCGTTGTACCACAGAACAAATGTGTTCCTTAAATGATAAGGCAGAGTCTAGGATAACCCCTAGATAATGCAGAGAGGGAACAAGTGGAAGGGGAGAAGAGGACAGAAGAGGGGAGATGGAGGGGGCTGGAGCAACAAAAGTAAACCAAATAGCAAAAGTTTTAGAGGGATTCATGTGCAAAAAGTTGGAGGAAAACCAGGAGGCCACCGAAGCCAAGCAGGAATTAAGGGGGGTGAGATCAGGGGCAGAGCGGTCTGTGTGGTGAAGAAGAATTATATCATCAGCATAGTAGTGGGCGGAGATACTATGCTGTTGGACCAATAGGGCAAGGGGGGCCATGAAGACATTGAATAAAAGAGGGGCAAGGACAGATCCCTGGGGAACACCACAAGGGAGGGGGGTCAGAGGAGAGGAAGAGAGACTCGTGGAAACGGAAAAGGACCTATGGGAGAGATAAGAGCGAAACTAGGAAAGAACAGAACCAGAAAGCCTGATGTCGTGTAAACGATCTAAAAGGGTGTGATGATCTACAAGGTCAAAAGCAGCGGATAGGTCAAGGGAGACAGCGATAGAGATAAGTCCGTGATCATGGGCAATATGCAAATCGTTAAGAAGAGAAAGCAGAATGGATTCGGTGCTATGGTTGGGATGGAAACCGGATTGACGAGGGTGAAGTGTCAGGGAAGCTTCAAGTGGAGACGAGAGTTGTGCATAGACCAGTTTTTCAAGAATTTTGAAAGAAAGGGAAGATTTGAAATGGGGCGCCAGTTGGCTGGTAAGGAAGGATCAAGAGAGTCTTTTTTTAAGGATGGGGCGGATGACAGCGTGCTTCCAGACAGCGGGAAAGATACCAGATGAAAGGCTAGAGTTGATAATGGAGAGTATGTGTGGGGAAAGGGCTAAAGAAGCATCCAAAAGCCATTGTGAGGGAATGGGGTCAAGAGAGCAGGTGGTTTCCGAGTGGAGGAGTAAACCTTTGTCAGATCTGAGAGGGTCACAGGTCGGAAGGAAGACCATATGTGGGAGAGAGAAGGAAGATGAGCGGGGGGGGGGGGGGAGAAAAGGGAGGGGGAGGAGGGGGAAGAGGGGAAAGGGGGGGAGGGCAGGAAGGAAAAAGTGAGTGGAGGGTTTGCACTTTGGTGGCAAAATGGGAGGCTAGGAGGGCGGGATCAGGAGAGACAGGGGAAGGATGTGGGGAAGTGAGGGAATGAGAAGCGGAAAGGGACCGAAGAGTTGAGTAGAGTTGATGAGTGGAATTAGCTGCAGAGGAGATACGATTAGAAAAGTAATCCATCTTAGCAGAGCGCATCAGGGAGCGATAGTGAGAGTGGCAGTGTCGAAAGTGGGCTAGGGTAGAGGGAGAAGGACTTTTCCGCCAGCGTCGCTCAGCGTGACGCAGATAAGAGCAATGAAGGAATAGACCCGAGTGAAACCAGGGGTAACAATGACGGGTGTGAGGGAGGGGGGGGGGGGGTAGAGGCCGACGTGGGGCAAGCTGATCCAAAGCGTCTGAGAGGATGGTGTTCCAGGATTGGGCCTGAAGGTCTACGGGGAGATGGTAGAAGTCAGGGGGAAAGAGGGAATCAGAGGAGGGAAATTGAGCAAGAGTGGTGGGTGTGATTCGACGAACCAAACAGGAAGGAGGGGGAGTTATGTTCTGAGCAGTAGGGGGGGAGGATGAGGGAATGGAGAAGAGTAGACAAAGGTGATCTGACCAGGGGACGGATAGTGTGTGTAGGGAGAAAGGAGTTAGAGGGGAGAAGGAATGGGATATGACCCGTTAATATTAGTAGTATTAAAGACAGGATTTAAAGGAGGGAAAGAAGAAGATTCTTAACAAGCTCCTCTCTCATGCGGCCATCTCAGCCTTTAGTCAGCTCTGCCCCCCTCCCTCCGGAAACAAACTTCTATTGAATAAAACCCTTAAACTTTCCCTACTCTACCATTATACCTTATGGCCTATCTAGTCTGCCCTTCCATATCAAATACTATAGTCTATTATTTTCCTTTAGAGATTTTCTGTGCTTGTCCATGCTTTTTTGAATTCAGATACTGTCCTCGTCTATACCACCTCCAATGGGAGACTATTCTACGCATCTACCACTCTTTCCGTAAAGAAATATTTCCAAATTTTACTCTTCAGTCTATCCCCTTTCACCCTCATCCTATGTCCCCTTGTATCAGAGCTTGCTTTCAATCAAAAGAGACTCTCCTCTTGTGCATTTATGCCATGGAGGTATTTAAACATCTCTATCATGTCTCCTCTATCCTGTCTTTCCTCTAACGTATGTATATTAAGATCTTTAAGTCTGTCCCCATATGGTTTATAATGAAGACCACTGCCATTTTAATAGGCACCCTCTGCACCAACTCCATGTTGTTTATATCCTTTGAAGGTGTGATCTCCTGAATTGCACACAATACTCCAAATGAGGTCGCACCAGAGACTTATACAGAGGCACTTTCACTTCCTTTTTTCTGCTGACCATTCCTCTCTCTATGCATCCAAGCATCCTTCTGGCTTTTGCCGTCACCTTATCTACCTGTTTAGCCACTTTAAGATCATCGGAAACAATCATGCCCAAGTCCTGCTCTTCTTTCTCGGATAGAAGTACTTCACCCCCTACACTGTTCCCCTCCCTTGGATTTTTGCAGCCCAAATGCATGACCCTGCATTTCTTAAATCTCAGCTGTCAAATCCTCAACATAATCATTTGTATAGCACTACAAGGCATACACAATGCTGTACATAAATGAATAAGAGACAGTCCCTGTTCATAGAGCTTGCAATCTATTCAAGGAGAACAAACAATATAAATGAGGGAGGAATAGGGTAGTTCTGAGAGAAATGATTAAAAGAGACATGAAGCAGAAGAATAAGGGGGGGGGGCAGGATTCCCCCTTAGCTAGATCCCTCCATGGTATCCCACACCTTCCTGGGTGTCTACTCTAATGTGGATTTTGGTATCTGCAAAGAGGCAAATTTTACACGACAGCCCTTCCACAATATCACCAGCAAAGATGTTAAAAAGAATTGCAAGAACAGACACCACTGGTAACATCTTTCTCCTCAGAGTGAGCTCCATTTACCTGTATACTTTGTTCCTTCCACTCAACTAGTTTTTAACCTTTGCTATCTATTTTCAATCAAACCAGCTTGAAACTACAAGCCATCAAGAATGTTACAAACCCTGCAGGGACACCAGAAAGGGGAAAAGAGTATATATAGTGGCAGGATGAATACCAGAGGCCATCATCACAAGGATAAAGTGGTTCAAAAAGGGCAATGAACACCTCAAAGTAATGGAAGAGGGCAAAGCAGCACCACAATTGGTGGAAGTTCATCAAAGCACTTTGAGAGGGAGGAGTGGCTTAGTGGCTGGGGCAAATTACCTCAGGCCAGACAGCCAGGGGATTGAGTCCCGCTAGAGGACAGCAACTTTGGGCTGGAAGGACTGGGGTTTTTAGTCCCACAGGTGTTCCTTGTGGACTTAGGCAAGTCACTCAAGCCTCTGTTGCCTCAGGTACAAAAACATGGATTGTGAGCCCTTTGGGTACAAGGGAAAAAATATATATTTACAGTACCTGAATGTACACTGCTTTGACTGGTAGAAAAGCGGTATATAAGCTTAGTTAAATCTTATGTTCTTATCTGCTTGCCCCAATACAAGCATTGTGGAACCTGTGTCTTTTGGGGAAACTGCTAGGTACTTGTGACCTAGATTGGCCACTGTTGGAAACAGGATACTGGGCTTGATGGACCTTGGTCTGACCCAGTATGACATATCTTATTTTCTTATGAGAGGAGTAAAATGGCAAGGAGGCCAGCACAGAACCTGGATTCACTGGAAGGTCCTAAAGTATGCCAGAAGAAGAGGCAGTGTGAGCTCAGGCTGCAGGAGTGGGGTAAGTTCAGCTAAGCTGTGTGCCTACAATTTAGAGTCCTTGCACTGAGGACTTTAGTCCAGCATACAAATCTTAAGTACAGAGGAAGATCTCCCAGGATAGAATAAGCATTCATAGACTTCTTAGATGACATGCTGAGGGATTTAAATATGAATCAGAGGATGCATTATGCACCCAAACTACTTGAACATTTGGTTCACCCCTGCTGTCTTGACTTTCTTTTCTCTCAAGTCATCCTGGATACACTGCAATCTGACTTTTGTCCTCTGCATTCTATAGAAACGACCTTTGCCAAAGTCTCCAGTGATCTGTTTCTGGCCAAATCCAAGGGTCTTTACTGGTCCTCATCCTTCTTGATCTATCTGCTGCTTTTTTTATTTTTATTTTCTATTTAATAAATTTATAAATATCAATCAAGACATAACCTTGAATAGAAAAGAGATACAATGGTGTAAATTCCAGATTACATAAGAAAAAAAAAGTAAAAAAATACATATAACCACGATCTCTTGTAGTCCACATAGTAGAAGGGGGGGGGGGGGGTGAAAATAAACCTAAGGCAGGAAATCCCAGGTAAATATAATAAATAATAAGATATAAAGAAAACTAAGATAGACACTGCGATCTCCAAGACTATCCTAATACATAGAGGATTATCCTTAACCATCTAACCTGACTCTTTATGTAATAGTTTAGCATTAATAAAGGCAGCAAGATCAGCAGGTTGAGAGAAAACATATGTAGCAGAATTATAAAACACCAAATATTTACAGGGAAATCTTAAATGAAAAGTACCCCCAATTTGCACAGCACTCTGCTTGTGGAGGAGAAACAACTTCCTCCTCTTTTGCGTCTCTTTTGCAATATCTGGAAACATGGAAATAGTAAGACCACAAAAGGTTTCCCTTCATTTCTTGAAGAACATCTTGAGAAGCCAATCTTTATCTGAAACCAATGCACAGGAAACCAACAATGTGGCAGGGATATAGTTCTCCCCAACAGCAGAACTATCCAGAAGCTCAGAAACATTCAAAACTTCCAAAATAGAATCTTCCCTTGAAGTCGCTGGCTCTTTTTTCCCCATAGGTAGATAATATACCTTGATTAAAGGTGTAATTAAGTCTGGAGGGACTTTCAAAACTTCAGTTAAATATTGCTTAAACATATCCAAAGCAGAAACACCATTCACCTTTGGGAAATTCAAAACCCGAAGGTTCATAGCTCGTGCAGCATTATCCAACACCTCCAGTTTATATTGGAGAGCCAAATTATGTTTAACTGGTTCAGCATTCACATCAGATATTCTTACCAACCGACTTCCATAATCGTCCATCTGTAATTTAACATTGTCCAAAATCTTGACATTGGCATCAATTTGAGCCAAATTCTCCTGGACTTTAGAAGAAAGAGCCAAAGTTTGCTTGGTCACTGCCTCGGAAAGGGATACGAAAGCTTCCCAGATAAGTTCCAAGATAAAAACTTGGGAACATGAAGGCAACGACAACACCAGTGTAGAAATTGCAGTGGAGGAAGACTGAAGTAATGTTCCCTCAAGCACAGTCTCGCTAGTCAGGAGAGGATCTTCTTGCCGCAAGCAGTTTGAGTCCTCCCCAAACACCATGGGGGACACCTGTGCCAAGATACCACTTCCATCCCCTCAGAAAACATCAGCCCTACCGCCAGATGGCATAGAAGGCAGTGTTTGACTCACTGGGGCAAGGCTCAGGGAAGCTGGACATTGCGGCGGCACTCTGCACAGGAGACAAAGAAGTCTCAAGGTCCGAAGGTGGCGGAATTCCTTCCTCTGAAGCCATTGCCAAACTGGCACAAATCTCCTGCTTTTTCTCTTCAGAGACTTCAATAAATCGATCCATAGGACCGCAGATAGGAGGCAAGGGCTCCGAGGGAAAAACCCTCACTTTCCCCTTTCATTTATGCATCTGAAGAGCAACAGCACATGGCAGCCATCTTAGTTAGCCACTCCCCCCAACCTATCTGCTGCTTTTCACATTGTTGATCAATACTTTCTACTTGATACCTTGTCTTCACTTGGATTTCGGGGCTCTATTCTATCTTGGTTCTCTTCTTCTGTCCCATTGCACTTTTTGTGTATGCACTAGTGGCTCTTCCTCCACTCTTATCTATGTCTTTCTTTTCTACTGCCAACTCCAGACTCCATTTGACCCATCTTGCTACTCCGTATGCCTGGACTAGATTACCTGAGTCTCTGATAACCTCCTAGGCTAAAAACCCACCTCTTCGAGGCTGCTTTTGGATCCTGCCCCCCTTATTCTGTTTCATGTCTCTTTTAAACATTTCTCTCAAGAGCTACCGTATTCCTCCCTCATTTATATTGTTTGCTTGCCTTGAATAGATTGTAGGCTTTGTGAACAGGGACTGTCTCTTATGTGTTTATGTACAGCATTGTGTATGCCTTGCAGTGCTATACAAAGGATTATTATTATTACAGTATTAGTAGTAGTAGTAGCCAGCACTCCTTTCTCAATTTCTGAAGATCAGAAACAAAATGGTTCCCTGGGGCTTGGGCTGGGGTGCATGTTCCAGCCCTGCTGTGACATCATCAGCCATGGAATTGTCAGAATTCAGGCTGTCTGCCAAGGATTTGCAGCATGATTGACTCAACTGCTTTGTGCTGACTTCTGATCGCCCCTCCTTGACCTCTTCCCCCTCTCAGATTGACTGCAGTGTGTCTGGCTGCACACGAGCGCACAATGAAAAAATTGCATGATCAGTAATTCATGCAAATTTACTGTGCATGCGCATTTGGTACCCTAATGACTCAAAAATCATGTTTTTCATTGATTTTTCCATTCATACGAAAACGAATGCACATGCCTAATAGACACCTATGTAATTTTATAAAATACACTCCCTGATACAGCCATAATAACACACAAATGCTGATGCACACATTGACTTCTGCTCCGAAGCAGGTGAGCATGTGTATGTACTCTATCTGTGTACTCTGGTATTTTATGAATACAAATGTAGATTGCAATTCGGCCTTTATTCCACATAAACTATGGTCTTAGGAATACCTACATGCAGCACGCATATAAGTATGTGCCATCTTGTTGAGACACATGCTTATATGTGAATATACCATAGCACAATTTATAAACAGTCTTTTCTGCATTTAGAAACACCTCTACATGTGAAACATCATTATAAAATTGTCCCCATAAAGTCAATCTTCAGCTGGGCAGATGCCTCATGGAGGGTAATTATATAGTATCACGCCTCATCGGCTAGGCTATCGCCTAGGGGCTGGAGACGTGAACTTTTATATGTTTCCCTCAATGATTGCCTATGATTGTAGTTGTGCGGTTGAAATGACTCAGCCGAGAAGGTTTATAGGCTTGCAGGATTTTTATTATTTTTTTCTTCAGCCAAATGAACTTCTTATTTATAGTTCAATATATCAAACATAAGTGCGGGTGTTTTTCCCGGAGTAATCAAACATAAAGTGCTTCCATATTCAGCTTGGCAATCAAAACAACAGAAAGTATTTCTTCATACAAAAACAGCAGTGAAACTCTTGTGCAGACAAAACCAGCTTCCCACGTGGCTTTAAAACAGGTACAGTTTGCAATTCTCCAGTATTGTACAAACTCTATTGCAGACTGTTTCCTTCTTCTCACCATCAATTTAGTTTCTCTATTTGCTGTATTGCAACTCTATACTTCTTAGCCAACAGTCCTTTAAACACACAGTCAGAGCTTAGAATCTCAGCAACCTCATTTGCATATTCTGCTCAGCCGTGCTCTTCTTGAAACACACAGTCAGAGCTTAGAATCTCAGCAACCTCATTTGCATATTCTGCTCAGCCGTGCTCTTCTTGAAAGCAGCTGCTAGGTTTTCAGAGTATCTAGAAACCTTCTAGCTTTCCTTATTTCTTATAAACTAGAGAGCAATCCATTTCTATGTCTGAGCTTGCTTCACTTATCACAGGGACTCCTAAATCCATGCTTTCCACATCTGACTCTGTTAGAGAAGCATTGGATTCAATCTCAGACCTATAGTGCTTTAACCTCTCTAGGATTTTCAACACTCTGCTTAATGCAGACTCTTCTCTCTTCTGAGGAGTGCTTTTACAATTAGGAGGTTTCTTAACTTTCAGCAAATTTGTAGAGGATTTTAAACGGCTCACCTTAGTTTGTGGAAGTAAGCTTCTGGCAGGCTTTTCTGCTGTAAGCTCTGTTTCCATATAAATCTCAGGAGAATGCTTTCTGCTACTCACATGGCTTGCAATTTCCCCTGGGTAAGCTTTTCCTCTAAACGGAGTTCTCCTGTTTCTCTTACAGGTCACTGGGCTAACTTCAATACCTCTGGCTGGCCTTGCCTTCCTCCGCGAGGTCTCTTGTGAAGTTTGGCTCACTCTCCGTGTTCCTTCCTTGGTTAGTGCCCTGGAGCTCTAGGGCCTCCTCCCCTTCTGGGACCTTCTGCCCTATTCCAACCGGTACCAGAATCAGAGCTAGGACTCCTCCTTGTCCTTCCTCTCTCAATGAAAGTTTCACCTTCTCTGGCAGTCCGTCTCCCAATGCACTTCCTCTCCAGGCTCTCTAGGCCCTCTAGCCTCTTTAGCCTTCCTGGGTTCTCTAACCCTCCTCGGTTCTCTCCAAGGCTCTCTAGGCCCTCTAGCCTTTTTAGCCTTTCAAAGCCTCCTTCATCCTCATCATGCCTTTCTCCAAGTTCCTGCCGTTTATATCTGTGATTTCCCTTTCTGCCTCCTAGCCACTCCCCCAGCTGTCCCTCGTGAGCAGGGCTGGTAACTATGGAGCTAGGGCGTGTCTCTTCACTACAAACTTTCTGCAGGGAGTTTTTTTTCTGAACCAGGAGTTTTAACCCCTAAACTCCTGGATTTGGTTCCTTTCTCTGGGGAAAATGACTGATTTTTCCCTCTTTTCTTATGCTCTCTCTTGGCTGCGCCATCACAATAGCAGGTAGCCCAAATAGGTGGCTATTTTGAGGCACATAAGTACCTATGTGTCTTTATAAAATGACCTTGCAAAACCTGCACAATTGTGGCTACAATGCATCCAGGTATTTATCCCTGGCTTTGTGAGACTATTTTATAAACTATGCATGTAATTTGTGACTCCACCAGTGCTTTGCCCAACTTATGCTCCTGAACATGCCTGCAATACCTCTGAGGTTGTTTTATAGGAGATCTTTTACGCATGTAAAACAAGGTTTGCAAGCACAAATCCTTGATGAGTAGATAACTTATCTGTTTGGTTTTTCATGTCGGACTTTCAGCCATACTGTTCAAGTAGGGCTACTGACTATGTAGTCCTAAATGTAAATGGATACGTTTTGGCCAATATTCAGCAGGGTTTAGAGATAGTCATATCCGGCTATCTTTAAGCAGATATTGAAGGAGATATCTGTATGTACATGAGTAACTGAATATTGTAGTTCAGAATTATGTGGATCTCTTATCTGGATGTGTTTAGGCTTGCTATTTCCATGGCCGAGATATCCAGATAAAGTTAGCTGATACTAGCCCAATATCACCACTATCCAGCTAACTTTAAACCATGGCTCTGGAATGCCCTTGGCCCCTTCTAAAGATATGCCAAAACGTTTTGTTGGACATTGATTTGTCCAACAAAACTTTATCCAGTAGTTGCTGCCCAAAAATGAAAAATCAAAGACGATCCAGGTAACTCCTGGCATTACCCAGATAAGACCTTTTAAATACTGACCTTTATATGTTTAAATTGTTCTAGCTATTTCTGCAGTCCTGTTTAAATGGATAAAGTTTATGAAATAGCACTGAATATCTGCATAACTTTTGTTCCAATCACCTTGAACACCTCCTGGTCCTCTTCCTCCTAAATGCATTTTGGGTGGAAATCGAGATTTTTGGTTAAAAGCTATGACCTAACTTTGCATAAATCCTTTTGAATATTGCCTTCAAATTTTCATTGCCATGCTAACTGCAATATTAATATTCAAAGGCTTCTGCTGTAGCTGTCACTTTGCATTTTTTAATGTAACTTAATTGTGAAATTTAGTCCATATTTAATGATGAATTTCGATTACTGATTATAATTCATGTTACATATTTATGTTTCTGTAACCCTGACATTTTGGTGGCATCATATTGCTGGTTGCCTGAATTGCACTGCTGTTAAAACTATTCTCAGCTTCAGTTCTTGACTGCAGCTAAGTTGTAAGCATTTAAGGTGTGATTACAAAATGCTTTGATATTCATTTTCTTTTCTATTTATTTAGTTTATTTCCTTTACTTATTTTAGTTATAGATACATGATTATAGTGCATGCACATTTTTAGCATACATTAAAATGAAATGAGGTCAAAAGTGTGCCCTTACAGTATGACACAAAGGTGCATGTCCCCTTTCTCTGTTTACAGATTTAGGCAGGTCTGTAGGTGAGGCTCAGTTAAGAGACACACGATAAGTTTGTTTTACTATGCTTGGCAATGGAAATATAGTTGGGGGATCAGATGCATGGTGGTATGTGTGTGTGATTGTTGTAGTTGGTATATTTGTATCTACGGGAAGCCTGTTTGTATCACTGGTGTGAGAGAATATGAGAGAATATATGGGGGAGAGGGTTGTGCAGTTCTTGGGGTAGTTAGGGGATCTTTGAGGGAAGAATTTGTTACCAGTGGATGTAGTAAAAGCTGTTAGTGTAGCTGGGTTTAAAAAAGATTGGACAAGTTCCTAGAGGAAATGTCTATAAACCATTATTAAAGAGGACCCAAGAAATCTACTACTTACCCCAGGATGAGCATTGTGGAACCTGTGTGCCTTTTTGGGAACCTGCCAGGTACTTGTGACCTGGATTGGCCACTGTTGGAAACAGGATACTGGGCTTGATGGACCTTGATCTGACCCGTTATGGCATTTCTTATGTTCTTATGGATGGGATGGTGAAGATGTGCCTAAGTGGATATGTATATGGAAGTGAGAAGGAAGTGGTAATGACAGGGAATGGACGGGTGTTCTCTCATAAGAACATAAGAACATAAGACATGCCATACTGGGTCAGACCGAGGTCCATCAAGCCCAGTATCCTGTTTCCAACAGTGGCCAATCTAGGTCATACGTACCTAGCAGTTTCCCCAAAAGACACAAGTTCCACAATGCTTGTACTGGGTCAAGCATTGATATCCTGGGTCCCTTTTTAATAGTGGTTTATGGACCTTTCCTCCAGGAACTTGTCCAAACCTTTTTTAAACCCAGCTATACTATCAGCCCTTACCACATCCTCCGGTAACAGATTCCAGAGTTTGATTACACGTTGAGTGAAAAAATATTTTCTCTTATTTGTCTTAAATAGTTTACCCATGCATTTCTTGCATGGGTAAACTATTTAATAGTTTACCCATGCAAGAGGGTAAACTATTTAATAGTTTACCCTCTTGCATTTCTTCCCCTTCCATGTTCCTTCCTTCTTTTGTTCCCATTTGGGCTCTTTTCCCTCCCTTCTTGAATTGTTGCCCTCCCCCTTCCATCCCCTTGCACTTTCTTCCCTTCTAGCATTCCCCTATTTCCCTCCCTCTTGCACTTACTTTCTCTTCCCGTGTTCTGTCTCTCTTGCGTTCTCTCTCTCCTCCCCTGATCTTCTTATCAGTTTTTCTCTGTGGCCCAGGCTGACTATTCATCTTCTAATGGCAGGTCCCAGGATCCTTGCCACTGTGCCACTTCTTTCTCAGCTCGGAATAATAGGGCCTCATCTGCTGATGTTGGGATCTGAGCTCCACCTGAATATGCTGCTTCTTTGATGGCTATGGCTGGCTTCTCTACATCTTCTGTTAGCAGGGCTCAGACTTCCTGCTACAGTTCCTCTTTTTCTGTGACCTGGATCAGCTCCTGCACTACTTTGATAGTGGGGCCTGACCTCCCTACCATGAAGTGTCTTCTTGCTTCTTGCTCTGTTTCTTTTGTTTGCATGTGCAAACAAAGAGAAGCATATGGATGGATGGACAAACAGACCGACAGATGAAAACATGTTTTTCCATAAAGTGGAATTTTAGAAGGCTCATCCGAGTGCAATCTGAGCGTCTAAACCAGAACATCTAAAAAAAAAAAACAGGCGTGTCCAGTTGCAGATATGATTTCATAAACATGGCCATGCCTGATAGGCATGTCTGTGGGTCATCTACATAGATGTCCCCAGAACATATTCTAAACCCCAGATGTCTAGGATAGCCTAATGGTTAGAGTATTAAGCTACAAGCAGAAAAGTGAGGATTCAAATCTCACTGCTGCTATCATTGAAATTGTGCTGAGTACTAGGGATGATGGAATGCTACCTTCTCTACTCTCTTGGGATATTTTTCAGTCATAATAATCACTTTCACAGTGCTTATTCATGCCTGGAGCAGGTATAACCTTAAATGTGACTCTGGACATGCAGGAGGTTTTTAAGATCAGGCAGAGCCAGCTTCTAAAATGGCTCTTGAGACTTCTCTGTGCTTTAAACATCTCTATGCCCGTTTTTAGATGTCCAAAGCACGAATAGGACTTCTAAAATTCCACCCATATGGTTTCCAAATTATTTTTAATGGAATTACATTCATACTAAGAACATGAGAATGGCCATGATGGATCAAGTCAGTGCTTCTTCATGCGTAGCATCCTTTCTCCAACAGTGGTCCACTTGGGTCACTTGATAAAAGTCCTTGTCAAATCTGAATAGGGCAATTAACTCAGTGTTGTTACTCCCATTTCCCAGCAGAAAGCGGCTGTGCCCCTCAAGTCTACTTGGCAAATTGTTAATACACCTTTCCACTGGAAACTTGTCCAAAACGTTTTGAAACTAGATATACTAGTGGTTTTGACCACATCTGACAGCAAATTCCACAGCTTACCTGCTGAAAACATATTTCTGTAAATTTGTTTTGAATCTTCTACTGCTTATGTTATGTTTATTTCATTTGATATACCACCTTTCAATAAGAAAATCAAGGCGGTTCACAATTTCTTAAATACAAAGAGGGCCAATAGCCTTGAAAAGGAAAAGAAGTTACAATATTAGACAGGATAGTGGACGAAGACAATACTGAGAAAGAGGGAGACATAGGTTTACGTAAGGGTAGGAGGAAGGTCAAATGCAGTGGAAAAGAGATGGGTTTTTAAACGGGTTTTAAATGTTCATGGAGTATCCATTATTCCTAATAATATGGAAGGACTACTTGGATATTGCTTTAAGGGAAACAGCAACATCCTGTGTCCCCACTAAACATTGCAAGAGATTAGAGAGAAAAGTCTGACATTTTCCAGAACAGGGGAAGATTTTGCTGTCAGTCATTTAAAACTAGGAGAAGACTCCTCTGAAAGGGAAAATCCCACTTCAAATATAAACTTCTCTCAAAGATGGAATTTTGTCTTTGGCACACAGGCATGCAGGAGTAGGGAGTAAGGTATCTGTCCTTTAGGCGCAGGTGTGTTTGGCAGTCAGCTGTTGGGCCATGGAGTTCTAAAAGGAGTCTGCCTTTAAGGGACAGGTATCTCTGGCTCCCAGAAGGGGAAAAATGAGATAACTGTACCCAGCCATTCATATTATTCAAGTGTGCATCAGGCTTAGATCATCTTCTAGGCGGAAAGAACAGAGAGTTGATATCTCTGCAAACTCTACCAGAGTTCTATTGTCTCAGAGGAAAGTAGCTCAGACTAGTGAAAGAAATTTCAAGAGCTATACCAGTAACCAGCCTTCCAGATCATCAGAGTCATGAGCCTTGCAGAGCAATTCCAGGGGCCTGCATCTATAGAAATCATCAGCTCTCAGGAAGAAAAGGAACTCATTTAATCATCCTACACCAATAGTATCAGAGCGAGGTGTGACAATCAGCACAACATTGGGGGACTGGGTGTGCCTCACATACAGAATCAGGTACCCTGGGACAAAGTACTAGTAGGACGAGAGAAGGATTGCCACTCAGGAAAGACCAGATTAAATACTAAAGGTGCATGTGTGGTAAAAACCTCAGATTAAGTAACATGGGTACAAGAGTGGTAAAGAAAGAGGTAAATACTCAGATGAAGAGAGAGTAGCTAGAAGGAGTTTGGTAAAATACCTAAATTGAGTGGAGAGCAAGAAGTAAACTGCCTGTAATCAATTTTGACTAAAAGGGAAGATCTGACTGCTTGTACTGCCAATTGTTGTTGCTTTATTCAGTGACCTTGAGGTTTAAATAAACCCTTAACTCAGGACACAATTTCTAGCCTGGACTCAGTTATTTTAGAAGGGAGGGGTTTGAAAATGTCAAGTGTCATAGGCCTCTTGGCTAAAGCCAGTCCCCACCAAAGACCCTGATATGTAAAAATCCATGAGCTCCAGAATAAAGTCTGAGAAAAATGCTCACAGAATTCAATGTTCCCCTTTGTCTACCAAGCCAATACAAACAGTTGTGAGGACCACACAGACAAGGGGGGCTACAAATATATAAAAGGAAAATAGATGCTTATTAATTAAGTACTGATACTGTATCATATTATTATTTAATTTGCTTGTTTCCAAGTTTGCTACATGTTCTAATTGTGGATTATGCTCATGTTTGGTTATTTTACTATTGTTATACTATGACATATTTTATTTTAAAAAAATTATTTATTTATTTTAAATGATTTCTGTATCACTATAAGCTGAAGCATTCAAGACGGTGAACAAGCTTAAAACCTAGGCAAATACAAATACCATGCAAAAGTTTATTACATGTCAACCCCGCCCCACCCCCAATACAAACTTCAATGTAAATAGCCTCTATGTGCTGTATGCCACCTTAGCTAAATGTCTTGATAATGGGTATCATGTACTAAAGTGTGAAGTGACTTTGCAAAAGTGTGTCCCACTTGAAAAATACAGCAACTCACAAGTTACTTCTCAAAAATATAGTTCCCAGTAGTAAACTTTCATGTGAAGTCTACACCATGTGGAAGTTTATTTAAATTTACCATTAATGAGCTCCTGTGAAGCAAAATCATGTCAGACAATTCATTAATGTCAAAAATAGCAAAGACATAACATGAAAAAAGGATTTGCAGGACCATTTCTCACAAAAAAATAAAAATAACTATGCCTCAGGAGATGTAATTATATTTTTTAGTGCTGCTGAAAAAATCACTTGGCATAGATACAGCTGCAATTTAAAGGACCCTTATAGTCCAAACTAGATGCCCCCTGGTGAGCCAATGACCCCCCCCCCAACCTGCTCTCTAGCCATAGTACTGAGCTATAATGTAGAAAGTAATCCCCTAGAAGCTCTGCCCTTCTGGTCACTACCTTTACATCAATAACTAGGAGGATTGTCCCTACCCCTACTCCTTCCTCACATTCTTGGGACCTCACTCACCCAGAGCATCTGGGGGATATAAGGTCAGGAGCGATTCTCATTCACTTTTGTCCAAACCAATTCTCTCTATCAAAATGACTGCAGCCAACCCATATTGATAGTCTTGTGGAAGTACTACTAGGAGTCAGATTGCCAAATAAAAGAGCTTAGCCATAGTACTGTGAATTTTGAACTATGGGGTATGTTTTCTAAAGGGCGTTAAGGGAGCAGGCATTAACGAGCGTTAACGGCAGCGATAAGAGGTTTTACAGGTGAAAAGGGCTCTGGGCATGTAGGAGGAGTTCCATCATTAAGGGCACTGTGAGCCATCTAATGTGCGTTAACGGGACATCGGGCATTAAGGTGTCAAACATGCCCCTTAATGTCTGAAAATGGCTGACACCCTAACGGTGGATAAAGGAGCAGCTAGGAAAGTCAATCTGAAGGTGATGGATGGAAGAACAGGTGGGAGCTGATGGACCTGACAGTTCCGTGGGCACCCTACGTGGCAGCCAGTAAAGTGGACGAGTATGAGGGAGGCAGCTGTATCAATGCACAGGGGGGTGCCAATGTAAAATGGCACAATGTCAGTATGTGGCATAGGATGGGGAAGACGTGTCCCCTAGCAGAGTCAGAAGTAGCAGGATGTGTTCAGCGAAAGGAAGATGGAGCAGGAGTGGTGACATGCAGATCAGGCACAGGCGAGGCATACATGAAGAACCGAAATGCGGGAAAGAGTACCAGTGTAAGCCATGGTGTAGCACCTTGCGCAAGAAGACATGACTGTACACAGCCGACAGAGGCAAATGGATGGACTGAAGGAAGGATGGCGGCTGAGGAGAGGGTATGGGCTAGCAGCACCAATGGGTCGTAGGTGCCATCCCCAACATATTTGTACTGTGCGTGAATATGTGTGCCAGTGCCATTTGGAAGGCCTGGTACCAGACATGTGGGATTCACACCTATCCCAGCCACACAGCCACCAAACAACACCTCAGACAAATGTGCAGATAACAACTGCATAGGTGTCATCCAAACTGGGAAAATGGGGCATGTGCAGACATGAGATGATACCCGCAGGTGGCTATCCAAGGGGTAGGATTTGTCCACATGTACTGCAGAAATGTAATGGAGCTAAAGCTGTACAGTACAGTTACAGTCATGATGTCATACATGACTCATGTTGCCCAAGTGGGTTACAATTGTATGCATATAACTGCTTGTTAGTATACCATTGTACAGTACATTGGGATGCATCTTACCATCAACTGGTAATATCTAATATTAAACAGGGACTGTACGGTGCTGCAATCAGCTGAGCCATTGGTAGGTTAAGTGATCTGCTCAAGGTCACAAGGAGGTGTTGTCAGTCCATGCAGGTTGTGGCAGACATAAAATGCAACAGTAACACATTCCAAAATGTCACATAAGGATGGTAGTGGGCCTCAAACCCTGGTATCTTGACCCCCAAGTCATTGCCTCGACCATCACATCACACCTCCAAGGAGGGGACCTGACATCTGCAGGGTGAAAATGTCTGACCCCCTGCAATTGACTGCAGCAGGGCCAATAAAGCCATGTTCTCAGAAGGCCATGATGGGGAATAGCATGTTTGCTGACCCAAGGTGTGGCCAGAACGCATAAAAAAGTAGAAGGATGTCTGCAAGTCACAGAAGATCCAAGAATGTTGCAGGCAGGGAAATGACCTGAGTAGCACAGAAGCGTAAAATAAACAAGTGGGAATCATAGTAACATAGTAACATAGTATATGACGGCAGATAAAGACCGGTATGGTTCATCTAGTCTACCCAGTAAGGCGGCAAAAGTAGGTGCACCAACTGCTCTGTGTAGGTCACCGCTATTTGTTGAGATATAAGAGATAGTTATGTTTATTTTGATTTTATCCTGTTGCTATAGAGGGATTCACTGTGTCCCATGCCATTTAGAATTCTGCCACTGTATTTGCCCCCATCACTTCCATTGGGAGGACATTCTAAGCATCCCACCACCCTTTCAGTGAAAAAGTATTTCCTGACATTGCCTTTCAATTTACCCCCTTGCAGCTTCATGTTATGCCCCCTAGTTTTACAGCTTCCCTGTCTTTGGAAGAGGTTTGTTTGTTCATTAATACTCTTTAAGTATTTAGAGGTCTGAATCATATCTCCCAAGTCTCTTCTCATAAGTCTTCTGACGCAGGCTCCAAATCATTTTGGTCACCTTCCTCTGAATAGTTTCCAGTCTTTTTATATCCTTTGCGAGATATGGTCTCCAAAACTGAACACAATATTCCAAATGAAGTCTCACCAGCGATTTGTATAGTGGCATTAGTACCTCTTCCTTTCTGCTAGTAATTCCTCTTTGTGTGCAACCCAACATCCTTCTGGCTTTTGCCATCACCTTGTTGCACAGTTTCGCTACCTTAAGATCCACAGAAACAATCACTCCAAGGTCCTTCTCCTGGTCCATGCACAACAACCTCTCACCCCCTATCGCGTACAATTCACTTGTATTTCTGCTTCCCAAGTGCATTACACTGCACTTCTTCACATTAAATCTTAACTGCCAAGCATTAGACCATTCGTCCAGCTTTTGTAGATCTTTCCTCATGTTCTCCACTCCCTCAGGGGAATCCATTCTGTTGCAAATTTTCATGTCATCTGCAAAAAGACAGACTTTCCCATTCAGTCCTTCAGCAATATCACTCACAAATGCATTGAACAGTACCGGTCCCAGGACCGAACCCTGGGCACACCGCTAATCACCTTCCTTTCATCCGAGCGAGTTCCGTTTACCATCACCTCCTGTTGTCTATCAGTCAACCAATTTCTGATCCAGTTCACCACCTTGGGACCTATCCCCAAGCTGTTGAGTTTATTGATAAGCCTCTTATGAGAAACAGAATCAAAGGCTTTCCTGAAATCCAGATGGATGACATCAATTGCATGCCCATGATCTAGTTCTCTGGTCACCCAGTCAAAGAACTCAATCAGGTTTCTATTTGGCAAGATCATCCTTTGGTAAAACCATGTTGCCTCGGATCATGCAACCTGTTGGTTTTGAGTAAATCAACTCTTCGTTCTTTCAGGAGCGCCTTCATTACTTTTCCCACCACCAAGGTAAGACTTACTGCCCTGTAGTTCGTCACTTCTTCCCTATTACCACTTTTGTGAAGAGGTACCACATCAGCCCTTCTCCAGCCCCAAGGATCTATTAAAAACATCTTTTAACGGCTCTGCAAGAACTTCTCTGAGCTCTTTCAGTATCCTGGGATGTTTCCCTTCCGGTCCCATTGCATTGTCCACTTTCAGTTTTGCAAGCTGTTCTAACACATCATCTGTGAATGGTGTGGTATCTACTCCATTCTCATTTGTATATTTGGGAATCACAGGTGGTCCTTCTACAGAATGTTCTTTAGTAAGAACAGAGCAGAAGTATTTGTTTAGCATTTTTGCATTTTCAAAGTCACTTTCCACAAATCTGTTCCCAGCATTTTTGAGTCCTGCAATTCCACCTTTGATTTTTTTCCTCTCCCGAATATAGAAAGTTTTGTCCCCACAATTCACATTTTTAGACATCTTTTCTTCTGCCTTTGATTTTGCTTTCCTTATTTGTCTTTTTTTTTTTAGTTTGATCCCGTATTCTTTTCTGTGTTCCTCTGTTTGCAAACTTCTGAATTTTGTGAAAGCTCTTCATTTCTTTGGAGAACCAAATAAGTTTCCTTTTCCTCTTGTTTTTATTTACTTTCCTTACATATGTATCTGTTGCCCCTTTTATTGCCTCTTTCAGTTTAGCCCATTGCAATTCCACTTCCCTTATCCTCTCCCACCCTGCCAACTCCTCCTTCAGGTACTTGGCCATTTTACTGAAGTCAGTGTTTTTGAAGTCTAGGACTTTGAGCTTGCTGTGATTGGACTCCACCTTGGCTTTTATCTCAGACCACACCATGTGCTGATCACTACTGCTCACATGGGCACCCACCCAGACATTTGACATGCTATCTCTAAATCCAGCATTGAGCTTTTCCTGATCGGTTCCATCACTATTTGTCTAAGTAACACATCTTGGAAGGCATCCACATTTTTTTTACTTCTTTCCAGATTTGCAGAAGGAATACTCCAATCCACATTGGGTTAATTAAAGTCAACCAATATGATCACGTCCCCCTTCATGGCTATCTCTGCAATGTCAGCAATCAATTCGCTATCCATTTCTTTGGTTTGAGTTAGAGGCCTGTAGACTATACCAGTATGGATGACAATGCCATCTCCTCTTTTCAACACAATCCACAACGCTTCTTCTTTTCTCTAAGTCTTCTGCATTTTAGTAGCTTTAATATTGCTTTTGACAAATAGGGCTGCTCCTCTTTCCCTACCCTTTCTGTCTCTTCTAAATAGATTACAGCTAGCTATGGCTATATCCCATTCATGCGACTTGTTAAACCATGTTTTTGTAACAACCACAATGTCCAAGTCCATTTCCAGGTCAGGAACTTTGTTGGCTAGGCTTCGAGCATTTGTGCTCATTGCTTTCCAGCATTTGTTGGCTGGCTTGTCTGTATTTTGCATGGATTTTGTTCTACACACCTCTTCCCACTTGCCATTGATGTGTGATTTAAAAGTTTGTCTGTTTCCAATGTTATTATGCTTTTGCTGGGAGTGATGTCATGAACTTCTCCTTCTCCATCCATCACCCCCTTTCCCTAGTTTAAATGCATGTCCACATACTGCCTGAATTTTTTACTCAGGATCCTTTTCCCTGTGACGGAGAGATGTAGTCCATCAGTACAGTATAGCTTCTTGTTGATCCATCTGTTTCCCCAGTCGCCTATATATCTAAATCCTTCTTATTTGCACCAGTTTTGTAGCCATGTATTAAAGTTGTTTATGTGATGCAGTCTTTCTGCCCCCTTACCAAGAACAGGTAGAACTTCTGAGAATGCTATAGTGTTAACAATGGGCTTGAGTTTCTCTCCCAGGGGTCTGGAATTCCCTTTGACCTGCAGAGGCACTGTTTCTAGCCAGGTCATTTCAGGAGCGGCCCAAGGAGGGTGCGGGGCCATGTGCAGAGACTTGGTGCGGGGTCTAATTTGCATAAGGGCCCTCATTTGCATAAATATTTGCATAATGTTACCATGCACTAACTTTTAGTAAACATGTCTCTTAATGAGTGTATGGATAAAGAAAGACTAAACGATTTCTACATTACTATAATCCAGTGCCAACCGCCAGGCACATTAGGAACTACTACAAACACTGCCCATTTAGAACCCATAACAAACCCGCTGTATCGTAACAGCACTACCAGGATTCACAAAGCACCATACTCTATCTATCAAAAGGCAACACTGCAAATATTAAACCAATACATGACCTACTGGGGAAAGAGAACAAGTGGCAATGTCAAATAGGAATTACATAAACAGAATACCTCAGCTCAATTACACATGCAGAACATAGACCATCACCAAACAAGGAATCACAATTTAGAAACAGGAAGACAATAATTAAACTGGGAACCCCAAAAGCCAAACTTGCAATGTGCAACAACACTGTAGAAATAAAACAATAAATTAATTTCCTCTTGTACTAAACAAAGTGCAGACGTTAATGATGCACATTTCCCAAAGCTGACATATTCCAGTTAATAAATTCAAAATAAAGAGAGATTTTTCTACCTTTTTTGCATTTTTTTTCAGTTTGCAATTGCTCCAGCCACTTTCTTCTGGTTTCTTTGTGTCTTCTGCTAACTCTGCATCTTCTGTTGTCCATTTGTCCTTTCTCCTCTCTTCTAGTTTTTTTCCATTCTCCAGGACCAAGCAGGAAGTCAGTCCTCACATATGGGTGACATCGACGTCGATGGAGCCCTTGCAGAGCATTTCCGCAGCTTTCTATGAAAGCCTTTGGGAATACTGCACGCATGCGCGGTCCCCTTCCCGCCTAAAGGTGCTATCTTGCTCAGTCTCTCTTTTTCCGTGGAGCCCGTCGGACGTTTGTCCTAGTTCACCCGGAAAACAGTTCGATTTTTTCTTCGAATCCCTGCGATTTCTTAGCGGTTTTTTCTCCGGTTCGACGCCGGTTCCCCTTCTCGCCGGGTTTGGTACACTGGTATCGAGCCCGATCTTATTTTTCATTTTTTGCCCTTCGTGGCTGCCGTTTGCGCCCTTTTTTTCTTTTTCCCTGGAAGGCCGGTCCTTTGACCTCGCGGGGGCTCTTTTTTCCCCGATGGCTTCCAGTGGTTTTAAGAAGTGTGATCGGTGCAAGAAACTAATGTCTCTCACCGACACACACGACTGCTGCCTTCGGTGCCTCGGTCCTGATCATGATCCTAAGGTCTGTGGACCGTATGGGAAAATGTCCACTAAGGCAGTGCTTAGTCGTCAGCACCAAAAGGAAAGGCTTTTCTCTGATTCGGCCTCCGACCTCGTCTGAGGCCTCAAAGTCTCGGGAGTCTGACCCCGAGCATCGTCGGGGTTCCTTGGAGAGGGGGTCCCCTGAGCGGGAGCGAAAGAGGAAGAAGCGGCTCATGAGGGTGGCGTCGGAAGAGGTCCATGGCCCCTTGAGGGCTAGGTCTCGGACCCCTGTCCACTGTCCTGGGCCCATGGAACAGGAGAAGCCGTCAAAAGTACCTAAGAGCTGGAGTCTGCTGGACACGTAAGTCCTGTTGTCCTCGAGGACTCTCCTCCCAGGGAGCCGATGTCGGGCCTGGCGCCGCCGGGGCCCGAGTCGGTGGCTGCTGAGTCTCCTGAGCTGGGTCTCAGGCTGACAGCCTTGGAGTGCAGACTATCTGCCTTCATGGATCAGCAGCGGGTGCTGATGGCCAGCCTCACTGGCACATCTGCTCCGACCACCGGGACATCGACGTCGAAGTCGACCCCGGAGACCGAGCCGATACTCGAGACTATGAAGGCTCGAGGTCGTCCTCGGTCATGGTCACCCTCGACCTCCCGGTCGGGACCGAGGGTGTCAACGCCGGTGCCTTCGGCGTCAGGGCGGGTGCTGCCGGGCCCCGTGCGGTCGGAGCCCGACTCCTCTTCGCACGAGTCCGCCTGGGAGACGGAGGAGTCCCCCGATACCTTCAAGACTCACTGCGTCCCGTCGGACTCACCACAGTCTGAGCCCCAGAGTAGATCCCCTCCGGAGGATACCCGGTTCTTGGAGTTTGTTCGAGATATGGCCACTGCTTTGGCGATCCCGGCGGACCCCGAGGAGGAGCCGAAGAGCCGAAGAGCTCGAGGCCCTCCAGTATGACTCTCCTCTGAAGGAGGCCTTTACTGTGCCGGTTCCTCCGATGCTGGAATGGCTCCTCTTCCAGATGTGGGAGGCACCGGCCTCGGGGCCAGTTCTAAGCATGCGGGTCGATTCCATTTATCGACTCCGTAAGAGCCCTGGTTTTCAGAAGGCGCAGCTACCGCACCATTCCATGATGGTGGAATCAGCCATGCATCGTCTGAAAAGCCAGAAGATGCACTCTGCGGTGCCCCCCGGCCGGGAGGTCTGGAACCTGGATGCGTTTGGTAGAAAGTGCTTCCAGGGCTCGATGCTTGCTTGCCGTGCCCAGTCTTACCAGCTGTACATGGGCATGTACTTGCGGGACCTGGTAAAGGAGCTTGCCAGGTTCTCTGCTGGTCTCTCCGGGGACCCTTTGCAGAGGTTCAAGTCCTTGTCTTCGGGGATCCAGGAATGCTCTAAGTTCATGCCCTGAACAGCCTACGATGGCTTCAAGGCCTCGGCCCGTGTTGCGGCAGCCGGCATCGCGGCTCGACGCCAGGCATGGCTGCAGTCATCGGACCTCGAGCCATGGGCTCAAGACAAGTTGGTCGATGTCTCTTGCCGAGGGGAGAACCTTTTTGGCAAGCCCATGGCCGAGAAGGCTGCTGAGCTCGAAACCGAGCACCTCACGTGGACAAGGCTGTCTAGAAAGACTTCTGCCCCTTCACATAAGAAGAAGGGCTCGGGTAAGAAGTCCTTTTACCTGAGGAAGGCGACTGCCTACAAACAGTTCCCACCTTACCAGGCCTCCCCCGCTCCCTCCACAGGGTCAGCAGGCCAAGGGGCAGGGACATGGGCCCCGTAGGCAGAAGGCCCCCAAGCCTCCGGCTCCTGCTCCCACTCAGCAGGGTGGGGGTTTTTGACTCCCAAGGCATAGCCTCTCTGTCTCTGCTGTCCCATCCCTGTACAGGAGGTCGACTAGCCCTGTTTGCCCACCGGTGGCCACCCATTACAGGAGACAATTGGGTCTTAAGCATAGTCCACAAGGGCTACATGCTTCATTTTCATCAGTTGCCTCCTCCCTACTTTCCAGGAGAGCCTCCAAGGCCTCCTCTCCATACAGCCCTCCTCCTGCAGGAGCTTCAGCGTCTGTTGCGAGACAAGGCGGTGGAGCCTGTGCCTCCCCACCTACAAGGTCACGGTTTCTACTCCAGGTACTTCCTAGTACCAAAGAGAACAGGGGACCTCAGGCCTATTCTCAACCTCAGAAATCTCAACAAGTTCTTAGAGAAGGAGACGTTCAAGATGCTTACTCTTAGGACACTTCTGCCCTACCTCCAGCAGGTAGACTGGCTATGCTCTTTAGATCTAAAGGATGCGTACACTCACATCCTCATTCATCCAGACCACAGAAAGTACCTCAGGTTCATTGTGGGAGGAATCCATTATCAGTACATAGTGCTGCCATTTGGCCTCACCTCCGCTCCCAGGGTCTTTACCAAATGCCTGGCAGTGGTGGCGGCCTACTTAAGGAATCAGGGTATCTTTGTCTTCCCCTATCTGGACGACTGGCTCATCAGGGGCCAGACTGCCAGGAGGCCAGGCAAGCCACCCTCCGAACGATTTCTCTACTCCAACACCTGGGGTTTGTCATAAACTTCGCAAAGTCCACTTTGCTCCCCTCCCAAAACTTGGAGTTCACAGGGGCAAGGCTAGACTCTCTGCAGGCAAAAGCTTTCTTGCCAGAGGACAGGGCCCAAAGACTGATAACCTTGGCAAACCAGTTTCTCAGCAGGTCACTGGTCTCCGCCAGGCTCTGCCTGAGGCTTCTTGGCCACATGGCTTCGACAGTACATGTGACTCCCAATGCCAGGCTTTATATGAGGCCTGCGCAATGGTGCCTCAGAACTCAGTGGTCGCAGGCCACAGGGAGCTTCAGCGACAGAGTAAGGGTGTCCAGACCATTCCTGCACTCCCTACATTGGTGGCTGCATCCCCCCAACTTACTGAAAGGGATGCCTTTTCAGCCACCTGGGTTCACAGTGGTGTTGACCACCGATGCCTCCCTGCAGGGCTGGGGAGCACACTGTCTGGGCAAGTGCACCCAGGGCCTGTGCTCTCCTTGGGAGACCAAGCAGCAAATCAATCTACTGGAACTGCGGGCTATTTGCTTAGCCCTCAAGACTTTCTCTCAAACCCTGGCCCACCAGTCTCTTAGTACAAACCGACAATCAGGTAGCCATGTTTTATGTGAACAAACAGGGCGGCACTGGGTCCAGGCTCCTTTGTCAGGAGGCACAGGACGTTTGCTTGTTTGCGCTCAGGCGCAACATGTTTCTCAGGGCGGTGTATCTTCCTGGCCAGGAAAATTATCTGGCAGACAGGTTGAGCAGGATTCTGCAGCCCCACAAATGGCAACTCCATCCCTTGATGGTTCAGAAGATTTTCCTCAGATGGGGACTTCCATCCATAGATCTATTTGCCAGTCCCCTGAACAGACAGCTGCCCAGGTTCTGCTCCAGGCAACCGCATCCTCTGCGGCTAGCAGCAGATGCTTTTCTGATTTCCTGGTCCCAGGGCCTCCTGTATGCATTTCCTCCCACGCCTCTTGTGGCCCGAACCCTGTTCAAGATTCTACAGGACAAGGCCTCGGTCCTTCTGGTAGCCCCCAGGTGGCCGAGGCAACCTTGGTTCCCACTTCTGCTTCAACTAGCAGTGGACACTCCACTACCTCTGGGGTTGTAGCCCAACCTTCTCTCTCAGGACCAGGGGTCTCTTCTGCACCCCAATCTCAAATCTCTCAATTTGATGGCCTAGAAGCTGCAAGGGTAGTTTTGGTTCCTTGGGGCCTACCTCCAGAAGTTGAAGAGGTCGTCCTGGCCTCTAGGAAGCAGTCCACTAGAAAAACCTATGCCCTGAAATGGAAGAGGTTTTCTGTGTGGTGTCAGCTGCATACAGAAGATCCTTTCTCCTGTGCTGTACCAGTGGTGCTTTAGTACCTGCTGCACTTATCCAATCAGGGCCTTAAGTCCAATTCTGTTCGGGTCCACCTCTCAGCTCTAGCAGCTCACCACTCACTGGTGGAGGGACACTCTCTGTCTGTTCACCCCTTGGTGTCCCAGTTTCTCAGAGGTTTGCTCTTGCTCAAGCCTCCTGTCCATCCTCCAGCCCCTGAGTGGGAGTTGAATGTGGTCTTGCAGCAACTGACTCGCCCACCTTTTGAGCCGATGGCTACTTGTCCTCTCCGCTTCCTATCCTAGAAGACGCTCTTCCTGGTAGCTCTAACCTTGGCCAGGCGAGTAAGTGAGCTTCAGGCCCTGGTCTGTGACAAGCCTTACACTCGCTTCTATAGGAACAGGGTAGTCCTTAGGACTCATCCAAAGTTCCTTCCAAAGTTTGTCTCCTCTTTCCACCTCAACCAGGAGATGGTTCTTCCAACATTCTTCCCTAGGCCTCATGCAGGCCAAGCTGAAGCAGTCCTGCATAACCCTGGACTATAGGAGGGCCTTATCCTTCTACCTTGATCGCACGCAAGGACATAGAAGGGCTACTCAGCTCTTCATATCTTTTGACCCTAATAATTTGGGGTTAGCTGTGTCCAAGCGTACCTTGTCCATTTGGGTGGCTGACTGTATCACCTGGGCTTACAGGGTGGCTGACCTTCCCTTGCAGGGTCGGGTCACGGCCCATCGTGTCAGGGCAATGGCTGCCTCAGTAGCTCATCTCCGCTCTGTACCATTGGCAGACATCTGCAGGGCTGCAACTTGGTCCTCAAGCCAGACTTTTGTGGCCCATTACTGCCTGGAAAGAGAGTCCCGTAGGGACAGTGCTTTTGGCCAGGCAGTACTCCGGAATCTCTTTGAGGTTTAGGCAACTCCTGCCCTCCAGCCCTCCGTTGGGCTACCGGTGGAGGTTCTTTCAGTGAAAAGCCTTTCTTTGATGCTGGGACTAGAGGGAGTTCTCTTGTTCAGCCTGGGTTCCTTGGTAGCCCAGAGCTAGGGAGTCACCCATATGTGAGGACTGACTTGGTACTGGAGAAAGAGTAGTTACTCACTTGTAACAGGTGTTCTCCAGGAGCAGCAGGAATCAGTCCTCACAACCCTCCCTCCTCCCCTGGGAGTTGCAGTTGTACATAGTTTATTTTACATTTTTGTGTGCTGTTTTTTAGCTATGTCATTTGACTGAGCAAGATGGCACCTTTAGGCGGGAAGGGGACCGCGCATGCGTGCAGTATTCCCAAAGGCTTTCATAGAAAGCTGGGGAAATGCTCCGCAAGGGCTCCATCGACGTCGATGTCACCCATATGTGAGGACTGATTCCTGCTGTTCCTGGAGAACACCTGTTACAGGTGAGTAACTACTCTTTCTCTCTCTACATCTGCTTTAACATACTAATCTTTCTCCTTTTGCTCTTTCCTCATTCCTATTTCATCCACTCAAATTTTACCCCTCCATCCTCAATCCCCACTTACTCTCCCAATACCCGACCAATTGTAGATTTTTCTTCCCTCCCACACAAAATATTTTTCCCCTCTCCATTTCACTCTCCCAGCCTCATCCCATTCTAATCCATCCCATCAGTGCCGGCAGGCTTAACAGAGCCGTGAGAGGGATACTCTCCCTTCGTAGCTCTGAAAGCTGGCACCGAGGGGAGTGATTCAGGGGGCTCTGCTGGGCAGGCGGGGGGCACGAGACACTTGATTCTGCCATGGCGGCAGCGGCAGCAGCCAGTTTGGTTTTTTTTGTTTAAATTTTCCCTGGGCTGATGGGAAGAATGTTGTTTGCACAGGGCCCCCTGAAACGCGGGGCCCTGTGCAAACAACATTCTTGCTCAATGGACGGGCCGGCCCTGGGTCATTTGTACCCAAGTGGATGACAACATCAATTTTGGCATGCTCACTTTCTGCACTAACTATACCAATAATATGGTTTGAATTCCTGCTGGCTGAAGAGCCTGGGGGCATTTGACCATTTTCTCTCCTTTAAACTGTTTTCCCAATTTGGTGCCTCTGATGATGGAATCTCCAAGTAGTAGTAGTTTTCTATTTTGCGATTTTTTCTTCATATTTGGTACATTATCAGTAGATTGGGCATTGACTCTCCCATTTAAGGGAACTTCAGTTTCCATGGATTGGGCACCCTCATTATCCAAGGCAGAGAAGGCACTGTGCAGGGATATCACTTGATGTATAGGGTGTCTCTGCATTACAGGTCGCAATCTACCAGAGCCCACCGTGATCCATTTGTTCCTGGGCTGTTTGATTCTTTGTGGGAACGGTGGTGGATTTTGTTCAGTTTGTACCCTAGAAAAGGTGTGTTTAATTGCAGTTAATTCTTCCCTTAGTAGAGTCAATTCTTTATGCATAGCAGATAACTTGTCACATATCGGACAAGCTCTTAGGTTCCAAATGATTCTTCTCAGAATGAAAGCACCACAGCTATTGCATTGAATACACAACATGCTGATTAAACGGTCCTAGGAGAAGGAGAAAAGATGGGTGTAACTCCTAATTAAAGGACAGATGTCAATGTATATGATGACTATATAGGCAATGCAACCCAGGTGTGGGTGGGGTGAGGAGTTGAGTGGGCAGGAACTTAAGTGTTTCTGGCCAGTAGACCTTAAATGAACTGAGGGCACACTCACAGCTAATCTAAAGGCTATGCAAGGAATGAAGGCAGTCAGAATATTCCTAAAAACTTATATCCAACAGTTAAAATTGATATTAAAGATAAAAACAGGCAATTGTAAAGTCTGAAAGCTTAGCTGTGTTAAGTCTCTTGAAGCTGTGATGACCAGAATCGATCAAGTTCTTGTGGCTGTAGAGGTGATTCAATTAGCCCCACCCTGTGAAGCAGGCTTGTAACAGACAATCCCACACACACTAGGTAAAAACCAAAAAGCCCATGAGCCGTAAAATAAAGTTCACCACGCTCAAGAATTAATAAGAAGCAACAAATGGTGATCTTCTATTAAGAAGTGTACCCCATAATTCACAAATAATTTTTTTTGTCAGACCTGAATTCCCCAAACCGAAGTTACCAACAGTGAAACTGCGGTTAAGAGGAAAAGTGTCCTTTTTACTCAAAAAGCAGTAGGAGACATGTAAACTGCCGGCAAATTTACCCGGTCAGAACGCCATCCACTTATCTGCAGTTTTGGAGAAAACTGCTGGAACAGGTGATGTAGACACACGACACAGTCCTGCGTTTCGGGTATATCTCTTTCCGTACCCTGCTTCAGGTTTAGTTTATCATTACTTCAGGTCGGAAGGTCGGGGGTTCAAATCCCACTAGAGGACAGCAACCTTGGGCTGGAAGGACTGGGTTTTCTAGTCCCACAGATGCTCCCTGTGGTCTTGGGCAAGCCACTTAACCCTCCATAGCCCATGTTCCCTGTAAGTATTAGTGTGTGTGTCTCATATCCCCGCATGTTAAATGTATCCCCCAATTGTGTTGTGACCGCTTTGATTGAAGGATAAGGCGGTATACAAAACTGTCTAAACAAAATCACCCAACAAAAACGCCATGAAACCGGAAGAAGAGGAAACACCCCTTTTAAATGCCTAACACTGACGTAATAAAGGCACATGACTTTTTCGGAAGCCGTTACAACAAAATACCTTACTGACTTATT
The DNA here is from genome assembly GCA_033557465.1 of Ichthyophis bannanicus. Lineage (NCBI taxonomy): Eukaryota > Metazoa > Chordata > Amphibia > Gymnophiona > Ichthyophiidae > Ichthyophis > Ichthyophis bannanicus. Next base: position 417,952,619 of record CM066037.1, read on the forward strand.
CTAGCTTTCATCCTATGCCCCTGAAGAAGGGATTGCCCTTTGGTTAATTTTAGCGGCTTAGGAGAATCTTCTCTACTACAGCGGATTACAGGCTTCATGCAACAGATTTAGTTCAGCGTTTGCTAGAACGAGGATATCCAAAGTATGTAATTCATAAGGCATTTAAGCGAGCGTTAAATAACCATAGAGAGTGGCTACTTTCACCTCATAGACAAGAAATTCAACCAGACAAAATAGTTGGGGTTTTGCCATTTAATAACTGCTCTCAGTCGGTCAAGGCTATTTTGCATAAGCACTGGAAGGTGCTTTCAGTGCATCCATGTTTTCGGAAAAGATTATGTATAGCATTTACACGGGGGAAAAATCTGCGGGATTGATTAGTTCATGCGGTACTGAAATCTCCGCTCCCCATAGGCCGAGATGGCCACTCCCCCTGTGGTAAGTGTTCTTATTGTTTTGGCTCTCTGGCAGGCACTACATGGACGGATTCATTGACTACTAAGATTTGGACGTTTCACCACAACACTACTTGTGAATCGTCTTTTGTGGTCTATCTTATTTGTTGCCTTTGTGGCTAGACTTATGTTGGCTGCACTACTCGTCTCCTTAAAATACGTCTGGCGGAACATGCCTCGCATGTTCATACAGGGGTTCTTTCGGCACCAATAGCTCGACATGCTTTGGCATATGATCACAAGTTTGGACAGTTCACCTGGAGAGCCATTGACTGGATGCCCCCCCAGGAATTGGGGGGGGGGGGGACCGGATTCAAAAGTTGCAATACATCGAACAGCGGTGGATCTTTTGTTTGAATACAGTAGCTCCGAGGGGTTTGATTCTGGAGTTAGTTTGGCACAGTTTTCTGTGAGGCTCTTTATGGGAAGGATGGAGTTAGGGATGCCTCCGACCTTGGATTTGAGCCGCAGCAGTCATGTGCCATTATTACATCAGCGTTAGGCATTTAAAAGGGGTGTTCCCTCTTCTTCCGGTTTCATGGCGTTTTTGTTGAGTGATGATAAACTAAACCTGAAGCAGGGTGTGGAAAAAGATATACCTGAAATGCAGGACCATGTCGTGTGTCTACATCACCTGTTCCAGCAGTTTTCGCCAAAATTGCAGATAAGTGGATGGCGTTCTGACCGGGTAAATTTGCCGGCAGTTTACAAGTCTCCTATTACTTTTTGAGTAAAAAGGACACTTTTCCTCTTAACCGCAGTTTCACTGTTGGTAACTTCGGTTTGGGGAATTCAGGTCTGACAAAAAAAATTATTTGTGGATTATGGGATACATGATCTACAGCTGGGATGCAAACCATTGACTCTCCATGCATATACACACCAACTGTGTGTTCTGAGCCACAGTGCTACCACATTGCTTTCCATCAGACAGACCTTGGCACATGTTGCAATGCGCACAGCACACAGGACTAGGGTATGGCTTTGATTTGCTAAAGGCGGGTGCTGCTGCCTCTGCCACCAACACCCCCACACCATGCTGACATGCCCATGTGCTGTCAGTGGTGGTGGTGCGCAGTCACAGCCCATCCAACATGCAGGGTTAGTGGGTGCCTAGGGTGCAAGGTCCAGAAGGGGTGGGCAGAGGCACACATGGATGGCCACGCAGCCCTCCCAACCATCTGCCTCTGCAGGGACCCCACCAATGCCTGCCACTGATACGTCTCAGGGGGAGGATGACAACCACTGCTATGGTAGTTCCCTGGGTGCCTACATTTTTCAGCTGCCTGGAGAGCTACAGCTGCTGGTGCTATCAGCCTCTTCCTCTGCAGCTGGTTTCAGCGGCAGCAGGGGGGACCAGCTGGGATCTACGCCTAGGGTGCCTGGACCTTTGGACCGCCCCATGTGGCACATCACCTTTCCACAGCAGCAGCATGTCTGTGTGCCACCACTGTCACTGTGGGATCATGACAGACAACACCGATGGTAATGCGGATGGAAGGATACCCCTATGAGGAGAGGCTAAAAAGGTTAGGGCTCTTCAACCTGGAGATGAGATGGTTGAGGGAAGATATGATAGAGGTCTATAAATTAATGAATGGAGTGGAACGGGTAAAATGTAGATCGATTGTTTATGCCATCAAAATGTAGAGAGAATAGGGGACATGCAATGAAGCTACAGTTTAACCCATTTAAGACTAATAAGAGAAAATATTTTTTCAGTCAATGCATAATCAAACTGGAATTCATTACCGGAGGATGTAGTAAAAGCTGTTTGTGTAGCTGGGTTTAAAAAGATTTGGAAAGGTTCCTGGAGGAAAGGTCTATAAATCATTGTTCAAGGGGACACGGGAAATCCACTGCATGCCCTAATACAGGCATTTTGGAACCTGTGTGTCTTTTGGGGAGACTGCTAGGTACTTGTGACTTAGATTGGCCACTGTTGGACACAAGCTACTGGGCTTGATGGACCTTGGTTTGATCCAGTATGGCATATCTTGTGCTCTTATGTTCTTATGTGCCACCTGGGCAGCTGCTTGGTCCAGTCTGTGCACCAGCAACCCCCACATGCCACTCCTTTGCCCCATTTGCACCATCAACATAGTGTCCTTTCATGCTTGGGCACCATGCTGTTGCTGCTAATGGAGCACTACTATCACTGTCTAGGGCTGCTCTGTCAGTGCAACACATTGCCAACATTTATATTGGCTCTCTCCCCTTTAAATAGCCTTTCTGCAAGGTTTTACTAGGTGTTAGGGTTCCCAGCTTTAAAGGGCTTTTAAACATGTTGCTCAACATGCATTAAGGGAGCAAACACTGTTAATTCCCACTCTCCGCCCCGTTAACGCCCACTCTCTGCTTTCTGAACCCTTAACTCTACTGGAGACTTTAACGTCCGTTAAAGCAGCTTTTTCGCTCTGTTAAGGGCACAAGGGTGCTGATAACAGGTGTTAACGGCACACTGGTTCCCTTAATGCTCTTTAGTAAACTTACCCCTCTATCTGCATCAAGGGACTGTAATCTGTTTCTTCACCATATGCTTGAAACTTAGACCAAGCTGGGATAAGTGCCTACTCTTTTATGCATTATACAAGTGAATTAAAATGAGGAACTTTTTAGGAATGATGATTGTGAGTTTGAATAATGTCAACAGTAATTTTACTTATTGATATATTAGCTCTTTTGTATGATGGTCCAAATTAGGACATACTATAGGAATGGCAGACACTTTAGGGCTGGGGCTGGGGCTGTAAAGGAGCTTCAAGTGCCCGAGCTCTGTCCAGGCACTTGAAGTGATTTTGGAATGGTCTAGAAGCCCTTTCAATGGTAGCTCTTGTTTGGCCATGGGCCCTACTGCAGCATTCCTTAAGCTCAGTCTGTGTTCGTACAATGATAGTCTTCAGCCATGTTCTTTGAGGAAAGCCTTTATCGCCCATGTGGGAAAAGGGAAAGAAGCAAAAAAAAAAAAAAAAATCAGTCGGGCACTGGGGAAGAGACAGACTGTTTTGTGTGGCTGGTACTCCTCAGCTGCTTCAGCATTTATTTATGTGAAAGCACATTTTAGAAAGGACATCTAGGTGCCCCCTGGAACATCTAAGTCCAAATGTCCAAAATTCCATGGGAGGGGCAACAGAGAAGATGGACACGTGTAAATATGTTCTAAAATCAGCCTGTCAGTGCCCCAAAAAATAAACATTTCTGCAGACATATAAAGAAAAGGAGAAGTGCAGAATAAGGGGATGGATCAGACACATACAGGGAGTTTGCTGATCTTAGAAACATGTGCGTGCGAAATATAGATGTTACCAGGATTGGCAACATAGATGCGTCCACAATGGCAATTCAGAATGCACATGTTTATAGGTTACCACATACACGTTCTGGCCTGCCATTTTAGAAATGGAGACCTGAAGCATTGCGGCAGAATTGAAAGAGGCATTGATTTTTAGCTGCTATCCTTTTATGAGGGGGAGAAAATTATTTTGGCGACATGAGGGAATGCCCCTGTTATCCTTATTGTTGAAAGCTGGCTGAAATAAGCATTTTTCCCATTCCTATTCGTGCCAAGGGGTGGGTATATTTATGGGCGTGTTCGCCAGTGATTTTAAACGTATGGCAGCATTCTGAAATTGGAGATTCACGTGGATATTTCTATCGCCACCATGAATACGTTTCCATCACACCCCTGTGTGACACAGATGTGATCAAGCTGGGCATGTGTAAGTTGGTGCCTTATAAAATGGTTCTTGAGGCATGGATCTGATTGGCACGTCTCAATGGGCATTTTCAGATGTGAAAATCATGACTAAAATGACCCCATTATTCATAATTTGGTATACCTAACCCCCCAGGTCCTTCCCCCCACTTGTAAATAAGTTCTTCTTACATGTCAATGCTACCAGGTTCATGCATAAAAGTTCAGCTAAATAATAATAATACTGTCATTTGAATAAATATTTGACATTATACTGGTTTACAATACTATTTATAAACTGAAAAAGACATTATGACTAAAAAAAATGAAATAATATTAACAATAAAATAGACTACAATAAGAACTTCAAAGGAGGGAATTACATATAGCAACATTCTTTTCCTTTAGATATAATATGTAACGACACACATCAGGTTGAGAAAAAAGGATAAAACATGCTGATTGGGGATAAATTTCCTAATTTATTCTCTGCTCATAAGTAGGTACATTGGTACAAGCATGTTGTGTGAGCCGAGTGAGAGGCTTCAGTGGAGAAAATAGATGAGGTGTAGTGTGTGTCTGAAAGGTAGTTGCTTATTTAAAAGCCATGCTCCAGTGATGTGGTCATTCTCTCATTTGTTATTTATTTCTGACTGCAAGGGAATGCAGGATGTCATGATGGGAGCCTGTGAAGCTTGGGAAAACATCACAAAGCAGGAGCTGGCAGAGAAGGGCAGGCAGTGGGGATGGAATTACTGAGAGACAGTCAGCTACTCATAGAGGCATAGAAAGACACCCAGCCAAAAATTGATATAAACAAATTACCCAAAGCAGGAACTGGCAGAGAAAGTCTGTGTGTGTGTGTGGGGGGGGGGGGGGGGGGGGAGAAAATGAGTGCTGACATGAATAAAGAGAGAGAAAGCAACAAGGGCAATAAGGAACACCAACCGCAGAATAATCTCTTCTAAATTATGGCATACTATAGGAATGCCAGACACAAGCACCAGTTCCAGCATGACAAGTCTATGAGTTTGTGCGTGATTTATAGCAAGTATAAATGCTGACATTCAGATTTGGTGCTTTTAGTGTGTGGGGCCCTTGTTAAATACATGGAGCCATCTAACCTGCAGGAGTGCCCAAACGCCACCAACATGCCGACCATTCCAGGTATAAGTAAAGCTGGTTTTAAAATCGGCCGTACGTATTTAAGTCTGTTCTTAACAGGGGGACACGTTATGCAAAGCTTCTAAAATCACCTCCACTATATTATAAAGCTACCAGGGCTGGTGGAAATCTAACAGTTACATTAATCATTGTACTAATTAATAGGGCAACAAGCATTTTAGTTTCCCTGTCACATACATATGAGAGATCCATCTAGCTGTCCTCAGCACACAGTCTTATATGGATTTTGTGCTTACTCATCTTCTTGACAGCCTAACCTAAAATTCCTAAATTCCAAGGGATTCAATGCTGATTTCAGTTATTTACCTCAGTGGGATTTTCAGTGGTTTTCAGTGGATGAGTTCAGTTGATGCTTCTAAGATGTTATCTGTCAGTGCCAATTTACTAGTAAATAGTATCTTAAAAACATTACAAAAAAATTGTCAGCTCCTCCACATTTCTTCTTCAGATACACCACTGTCTCAAGCAAAGAGGTAATTAATTCACTTTACATAGTCAATGCTAATTAATGGAAATTGTAATCAGCTGCCAGCGTGATGGCTGGAGAGGTTATTTTATTATTTTCCAAAATGATATGCTAAGCAGTTCTGCATAAGGTTAATACAATATTCTGTGTCATTGTTTTCGTGTCTCTAGAGTTCTGAAGGGGATTTGAATTTGGGCTTCATGTTTATATATTATGAGCTTAATCCTGCACTTAAAGGGACACAGCCGGCTGCATTTTAGCAGAAGCATTAAAAATAAATTTGTGATATTGTCTTTGTTAATCATGGCTTGCAGGGTCACTGATCTGACTAATTTTCTCATCAATACTTTGAAATGACTTTAGTGCCACATCTAGAGAAAAAATTATGGCTGTCTTTTATCCATCAAAACTTATGACCAAATGCAAACAAAGCTGCTTCTGGAAAAAAATTTGTGAGGTTTTTATTATATTTCTGTAGAAAAAAATATATTCTTGGGCAAGTCACTTAACCCTTCATTGCCTCAAAAGAAATTTCTGACAATCTACTTCTGGTCACACTGCCGAGAAAATCCAGGAGCTGCTGGGTCGCCATGAGTCAGCGTTGATGCGAAGGCACAAATTGCATTTTTGCCTAAACGAAAGAAACCCCCATCTATCAGTCATCCATTTCAAGATTAAGACCCATAGAGGTTAGTCTCAAATTTATATATTCGCAGGGCTGGTTCGGAGATGTGTTGCCTAGTTCACAATCTTTTCTCTTAAATACAGGGGTATATTTACTAAGCAGTGGTAAGGGCATACATCATGCGGTAAAGGCCAGGGTGGGCAGTAGGCTTTCCAGCGGTAAGGGTGCTTGGCTCCACTTATAGGGCGCTAATAGGACATCGGGCATTAAGGTGACAAGCATGTACCTTAAAACCTGAAAATGGCAGTCACCTTAATGCAGGATAAGAGATCCTCTGTGAAAGTCACATTTTAGCTGATGGATGGAAGGAAAGGTAATGCAGGAGCTCATGGATCTGTCAGATCCATGGGCATCCAACATATCAAGTGAGATGAGCATGTGGGAGGCATTTGTACTGAATCGGTGAGGGATGCCCACATAATATGAAGGGAGGAGTGGCCTAGTGGTTGTGTGTGTGTGTGTGTATGTGTCATAGGATGCTAAGGTGCTTCATGTTGACAAGCATGAACCATAAGGCATAAGAATAGCTGTAACCCTAACACTGGATAGAGCACCAATGAAAGGCAAATGAACATCAGTGTCATCGGGCATGAAGAACAGCTCAGCTCGCACACCACAAGCTCCCCCGAATGATCGGGGTGGAGCTAGAGGGCTTCCGGGCCGGCAGCTACATAACATTAGCACCATCAAGCGTGACCGCTCCTGGTGGGCCCGTGCCTGAGGGCCTCGCCAGAGGGCCCTTTGGCGTGGCCCTTAGGTGTGGATCAAGTAGCGGCCAATGATCAGTGACCCGAGTCCCCTTCCCTACACATTGCCTCTACCGCCTGCTACATTGCTGCCTGCTACATCACTGGAACAATCCATTGCCTGTAAATTAATCCTGCTAACCTGCCTGGACAATCCACTGCCTGCAAGTTAATCCTGCTACTTTGCCTGGACAATCCACTGCCTGAAAGTTAATCCTGCTACCTTGCCTGGACAATCCACTGCCTGTAGATCAATCCTGCTACCCTGCCTAGACAATCCATTGCTTGCAAGCTAATTCAGCTACCCTACCTGGACAATCCATTGCTTGTAAATTAATTGCATAGAACTTGCTACCTACTGTTTGCATTGTAAAATAACTCACGCTGCATAGCCTATTAACTCTACTAAATCCATTACTACCTCATAGCTAGACTGCTAACCAACCACAAGTAACACAACACACAGAGTAAAGACATCACTATCAATGCAGAGCTACACCTATAGGACCCAACTCATGTTGAACCCAGGTCAGTAAACCACAAACCTAATCCTAGTTCAGTAAAATACAAAGCATACAGCCCACAAACCATACAATGCCACATATAATACACCCACACACCACACAATAATGAACACACAAACCCAATCATAACAACAAACATCAAGTGTGCTCTTCTAAACGCCAGATCTATCAGGAACAAACCAAATACTATCCTTGACTTCATCCATGACAAGAAGCTGGACATAATATGCATCACCGAGACCTGGTTAGATGACTCAGACCAGGTCATATTAAACCAAGTAACCCGAACAGGATTCTTGGCATTTAACTGCATCAGAACACAAAAGAGAGGAGAAGGAGTATTAATACTTACCAGAAAATAATACAGATTCAAAACAATCACCACCACTAACACAATCGAATCTAACACAATCAAATCTAACACACTCACTATAGCCAACAAGTACCTAAGCATCTCCCTCACATACAGATCACCTGGAACCACAACTGAACACCTATCCACAGTAACAGAAATGATATGTGCACATAACAGAAGATACAAACCCCTCATTGCATTGAAGATACAAACCTCTCATTGCACTAGGAGACTACAACTTAACATCCGCACCCACCAGAGACACTGCAACATTCTTAAAAGCCATGGAGTCATTAAAATACTGCCAGACAATTAAAGCCCCAATGCACCAGCATGGTACAACTCCGGACATGATCTTCATGCCAATGCAATTAGTGGAACAGAACAAGACCACAAAACAAACAATCACGCCAGTCCCTTGGTCAGACCACCATGTGATTGAATTCACCATGACCCTAAACAACCCCGCCCAACGCAAAGAAGATGAAAGAACAACTAGATGGTTCAAAACATTTAACAGAGACTCATTCATAAACGAAATCACTCCACAACTTCAACAGAAACATGACACCCTTGACCTTAACATAGAAGAACAGAACACAATAATATCCAACGCAGCATCTGCCCCAGCCATCAAAGAACCACAAACATGCAAGAGATCCAATGCCCCATGGTAGTCATATGAAATCAGAATTGCAAAACGCACGCTCAGAAGAATGGAAAGAAAATGGAGACGGAACAAATCACACAGCCTCCTAACCCAATACAGAAACAAACAACGGGAATATAACAACCTAATAAATGAGCGTAAACAGCAACACCATACCAACCTAATCATGAAATCTACTAATAGACCAAGAGAACTCTTTAGCATTGTCCAAATGCTCACCAAGGACGATATGCAACAAAGCACCTACCATCTTGACCCACAAAAATATGCAGACTACATGAAGTCAAAAAACACCAACCAAATATGCTCTACTACACTACAAACAAATGACCACACGATAAAAAAGCAACAACAAACATGGGAGAGCTTCAACATACCAACAAAGCAGCAAGTAGAAGACATTATATCTGGACTAAACACAACAACTTCATCATCAGACCCATGCCCAGTGACATGGCTCAAAGCTACAAAAAGCCAACTCTCTCATCACATTAAAAAAAAAATCGTCAAAGATTCACTCCAACAAGGATATATGCCGCAACCCCTAAAACATGCAATGATACGACCAATTCTTGAAAGTAGCAATCTGAGCCCCTCCGAACCAAAATCATACCGTCCCATCTCCAGCCTGCCATTCCTTGCAAAAATCGTGGAAAAGGCAGTGCAAAGGCAACTTCAGGACCATATTGATATAAATGCCCCACTGGACATACATCAGCATGGATTTAGACCCAACATGGTATTGAAACACTACTCACCTCCCTCTTTGACAATCTCCTAAGAGGCATGGACAACATAAAAAACAGCTTCCTGCTAGTGTTCATGGACATCTCGGCGGCCTTCGACACTATGTCCCACACCAAGCTAATGCAACGCTTACAACAGATAGGACTATGCAAGAACACCCTGAAGTGGTTTACATCATACTTGGAAGGGCGAATGCAACAAGTCAAATGCGACCAAAAGAAATCACTACAATTCCCCGTCATGCAGGGAATACCTCAGGGCTCAGCTCTATCATCAATGCTCTTTAACATTTAAATACAGCCCATATGCAACATCATCAAGCACCACAAACTTCACTATCACATTTATGCTGATGACATCATGGTGTACGCTCCAATCAACCTGCAAGCACTAAACACCACAACAATAACCAAATGCCTCGAAGACATGAATGAATGGCTCATAGCCAACAACCTAACGGTCAACTACGATAAAACTGAGGCAATGTTCGTCACCAGGAACCCCACCTTCATACCTCCACAAACTAATCAGCATCCTAGACAAACACATAGAAGTCAAAGAAGAAGTTAAGTATCTGGGCATCACACTAGACATAGCTCTGAACCTGAAATCCCACATCACCAAGACTGCAAACAAGGCCTATCAACGATTGAAAATAATCAGACAAATCAAATCAATGCTCCATCAGGACCACTTCCGCACAGTGTGCCAAGCACTCATTACACCACTGCTTGATTATGGAAACTCACTATATCAAGGCCTTCCTCAGTAGACACTCTACCCATTACAGATGATACAAAACACTACAGCACGCATCATTACAGACACACCAAGGACCGAGCACATCACTCCCGTTCTACAACAACTGCACTGGCTCCCAATGGTGGCAAGAGCTAAATACAAAACAATCATGATCATCTTCAAAGTCATTCACCATCTATCAGCAGGCGTACTCCAAAACTTTATAACAAGGGATATCAGCAACAGACCAAGAAGAACCAATAATGAGAACATGATCGGCACACCTGCAGGCTATCACAAAACCAAACAAACAACTTCAAATAGAGCACTATCACTACTGGCACCCACACTATGGAACTCCCTCCCAACAAGCCTGAGGGTATTAGATGATCTCGCAAAGACCTCAAAACATTTTTATTTATAGAAACATATGAGCATCCAGGCAACATCCCAAACCCATACTGAAACACTACTTCTGCTGCCAACTAAATACACACCCATTCTATCCACACACACAAGTTTATCATACCGCGTCATTAAATACCCTCACGTTAAATGTTACCTTAATTGTACTGTCTAAATGCTGATAAGTAACTGTACTGTCTAAATATATACACGTACCCTAATGTTAAATGTAACCCTCCAATTGTGATGTGATGTGACGTGACCACCTTAATTGAAGGATAAGGTGGCATACAAATCTGTCTAAATAAAATAAACATGTGATGGAAAGAAGAAGACGTGGGACCTGATGGACCTGCCATATCTGCAGGCATCCTATGTGGCAGCCGGTCAAGTGGACAAACATGTTGGAGGCAGTTGTACGGATGCACAGGATATTGGCAACGTAAAGTGCTGCAATGACAGTGGGTGGCAGAGGATGGAAATATGTGTTCCCCGGTGGAGATATGTGCAATGATAGGAGGGCAGAGGAGCAGTGGTGCCATGTAGATCAGGCACAGGAGAGGCAAGCACAAAGAGCCACAATGCAGAAAAGGGTACCAGTGCAGGACATGGGGTAGCAGCCTGCACAAGAAGACAGGACTCTACACAGCAGACAGGGGCAGATAGACGGGCTGAAGGATGGTTGGCAACTGAGGTGAGGGTGTTATGGGCTGTAAGCACAGATATGCAGAGATGTGACTGTTACAGGCATGAAAATGATTTGAGTAGGACAGGCATGAAAAAAAAAAGAGAACAAAAACAAAATTGAACCCATGACCCCTGCCTAGGGAGTCATTGTATTAACCAGTAGGCTACACCTCCATAGTTGTTTGCACAACAATGACTGGATACAGAAAGACTGCAGGTCACCGCACAAAATGTCTGCTGTGTATGCCAGTCTAGGTTAACCCCACCAGTACCCATGTGATGCAATGCACATGCAGAACAGCAGTCTACAGCTGATCACCAAATGGAGAATGCACCTCTCCAGCACCTCAGCTTGGTATGAAGAACTGACAGTGTGTGATACTGGCACAGAGCAGCTACAGACCATGCCACTGTGCAAGTTCTGAGTTCACCCTGAGGTTGAGGATGGGTGCCCAGCACCAGGTCCGCAGTACCTGTGGTGCTAGAGATAGGCTCTGCTGCAGATCCCCATCATTACCAGTGTCTGGCAAGTGTTCCCTGCAGTGGAACCTGAAGTGTCCATCTGTATGCCCTAGTCACATCTAGCCCTGGTGGACTGGGAGCCACCTAGAATAGTGCATTCTCAGTGTTACAATGTGGCTGCTATGGCCACCTATTATCAGGGTAGAGGTGTGTCTAGACTCGCAGGAGGTTTATGTAGCAATGCCCAATATACCACTCTCTCTGGGTCAAAGTGGATTACAGTATATGCCCCTTGTCCCTAAAGGGCCTGCAATCAATATTTTTATAATAGAGACAGTGGAGGTACATGTGGCATGGCCATGAAGAATGGGAAAAGACTGTCAGCTGGGGGGGGGGGGGTGTTGGAGCAGTAGGCCAGATCTGTATCTGTTACTAGGGCACTGGCAGACCAGCAGTAATACTGGGAAGAAGGCCTGGAAAACCTCATCTGCCACCGACCAAGGTCTGACATTCACCAGCAGAAGACACAGTCAGACTGTACCCCACTGGGTGTTCCAGCCATGCACATACTAACTACAGACAGTCCACTAGCCAGTCCATATTGCATGTTCACAAAGGAACTATGTGCACCCATAGTTGGGACATACAGCACAGACCCCCAGCAGGTGCTTCAGTGATTGGGCCCCAAAAGAGAGAGCACACAGATATCACAAAAGGCAAGTGCTATATAGCACTATGTGGGAACATAGCCGTGCCATGGTCACTGCTCAGTCAGAGTGAAAGTGTCCTCCCAGCATGACATGCTGTGGCTACCTTGTTCATGCAGGTGGTGGTCGGGCACTATGATGTCGCAGCCATTGCCCTACCCCCCGATTCAGACGCATCCTGCCCAATCTGCCCTTTCTGGGTCATACCCACAATACCTTGCTCCTCAGTGTACGCATTGTGGGCCCACTGAGGAGTAGGAAGCCACAAAACAATGGATAGACATACATACACACACCCACGCCTATTGCAGCATTGTGCAAAAATAGGGGTGGTTGGCAACCCTACCCGCCACACTGGTCCCGATCACGGTGCAGGCATTGCTAAGGTGTGCAGGAGTTAGTAGTAGTGCTCTGGTGATAACTGCTGCTCCGTGCTGGAGCCAATTGACTGACTCTCCATGAAGCTTTGGATAGTGGAGCCTGTGTGTGTGGGGGGGGGGGGGGTGTTTGTACACCTGTTGGCCGATGATTTGGGGATTGCACATGTTGATGTTGTATCTGCCATGTAGGGTAAAATGTAGGGACATGCTCTGTAAGATCCACAGCTGGGACCTGAACCTGTGACCCTCTGCTCCAAGACACACTGGCTGTGTGTACTGCACCATACTGTTGCCATGGAAGCACAGCAGTCCCAGGGGCTGCCTTTGCTTTTCATCAGACAGACTTTGTTTGTTTCACTGCACACCATGCACTGGAACAGAGCATTACCTTGGTCCGCTGCAGGTGGGTGCCACTGCCCCCTCCGCCACCAACACCCCCCACCCCCGCCATGCTAACATGCCCATATGTTGTCGGTGCTGGTAGTGCGCAGTCCCAGGCCATTCAATGTGCAGGTAGGCAGGTGCCTAGGGTGTGTGGTCTGGGGTGGGGAGGCATACATGGACATCCACACATCCCCCTCATCACTGCCTGCCAATGTTATGTCCCTTCCACATGGGGGAGAGAAGGCTGGGGGGTGTCAGGTTGGTGATCTAGTAACTATTGGCTAGGGTTGACCTGGTAAACATAGGTAGATTGTATTATTCCAGCAGACTGTAGACAGGCTAGGCATGCAATGTGGGTTCAGTGTATCCAGTTTGGATTCCTGGGTTCATACATGTTTCAGACAACACGTGGTCACATCCTGCACTGCCTTACCAGGGGCTGTAGTAAAGGGTGTTCATTTAGCTGGGTTTATAAACAGTTTGGGACGTATCCTGAGGAAGGTCTGTAGACCCTTGTTAGAGTGGTCCCCAGATATGCACTGCTTGCCCCATTACAGGCATTGTGGTACCTATGTGATGTCTGGGGAACCTTCTGGGAAAGTGTCCCCTGGATGGGACACTGCGGAACACAGAATACTGGGCATGTTTGACCTTGGTCAGATGCTGTCTTGCTGATTTCCAGTTTCTGTGTTCCTATGTGCCACCTAGGTGACAGCCTAGTCCACCCTGTGCCCCAGCTGCCCCCACTGCATGTCCCACCTGCAGCCCCCTTTGCCCCATTTGCTCCATCACCCCCATAGAGCCCTTTCATACTTGGGCACTATGCTGTTGGTACAAATGGAGCACTACTATCACTTTTCTTAGGCTCCCTGTCTGTGCTGTACATTGCTGACACTGAAATGGTCTCTCTCTCCTGCAAATGTTCATTTACCGACAGGTTTTCACTATTCCAGCGTTAGTGTAGCAGGGGTTTCTCCATGCCCACTCCCTTCCCATTGACCCCTTCTCTCCGCCTTCTCTCCACTCTCTGGGACATTTACCGCTGCCGGTAACATTACCACACGTTAATGTTACATTAGGTAATGTTACCGCGCGTTAACATTACATTAGGTAACATTACTGTGCGTTAACGTTATCAATGCTACATTACTGCGGTTTAGTAAACATGCCCCTTAGAACCCTTGAGTCAATGTGCATAAAGTTGATCTACGTGCATTAGAAAAGTTGTACTTGTTTTAATAAAATATAACATAGATACATTTCTGAAATAGAAAAAATGTCTAAAAATCAGCCCAAAATATATAAAAATGATCTGAAAATGTTTTCACTGTATACTTCTATTCAATTTACTTATATGTGTATATATTCTAGTTCACAGTAATAATATATAGTCAGTCCACAGCTATGCACACCTTATTTGGCAAGCTGATCCTTAGCAATAGTACTGCAAATCTACAGCTAGGAGTTGCTCTATACCAGGAGTGAGTGGGGATTGTTTCTGCCCCCAATACTCCTCAAACCTTTTGGGGTGAATCAGGGTACCAGGAAGGGGTCAGGACAGGTCGGCCCTTGGAGTTTGTAAAGGGGGGGATGCTGGGGAAGGGGAGGTTTAAAAAAGTGTTAGCCTCACACTGGGGCTGAGGAGGAGAGTAGTGGGTCCATTGAGCCACCAGTACATTAAGGAGTATGTTTACTAAACTGCAGTAATGTCACCCGCAATAGGTTCCGTGGTAAAGGTACAGATGCCCATATAAAGGCGTGGGCGGTGCATCGTTACAGCAAGCCGTATCAGCTAACAAACGTTAGAAGGCACCTTAGACTCCGTAATGTGGGCTATACAGTGTCCCTTGTTGATTATTTCTTATTGTCCATTTATTGGCTGTATATAGTGTTGATTATTTGTTTTCCAAGTGTACACTGGTTTTCCTTTCTCGTTTCGGTTGTTGTAATGACTAAAAAAGCATAATAAAAAAAAAAAAAAAAGAAGGCGCCTTAGACTAACGCGCATTGCAAGGCGCCTTATAAAGCAGCTTACAAGGCACATTAGAAGGAGCCTTGTAAGGTGGCTTATAAGGTGCCTTGTTAGGTGCCTTATCAGGTGCCTTGTAAGATGCCTTAGAAGATGCCTTATAAGGTGCCTTGTTAGGTGCCTTATAAGGTGCCTCATAAGGGAGCCCTCACTTGGTTTGCAGCTTGTCGTGCTCTGAGGACTTGTGTGCATCAGTGCATCAGTGATGCTGAGAGCTAAACTATCGGTAGTTTAACTGGCAGGGTCTCCCAAGATGGACAGGTCTCAGCTGAGGTGCCAGACCAAGACAAACCACCCATCTGGCCAGCATCAGAATGGGATAGTGTTGACGGCGGAGGATCACATTTCTGTGACAACAGCAACAACACCAAACTTAAACTGCGCAGAAGAAAGGCCCGGCAATCTACTTCTGTATCTTGCCATGAAAACCCAATGGATAGTTACAACAAAACAAATTGTGCTATAGTGCTGGAAGATGAGACCCCCAGGTCAGAAAGCACTCAACTAGCTACTGGGGAAGAGCTGAAGACTTTTCAGAGTAAAGCCAGCATTTATGATGTGGTTGGATCAGAGCCCTCGGGACGTCTGACTGCTGATGTAGCTGCGCATGAAATGAGAGTCAGAAGCTGTAAAGATGTCTTACACATTGGAACATGGAATGTACGAAGCATGCACCAAGGGAAGTTGGAGGTGGTCAAGAATGAAATGGAACGTGTACAACTTGATCTGTTGGGTGTCAGCGAAAAGAAATGGACTGGCATTGCACTTTGCATCAGATGATCACATGGTCTACTATGCTGAACTGAAAGACAAAGAAGAAATGGTGTTGCATTTATAATAAAGAAGAAACTTGCAAGAACTGTAATGAAATACAATGCAGTCAGCGAACGCTTAATCTCTATTCGTCTACGAGGAATGCCTATCAACACAACTATAATTCAAGTATATGCCCCAACAGCTGCAGAAGAGAATGAAATTGAAGAGTTCTATGAACAAGTACAAGCTGAAATTGACAGAACATGCAAACAGGATATCCTGATAGTCATGGGTGACTGGAACGCAAAAGCTGGCAACAAAAAAGAAGGCAAAGTAGTTGGAAAATATGGACTTGGCAACAGAAATGAAGCTGGAGAAAGACTCATAGAATTCTGCAAGACCAACTATCTATTCATCTCAAACACCTTCTTCCAGCAACACAAGCGGCGACTGTACAAATGGACTTCACCCAATGAATTGTATAAAAATCAAATTGACTATATCTGTGGAAGTCAACGATGGAAAAGCTCTATAACATCAATAAAGACAAAACCTGGAGCTGACTGTGGTACAGATCATCAACTACTAGTATGCAAACTCAAGCTAAAGTTGAAAAAGAGCAAACCACTCATGAATGCAGCAAAATATGACCTTGAGAATATACCACTGGAATTTAAAGACTGCCTGCAAAATCGATTTGCTGCTTTAGATACAAATGACAGAGCTCCAGAAGAGTTATGGAATGACATCAAGAAGATTGTGTTGGAAGAAAGTGAGAAGTCTCTACAAAAGGTGAAAAAGAAAAAAATGGCCAAAATGGATGACAGAAGAAACTCTGAAAATTGCCCAGAAACGCAGAGAAGCTAAAGCCAGAGGAGAAAGAAGGACAATTATAGAACTCAACAGAGATTTCCAACGTGCAGCAAGACAGGACAAGGAAAACTACTACAACGACGCATGCAAGGAAATAGAAGCAGAAACTATTAGAGGAAGAATAAGATTGGCTTTCCTAAAGCTGCAAGAGTTTAAGAAAAAGTTCCAGCCTCGAATTGGAATGTTATAAGATGCTCAAGGTTCTATGTTGAATGATGCTGAGAAGATCAAGAAAAGGTGGAAAGAATATACAGAGTTTTTATATAATAAAGATCAAGTGGACCAACAGCCGCTTCACCTGTACCTTATGATTGGGAACCATTGGTGATGAAAGAAGAAGTTGAAGCAGCATTGAAAGCCTTATCAAAGAAAAAACCAACAGGCATTGATAGTATTCCCATAGAAGTATTACAGCAATCTGATGCAGCTGTTACTGTACTTACAAGGCTCTGCCAAGAAATATGGAAGACAACATCATGTCCAACTGACTGGAAAAGATCTGTGTTTATACCAATACTAAAGAAAGGTGATCCAACTGACTGTGGAAATTATCGCACAATCGCTCTGATCCCACATGCCAGCAAGATTCTACTGAAGATTATTCAAAAGAGACTACAACCATACCTGGAACAAGTACTACCTGAAGTGCAAGCAAGGTTCAGGAAAGGGCGAGGAACGAGAGACATCATTGCGGATGTGAGATGGATCCTTGAAAAGACTAAAGAATATCAAAAGGATATCTATTTGTGCTTTATCAACTATAGCAAGGCTTTTGACTGTGTAAACCAGGGGTCTCAAACACGCGGCCCGCGAGAGAACGTTGTGCGGCCCGCGACGGCTTCTGCTGCTGCTGCCGTTGCCGCCGTGGCAACGGCAGAATCGACGGTCAATTTAAAAAAAAAAAACTGGCTTCTGCTGCTCAAGCAGCAAAATCAGCTGTCCTGCGGCCCCTTCCTCTCTGCCCGGAGATCCCCGAGAGTGCTCCATCAGCGGGTGCTTTTCAAGCCGCGAAGAGAGTATTTCCCTCTCGCGAGGCTTGAAAAGTGACTAGGTTTAAGCCGCGCGAGAGGGAAATACTCTCTTCGCGGCTTAAAAAGCATGCCGCAGATGAAGCACACTCAGGGCTCTCCGCGCAGAGGGGAAGGGGCCGCGGGACAGCTGATTTTCTGCTGCAGCAGCAGAAGCCAGGGTTTTTTTTAATTTACCTGGGGGGGGGGTGTAGGACTGGAAATGGGCTATTGGCAGGGGGGGGGTATGACTGGAAATGGGCTATTGGCAGGGGGGGGTTATGACTGGAAATGGGCTATTGGCAGGGGGGGGGTTATGACTGGAGGTGGGCTATTGGCAGGGGGGGGGGTTATGACTGGAGATGGGCTATTGGCAGGGGGGTTATGACTGGTAATGGGCTATGGTGGGGGCTAGGACTGGAAATGGGCAGGTGGGGGTTAGGAAGGACTGGAGGTGGGCTGATGGGGGGAGTTAGGACTGGTAATGAGCTATGGAGGGGCTGACTGAAATGGGGTAATGGGGGTTAGGGCTGGAAGTGGGCTATTGGCAGGGGGGGTTATGACTGGTAATGGGCTATGGGGGGGGGTAAGACTGAAAATGGGGTGATGGGGGTAAAACTGGAAGTGCGCTATGGGGAGGTTAGGACTGGTAATGGGCTATGGGGGGTCTAGGACTGGTAATGGGCTGGGGGGGTTGCTAGGACTGGAAATGGGCTGAGTGGAAGGGGGGCTTGAACTGCAAATGGCTGATGGGGAGGGGGGCTTGGAATGGAAATGGGCTGTGAGGGGAGGGAGCTAGGATTGGAAATGGGCTGATGGGGGGCTAGGATTGGAAATGGGCTGATGGTGAGGCTAGGATAGGACTGGAAATGGACTAATGGGGGGACTAGAAGGGAGCGGATGCTGGGTGGGGCTGGAACTAGAAGGGAGCTGATGTTGGGGGAGGATTAGAATGGGATGGAGCTGGGAAAGTGAAATGGAGAGGGGAAAAATATTTTGTCTGGGAGAAGACAAATCTACAATTGGCCAGGTATTGGGAGAGTAAGTGGGGATTGAGGATGGAGGGGTAAAATTTGAGTGGATGAAATAGGAATGAGGAAAGAGAAAAAGGAGAAAGATTAGTATGTTAAAGCAGATGTAGAGAGAGAATGGAAAAAAAACTAGGAGAGAAGAAAGGGCAAATGGACAGCAGACGATGGAGAGTAAGCAGAAGACATGAAGAAACCAGAAGAAAGTGGCTGGAACAATTGCAACTGAAAAAAATGCACAAAAGGTAGAAAAATATCTCTTTATTTTGAATTTATTAACTGGAATATGTCAGCTCTGGGAAATGTGCATCATTAATGTTTGCGCTTTGTTTAGTACAAGAGGAAATTAATTTAGAGTTTTATTTCTACAGTGTTGTTGTACATTCCAAGTTTGGCTTTTGGGGTTCCCAGTTTAATTATTGTCTTCTTGTTTCTAAATCTTTTAGTCTTTCTTTATCCATACTCATTAAAGAGGCATGTTTACTAAAAGTTAGTGTATGGTAACATTATGCAAATATTTATGCAAATGAGGCCCCTTATGCAAATGAGGCCCCGCGTCTTATGCGGCCCCCGGGTTACTTTACAAGTCCTCATTTGGCCCTCAAAGCAATTTGAGTTTGAGACCCCTGGTGTAAACCATGAGAAACTCTGGGCCACAATAAGAAGCATGGGTATACAGAACACCTGATCGTACTCTTGCACAATCTGTACATTGATCAAGAAGCAATAGTTTGAATGGAACAAGGAGAAACCGAATGGTTTAAAATAAGCAAAGGTGTAAGACAAGGCTGCATACTTTCCCCCTACCTGTTTAATTTATATGCAGAACAAATCATCAGAGAAGCAGGATTGTATGAAGACAACAGAGGTGTGAAGATTGGTGGAAGACTCATCAACAACCTTTGCTATGCTGATGATATCACATTACTGGCTGAAAGTGAAGATGATCTGAAACATTTGCTTCTCACAATCAAAGAACATAGTCTCAAAATGGGCCTGCTTCTTAATGTAAAGAAGACAAAGATCATGACAACTGGCATAATCAACAGGTTCATTGTTGAAGGAGAAGAAATTGAAATCGTGAACAACTTTAACCTACTTGGATCAACTATCAATAAAGAAGCAACAAGCAGTCAAGAAATCAGACGATGTATTGCTCTTGGCAGAATGGCTATGAAAGACCTAGATAAGATTCTTAAGAGCAGAGATGTCTCTCTCCATACAAAGATGTGACTTGTTCAAGCCATGGTATTTTCAATAACATCATATGGACATGAAAGCTGGACAGTGAAAAGATAGACAGGAAGAAAATTGATGCCTTTGAATTATGGTGCTGGTGGCGAATACTGTGTATACCATGGACTGCCCGAAGAACAAACCAGTCGGTACTAGAGGAGGTCAAACCTAAGCTTTCTTTAGAAGTTCAGATGAGAAGATATTGACTTTCATACTTTGGACACATCATGCGAAGAGAGAGATCATTAGAGAAAGACATCATGCTTGGCAAGATAGAAGGTCAACGCAAAAGAGGAAGACCAGCAATGAGATGGATCGATACAATAACAGCAGCTACGGGTATAAGTCTGTCAACAATGATCTGCCTGACTGAAGACCGAACACAATTTAGGATAGCTATCCAGATGGTCGCCATGAGCCGACTCCGACTCGACGGCACTTAACAACAACTTAGAAGGCGCCCTAAAGGGCTCCTTAGGCTAAGCGCCGTATTAGGCACCCCTGGACAAGGCACCGTAGAAGGCACCCTGAGCTATGGAACCATAAGTTAAGGTGGCCTAACAAGGTTATGGTACCCTAGGTTAGTGTGCCCTAAGGGCTGCAAGGTGCTGCAAGATGACATGCATGACCTGTGAGGCACAGAGACAGATGTAGCCCTAACACTAGATAGAGCACTGAGGAAAGGCAATGGACAGGTGAGTGAAGGAGGGCGAGCTGGGAGCTGCTGGACCTGCCATATCTGCGGGTATCCCATGTGGCTGCCAGTACTGTTGACAAACATGGTGGGGGCAACTGTACCACAGCACAGGGTGTTGGCAATGTAAAGTACTGGAAGGACAGTTGGTGGCAGACTATGGGAATACGTGTCCCCCAGTGGAGGCGGAGGTCAGATCGCTAAAGCTGTTGCCCCTGTTACAGCTTCTGCCTCTGTCCAGACAGAGGTCCCAATGACAGTTGAAGGACCGGTTCCATGTGCAGGGTGCCTGCATGCTGAAACTCTGAGGAAACAAGTGGAGGAACTCAGAGAGGAGGTGGTGAAGCTGAGGAGCATTCAAGGCAGTGAGAAGTACATTGATGAGATGCTTCTTGCAGCAGCAATGCTCTCCAGCAGAGACAAAGATGGGTGCTGACAAAATGACGAAGGTTGGACACAAATCACCCAGGGCCTGCAGAATCACCAATCCAACTTTTCCAGTCCTTGAATTGAAGAACCATTATGCAGCCCTGGGAGTGGAGGAGGTGAAAGCATCCCTGGAAAGGGAAGAACCAGAGTTCAAGTACCCCAAAGTTGCAGAATCAGTGACCACAAGGAAGCAAAGGGTATTGGTGGTTGGTGACTCTCTTCTGAAGGGTACTGAGGCATCCATCTGCCGACCAGACTTGATCTCCAGAGAGGTATGCTGTCTGCCTGGTGCCAGCATCCAAGATATTATGGAGAGTTTGGCAAGACTCATCAAGCCCACTGACTATTACCCAATGTTGCTAATCCATATGGGAACAAATGATACTGGTGGCTGCTATTCTTCGTCCCTCCCTCCCCTTCTCTCAGATTTTCTCACCCTCGCTCCACTATCCTGAAGCCCTTCTGCTCCATCTTCACACTTCGTCCCCGACACACATTCTTCTTATCTATTCGCCCCCTGCTCTTCACTCCGATCTTTGGGACTCTCTTCTTTTGACCATCTCTGACCTCTCCCTGAGCTTCCCCCATCTCCTTATTGCTGGCGATTTCAACCTTCACCTTAATCGCCCTTCTTCTTCTAGGGATCACACCTTTGCTTCCCTCGTACAAGACTTGTCCCTCTCACAACACATTCTCTTTCCCACTCATTCCGCTGGCCATACTCTTGACCTCCTCTTGACCTCATCCTCTTCCACGCTCACACTTCACAAGTTGTCCTCCCTCCATCTTCCCTGGACTGATCACTTCTGCCTCACTGTCTCCTGCTTCCACTCAAAGCCATCCCCTTCACCTTCTCCCCCTTCAACGCCTCCCCCCGCGTCTCTCGTGTACTATCACCCCGCTTACTATTCAGCAGTTTCCCTCTGCTACTGAACTCTTGCCCTCTGACTTCTCTTCCCTCTCTCCCAACTCTCAGAGTTCCCTTTGGTCCTCTACCCTTTCTGCCGCACTTGATTGTCTTGCCCCCTTACGCCCTCGCCCAACAAATTACCGTTCTACTCAGCCCTGGTATCATGGCGGTCTTCATCTGCTTCGATCCCAGCTCCGCAGAGCCGAACGACTATGGCGGAAGGCCCTCTCTCCAGCCACTCTATCATCCTTCAAAGCTCACTACTCGCACTACCGCTCCCAAGTTCATCTTGCCAAACGTACATACATTTCTGACGCCATCTCCAACGCTCCTAATCAAACCCGCCATCTTTATTCCATGCTCAAATCGCTCACCTCTCTTCGCCCGGACACCTCCACCTTTACCCAGCTGTTCCCTCCTCCCTCACTTCTGGCATCGTTTTTCAGCAACAAGATTTCTTCCCTAAGAGCATCTCTGCCTCTTTGTCCCCCTCCCATCCATTCTCCCCCCCCTGTTGCATCCCCCCCCTCCCACGTCCCAACTCTCACACACATGGTCCTCCTTCTCTCTCACCACCACGATCAAACTCCACCAACTTATCTCCTCCTCTAACAAGACATTCTGTCCTCTTGACCCTATTCCCTCCTCCTGGCTACTCACCCCTTCTCTGTCACTCCTTCCCTATATACTCTCCATGCTCAACTCCAGCCTCTCCACAGGGACCTTCCCCCGTTCCTAGAAGCATGCCCTGATTCGCCCCATGCTTAAAAAACCTTCTCTTGACCCTCTGGATCCTGCCCATTATCGCCCAGTTTCCAATCTCCCCTTTCTTTCCAAACTCCTTGAAAAAATTGTTTTTGCACAACTCTCTCACCACCTTGATTCCACCAACTTCCTTCACCCTCGTCAATCCAGTTTCCATCAGGGCCACAGCGTCGAAACTGTCCTCCTCACCTTCACCAACGCACTGCATGTAGCTCATGACCGTGGTGACATCTCAGTGGCGGTAGCCCTTGATCTCTCTGCTGCCTTCGATTTAGTTGACCATTCTCTTCTTCTTCTTCGCCTTCGGGATGCAGGCCTATGTAGCACAGTCTATCGCTGGTTCCACTCCTTTCTCTCCTCTCGGTCCTGTGCAGTTCTTTCTTCCTCTCCCTCCATCCCTTCCTCTGACCCATTTCCTCTTCCCTGTGGGGTTCCCCAAGGTTCCGTCCTGGCCCCCCTCCTCTTTAATCTTTTCCTAGCTCCCCTCACTTTACTGATACAACAATCTGGGATCTCCGCTTTCTACTACGCAGATGATATAGTTCTTCTTTGTCACACTTCCCCTACCCACCCTGACCTTTCTACACTTAATTCTTGCCTTTCTACTGTTGCTGACTGGCTGACCTGGAACTGCCTCCACCTCAATCTGACCAAGACCACTGCGATCTGGTTTCCTCATGGTAGCCCACCCCCCTCATTGGCCCCATCTTTCTCCGGTACTCCCATACCTTTTGGTTTCTACCTTCTGCTACCTAGGCGTACTCTTTGACTCCGATCTTACCTTTCAACCACATGTCTCTCACATCACCAAGACCTCCTTCTTTTTCCTTCGCCAAATCCGTGCGATTCGACCCTTTCTCTCTCTACCTGCTCTCGCTACTTTACTACTATCACTTGTTATGTCACGCGTCGCCTTCTCTAACTCCATTCTCACTGGTCTCTCCAAAGCTCAACTGAACAGACTTCAGAGGATCCAAAACACTGCTGCCCATCTCATCACTCACTCCTCCCCTCTTCTTCTCCACCTCCATTGGCTGCCCGTTTCCTTCCGCACCCAGTTTAAACTGCTCACCCTTGTCCACAGGGCACTTCATACTAACACCCCACAATATTTGGCAGATCTTATCCACTTTCACACGCCCAGACATACCCCCCCGTTCATTTCACCTTAACCGCCTTACACTTCCCCCCCCTCCCGTGCCCACCTCCAGTCCACCCGCTCCTCAGCTTTCTTTTTCGCAGGCCCTGCCCTCTGGAACTCCCTCCCCACTTCCCTTCGTTTAGAACCCCATCATACCAACTTTAAACGTGACCTAAAGACACACCTCCTTTCCTTGGCCTTTAATCTTCCCTCTCCTCTCATGTGAGTCTCTCCTTCTACATTTACTGTCCTCTTTTCCTCTTTTCTCCCCTATTCTGTCAAGGATTGTAAATTCTTTTTCCATTTTCCTGGCCTTGTGCCTCTCCTTTTTTTAATGTATTGTATTGTAAACCACTCTGATTACCACAGAAAAGTGGTCTATCAAACATAAACAGCCAGGTATCCCTCTGAGAGTATCAAAAGTGACTTCATGGCTCTGGGACAGAGGGTGAAGCAGTTAGGTGCACAGGCGGTGTTCTCTTCAATCCTCCCTGTTGAGGGTAAAGGCCAAGGCAGAGAGGCTCGCATCCTGGAGATAAATGCATGGCTGCGTGGATGGTGTCATCGAGAGCATTTTGGTTTCCTAGACCATGGGATGTTCTAAGGGTTGCAGAGCAGAGATGGCATCCATCTTTCCAAGAAAGGTTGACATGTCTTCAGTAGTAGACTAGCTAATCTACTGAAGAGGGCTTTAAACTAGATTCGTTGGGGATGGGTGAAGAAAGCCTCCAGGTAAGTGAAAGCCCCCAGGTAAGTGATACATTAAATACCTTTATGGAAATGGGTAACAGGGGTAACATATGGAAAGCAGTGTGTATAAATGCCCGTAGCATGGGAAATAAGATCCCGGATGTTGAAGCTTTGTTGGGAGTGGCCGACTTGGATTTAGTGGCAGTTACAGAAACATGGTTCACAGAAAACCATGACTGGGATGTAACTATACCTGGCTATACTTTATTCAGAAAGGACAGGGTAGGAAGAAGGGGAGGAGGATTGGCACTGTATGTAAAAAATACTATTAAAGCTTTGGAATTAGAGAGCTTAAAAGGGAGAGAGGAGGCATTTTGGGTTAAACTAGAAAGAGGGAAAGAGAAATCTATTTGCATTGGCATGATATACAGACCTCCCTCACAAGAGGAAGAGGTGAACAGAAAGTTAATTGAAGACATACGCAGCATTGCTAGGAAAGTGGAAATGCTACTGATAGGAGATTTCAATATGCCAGATGTTGATTGGCACATTCCTGCTGCAGTATCATCTAGAAGTAAAGAGATCCTGGATTCTCTACAGGGAGAACTATTCAGGCAATTGGTAACAGACCCCACACGTGAAGGGGCCATACTGGACTTGGTGCTTACCAATGGTGAAAGTGTTTCTGATGTTATAGTGGGAGATCATTTTGCATCCAGTGATCACCAGATGGTGTGGTTAAGTATTAGGACTAGGGCTCTCAGAATCCATTCAAAGGTGAGGGTCTTATAATTTAGGAAGACTAACTTTGCCAAGATGGGCCAATGCCACAGGGAGTTGTTAGCGGGATGGGAACAGCTGGGGGATGTAGAAAAACAGTGGGCAAAACTGAAGGGATATTTTAAGGACAACCAACCTTTTTGTTAAAATTGTAGATAAAGGTAAAAGTAAAAGGAGACCGCTATGGCTTTCGAAAGAAGTATCTGAAAAGGTGAAGAAAAAGAGAGAGGCCTTCATGAAATACAAGAGATCACAGAGAGAGGAAGAGGAAGAACTTAGAGAAACTATCAAAGTAGTCAGGAAAGCAAAGATTCAAAAAGAGGAGGAAATAGCCAATGCAAATATGTAGAAGCTGATGAGGCTAAAGTGGAATTGCTTAACAAATATTTCTGTTCTGTGTTCACAGATGAAGAAACAGGACAGGACCTCAGAAAACACCCACAAACAGGAACAGAAGTGAGGGACATCTTGAACAATTTTCAGAAGACTGTGTTCGTGAGAAACTAGCTCAACTTAAAGTAGACAAAGTGATGGGACCGGATGGGATACACCCTAGAATACTGAGGGAACTTGTGGACGTTCTAGCAGCTCTACTGACTGACCTTTTCAATGCCTCTTTGGAGTCGGGAGTGGTGCCAAAGGACTGGAGAGAGGCTCATGTGGTGCCTTTACACGAAAGCGGAAGTAAGGATGTGGTTGAAAACTACAGGCTGGTTAGTTTAACTTAGGTGGTGAGTAAATTATTGGAAACACTGCTGAAAGAGAAAATAATGAGGTTTCTGGAGTCCAGCAGATTACAGGATACAAGGCAGCATGGATTCACCAGAGGCAGGTCTTGTCAGACAAATCTAATTGATTTCTTTGATTGGGTGACCAGGGAGTTGGACCGTGGGAGAGCCCTAGATGTGGTGTATTTAGATTTCAGTAAAGCCTTTGACACTGTTCCTCACAGGTGTCTTATAAACAAACTGAGCATCTTAGGGTTGGACCCTTAAGTTACTACATCGGTTAGAAATTGGTTGGGTGGGAGGCGACAAAGAGTACAGGTAAATGGAGCTCACTCTGAGGAGAAGGAAGTTACCAGTGGTGTGCCCCAGGGATCTGTCCTTGGTACGATTCTTTTTAACATCTTTGTTAGTGATATAGCGGAAGGGCTGTTGGGTAAGGTTTGCCTCTTTGCGGATGATACCAAAATCTGCAATAGAGTAGACACCCAGGAAGGTGTAGATAACATGAGGAGGGATCTAGTTAAGCTTGAAGAATGGTCTAGAATTTGGCAGCTTGGATTTAATGTTAAAAATGTAAGGTCATGCATTTGGGCTGCAGCAATCCAAGGGAGCAATATAGTATAAGGGGTGAAGTACTTTTGTCCACTAAAGAAGAGAGGGACCTAGACGTGGTTGTGTCTGATGATCTTAAAGTAGTTAAAAGGTAGAAAAGGTGACGGCAAAAGCTAGAAGGATGCTTGGGTGCATACAGAGAGGAATGGCTAGCAGAAAAAAGGAGGTGATAGTGCCTCTGTATAAGTCTTTGGTGCGACCTCATTGGAGTATAGTGTGCAATTCTGGAGACCGCACCTTCAAAAGGATATAAACAGGATGGAGTCGGTACAGAGGGTGGCTACTAAAATGGTTAGTGGTCTTCATTATAAAGCATATGAGAACAGACTTAAGGTTCTTAATATGTACACCTTAGAGGAAAGGCGGGATAGAGGTGATATGATTGAGATGTTTAAATACCTCCGTGGCATAAATGTACAGGGGGAGAGCCTCTTTCAATTGAAAGCAAGTTCTGCTATGAGGGGACATGGTATGAGGGTGAAGAGGGATAGATTCAGGAGTGATATGCGGAAATATTTCTTTACGGAAAGAGTGGTGGATCCGTGGAATAGTCTCCCAGTGGAGGTGGTAGAGATGAGGACAGTATCTGAATTCAAAAAAGCATGGGACAAACACAGAGGATCTCTAAAGGAAAAAAGGGGACTGTTGTAGTTGTTGATATGGAAGGACAGACTAGATAGACCATGTGGTCTTTTTCTGTCGTCATATTTCTATGTTTCTAACCTGCACATTAGCTGCAGATAAGATGTGAGTGGTATGTCCTAAGGAGTAAAATACCACAGTGTCATGTATCTGCAGAGTGAGGTTGTACTGTGGTAAGCTATGGCCTGTAAACTAGGCCTAGGCCTCAACCTCCACTTGAGAATAGTGCTGAGAAGAAGCAGAGTCTGAGAAACTGCTTTAGACTGCTTTTTACTGCTCTTTGAAAAGTCTGTATAATTCCTTTATTAATTCCTCTATGCTGATGATAGAAATGTTCCTGCATTCTCTGAGCTAGAAATGACCTTGAAGTAGAAATGTATCTATATCTAAGACTGTGCTTTTGTTAGAATGGTCTGAGAAGGGGGAACAAGGAGCCAGGCCCAAAGAGGGTCCCTGATTGGACAGGTGCAAGGGGCGTTGGGACCAATAGAAAGTTTGCCTGTATCAAACTGTAAAATTGTATATAAGGAATTTGCTTCTGTACTCCATTGCTCAGTCTCTTTTGGACACGATTCTGTCTGAGCCTGTGCACAATAAATTGGCTTGGATCCTGCAGCTGACTCCTGGTTTTATTCATTGCATGCACTTCGCAGCTACATTTCCTGGTGCATTGGCCGGGAAGTGCGAGTAGTGGATGGTAGTCAAGTGAATATATCACGTTTTACCGCCTCAAGGTTTTGTCCGGCTGGAACCGTGTCTGGCTGACCTCAGGGGAAGCCTCAGGCGCCACCGGTCCTCTTGCATCGGGGAGGATTCCTCCTTGCCTCGGCAGATTACTGGATCCGGCCGGCCAACACCTCCGAACCCGAGGGGAGTCCAGGATTCAACACAAGAACTGGTTTTGCATCGGGTACCGGATCCGGTGAGTAGAACTTTTGTTGCTATCTAGTCAGCTAGCTTGGGATACGTCTTGCATGAGTGCGCGAGACCAAGAGCCTGATCACCTCTCCGGGCAGTCCGAGTAAGCCTTGCATGAGTATGCGCGAGGCTGAAACGACTGCCCTTGGTTAATCAGCAGTCCAAGTATGTCTTGCATGAGTATGCGCGAGACTGTCTGCTGTTGGTTAGTAAGGTAGGCCTGGGAATTTGGGAAAACGTTGCTAGCATGTCTGTTTGTGTCTCCCTCTGTTTCTAGGGCTGCCCGGACCCCTTACCGGCAGTCCGAATCGCCCGTACCCTCTGTCTGTTGTCTAACCGCGGGTTTCACTTCTGGTATAATGTAAGGTTATTAATTAAGGAACAGTACTGAAAAAAAAAAACAACAACTCAGGAGTCACTTTAAGGAATCGAGTCTAAGCACAGCACAGCGAAGACGAGAGCTGTCTCTGTGATTTTATTTTTTCAGCACGGTATCTCTAGCAAGCAGAGGGAGAAGGGGTGTGTCTTTGACACAGCCTGCAGAAAGGAATGTTTCAGTTCCTATTAACCCCTTCAGATCTCTCAACTGTTTTAGTTATATCTCTGCCCTGCCTGTATTGTTACTTCACCTGAACTTGTTATATTAGTTTGCTGGTTATATCTCAGCCCTGCCTGTATTTCTACGTCAACTGTTCCTGTTATCTTATTATTTTTATTTATTTATTTGTTTATTCTCTGATTTATGGGGGAAACCTGAACGGCTTAGAGGTCCGAGTACGGACCAAGGGAGGAGAAAAGTGTTAATTTTACAGTTGCTGAATGAGTGAGAGAGAGAGACAAAGGTTTTGAACAGCATGGGAGGGGGTGTATCTATACTGAGCCTTCTGCAGTGTTTTGCTTAAGAACTTTAAGAGGGGTTTCTCTGGTGATTATGTAATTGTAATGACCCCAGGTCGATGGGAAGCTTTATGTGAACGGGAATGGTCCCCCCCTGTCTTTATAGCGTGCACCCAGAGGAACACTGCCATATAGTTCTGTCACGCTGGAAATGTTGGATTTTGCTGGCATGTCTGTTTGTGTGTGTGTGAATGAGAGGTCTTGAAGCACATACCAAGCGAGTGCGGACTCCTGATTAGCGCAGTTCCTGGCTGGGCGACCACGCCCAGGTCGCGAAAAGGAGGAAGCGTTTGGTGTTTGTCTACCTATTTGTTCCTAGGGCTGTACAGATCCCTTACCTGCAGCCCGACTACCCGCCCCTACTGTCTGTTGTTGTGTACGTCATTATGAGAGGGTCAGAGTTCATGCAAACTCCGTTGAAATGTATGATCAAGAATTTTAGCAAGGGATTTCTCGGAGACTATGGAATAAAAATGTCTCCGTCCCGATTAGGAATACTCTGTGACAGGGAGTGGCCGGTGCTGATCACCGCGTGACCCCCTGGTGGTACTTTTGATGTTAGAATTGTATCCCTAGTTCATCAGATTGTACGTAAGAAACACCCTGACCAGTTCCCCTATATAGATTCCTGGTTAAGTATTTGCGAGAAGGAGCCCTCCTGGATAAAGCGCTGCCATGAGGAACAGTGTAAGATATAGGTAGCGACCACAAGGGGGGCCCAGAGATCCAGAGAAGAGAAGCTGCCTGTATATTATGCCCCAGAATCTCCAGATGTTCTGACCCATTCGTCTCAGTTCCTCTATAGGCCAGTCTCCTCAGCTCTGTTACCACCCCGGGCAGAGCCCCTAGTCTACCAACCACCTCCACAACAGGAGGAGGCGTACCCCCCTCCTACCCATGAGCCCCATCTCCGCTCGGAGTCCCCCGGAAGGGCCACAGTCCACCGATGACACTACAAGCAGGGATTCATTTGCTAGTTCGGGGTCACCTACTGCCAAAGATCAAAGCAAAGGAGCTGAATTCCGGCAGGCCAGACTGCATTACGCCCTCAGAAGTACGATAGCAAGCCAGAGGGATGGTCACGTGATGCCATTGCGCCAGGTCCCAGGGCTGCCTATCCTTAATGAACGGGACCAGGTTGTGGTGGGGCCAACCAGTCTCGTTTATGTGCCCTTCTCCACAACAGATTTATTGAACTGGAAAACGCATTATGCATCCTATACTGAAAAGCCCCAAGAATTAACTGAATTAATGTCAAGTATTATGCAGACCCATCAGCCTACCTGGTCTAATTGCCATCAGCTCCTGTCTACTCTCTTCACTACTGAAGAACGAGCACGGATTGTGCAAGCGTCCACTCGCTGGTTAGAAGAGAACCCTGTAGGAGAAGGAGGCCTGGATCCCCGGCAAGCAGCCGCTGTGGATTTTCCAAATGACGATCCTAAATGGGATCCGAACAGTGTGAATGGGGCGGCGGCCCTCACTCGGTTCCACCAGGCCCTACTGCAAGGCCTGAAGAAAGGAAGCCAGAAGGCCATGAATATTGTAAAAGTATCAGAAGTCATCCAGCGTCCAGACGAGAGCCCAGCGGCCTTTTATGAACGCTTATCTGAAGCCTATAGACTATATACCCCATATAATCCGGCAGCCCAGGAAAATTTGCATATGGTAAATGCAGCCTTTGTGAGTCAGTCCCAGGGAGACATAAAACGAAAACTGCAAAAGTTGTAAGGATTTGCGGGCATGAATGCGGCCCAGTTAATGGAAGTTGCTCAGAAAGTGTTTGTGAATCGTGATCAAGAACGTCAGAAGAAAAGTGAATGTAAAATGAAGAAGAAAGCGGATTTCCTTGCTGCAGCTTTAGTTGAACGATGAGGAGGAAGTTTCTCTAACCGAAGGACTCGAGGACGTGGAAGGGGCCGAGGAGATGGTCGGCCCCCATTGGGCGCAAATCAGTGCGCCCACTGTAGAGAAGAAGGACATTGGAAGAACGAATGCCCGAACTTTGACTCCGCCTCCTGGAGGGGAGGAGGAAGCACACGGAGAGCAGGGGGCGCTTCCAGAATCGGGAAGGAATGTACCACACATAGTTCCGACAAGATGAAGCAGCTATGGAGGGAATGGCAGCCGAAGGGGGCTACAGCATGTATGAAGACTAGGCCAGACCGAGCTTCAAGTTTCCCCTGGGTCCCCAGAAGCCTATGGCCAGTTTAAAAATTGGGGACCAATATATGGACTTTATGGTGAATACGGGGGCCGAACATTCAGTGGTGGCTAAACCAGTGGCCCCTTTGTCTTCTCGAACTATCACCGTTGTCGGGGCTACTTGAACCAGAGCCACTAAACCTTTCTTGCAGAATCGCACCTGTGAATTAGGGGGACGGAAGATAGCACACCAGTTCCTATATATGCCTGAATGCCCAATCCCCCTCTTGGGTCGAGATATGCTCGCTAAGCTCCAGGCGCAGATATCCTTTGCTGAAGGGGGAGAAATGGAAATGACTCTGAACTCAAAATCTGCTGTCCTAATGGTGTTGACTGTCCCCCGTGAAGAAGAAGGGCGGTTCTACAGTACATCTCCGATCAAGGCCAGCCAGTCCCACAGGTGCTCCTTGTGGTCTTGGGCAAGCCACTTAACCCTCCATAGCCCATGTTCCCTGTAAAATAGTTATCTCCAAGTTATAATGCCCTGTTCAATGTAATTTCAGTTTGTTCAATGTAAACCGCACTGATGCAGAATAGCACAGTATATAAGAGAATGTAAATAAATAAATATATGTAGCGTTGCACACACATCAACATCAAACCTCATTCATGACCTATGAGGCTAATAATGGCCCGTGGAAGGTCTTTGTCCATCCCAGATTATCCATTTTATTAAAAAAACTGTATGCATGCAAATGGCCTTAACATGCATTCATTTGTAGATTAATGCGTGTTAAATCGATTCAGCATGCACTAAATATTTTAAAGCACACTAATAAACTGAATGTGCACCAATAAATACACATCCCTAGAAACCAATACTATATTTTTTATTTAAAAATAAAGCAATTCCCTCTGTCCACAATACTTCCTCCATCCTCACCCTGCTACCCATTTCTTGACATTTAGGGGCTCGGTTCTTGTATAATGGTGATCTGCATTCATAAGCTGATTTTATTTTGATTCAGGCAGCCCAAGATGATGGATTTGAGAACTGAACCCAGATTCGCACATGGTAATACATAGAACATTGGAGTATTTCCTACAATAATTTTGTCTTGATGCTCTTGCTGTTCTCAGTGTGCTGGATTTACTTTGCTGCTGACACATTCTTATTTTTATTCCTGGGCAGGGAAAACAGAATTTGACATTCAGGATTTGTTCTTTCTGAAACTAGTGCAATCAATTACTGTCATATGTGATCATCTCAGATAGCTGGATTCCTTCAATCAGCCTGACCCAATTTCAGAGGCGAAGAGGAAAGGATAGAGAAGGTGTTTGGTTTTGATACAAACACTAGTTCCAATCTCATCTTGATGCCCCTGTCTTAAACAATTTTAAGTGACAGTGTTTATTTTAAAATAAGGGAAAATGATTTAGAGATTTCTTTTTCTCATTTAAATCTGGTCTTAAGTTATGGGGGTCATTCCGACCCGCATTTAGTGGGGATATATGTCCCTGTCAGACGTATAACCCCCACTAAACGCTCTCCGCATGTATAACCGAGATGTGCGGGGAGCTCTGTACCAGGGTGGGAGGGGGCATTCTGGAGGAGGAGCATGACCCTGACCCCATACATGCAGGGACAATTCCGGTGATGGCCCTGAACATCTGGCCCATGTTACTTAGATTGGGGACTTATTCCAACTCAGACACCAGCGGCCATCCAGCTTGGGACCACCAGAGGAGGTGAAAGGGGCAGGGGGCTTCCCCGCAGCCTGATCACAGCCCCAGAAGGCTCGGTTCGGGGGTTGGACAGCAGGGAAAAAGGCCCTTTGATGTTGCGCAGGCAATCTGGGCTCCTGCATGGAGTCGCAGTGCTATGGTGACGGGATGCCACTGCACTGTGACTCCATGCGGGAGCCTAGGCTGTGCTAGCTGGGGAATCTGTGGGAGCAGAATTAGATGCATATCTGGGCCGTCCAGATTTTGGACGTCCGGACAGCCCAGACGTGCCCCGATCGGAATTGGCCTCTATAGCTTTTTGACCAGATGTTTGCTAGCTGGAGTTAAGCTTGCTATGTGGATGGCAACATTTTATAATTATGATTTGGCAGAATGTTGGCTATGGGAGTCATTTTAGATGCTCTATTCATATGTTGGATGCCTGAAACCAGGCACATAGACATGCAAATCATGGAGGTGTCACCAGAGCCATTTTAGAAAACTGGATATATAGATACTCCCAGTGAAAGAACATCCAGATAGCACGGGGGTGTGGTGAAAGTGTGCCCAGGGCGCAACAAGGGAGTTGCATGATTGCGGTGCTATTTCAGAATACGACAAGCACATCAGGCCCTGGGTGTTGAGGCATTCATGCCTATACCTGCTCTTAACCACAGATAAGGTACAAAAAAGTGCTCGTTTCGTGGCTGCAATGCTTTCAGGATGAAGAGCAAATTCCATTCACATTGCAGCGGTTAGTATTTCCTGTAAATATATTTCCAAACATATTACTGGTCCGCCACCGCCGCAGGTCTGAATATAAGAAATGTTAGGGCAGGGCATACTAGTCTTACAACATAGATGCCCCCCTTTTGACCTACCTAGGCCAGGGCATCCATGTACCCAGTTCTGTGGGTGTGCCCTTCTGGGACATCCACATTTGTAAAATGGCCTACAACTGTGCATGTACCTTGTAGTTTGTGCAGGGTCCATCTCCAGAACTGGTTACTGGGATGTTCAGTTTTCAGAGTGGAGATGGGGTGATTTCAGAAGGCACTGCTGCCACTCCCCTTGTTTTTGGATGTTTTTGTATTTTATTCAGAACCACTGGTGAGTTTTCTCGCATATGGATAAAAAACTGTGGTTCGGAAAGCAATAATGAAACAGTGCATCTGGTCGCACAGTGGGGGTGACCGAATGACAAATGCATCTGTTTGAGCTTTCCTCCCCATAAAAAAAAAATAAGAACATCATGTTTATCTAGACAGTTTTATAACTGCATGATGTAAGATTGTTCTTACAACCTTCAACAGAGGTTAGTATTCACAAGTTTTTACATAATTATTGGTTTTACATACACATCAGGTCCGGAGCATATTAGCTTCACTTGTTTTCATGTGATATTAATAATATCTATGTATTTATTATTTTACGATGCCATTTTAATTATGTTTATTATATTTATTTGCTGTCTGTTCTTTTATAATTATCTTAAATGCTTGTATATTTATGTTTTTAGTATTCTTTGCCTGGCTAACTCCTGATGAAGGGTGACGAAACACGGCCTGTGTCGGGCGGTCAAAGGCTCCTTAATAAAAGAAATTGTCTTTCCACTTTATCACGCTTTGGACTGGTTTCCTTGGATCTGCGTGATCTGTTGCTTCTGTAGTGTTGTACCCAGTCTTCCAATTTATCCAGATCCTCCTGCAATTTTCTACAGTCCTCTTGGGTTTTAACAACTTTAAACAGTTACCACTACAAATTTGATAACCTCACTAGTTATTCCCTTTTCCAGGTCATTTATGAATATGTCAAAAAGTAGCGGACTCAGTACAGATCCCTGGGGTACTCCACTATTCACCTTTTTCCATTGGGAAAATTGGCCATTTAGCCCTACCCTCTGCTTTCTATCTTTTAATATATATTTTTGTGAAGCTTTATGTGAAGAATATAGTGAGATACTGCCGGTCACTGGTAGACCACCATAGAGAATCATATAATTAAAAGAATTTCAATTAATAAATATTGTAATGTGGACATCAAGGGCCTGATTCTGTCCCAGACGTAGATCTTCTCTGTGCGTCTGGTCTGAACCAGACACACAGAGGGAATCGCAATTTTGATCCTGCGGGGCACGTCTAGCGCCAAGGGATCAGAATTGCGAACAGTCCTGCATGTACAGGCTGGGACAGCGATTCTGTCCGGCCGGCACGTGCAGAACTGCACCCGGCTAACTCAGTCAAGGCTCTTCAATGGAGCTGTGGTGACATGGCGTCATGTTGCCATGGCACTGTGGCTCCATTGAAGAGCCATGATGCCAGCTGCCAGAGAATAAAGTTCATTTCCCGCAGCCCGACCACCGATCTGGCCTCTTAAAGTCAGGTTTGGGCTGTGGGGAATGCCCTCCGGTACTCCCTGCCCCATCCACGCCCCTGCAGCGCACAAAAGTAACATTCAGGGAAGTTATTCCACCTCGGAGGTGGAATAATTTCCCTAGACATTTTGCCAGCCCCGGACGTACAGGGCCGCCCACTGCCCGCTCACTCTCCGCCCCCATGCCGCCCATTCCCTGCCCCCATCTAACTTCCCCGCACAGCCGGCGAGGAAGTTATTCATGGCTCAGAATAACAACCAAAGCATCTAAAACAATGAAAAAGTATGAACTTAAGTAAAATGAAAATAATAGGCTTAAGATGTATATAATATAAGCTTTAAGACAATACAAGGAGGAGATTGTTGTACATACAGCAATTTGAGATTCTGTTGTAATAGAATGATAACAAAATAGGAATAGTGATCTCTGCTTTTCCCCCAGTAGCCACTAGGGAGACTCCTGGTAGGTGAAGGGGTTTGGGAATGGGCGTTATCTGTGAGTGTGGGGTTGGTAGCTTCACTGTGAAAGGGATTGGGGGTAGAGGGTGAGGAATTAATGTGAAGAGAAGCAGAAAGATCAGGGAGTGGGGAGTTCGCTGTGAAGGAGATCAGGATTTGTGCGAGTTACTGTTTTCATTCATGGCCTCTTAAAAGATAGCAGGTCTGACTTACAGCCAGCTATCTTTGCATTGCTGCAGCATGGAAAGCACCATTTTCCTGGCTGTTGCAACACAAAATGAAATTTACCATGCGAGTCATTAAAATGAGGTAACGCTAGTTACTGACTTGTGTAGTAAATTTCATTTCAACAGCATGCAGTATTTTACCTCAGCTTAGTAACTACCCCCTCGCCCCCACATAATTGTGTAGACTCTCTGCTTTGGAATAAGCTTCTTTATCAGGCCTGCATGGAAAAGCCTTAGTTATATTTTCATATGCAGGTTAAGACATTGTTTTTTAGTCAGGCAATTATATCATTGAAAAGTTTTAGTCCTGTGAAGCCTAGGCTATTTAGTATTTTGTAAGGGTGTGCACAGCCGAAGAAAGTTCAATTCATGCTTTTTTTAAATGAGTTTCCTCCAATTTTTGGGCAGATGTTTGTGTTTTTTTCATCTAGTTGTTCTTTGCATGCTGGAACTTTTTTAAGTGCACAAATTGATTGCACATGTTAATTTGCAGGTATACATGCATATGAGTGATTTGCATGCACTTTAAGGGCCTGATTTCCATTGGGGCCCGTCCCATCTGGACATCCAAAATCTGGATGGGCCGGAATGGCACCCGCTTTTGAACCCGCTTGAGCTAGACGTTCCTGCGGGATCAGAATCAGGTGCAGAGTCCCTGGACGGGCAGGACGTGCCCTGATTCCGAACCGCTGTACATCCCGTGCATTCCCCATCCAACCCACCCAATGCATTTGAATGGCGACTGGTCCCATAGTGTCCCATCGCCATGACACCAGGGCACCATGCAGAAGCCCTGATCCCCCACAGGTTTTTAAAAGATGCTTTCCCCACCGCCTGACCCCCGAACGGGCCTGCTGAGTCTGGGATCGGGCTGCAGGGAATCACCTGCTACTCCTCACCTAATATGTGGTGGCCGATGGGACCAATCGCCCTGACCTGGGAGGAAAACATTCCCTGGCCATTTCTGTTTCCCCAGACGTACAGAGCCCCGGCCGCAATCATCCTGGTACGTCCAGGGTCTGGGTCCCGCCTCTGTCCCGCCCACGCTCCTTCTCCAGCCCTCCCCCTCCCTCCCCTGTCCAGGCTTCCCTGCACAATGCAACTGTACGTGTGGGGGGTCTGGAATCTACACCCTGCGAATAGCGGGGGTTGAACATCCAGGTTAGACGTCCATCCCCGCTATTCGGGGATCAGAATGACCCCCTAAATGTTTAGGGATGCAAACAAATGCACATCTGTAATTTATTTATTTAATGTCTCTTTTATACCGCGCTATTTAGAATCAGTGCGGTTTACAGGTAACAAATTTGTGCAGTGCAGGCAGGCAGGCCTACACTGGACTTACAATAAACAGGGGTTTTATACAGGGCTAACAGGGTAACTATAGTTTCATGAAAATAGGAGACAGATGAGAAGTGAATGGTTATACTTTTTGGGGCCTATTTATTAAGCTGAGTTAGCTATTTAATATGCAAATAAATATGTGTTAACTAAGGCCAACTCAACCACCAGGCAGACTAAGCATTTGCCTAGGGCAGCAGCTTCTGAGGTGGGAAAAAGAAAAAGCAGCTACGGTCAAAGCAAAGCAAAGGGTCCTGGTAGCCACATAAACTGAGAATCATCAGTGCGCACTTTTACCTGCAGGAAGAATAGGCAATAGGAAAATAGTCCATTTACCCTTGCAAGTGGCTTTTAGGGAGTGTGTCATAGTAATGAGCATAGAACTTTGTGGGTCTTGTCTGCTTTCTTTGGTGTCCATTTACTAAAGTGCTGTAAGTGTTTGCGCCTACTGCACCTTAACTACGACAAATGCAGGGGGCGTGCCAAGCATCCATCCTGCCTTTAGCACACAAGACAGACACTTTTACTGCATGGGCCTGTATTCCTTGCCTCAGCAGGTAGAGCAGAAGTACCCATGCTATCTGGGAAGCAGGGAACGTGGGCCCAGCTGCAAAAAAAGTAAGGAAGAAAGCTACGCAGCTGCTGCAATAATCCCCTGTGCCTCTGATCCTCCCTTACGCTCTCCTCCAGCATAGCCCTCCTCTCTGAACCACCAATGGTAGAAAGCAAATCCAAGGGAACACCTCATCCTGATTCCAACCCCCCTCCTCAGGCATAGCTCCCACCCTCCCCACCTCCTTACTCCTCCCCCTCCATTATCCATGGAGTTTCTGAGAGCACGCTGAAAACGATTATTACTTTTTAATATTTTATATTTGCAATACCATGTTCCTCTTTCCTTGTTAACCTTCTGGCTAACATTTTTGGGGAACAGTGAAATAGAGATGACTTCACATTTTGCCTGAATTTTTCCCTTAGATAGTTTTTGAGTGGAAGAAGGTGATTGCCATTATGCACCCAACAGTTCAGTGTTTTGACATGTAAACTGCACAGTCACTTTTTCAAGGGATTTGGAAGTGTATTTTGAAATATCCCGCATTGGTTGTAAGCATGATCAGTCTTTACGTAATAAACTATTTCTAGTCCAGTTTCCAGGAGGAGGTATCTGGAAAAATACATGAATTGCAACAGGGCAGATTGCCCTTCATAATTGTATAATGCATAAAAAATAAAGTATAATAATATTTGAAAACTATTTTGTTACCGTCTAGAGACTTTAGTATTCTCCACTTCGGAATGAGTCACTTGTGAACAATGGAGCCAATACAATACAACCTGTGCTGACATTATGTTTTACCTTTTTATCTAAATGGTGAACAAAGACAACAGACAATGCCAAATGACATTATGTACCTGAATATAAGAGGGTAGAGAAAATGAGTTGGTTTCTTGTGACATTTTAAATCACTTAAACTATCACAGCTAAATGGTTTCCAGCTGATCATGCTCACAAATATAAAAGCTATTCTTTGTCACTGTTTATGTCATTTTATTAAAGCAGTAAAGAAAATAATCTCGAACAAAAAAACCCAGTATGGGGTCAATTCAAAGGGATTTCGCTGGCAAGTCACTAACCTGTAACACCTTAGTAACTAGGGCGGTAAATTGCATTTCGCTTTGCTGCAGTCAGCAACATCATGCATTCTTGGCCCGAGCAACACAAAGAGAATTTGCTGCCCAAAATCAAGGTTATTTTTGAAAGGAACCATTGGCGTCATGTAAAACCTCTACTCCCTCAGTAAAGTCCCAACCTCCCTGAACAAATCCCTACCCCAACCCCACCAATATGAACCCTCCCACCTTCCCCAACATAACCCCCTCCCACCTTCCAGCATGTCTTAACACTAGAAGCCCCAAAAGGAATTTTAGCTAGAAACCCCAAAGTGCGTCAAATGACGCATTATCACGACAACTGCGTTTAGCATGAAATGCAGATGTAAATTAATGTGAGGTTACTTATTTGTTAAATATGTGCAGTATGTGATGTCATTACATGATGTCATCGTGTGTTTATTGTTTGTAATGTTGGAGTAAAACTGTAAACAGTGATTGAGATGCGCCACCTAGTGGGAACATGAATTTATACCTAGAAGCCCCAAAGTACGTCAATTGACACATTCAAGACATTAATTTTCGATGCACATATTTGAACATCTTGACCTTGCTAACAAAGTCATCGAACATGACTGACATGGCTCTAGCTGTGGCGCTGGTATACAACTTCGAAGATGCATTTGCGTCAATTGACACACTTTGGGGCTTCTAGTGTTAAGAGACAGATGTACCAATATATACAATGACATCATTCCAAGCATGGTTTCTCCATTGCAGTAATTTTTATTTTGAAGAGGAGAGACAGTGATTAAAGTGTTGATTTTTCTCTCTCTTAATGGCCAAGGTATTAAAAAATTGAAATGGTTTTCCACAGTGGAACAAGTTATTCCTGTTCCCTAGCTCCTTAGGACATTTGAGGTTCTGCATTTGTGAGTTGTTTATTTGGATGATATGCATGATATTGTGAAGTTCTCCACTATACATTCACTTTTTCCACTGTACATTCGTACTGGGTTGGATAATAAAGTGAATGTATAGTGGAGAACGTCACAAAGTCACGTGTACCATCAAGTCCCTGTTGTTCGGGCGCTACTGATGTAACCAAAGGCTGCCTTTTCTGCCCTGCTGTTGCTTAGAACCTACAGGAGACGAGCTCGGAGATACCTTCAAGGGGCTAGAGATTTTTGGTGCTGAGATATGTGCTCCAGCCTCTGGAAAATGTACAGGGTTCAAAGAATTACAAAAGGGGACTGCTACGTCTGGAGAGAGATCTGCAATAGTGAGTATATACTTCTGGGAATTTTTCTGAAGGAAATTCTTTGGATTAAAGCTGATTAATATATGAACCCAGTGTATTTGTTAAATCAGTCAGGGCCTAGTAGCAGCAGTTTAAGTTTAAATTTAAAAAACAGCAGAGAGCTTTCTGGTTAAATTTAGAACCCAGTAGAGAGCTTGTAGTTTAAATTTCATACTCACTCAGGGCCTAGTAGCAGCAAAGTGCTTTTAGTTTAAATTTAAAACACACAGAGAGCTTTCTGGTTAAATTTAGAACCCAGCAGAGAGCTTGTAGTTTAAATGTAATACTCACTCAGGGCCTAGTAGTAACAAAGTGCTTTTAGTTTAAATTTAAAACACAGAAGAGAGCTTTCTGGTTAAATTTAGAACCTAGCAGAGAGCTTCTAGTTTAACTTTCATACTAAGTCAGAGCCTAGCACCAGCAAAGAGCTTTAATTTAAATCAAATCAGAATATAACTTAGCATAAAAGGCAAAACAGGGTCAGTATTCTTTGAACACTAAATAAATTCTTCTAGAGACCTTTACAAAGAGGCCTTCTACCTAGGGGGCAAGAGACCTGTGAAATTTTGTCAATAGGTGTTAAAGCCAGGTGGCAGGTCAAAAGGTCATTTTGAAAGACTCCTTCTATCCAAGCAAGGACTGTTAATCACCCAGGAAGTTGGTCACAGCTTATCTCAGAAGCACAGGAGAGGGTACTGTGTTGCAGCCCTCTTTTAATAAGTCTTAATTCCCTCCCTCCCCAATACCCACCCACCCCTGGGATAATCGTAGCTTTATAGGTACTTACATAAACGTAAAGGAAAGGAGCAGCTCTCAGGTGCAGCTGTTTATCCAAATCAGTCATACATTAAGGATCTGTGATTAATTAAGCTTCAGGTGAACAAGGTATATTAAATGTATTAGATACGCTTTTATTAGTATAAGTATCCACAGCAACCCATACTAAGTAAGAACTTAAAGATCTAAACACAAGCTTAAAACTAAGATGCAGACAGCAGCCCAGCAGCGAGATGGGGGCTTTCCATTCTTTTGCATTGAGTGTCACATGTATGATTTTCTTCCAGTTGGTGAGAGGTCTTACGTGTGCACTAGGTGCAAGGAGCTCTTTGCTCGCAGGGAATGAGTCCATTCTCTAGAGATTAGAGTAGCAGACTTGAAAGACATAAGAAAGACAGAGTGGTACATATACGAGACCTACAGGGATATAGTCCTGAAGTCCCACCTCCAGTCTGGCAGCATCCCTGTTGCCATGGAGGAGAGAGGTCACGTGACAGGCGAGCATCACCCTGGTGTTGCAGGAAGTGATCCTGTAACTAGGACCTGTCCTCCAGGTAATGTAAAACCCTCTCACACCGAGGAGGTTTCTCCAGGGCCATGTGCCCATGAGGGAAGGGTCGGGACAGCCATTATAGTTGATGATTCGATCATTAGGCATGTAGATAGCTGGGTGGCTGGTGGACGTGAGGATCGCCTGGTAACATGCCTGCCTGGTGCGAAGGTAGCGGATCTCATGCGCCACCTAGATAAGGTCTTAGATAGTGCTGGGGAGGAGTCTGCTGTCTTGGTACATGTCGGTACCAATGACATAGGAAAATGTGATACGGAGGTTCTGGAGGCTAAATTTAGGCTTTTAGGTAGGAAGTTGTAATCCAGAAATTCCAGGGCAGCCTTCTACGAAATGCTTCCCGTTCAACGTGCAGGACCCAAAAGGCAGGCAGATGCAAGAGCCAATCCCTCCTGTTTATGACTGAAAATTCAATAGAGCACTTTCTGGCAGTTTAAAAAGTTTGCTAATTGTAATCCACATTGAGGTTTGCTGTTAGCAGTCTGTATGCTTAAGTTTGTAGGGCCCAATATTTAAAGCAATTAATATGGTTAGCAGATAGGGAACTGCATCAATCATGCTGACCGGGATAATCAGCAGCACTAATGCAGTTATGTGCTACTGAATATCTGTGGGTGCCGTCGCTAGGTGCCCCAGTGCTATCTGGCTAACATTAGGGTGTTCTGTGGGTGGCATCTGGGGATAACCAGGCGCCGATGCCTGGTTATTCCTTGGTAGTGAAAGTTAGGCACAGTAAAGGCTGTCCTAACTTTCACTGCTGAAGCTAACCAGGCAGCGGTTGAAAATCTCCGCTTCCCAGTTAGTTTTAATGCTATCCAGCTGACCTGAATCTTCAGTGCTGGTGGCCGGATATGACCCCAGCATTAAATATCTGGGTCTTAGGTTCAGTAGTGACAGCTAGTCACTGCGGAATGCTTAGCTGCTGCTGCTGAACATCGGGTCCATAATTCCCAAAGCTTGTAACAAGCATCCATATCAGGATTTGTGTCCTTAAAGGCAGAAACCTCTGAAAGGGGGTACATCTGTTTTAGTGAGGCCCTCACATATAGAATAAAAGAGAACAAATCCACAGATACATATCATCAATCTATAGTCCCATATGCAAGGCCCCACAACCAACCCTTAGCGAGCAGATACTCAGTGGTAGTCTATTCCTCTTTACCAGGCAGACCACCAAAAAGACCTGTTTCCTCACCGATTGTAATTTCACCTCCTCAACAGTAGGTACCCTGAGCAAAGATTCGTATTGAGACCTAAGATTATGTTGAGAAGAGGATGCCCTAAGACAGCCAACCAAAGTAAAGCTATTGCTTTTCTGTCTGTATCTACTGCTTTAGCCTTCTCCTTTTCTTCTCCCTGGTTGCATTGGAGGTGTTTTTAGTGAGCATTAAGACAAAGAGCAAACAAGACTGACTCATGCCTTTAGGAATGAGGGAATTGGGGAAATGGCCATAGTTGTTCAGACTGTATGACAATTTTTTTATTATGAAGCCAATTTCCTAAACTGTTCATTACAATGTGAACAGCATTATTTTTATTTTGTATTTTGGACTGTAGAAATTTTTACTCTGATTTTAGTCCACTTAACCAATATACACCACTGTCTGCTTCAAAATGTTTGTGAATATTGGTAGCTTAGATCGGCCGGCGATCATGATGTTGGATTGTTCTCCGAGCTTGATAGTTTGATTGCAGATGCTTCATCATCATTTGAGGGGACATCATTAGTGTGGGGTTCCAGATGGTAATGTGCTTGAATGCTTGTGTTTGTACTTATACCGGGGTTGGTTGTGACTCAGCACTTTGGTTTGCAGGGACTGATTGGTTGGTTTCCCTGAGGATTGCTGGGGTGTGGTTGTTGTTTCTGAGCCATGTTGATGACTCAGCTCTTTGGTCCACAGGAATTGATTGGTTGGTTTCCCTGAGTGTTGTTGGAGTATGGCCATATGTTCTTATGCATTAAAATATACCTGATTTTTCCAAAGCGGATAATTTATAGAAAAAGGTTTCTAAATTTAAACATTAACACATGATAGCTGTAGAGTAGTCAAAGTACTAGCTATTGTAGTAGTACAGTGGGATGATTTGTACTTTACATGGCTACAATAGTACTGTATGGTGCATGCTGAATCAGAAGGTGTTTGATTGTCAGAAATAAAATGTGAGAGATCACAAGAATGAAGGATTTTATCTCTAGGAAATGAAAGAAATGCACGCGTCAAAGTTACTGTTTTATGGTATATGCTTTAACTAGGAAAACATACACAACCAATGAAAAATAATTACAAACAGCCCAAAGCACTCTAAAGCAAATATTTAAAAAAGGGACAACTTTATTATGTTTTGAAGTTAATAAAGTCAACAGGGTGACTGGCAGGGACCAGCAAGACAGCCTCAGAGACATATTGTAGATTAAAGCCGATGTGTTATTGAGCTGAAAACTCTGCAAATGGTGCTTCATTTAATGAAACTCTAAAGAGTTATTTGGATCCCTGTTCACTAAGGCATGCTAAAGTTTTGTAGTTACCATATGTTAATAGCCAAAATGAACATGCAGTAGCTATGAAACCTCTGCATTATCTGTTTGGGGATGTTCCCAGCATTTTGGGAATGGCAGCCATGCAGTTAATACAGAGAAAATGTTACTGGTGCATGTTAC
The DNA here is from genome assembly GCA_033557465.1 of Ichthyophis bannanicus. Taxonomy (NCBI): domain Eukaryota; kingdom Metazoa; phylum Chordata; class Amphibia; order Gymnophiona; family Ichthyophiidae; genus Ichthyophis; species Ichthyophis bannanicus. Next base: position 417,997,232 of record CM066037.1, read on the forward strand.
CGGCATGGCCAGTAATGCCCAAAGCAGTTAGTTACACCTCTTAAGGTGGCATTAACTACCCTCTCCGATATCTCTCACATGAACAGTTAACACATAATAATAACCTCCATGTTAACTGTGAAGTACAGTTCCTGCCTATTTACTGTTCATTTCCTGCCCCAAAATGGTGTTTTTTGCATTAGTTGTTTAACATGGCAATTAATTTTATTTTGCAAAGTTTTTCGACTGTAAGAACATACCATAAGCCATGTTGACTGATTCAAGCCAAGGTCCATCAAACACAGTATTCTATCTCTGACAGTGGTCTATCCGGATCACAAATACCTAACACTGAATGAAATTTTGAGCAGGGTTTTCCACATGCAAAATGTTATCTAAACAATTAATGAGCTGTTGTGATACATGAAGACAAATTTTAGGAGGTGGAAAGTGGAAATGAGACATTGAGGTTGGGATGTACTCAGTTCTAGTGGTATATTAGAAAGGCTCTGCCTTTTCTAAAATGCATATAAGAATGTGCAGGAGTGCGATTTGCTGACACATAAAGCCAGAGGAGCCATTTTATGTGGGAACAAACAGGGAAAGCATGCAGAGCATGGCTCAAGGAATTCTTTCCAAACACCATATGATAAACTGAAGAGTATCTTTGTCTTTATTTTGGTTTTTAATATACTGCTCAACATGCAAGCATCTGAGTGGTTTACAATATATCAAAACGCTACTTGGAAGAAGAAAAGAACGCCAAAATTCAAATAGGAAAGAGATAGTAAGGACGAGATGAGAGGAAGAAGGGGCGGGGGGGGGGGGGAGGACACATCTGAGAAAGTCAATACGAGGGGGAAGGGGGAGGGAAAGCCCAGGAGGGAGGGAGATTTAAGGCAGAACAAAAGAGATGTGTTTTTAGCATTGACTTGAATTTAGTGAAGGAGAGTTCCAGTCAGAGGTCCTGGGGGAGGGAGTTCCATAATTTGGGACCAAGAAAAAAGAAAACAGTGTTGCGAATGGACTCCAGGTGTGCTTGTGAGGGGGAAGGGAGGGAATATGATTGGAGTGAATGAGCCAGAGTGAACGCTGGGAGGTATGAAGATGAACAAGATTGGAGAGGTATAGAGGAATGCCAGTATTGTTTGCTTTGTGGACTAGGGTAAGGGTCTTATACTAAATTAGAAGGCAACGGAGAACCAATGGAGGTGTATGAGTAATGGTGTGATGTGATCTGAATGTGAGGCATGTATGATGGTGCAAGCTGCGGTGTTCTGTATGTTTATGTTTATGTTTATTTTAAAACTTAATATACTGCCCAACAACAAAACGTATCTGGGCGATTTACAATAAAAGCATATAAAATTAAAAATTAATGCGGCAAGAAAAGAAACAGGAATGCCATAAAATTCAAAGAAGCAGGACAGAAAAGATAAGAACAGAAAAGGCAGAGAGGATTAAATATCAACAGGGAGGACAGGGGGGTTACTCTGGTATGAAGGGGAAGTGGTCAATACATCAATGGGGAAGAGGGGAAAGAGGAGAAAGGGAGGGGGGTAGGTCGTAAGCAAGACAGAAGAGGTGGGTTTTTAATTTGGCTTTGAATGCAGTGATGGAATGTTCCAAATGGAGGGCAAGGGGAAGCGAGTTCCAGAGCCTCGGGCCAAGGAAAAAGAAAGCTGAGGAACGGGTAGATTCCAAGTGGGCCTGGGAAGGGGAAGGGAGTGACATGCGGTTGGCGTGGATAGAGCGAAGAGTGCGGAGAGGGGTGTAGGGACGAATCTGATCAGCAAGATAGAGGGGAATACCTGTGTGAATTGATTTGTGGACAAAAAAGAGAAACTTGAATTGAATTCGGAAAGGGACAGGAAGCCAGTGCAGACGTAAAAGAAGGGGGGTGACATGGTCAAAGCGTGAGGCATGAGTAAGAATACGAGCGGCGGTGTTCTGGATGCGTTGGAGACGAGAAAGTTGATACTGAGGGAGGCCGGCTAGTGCAACATTACAATAATCAAGACAGGATACTACAAGAGAGAGAAATAGGGTGGTCAAAGAAGAAAAGGAAAGGAAAGGATGTACAGCGCGAAGCTGCTTCAAAGTGAAGAAAGAACATTGAACTACAGAGGAAATGTGGTCTTTGAAGGAGAGAGATGAATCAAGAGTGACACTGAGATACTGAAGTGAAGAAACCACAGGGATAGGTAAAGAAGAAAATAGGGGAGTGAGGGAGGGAGGGGAAGAATTCCCAAGAGTGAACCAACTAGCAGAGATTTTGGCAAGGTTAACATGAAGGAAATTAGAGGAAAGCCAGGAAGCCACAGAGGAGAGACAGGTATTTATTTATTTATTTATTTATTTAACAATCGCTTATATACCGCACTTTCCCAATGATCAGGTGCAGTTTACAAAAAACAAGTTAAGGGACAAATCAAAGATCTGTGTTTTTACATGGAACATCAGAGAACTATGTACAATTGGCCTGAACCTTAAACAAAACATATTTAGTTACAGTTGAAACTGAGATCAAAGTACAATAACAAAAAACTAAACAACAATAAACTATATAACAACTATATAAAGAATATAGGGTTTATGCTATGTAAAATTGCCTAGTGTTTGATGGGCTAATTGAGATAAGTTAGGATGGGAAATTGCAGAGGGGGTAAAGAATGTCGGAATAACAGGGGGTGGGATAGTTTAAGTTACAGCTATTTTATGTCTTTCTTGGTAGGGCCTTCGTTGTCATTTGTCATTTGTTATTCGTTATTCGTTTTAGTGTCTTTCAGAGTTAGGGATCCGAATTGTTGTTAGATTATCCGTTTTCATTGTGGGAGAAAGCACAGTTACTTACCTGTAACAGGTGATCTCTGGGAACAGCAGGAATAAGTCTTCACATATGGGTATCGTCGGTACCGACGGAGCCTGCGCGGGAACGCTCCCCAGCATCCAAAAGGAAAGCTTTTGGGAGCATCCCACAGCGCCTGCGCGCTGCCTTCCCGCCTTTCCCAACCGCCTCTCTCCAGTTTGAGTTTTAAAGCTGAGACAAAGAGAGAGAGAGGAAAGGAAAGATAGATAGAGAGATACAACTCCTAGGGGAGGTGGGTGGGTTGTGAAGACTTATTCCTGCTGTTCCCAGAGATCACCTGTTACAGGTAAGTAACTGTGCTATCTCCAGGAACAAGCAGGAATGAGTCTTCACATATGGGGACTCCCCAGCTAGAGATGCCTGTGAGATCACCCAGATTGTGAGTCCCTGGGAAGGGCTCCACCTCCACTCATGAATCTCAGGCATCCAGTCAGGGATGGAGGGCAGGAGTTGATTAGGTATGGAACAGGTGTTTAAGAACAGCCTGACCAAACAAGGCATCCCGGCGGGAGTCCTTGTCCAAGCAGTAATGGGCTGTGAAGGTATGAACCGATGCCCAGGTGGCCGCTCGACAGATTTGGTCGATGGACACAGAGTTTAGATGAGCCATAGAGGTTGCCATGGCCCTCACATTGTGAGCTGTGACATGGCCCTCCAGAGAAAGGTTCTTACTCTGGTAGGCGAAGGAAATACACTGAGCAATCCAATTGGACAGAGTTCTCTTAGAGACTGGAAGTCCTAAATGAGAAGGATCAAAAGCAACAAAAAGTTGAGAGGACTTTCTATGTGGCTGTGTCCTTTGTAAGTAGAAAGCAAGTGCTCTTTTACAATCCAGGGTATGAAGATTCCTCTCTGCACTTGATGCATGAGCTCCTGGAAAAAAGACAGGTAAATACACCTCCTGGTTCAGATGAAAAGGTGAGACCACTTTAGGCATAAAGTGTGGATTAGTTCTGAGGACTACCTTGTCATGATGGAACCTTGTATAAGGAGGATTAGCCACTAAAGCTTGCAACTCACTGATACGGCGAGCTGAGGTGACTGCAATAAGAAAAATAACCTTCCAGGAAAGGAATTTCAAGGAGGTTGATAGAGCTGATCGTAATGATAGAGCTGATCAAATTGGTGGAGGGGTTGCGCTCTATGTTAGAGAGGGCATTGACTCAGAAAGGATTAAAGTTTTGCAGGGAACAAAATTTGCTGTAGAATCTCTATGGATTGAAATTCCACTTATGAAGGGGAAGGTGATGGCAGTGGGGGTGTACTATCGACCGCCTGGCCAGAATGAATAAATGGATGATGAAATGCTCAAAGAAATCACAGAAGCTAACAAAAGTCACAACAGAGTGGTAATAATGGGTGATTTCAATTACCCCGGTATCGACTGGGTCAGTGTCACGGCAGGACAAACTAAAGAGATAAAGTTTTCTAGATGGAATAAATGACTGCTTCTTGGAGCAGCTGGTTCATGAACCGACCAGAGGGGAAGCCATACTGGACCTAGTCCTTAGTGGAATGCCAGATCTGGTGCAAGAAATAAGGGTGTTGGGACCACTTGGCAATAGTGACCATAATATGATCATGTTTGATTTAATTATTGGAGAACAAATAGTAAAGGAATCCACAGTACTACCTTTTAACTTTCAAAAGGGAGACTATGATAGAATGAGGAATATAGTTAGGAAAAAACTAAAAGGAGCGGTTCCAAAGGTTAAAGACTTACAGCAAGCTTGGGCGTTATTTAAAACTACTATCCTCGAAGCCCAGACCAGCTGTATTCCACGCATTAAGAAGAGTGGGAGAAAGTCCAAAAAACTGCCAGCATGGTTTAAAGGTGAGGTCAGAGAGGCTGTTGCTGCCAAAAAAGCAACCTTCAGGAAATGGAAAAAAGAGCCAAATGATGAAAACTGGAAACAGCACAAGCACTGGCAAGTTAAATGCAAAGCATTGATAAGGCAGGCAAAGCGGGAATTTGAAAAGAAACTTGCTGCGGAAGCAAAAACACGAAATAAAGACTTTTTCAAGTACATTCGTAGCAAAAGGCCTGTGAGAGGATCAATTGGACCGTTAGATGATAGAGGGGTAAAAGGGGCAGTAAGAGGAGACAAGGCTATAGCGGAGAGACTGAATGAATTCTTTGCTTCGGTCATAGGATCAAAGTGTGATGTGAAAAGGTGGGTTTTTAGTTTCTTTCTGAGATCCTTAATTTCTGTTACTGCTCTGATTTCCTCAGGAAGGGAGTTCCATAGGATGGGTGCTGCATGGGAGAATGCCTTTTTGTTGGTTATCTTTTTAGCTTTTGTGAAGTCTTTCGGGGTTATAATTTTGTTTGTATAGCCTTTCCTGTGTACTATTTTATTAGTGTCTTTAGTAATAAGCTTGCTTAGTGTTGGTGGAACCATGTTATTTAATGCCTTTAAGGTAGTTATAATAGTCTTATAGTTTATCCTGCTTTGTATTGTATTGTATTGTATTGTATTGAGAGGAGTAATATCAGGAGTAGAGGAATCCATGTGATATAACAGAAAAATAGCGTCGGCGTAATAGTTAGCTGAAATACCATGTTGTTGGACCAAGAGTGCAAGAGGAGCAAGAAAGATATTGAAGAGAAGAGGAGCGAGAACAGAACCCTGGGGAACACCACAAGGGAGTGGGGTAGAAGGAGAGGAAGAGGACCCAGAAAGAATTGAGAAAGAACGACAAGAAAGAAAAGAACGAAACCACTGAAGTACTGAACCGGTGAGACCAGCTTCCTTAAGAACATAAGAACATAAGATATGCCATACTGGGTCAGATCAAGGTCCATCAAGCCCAGTATCCTGTTTCCAACAGTGGCCAATCTAGGTCATACGTATCTAGCAGTTTCCCCAAAAGACAAGGTTCCACAATGCTTATACTGGGCCAAGCATTGATATCCTGGGTCCCTTCTTAATAATGGTTTATGGACCTTTCCTCCAGGAACTTGTCCAAACCTTTTTTAAACCAAGATACATTAACAGCCTTTATTACATCCTCCGGTAACAAATTCCAGAGTTTGATTACACGTTGAGTGAAAAAATATTTTCTTTTATTAGTCTTAAATAGTTTACCCTGTAGCTTCATTGCATGTCCCCTAGTCTTTCTATATTCTGATAATGTAAACAATCGATCTACGTTTACCTGTTCCACTCCGTTCATTAATTTATAGACTTCTATCATATCTCCCCTCAGCCGTCTCTTTTCCAGGTTAAAGAGCTCTAACCTCTTTAGCCTTTCTTCATAGGAGTATCCTTCCATCCCCTTTACCATTTTGGTGGCTCTTCTCTGAACCTTTTCTAATAATGCTATATCCTTTTTAAGATACAGCGACCAGAAGTGCACACAATATTCAAGGTGTGGTCTCACCATGGAACGATATAGGGGCATTATAATATCTTTTGTTTTATTTTCCATCCCTTTCCTTATGATACCTAGCATTCTATTTGCTCTTTTGGCCGCCGCTGCACACTGGGTGGAGGGTTTTAACATGTTATCCACAATGATGCCTAAATCTTTTTCCTGGGTGGTGGTTCCTAATGTGGAACCTTGCATCTTTTAACCATAGTTTGGGTTGTTCTTCCCTAGGTGCATAACTTTGCACTTGTCCACATTAAATTTCATCTGCCATTTTGATGCCCAGTTTTCCAATTTATCAAGATCCTCTTGCAATTTTCCACAATCCTCTTGGGTTTTAACAACTTTAAATAGTTTTGTGTCATCTGCAAATTTGATAACCTCACTCGTTATTCCCTTTTCTAGGTCATTTATGAATATGTCAAAAAGAAGCGGACCCAGCACAGATCCCTGGGGTACACTACTATTCACCTTTCTCCATTGGGAAAATTGGCCATTTAGCCCTACCCTCTACTTTCTATCTTTTAAACAGTTCCTTATCCACAATAGTACACTGCCTCCTATCCCATGAGTCTTTAGTTTTGCCAAAAGTCTCTGATGAGGGACCTTGTCAAAGGCTTTCTGAAAGTCCAGATACACTATATCAACCGACTGACCTTTGTCCACCTGTTTATTCACACCTTCAAAAAAACATAACAGATTAGTAAATCAAGATCTTCCTTATTAAAGCCATGTTGGCTGTCTCCCATTAGGCCATGACTATCTACATGCTGAGTAATTTTGTCCTTTATGATGGTTTCTACCATTTTTCCCGGTGCTGACGTCAGGCTCACCGGTCTGTAGTTTCCCGGATCACCCCTGGAACCCTTTTTAAAAATTGGCGTTACATTGGCGATCCTCCAATCTTCAGGTATTAGAGATGATTTTAATGATAGTTCACAGATTACTAATAGCAGGTCTGCAATCTCATATTTCAGTTCTTTCAACACCCTTGGATGTATATGATATGATATATATGAGTGATATGCGGAAATATTTCTTTACAGAAAGAGTAGTGGATCCGTGGAATAGTCTCCCAGTGGAGGTGGTAGAGATGAGGACAGTAACTGAATTCAAAAAAGCATGGGACAAACACAGAGGATCTCTAAAGGTAAAAAGGGGACTGTTGTAGTTGTTGATATGGAAGGACAGACTAGATAGGCCATGTGGTCTTTTTCTGTCGTCATATTTCTATGTTTCTATGTTTCTATATCATCCGGCCCAGGTGATTTCCTACTCTTCAGTTTATCTAATAGCTGTAATACATCTTCCCAATGTATCGATAGTTCCTTCAATTCTTCCGCACCTTTAAATACCACTTCAGTCATGGGTAACATCCCTACATCTTCCTCAGTAAAGACCGAAGCAAAGAATTCATTCAGTCTCTCCGCTATCACCTTGTCGCCTCTTAGTACCCCTTTAACCCCTCTATCATCTAATGGACCAACTGACTCTCTCACAGGTTTTTTGCTACGAATGTACTTGAAAAAGTCTTTATTTCGCATTTTTGCTTCCGCAGCAAGCTTCTTCTCAAATTCTCCCTTTGCCTGCCTTATCAATGCCTTGCATTTCACTTGCCAGTGCTTGTGCTGTTTCCAGGTTTCGTCATTTGGCTCTTTTTTCCATTTCCTGAAAGATGCTTTTTTGGCAACAACAGCCTCTCTGACCTCACCTTTAAACCATGCTGGCAGTTTTTTGGACTTCCTTCTACTTTTCTTAAAGCGTGGAATACAGCTGGTCTGGGCTTCCAAGATAGTCGTTTTCAACAACACCCAAGCTTGATGTAATCCTTTAACCTTTGCAACTGCTCCTTTTAGTTTTTTCTTAACTATTTTCCTCATTTTATCATAGTCTCCCTTTCGAAAGTTAAAAGGTAGTACTGTGGATTTCATTACTGTCCCTCCTCCACTAATTAAATCAAACGCGATCATGCTATGATCACTATTGCCAAGTGGCCCCAACACCCTTATCTCTTGCACAAGATCTGGTGTTCCACTAAGGACTAGGTCTAATATGGCTTCCCCTCTGGTCAGTTCATGAACCAGCTGCTCCAAGAAGCAGTCATTTATTTCATCTAGGAACTTTATCTCCCTAGCATGTCCTGTCGTGACACTGACCCAGTTGATACTGGGGTAATTGAAATCACCCATTATTATTACTGTGCTGTAACTTTTGCTAGCTTCCTTGATTTCTTTGAGCATTTTATCATCGGGGATGCTGCCAGACTGGAGGTGAGACTTCAGGACTATATCCCTATAGGTCTCGTCTATGTCCCTCTCTGTCTTTCTTATGTTTTCCAAGTCTGCTACTCTAGCTTCTAGAGAATGGTAAGGAGCAAGTTTATCAAGGGCGGAGAGCAGAGTGAAGTTCCAAGTCTGAACCTGGTGATCAGAGGGAAGGGAAAGGAATTCAGGTGCAAAGAGTGTATCAGAGGGGGGGGGGGGGGGAAACTGCTGGAGGGTGTTGGGCGTAATGCGATGCGTGAGTATCAGAGAACTAGGTGGTTTTCCAAGGGAGCACAGAGGAGAAGGAGGACTTTTAGAAAAGAGAAGGCAAAAATTATTAGACCAGGGGCTGGAAATGCCAAAAGGCAGAAGGTGTGAAAGAGGAGGCAGTGGGGGAAATAACCAAGTTGAGGGTGTGACCAGCAGGATGAGTGGGAAAGAGGACATGTTGCTGCAGGGATAAGTCAGCAAGGAGTGTGAGGAAAGTGTTATCATTAGATTTAGAAGGAGTAGCAAATCAACTGGACCAGATGGTATACATTCAAAGGTATTGAAAGAACTGAAATATGAGCTTACAGACCTATTATTAGTAATCAGTGAACGATCATTAAAATCATCTGTAGTACCTGAAGAGTGGAGAGTGGCCAGTGTAACGCCAATTTTTAAAAAGGATTCCAGGAGTGTTCCAGGAAACTACAGACCGGTGAGTCTGATGTCAATACCGAACAAAATGATAGAAACCATTATAAAGAATAAAATTACTGAACAATATTGCGGCTACCCAGTTAGGTTCTGAGATGATTTCCTCTATGCCCCAAACCTGGATATTCAATGCCATCGCTGAGGCATTGAATATCCGAGTTAGAGGTCAGCGGGGAGTGCTATGCACCGACGCAGCACATAGCCCTTCCAAGATGCGCCTGGCTCAATATCGGGCCCTAGCATGCATACAATGCACACCTACAGAACAAATATGTGAAACAAATATAAATAAATACTTCCCAAGGAAGTAGTTGGTAGAAAAATGAAGTAAAGTCAGTTATTTGGCAGCTAGTTTTCAATAATAATAAATACAGAGTTAAGGCATTTAGGCTGTAGAAATCTGAGAGGGCCATACACCTAGGGAGTGAGATACTAACACCCACAGAGGAAAGAGAATTGAGGTAACCATAACAATGATTTCCAGATAGTAAACAGTGCAACTTGGCAATGGCCAGGACTGGAGGGGATGCTACAGCACATAACTAGTAAAACAAAGGAAGTGATTATGTAGTTGCACGGGTCATTGATGAGACGTCACCTGGAATATTGTGTTCAGTCATAAAGGCCACACTTCCAAGCACATAGACTGGGAGTGGTCCAAAGAAAGTCTACCAAAATGGTATGTAATGTGCATCAAAAAACTTAAGGATCAAAGAGGATAATTTTCAAATCTTTTTATACTGGTAACCAGCCATTTACTTATGCTTACCTTAATTGCACCCTCATCAAAATAAATCACATGTTGTGACACCCAGGAATAGCCCCCACACTCTGGAACTTACTCTCAGAGTGACTAAATTTAACTCAAGAATACCTCTGCTTCAGGTCGCATGTAAAGACCTAGCTGTACACCCAAGCCTTTAATGGCTATGGTAACTGACTTTCCATTCGCTTCAGGATTTGCTTAGAGAGAGGAATGGCCAATAGCAAGAAGGCAGTGCTAGTGCCTCTGTATAAGTCTTTGGTGAGAGCTCATTTGGAGTACTGTATGCAATTCTAGAGTCCACACCTTCAAAAGGATATAAGCAGGATGGAGTCGGTTGATGGGTTGGCTACCAAAATGATCTGTAGTGTTCGTCATATGGGGACAGACTTAAAGAGCACAATATATATACTTTGCAAGAAAGGTTGGAGAGGAGAGATATGATATGTTTATGTTTATTGAACTTGATATACCATCCTTTACAATGCAGCAGGGCAGTTTACAATTAAATTATAAACGGAAAAGAAATCTATCAGTAAACAGGAAAGGAGAGAGCTACAATCATAACCTAAGCGAGCAAGCAGGGAAAGAGAGGGGGGAGAGGGGAAAGCATCCAAGGGTCTCCTAGGAGTATCAAGGAATGGGGTGGTCAAATGTTTTCTGGAATAAAAGTATCTTGAGTTGGTCTTTAAATCTGGTGTAGGACAGTTCAAGGTGGAGATCTGGGGAATAAGTCATTCCAAAGGCTCTGGCCAAGGAAATAAAAGGCAAAGTGACATGTGGATTCTAGCCTAGCTTGTGAGGTAAAGGGGAGATGGATATGTTTAAATACCTCTGTGGCATGAATTCACAGGAGGAGAAGACTACGCAATGAGGGGACACAGGACGAAGGTGATAGGGAATAGACTCAGGAGTAATTTGAGGAAATAGTTCTTTACGGAAAGAGTGGTAGACACATGGAATAGTCTCCCAGTGGAGGTAGTAGAGACAAAAACTGTATCTGAATTCAAGAAAGCTTGGGAGAAACACAGAAGATCTCTAAGGGAAAAAAGGATTATAAACTTAGTAGTTATATAGAAGGGCAGACTGGATAGGCTATATTGTCTTTATGTGCCATCATTTTTCTATGTTCCTATATTCCTGCACACCCTGAAACTGACCAGATCTACATACCTTATTCTTCTGTATATATGGTTTACGCTCACTCTGATTACACATTTTAATTTGTCCCTAGGCCTTTATCTTTGCCTGTCTTGTCTGTCTGTATATCCCAGCTGCACCTCTGTCCCCTCTTCTGCTTATTTGGATGTTTCCTTGTATGATGCCAACATTGTGACTATCCTATTTGTCATATGAATGTTCTACCATATTGCCCTTTATGGTACCTCATTTGTATTGTACTGACATTGTGAGTATCTGATCTATGCTTTTTGAGTGTTCTACCAGGCCTGTAATTAAGGTTTATCATTTGTTTTCTGCTGACATTATATCATAGTTATATTTTTTGAATGTTCTACTATTATGTTTAAGGTATACATTGCTGGCATTGTATCATATTAGTATCTATTATTGCCTACCTCCAAGTTTATCTCACTGTTCTAATTGTCTATTATGTTGACATGGTGGTCATTTTACTATTATAAGTTGTCTGTTGAACACCACTTTGGGCGTAGTTAATACATCTTAATAAATACATATGTAAATATACAGCCTAAATGAAAATTGGCCCCTGCTATTCACATTGTAGGTATATTTGCATCTGCTGCAAAGTAACTAATTTTTTAGGTTAGTGAAGGATGGTGGATTCCACATTGTGCTTGGTGGTGCAAGCCTTAATGCAGGGGACATTAGATTATTGTAATGTGCTCTATATAGGGTTACCTAGGAGATCTGTCCAGAGGTTACAGGTTGCACAAAATGCAGTGGCGTGGTTGTTGGTGGGAGCATGGCCAATGGATAGTGCAACTCCTTTGTTGATTCAATTGCATTGGCTCACTATCAGGGTGCATTGTAAAGTCAAGCTATTGGTTATTGCTTTTCAGATACTACACGAGTCAAGGCCTGGATATCTTTGGGATCTCCTGTGGTGGTATTGTAGCAGCGAAGTGAATGCAATGAATAAAACCAGGAGCCAATTGCAGGGTCCAAGCCAATTTATTGTGCACAGGCTCAGACAGGAGTGCATCCAAAAAGGACTGAGCAATGGAGTACAGGAGCAAATTCCTTATATACAATTTTTACAGTTTGATACAGGCAAACTTTCTATTGGTCCCAACGCCCCTTGCACCTGTCCAATCGGGGACCCTCTCTGGGCCTAGCTCCCTGTTCCCCCTTCTCAGGCTATTCTAACAAAGGCATAGTCTTAGGTATAGATACATTTCTACTTCAAGGACATTTCTAGCTCAGAGAATGCAAGACCAGTTCTATCATCAGCATAAAGGAATTATACAAACTTTTCAAAAGCAGTTTAAAGCAGTTTAAGGCAGATTCTCAAACTCTGGTTCTTCTCAGCACTAATCCCAGGTGGGGGTTGGGATCTAGGCCTAGTTTACAGGCCATAGCCTACCACATTCCTCCCTTTGATTATTCTCACCCCTAGTAAAAGTGGGTGAGAATGAAATTACATATCAAACTTCTCTTAAACGGATGCTTCTTCACGGGGTATAGTCTGATATTTCCACATGGCCAGTACCCCAGCTGCTGTTTTCCGCTCGACTGTACTGTCAATGACTGAAGTTACCATACGGAAGCAAAGGGGCAGGAAACATGGAAGGAGTAAACACATAGCTATCAGGACTAGAACTGCAAACACAATAGTCTTCAATCCCCCTATCCCTGAAAATAGGGTTCCAAACCATCCGTTTAGCTCCAGTCCATTCCAAGTCTGAACTGGTACATGCGCTAGTCTACGCATATGGCCAGCTATTTCTTCAACAACCTGACCCTGATCATCAATCTGCAAACAGCAGTTAGTAAGATTAAACTTTCCACATACCCCACCTTCAGATGCTAATAAATAATCAAGTGCTAATCGGTTCTGGTAAATAGCAGTGCGCATCTGAGTACTTTGTTTTGCCAAGAGGGTTAGTGCCTTACTCGTCTCATTAGTTATTATTTCTATAACAGCTTGCAAGCGTATAATACGATTCAACATATAAACAGGAGTGCGGTATCCCCAGGTCCCATCTTGTGCCCAAGTGGCTGGTCCATAATATGTGATAATTCTCTCAGGTGGCCATTCATCACCATCCCACTTATCCCATTGACCTATTTTCAAAGTATTTCGCTTCTGTCGGCCATTGTATATGGGGAAGCCTAACTGTTCCCCTTGAGAAATGGGAATAAGGAAGAAAGAGGGTCGTATTGTACCCTCCCTAGTTGTTAGGGAGTTGGGCATATGCTTGGGTTCCACAACTCCAATAGAGCCCTGGAGGTGCTTCCTAGGCATTGGGTGAGGCGAGATTGGTCCATATCTTAGCAAGATTGGGGAAGCTGGTTAAAGGGTTGGAAGGTTCAGTAGCATTTACACCTGACCACCAGGATGTTTTCTTAGTAGTGGTATTGTAAAATCGTTGGCTGAGACAGACCAGCTGTCCTACCTGTATGGTGAACTGTGGTCCTGTTCGGACAAAACAGAGACGGCCGACAATGGTGTTGGCCAATACCCATTCACTAGTGGTCTTATTCAGAGCAGTCTGGTTATATGGGATGGAGTAGTTTAATTCCCTTGCCTCCCAGGGCCATTGGTCCCCCATCCTAGTTCCCCCGCAGAAGAAACAATTAGAGATGTGGAGACTGGAAGCTCCAGCTCCAGCTAGTTCAATAAATAAATTCTGTGTGGTCTGGGGAATCTCTATCTTCATCTACATGGCTTCATAGAAGGTATGGTGTATTTGAAATGGTGAAGAAATGCGGGTCTTGGTGTTAAGCTGTATATATATACATAGGTTCCAGGGTCTATTCCACTTCCTGCTATCCGTAAGCCAAATCTAAACCCTTGCTTCCATTGGGTAGGGTTGAGCACAAGGAGCCTTAAGGGGTTACAAGTACCTTTCTGACCCTTACGGGGTTCTAGCAATGACAGTCTCTCTAACTTGGCTCTGAGATTATCCCCCTCTCGCCCTTGAGGCCCTTCAGACCAGGTGGCATAATATACACGCTCCCATTTAGGACAGAAGTATGCGCCTTTCGAGGCTGTAGCATAAATAGATGGGGAATTTACCCTGGTGCATATTCCCAAATTTTATGCTCCTTCAGGCACATATATTTATCATCTTGGTAATAACTTTGCTCTTGGTTAACAGATCCACAGCTATAATAGCCATTTCGGTTAATGGCATCACAAGTATCAAAGTAAAGAGGAGCAGGTTTTGTGGGATCAGTGAGCTGTTGGGTAGCATTTAGGAGGGCCCCATCCTCATTGTTCCATCGTAACTCTAGGAAATGATAAGAGGGGTTCTGTCGGGGATTAAAGCAGGTCCTAACCTTCCCTCTTGTACAGATACTTAATTTTGTACCATTATACACACATTTGCTAACTACACCAGTACAAGTATAGTAGGAATGATAAAGTCTGAGTAATCCTTGTCCTGGTTCGGGCAATAGTTATGCAAGCCACACAGGGAGGTATGGCGAGTGCCACTCTAAGGGACCCCAGGGTCACCGCTAGAATAATGCAAAAGCAAAAGTACATCATGGTTACAGTAGTTGAATGAACTCGCTTGAATGTTGCGGCTTCTTCACTTAAATTCTCTTATTTCCACAGCTTCCACCGTACGTAGACCTGTCAGCTTCCGGTTGGTCCATACAATTAGAAAGAGACTTCATCAAACTTAACAATATGCAACATTTAAATCTTAGCCAACGAGTGAAAGCCTCAGCAGAAACTCACTGATAAAACACAATCAGGAGTACTCGTAACATCAATGGCTAACACTCGTTCATCATATCAATCCCAATTCACAGGACCATATTCAAACAAACATTGGAGTAAGTTTTGTACAAACTATAATCACTACAGCCATTAAAACTGCACTTATATCACCAGGTCCGTGGATCGAGAGGAAATTGAATGCCCCGACGCCTTTCTCAAGACATCTTACATAAGCGTTTCGCTACTGCTGTCTCAAGGGGGTTCAACTCTAAAAGATAAATAAAAACACATAGTTGCTTAATAGAATGTCGCAATATACTAAAGAAAAAGAAAAGGCTCCAAACCTAGCTTGAACAGAAAGCAGGAGGCTTACCCTGAAGCAAAAAGACTTCAAACGCTAGCCAAACAACAGCCAGCTCACTCAACAGCCATCATTCAGAGCTCGTCTCCAGCACTATGAGAACTTCCGATCACATGATTTTAAACCAAAACCAGCCACACAGGCAATTCATATCAGCTGAAACAATAAAGGTAAATCAAAACCCTAACTAACAGCTATCTCAATAGAAATCAAAAACTCAACCAACCACTTAATGACCACATAGATGTTAAACTAAACACAGGCTCCCCATTCAATACATGAATTTAAACCAGAGGGAAACACCGTATTCAAACGGAATATCCACCATTGTTCCCTATATAAAAGAAATTGGTCCCGAGACATCCCTTTAGAGCCACTCCGAACTTGTTGTATAACAAAGCATTTTAAATCATTGAAAACATGATGCAATGTCAGGCAATGCTCAACCATAGGGGCTTCTCGCCGCTGACAATGAAGCTTGCTCTTATGTTCAATTAACCGAATTCGAAATTTACGTGCTGTCTTGCCAATGTAGAGAAGCCTACACGGGCAAAAAATACCATTAAATGACAAAATCAGAATTACAGGAAGTATTATCCTTCAAACTTATTAATACACCATTATAGTTAAAACTATCAGTTTCCCACATCACATCACAACAAGAGCACACACCACATTTTTTATGTCCAGAACCAACAGGAGTGGCAGGCAACAAAGGTCTTAAAGAAGAAGGACTCAAAAGATCTTTCATATTCAAATTTCGCTGCCACACACAACGTAGTTGTTTAGACTCCAAACCAGGAACCATATCCAAAACTGGCTTATATTTCTGTAAAATCAATTGTATCTGCTTACTATGAGGAGAGTAACGAGAGATCTGTGCCCGCTGTCTAGGGGATAACAACCAAGATCGATTATTATGCAATGCCCTTTTATAGGCCCGGTTCACTATCTTAGACGGATACCCACGTTGTAAAAAATCTTGCTGCAAACTTAATGACTTTATTTTATAATCTTCAACTGAAGAACAATTATGTCTGAAACGGATAAATTGAGAAAATGGCAATCCACGTAATAAACACCTGGGATGCATGCTAGAAAAATGTAAATAAGTGTTCTTATCTGTCATTTTACGATAGACAGTAGTACCCCAAGATTCTGATAGTCGAAATACTTTAACATCTAGAAATACAATTTCTTGGTAACTATAGCTAATAGTAAACTGAATATGAGAGTCCAATGTATTCAGCCAAGTGTGGAATTCTAACAAAAGATCAAGAGGGCCATCCCATAACAAAAAGACATCGTCTATATACCGGCGCCAAATCAACATATGGGACTGATACTTAGATGAAACCAACCAACGCTGTTCGTATAACCCCATGAAAAAATTAGCGACAGATGGGGCAAAAGATGCCCCCATCGCAATACCGCTAACCTGTTGAAACAACTCATTATTAAAAGAGAAATAATTATGACAAAGAGCCAGCTCAGCACATGCCATCAGAAAATCCAACATGTCGTTGGTAATATCCCCACGTAATAATAAACCCTCCTTAATGGCTTGCAGGGCCGCCACTTGCGGAATGCTCGTGTATAGTGCAACAACATCAAGTGTTACTAAGATAGTAGAATCAGATGTAGCCCAAACAGAAGCATCTTCTACAATCTGCAGAAAATGCATTGTATCACGAACATATGAGGGGATTGCATTCAACAACGGACGCAAGAAGGAATCAATAAATAAGGACAATGGTTCCAACACAGATCCACGTGTGGACACAATAGGTCGCCCAGGAGGTTTAACCAGATCTTTATGTATTTTGGGTAACAAATAAAATTGAGGTACTGATGGAAATGTATTATTCAAAAAATTATATTCCTTTTTTGAAATAAGACGTGATTGAAAAGCTTGGTTTGTCAGAAATTTGATCTGACCTTGTAAATCTAGTGTGGAGTCTACCAATAATTTTAAATAAGTTGTAACATCAGACAACTGACGATAAGCTTCAGCTAGATAATCTGATCGGTTCAGAACGACAATGGCTCCACCCTTGTCAGCTCTCTTAAGAACTATATCATTATTAGATCGCAATTCTTGAAGAGCCAAATATTGGGGCTGTGTAAGAGCTTTACGTGCAAAAGATCTACTATGAAGTTCCATATCTTTAATATCATGTAGTACCAATTGTTTAAACACCATTATATTAGGATGGATAGGACCTGGGGGGAGCCATGTAGATCTGAAGGGAAGAGATATACATCCAAAAGTACTAGTACTTGAAAATTGTGGAGAACCCACCCCAACCTCACTCGATGAAACATTATCAACCCCACAAGATGAAACATTTTCAACACCACTAAAGAAATTCTTTAAAGTTAACTTTCTTATAAATTTTTTGAAATCGATCCGAAATTGAAACGGATCATAACTAATACGTGGAACAAAAGAAAAACCTTTACATAAAACATATTCTTGATCTGCTGTCAATGTACAAGAGGAAAGATTAAACACTAAAGACTCCTCAGGTGAAATCATTTTTCTTTTGACTTGTCCTTTTTCTTCTTGAGGCTTTGATATTGGCTTTATAATCTTGTGAGCTTCCGGTTGGTGACAGGAGTAGGGTTGTAGATTCCTCAAGCTTCTGCCGTACGTAGACCTGCCAGCCTCCGGTAGGTGGCAGGAGTAGGGCTGTTGACTCTTACAGCAGTGGTTGTCGCCGCAGCGTGAGTCGCAATGGCGATTCTGGATTGTTTGTTGAAGTCTAGTGACAAAGTTCAGTAGATGCCGCTGGCTTTACCTGACTGTGGTGAATCCAAGGTTCTAAATCTGCAACCTTAACTGCTGTAGGGGTTGATAGTATGACGACATAAGGTCCTTTCCAGTGAGGTGCTAACGGTGTCTTCCTCCACTCTTTGACCCACACCGAGGCTCCAGGCTTAAAGGGATGCAGTGGTTCAGTCAGATTAATAGGCAACTGGTCTTGTACCCATGCATGGAGACTCTGTGAAACAGAACCTAGAGCCAATAGTTCTTGTCTAGTGATTTCGGACCCAATCTGACTCATATCCCCTTTTATCCCTTGAACAATGGGCGGAGGTCGCCCATACAAAATCTCAAAAGGGGAAACTCCTAATGACTTGGTGGGGGCTGAACGTATCCTGAGGAGGGCTATAGGAAGAACCTGTGGCCACTTCAGGTGAGCTTCCTGACAAAGTTTAGACAGCTGGGACTTTAGGGTGCGATTCATATGTTCTACCTTCCCCGAGCTTTGGGGTCTGTAAGCTGTATGTAATTTCCACTGCACTTGCAGAGCTTGGGCTAACTGCTGAGTCACCTGAGACACAAATGAGGGCCCATTATCTGACCCTATAGCTAATGGTATTCCAAACCGGGGAATGATTTCATGGAGCAAAATTTTGGTAACTTCCCTGGCTTTCTCAGTTCTGGTGGGGAAAGCTTCCACCCACCCAGAGAATGTACAAACCAAGACCAACAGGTAATGATATCCATTTGCACGTGGCATTTCTGTGAAGTCCACCTGGATATTTCCCATGGGGGTAACTCCTACTGATTGAGCCCTTGGGGGCAGGTTGGGACCCTGCCGGACATTGTTCTTTGCACAGATTACACATCTACGGGCTACTGAGACTGATATGGGTCCTAATAATGAAATACAGAAATGGGGTCTGAGAGCCTTTTCCATCGCAGTTTTCCCATAATGTGTGGCTTGGTGAAAAGCATGGACAAAGGCAGGGCCTAAGGCTTCAGGAATCACAGTTGGACTGGGAGGTAAGCCACCGGCCGGCAGTGGTAGCACTATCCATCCGGTCTCTGATAACACTCCCCCTTCCTCTTGACAATAATAATCTAATTCTTTGGAGGTGTATCGGGGAGTCCATGCACTGAGGGGCACCGGGAATATAGCTGCCTGGACTGTGGTACTAGGGGCAGGTACAGGTTCAGTTGTAGCCACTTTTCGGGCCGAAACGTCTGCAAATCTATTTCCTCATGAAACGTCTCCTTCCCCTGCCTGATGACCTCGGCAGTGCATCACTGCGACTTGTTTGGGGGCCCACACAGCTTCCATTAGTGTCAATATCTCAGGGCCATACTTGATGGACTGGCCTCCTGAGGTTATCAACCCTCGTTCCTTGTACAGGGCTCCATGAGCGTGTACTGTTGTAAAGGCGTACTTTGAATCTGTGTACACATTCAAGCGGAGCCCCGTTCCTATTATCAGTGCCCTGGTGAGGGCTATCAGTTCAGCCTTCTGTGCTGAAGTCCCCGGGGCCAGAGCTGAAGATTCAACTACCATGTCCAGGGTCACTACTGCATAGCCAGCACAACATTGTCCGTTGATGACAAGACTACTTCCATCCACAAAAAAAGTTTGTTCAGGGTCGTTCAATGGGACATCAGTTAGATCAGGGCGACTTGAGAATACAGTGTCCATTATTTCCAACCAATCATGATCAGGGGGGGCCTGGACCAATTGGCAACAGCGTGGCTGGGTTCAAAGCTTGACTGACGATCAACTGCAATCGGGGGTTTTCGCACAACATGCTTTGGTACTTCAGCATTCGGGAATTTGTGAACCAATAATTTCCTTTGTGTTCCATAAGGGTCAGAACAGAATGCTGTACGGTAATTTGGAGATTCTGACCCAGGGTGAGCTTGTCGGCTTCACCCACCAGGAGGGCTGTGGCTGCAATGGCTCTCAGGCAAGGTGGCCATCCTGTTGCGACGGTATCCAGTTGTTTTGATAGATAAGCTACAGGTCACTGCCAAGATCCGAGGGATTGAGTAAATACTCCCAAAGCATTTCCACTTGACTCATTGACATAGAGGCGAAATGGTTTCTGTACATCTGGCAGGCCCAAAGCTGGTGATGACATCAAGGCTGCCTTCAACGATCGGAATGCCACATCCTGTTCTGGGCCCCATTCCAGGGGAGATTGCTCCATTCCTTTGGTGGCTTGATACAATGGCTTTTCCACCAGCGCAAAATTGGGCATCCATATTCGACAATAGCCTGCAGCTCCCAGAAAAACCCTCACCTGCTTTCTGGTGGTTGGGGTAGGGATGCGACACACGGCTTCCTTACGCTCTGGTCCCAACCTTCGAATCCCGTTGGACAGATGGAATCCCAGATATTTAACCTCAGTTTGGCATAACTGCGCCTTGGCTCTTGAGACCTTGTATCCGGCTTCATTCAGGAGGTGTAAGAGATCACCGGTGGCTTGCAAGCATTCGCTTCTAGAGTTAGTGGCTATCAGTAGGTCATCTACATACTGGAGAAGGACTCTTTTTCTCGGAGTAACAGAGTAACTTGAAAGATCTTGATTGAGAGCAGCACTGAAGAGAGTAGGCGAGTTCTTGAATCCTTGAGGTAGTCGAGTCCAGGTGAGTTGACCTCACCTCCCTGTAGTGGGGTCTTCCCATTCAAAAGTGAACAGAAGTTGACTGGTTGGTGCTAAATGTATACAGAAGAAAGCATCCTTTAAATCCAAGACGGTGAAGTGAGTAGCCTCAGCGGGGATCAGTCCCAGGAGAGTATAAGGGTTTGGTACTACTGGATGTATGGTTACAACTGCATTATTCACTCGTCTCAAGTCCTGCACTGGGCGGTAGTCACCTGTCCCAGGCTTCTTGACTGGGAGGAGGGGGGTATTCCAGGGCGATTGGCACTTCCTGAGAAGTCCATACTTCAATAATTTCATTAAATGACAGTGAATTCCTTCAATCGCGGTCGTGGAAGAGGGTATTGTCTCACGTGCACTGGTTCCACTTCTGGTTTGAGGGTGACAAGAACAGGGGCTACATTCTTTGCTAGGCCTGGAGGATTATCCTCCGCCCATACCTCGGGCGGAGCTAAAATTCTGGTGGGTATACGGGGACTGGCTGCCTTGGGTGGAGATGCACTATAGAACCGCCATTCTTCTTCACGGGGGACAGTTACCACCATCAGGCCAGCAGATTTTGAGTTTAAAGTCATTTCCATTCCTCCCCCTTCAATAAAGGATATCTGTGCCTGGAGCTTAGCGAGCATATCCCGGCCCAAGAGGGGGATTGGGCATTTAGGCATATACAGGAACTGGTGTGTTATTTTCTGTCCCCCTAATTCACAGGTGCGGTTCTGCAAGAAAGGTTTAGTGGCTCTGGTTCCGGTAGCACCAACGATAGTGATGGATCAAGAAAACAAAGGGGCCACTGGTTTAGCACACTACCGAATGTTCGGCCTCCATATCCACCATAAAGTCCATATATTGGTCCCCAATTTTCAAACTGACCATAGGCTCCTGGGGACCTAGAGGAAACTTGGATCCCGGTCTGGCCTAGTCTTCATCCGTGTTGTAGTCCCCCCCCCGGCTGCCATTCCCTCTATAGCTGCTTCTTCTCGTTGGAACTGTGTGCGACGCATTCCTCCATGATTCTGGAATCGTCCCCCTGCTCTCCAAGTGCTCCCTCCTCCCCTCCGGGAGGCGAAGTCAAAGTTCGGGCATTCATTTTTCCAATGTCCTTTTTCTCTACAGTGGGCACATTGATTCGCGCCCAATGGGGGCCGACCATTTCCTCGGCCCCTCCCACGTCCTCGGGTCCTTTGGTTAGAGAAACTTCCTCCTCGTCGTTCAACTAAAGCTGCAGCAAGGAAATCAGCTTTCTTCTTCATTTTACGTTCATTCTCCCTCTGACGCTCATTGTCACGATTCACCAACACTTTCTGAGCAACTTCCATTAACTGGGCCGCATTCATGCCTGCAAATCCTTCTAACTTCTGCAGTTTCCATTTTATATCTCCCTGGGACTGACTCACAAAGGTTGCATTTACCATGCGCAAATTTTCCTGGGCCGCTGGGTCATATGGGGTATAGAGTCTGTAAGCTTCAGATAAGCGTTCATAAAAGGCCGCTGGGCTCTTGTCTGGATGCTGGATGACTTCTGATACCTTTCTGATATTCATGGCCTTCTGGCTTCCTTTCTTCAGGCCTTGTAGTAGGGCCTGGCGGAACCGATTAAGGGCCGCTGCCCCATTCACATCGTTCGGATCCCATCCAGGATCGTCATTTGGAAAATCCACGGCGGCTGCTTGCCGGGGATTTAGGCCTCCTTCTTCTACAGGGTTTTCTTCTAACCATCGGGTCGACGCTTGCACAATCCATGCTCGTTCTTCAGTAGTGAAGAGAGTAGACAGGAGCTGGCAGCAATCAGACCAGGTAGGCTGATGGGTCTGCATAATACTAGACATTTATTCGGTCAATTCTTGGGGCTTTTCAGTATAGGATGCATAATGCGTTTTCCAGTTCAATAAATCTGTGGTGGAGAAGGGCACATAAACGAGACTGGCTGGCCCCACCACAACCTGGTCCTGGTCATTAAGAATAGGTAGCTCTGGGACCTGGCGCAATGGCATAACGTGACCATCCTTCTGACTTGCTGTGGTATTTCTGAGAGCGTAATGTAGTCTGGCTTGTTGGAATTCGGCTCCCTGGCTTTGGTCATTGGCAGTAAGTGACCCTGAACTAGCAAATGAATCCCTGCTTGCAGTGTCATCGGTGGACTGCGCTCCTCCCGAGGCACTCTGAATGGAGCTGGGGCTTCCTGTCGGGAGGGGGTACACATCCTCCCGCTGCGGAGGTGGTTGGTGGACTAGGGGTAAATCGGCAGGGGGTGTCCCCCTGTGCCAGGCTCTGCCTGGGGTGGTGGCGGAGCTGGGGGGACTGGCCTATAGAGGAACTGGGGCAGACGGGTTAGAATATCTGGAGATTTTGGAGCAGAATAAATGGGCAGCTTCTCTTCTCCAGACTTCCGGGCCCCCCTTGTGGTCGCTACCAATATCCTACACTGTTCCTCGTGACAACGCTTTATCCAGGAGGGCTCCTTTTCACAAATGCTTAACCAGGAATCTATATAGGGAAACTGGTCAGGGTGTTCTTTACATACAATCTGGTGAACTAGGGATATGATACTAACATCAAAGGTACCACCAGGGGACCACGTGGTGACCAGCACCGGCCACTCCCTATCACAGAGTATTTCTAATCGGGACGGAGACATTTTTATTCCGTAGTCTCCGACAAATCCCTTATTAAAATTCTTGATCATACACTTCAGCGGAGTTTGCGTGGACTCCGACCCTCCCATAATGACGTACACAACAACAGACAGTAGGGGTGGGTAGTCAGGCTGCAGGTAAGGGGTCCGTACAGCCCTAGGAACAGATAGGTAGACAAACACCAAACGCTTCCTCTTTTTCGCGACCTGGGTGCGGTCGCCCAGCCAGGAACTGCGCTACTCAGGAGTCCGCACTCACTTGGTCTGTGTTTCAAGACCTCTCATTCACACAGACAACCAACCATGCTAGCAACGTTTTCCCAAATTCCCAGGCCTACCTTACTAACCAACAGCAGTGGTTTCGGTCTCGTGTATACTCATGCAAGACGTACACAGACTGCTGACTAATCAAGGGCAGTGGTTTCGGCCTCGTGCATACTCATGCAAGACATACTCGGACTGCCCTGAGAGGTGATCAGGCTCTCGGTACCATATTCCCATACCAGTTTTCCAGACTAACTATCTGAGTAGCAAAGAAATTTCTACTCACCGGATCCGGTACCCGATACAGAACCAGTTCATGGGTTGAATCCCGGACTCCCCTCGGGTTCGGAGGTGTTGGCCGGCCAGACCCAGTAGCCCGCCGAGGCAAGGCGGAATCCTCTCCGATACAAGAGGACCGGTGGCGCCTGAGGTTTCCCCTGTTGTCAGACAGACACGGTTCCAACCGTGCCAAACCTTGAGGCGGTAATACGTGGTATACTCACTACTCGCACATTCCCGGCCAACGCACCAAGAATATGTAGCAGCGAAGTGCATGCAATGAATAAAACCAGGAGTCAATTGCAGGGTCCAAGCCAATTTATTGTGCACAGGCTCAGACAGGAGTGCATCCAAAAAGGACTGAGCAATGGAGTACAGGAGCAAATTCCTTATATACAATTTTTACAGTTTGATACAGGCAAACTTTCTATTGGTCCCAACGCCCCTTGCACCTGTCCAATCGGGGACCCTCTCTGGGCCTAGCTCCCTGTTCCCCCTTCTCAGGCTATTCTAACAAAGGCATAGTCTTAGGTATAGATACATTTCTACTTCAAGGACATTTCTAGCTCAGAGAATGCAAGACCAGTTCTATCATCAGCATAAAGGAATTATACAAACTTTTCAAAAGCAGTTTAAGGCTAATGTTCACCCCAATAGACACAGACCATCCAAATCTTGACCAGCTCTCTTTCTGCTTCAATGCCGTCACAGAATGGCTACACAACCAAATGCTCAGAATAAATCTAAAAAAGACAGACGTCCTATTCATCGGAAGAGACCAGTCATTCACTCCCACCTCATCAATCAAGGTGAGCAACGCAGAACTCATCTCCAAGACAACGATCAGATACTTAGGTGTAACACTGGACCAGCGCCTGGACATGCATGCCCATATAGACAATACCGTCAGGACAATCTACCATAAAATACGGACACTACGCCTCATAAAGAACACTCTAGAACCAAACGACTTCCGAACAGTCTTCCAGGCCATAATATTGCCCCACTTTGACTACGCCAACTCCATCCTACTTGGCCTCCCAAAGAACTCGATAAATCCCTTGCAGCTAGCGATGAACACCGCAGCTAGAACCCTCTATGGAACATCTCGAAGAGACCATATTACCCCTATTCTGAAGAGCCTTCACTGGCTCCCCGTGCAGTACAGGATCACATTTAAGGTCCTAACCATGACGTTTAAAGCAGTTAACAGAATCACCTCATCCACCTTGTCAGACCTGATACAACCTACACCAGACAACAGATTAAGAAGGGCCACATCCTGCAATACCATTCTCCTTCCAAAAGCCATCACAAAATGCAACAAATCTACGAGAAAGCGTGCCTTTGCCTTGTTTGCCCCCTCCTGCTGGAACTCTCTCCCAGCAGAAATCCGGACCATAAACAACCTCCCCCAGTTCAGAAAAGCCCTCAAACACCATCTATTTCTGCAACACTTCTGTAACTCCGACAACATCACCTAGGCAGCATCACACGACCCAACAGTCTCTCAATCCAATGCCGCCTAACCAATCTCCAATGATAACTTTCCACTACATCTAACCATCCCTTATAGGGCTTGTATCATAAACCCAACTACGATGCAATCCCCTTTTTGTACATAGTGTATAAAGTTCACCTGTTATCCATGTTTAAATTCCCTGTTATATGTAAGTTCAATGTCTGAACGTTCTATATTGTACAAACCTGTTCCTTGTAAACCGCGCTGATGCCGAATAGTGCGGTATAGAAAAACAATAAATAAATAAATAAAATAAATAAATAAGGCAGATTCTCAAACTCTGGTTCTTCTCAGCACTAATCCCAGGTGGGGGTTGGGATCTAGGCCTAGTTTACAGGCCATAGCCTACCACAGTATGAACCCCCGAGGATGCTTCAGTCCTTGCTGGGCCGGTTGCTGGAGGTTCTGGGGTTGGAGGTGGTCTGCACTGCACAGTGGCATTCACGGGTATTTAGGGTGGCGGCAGCTGAGCTATGGAATGCATTGCCTTTAGAACTTTGTGCAGTGCAGAACCTGCTTGGTTTTTGTAAACTGTTAAAGATGGTTTTGTTTGCAGGGGAGTAGGGGTGAGATTTTTCAGTGGGGGGCAATTTTTTGGGGGTTCTCTATGTTTTTTATTTACTACTTGTACACTCTTTTGATTGATCTTGGTCAGAATGGAATAGAAACTGTCATAAATAAATAAATAAATGCCAGTGGGGTAAGTCTGAGGACATTGATCAGCAATAGAATCCAACACATCTCTTAACAATGTTTCGATAAAAAGGGGTTACATACTGTACAGTATGTTCTCCAGGATCTCTTTGTAGAAGGATCTTAATCTCCACTCCATGGGCCCCTTTCCTCTGTGCACAGTTTGGTGCAAACCATGCTCTGGTCATTCATCGCAGCAGTAGGCATCTAGTCTCAGGAGTCATTACATGAAAAGTATAGCAGGTGCAAAAATGCAGAGTCAAGCAACAATTCTGTTTCATTTTTTCTCTTTCTCCACTTCCTCTAAGTTTAGGCAGATTTAAAAGAAAATCTTTATATGCTCCAGCTTCTCAAGGGTCAAATACCTCTCTGCTCTCCAATTGGTTCTTAGAGTAATATGATCTGTGGCACAGCACAGCTGCATGTGATAATGGTGGTCTGAGGCAGCCATGCCGGTAAGGGCTACTGATGAGCTGACACCACATTTCTGCAAGATCCAGACTTTATTTGGATGATGGACACAAAAGCATGGTATGACTGCACCTAGGGCAAGATGCTGTTTTATTTATTTACTGACATTCAATATACTACTATTCATCAATTTCCATCGTCATCACTGCAATTTACAACGAAAGCTTTCACAGATAGAGTAGCAAAGGAAAGAAAAAGGAAGAGCTACACCATACAGAAGCTACAACACGCAGAGGCACAGCACAAGAATTCATAATTTACTTTAGATAACCTTTTATTTACAGATCATTTCCAACCTTCATTTTGAAAGGGGTGGGATGACGAAAAGGTTGACTTGAAATGACCTGAATGACTGATTTGTACAACAGAGGATGACTAGAGAGCTCAAATATAATGGAACTCCTGTATAAAATGCCCGATGGACTAAGATCAAAATCTTAAATTTCAGATGGTAGGAGATGGTGAACCAATGTTCCTGAAACAGGAGGGGGATACATGATCGAAGTGATTTGTGTTATACAACAGCATCACAGCAGTATTCTGCACCAGTTGGAGTTGTTTCAGACTACATAAATGAACTCCTGCTAGGAAGGAATTGTAATATTCCAGCCAGATTGTTATGAGAGTGTGCATTAAGGTATGTAGGGTTGTGGAGACCTATTCTATTGAGGACGTCCCAGCCTCTGTGTGTCCAGTCAGAACCGGATGCACAGAGATAGACGGGATTCTGATCCTGCGGTGCACGTTTAGCCCCCACGGAATCAGAATACTGTCTAAGCCTGTACGTGCAGGCCCAGACCTGATTCTGGTCGGCCTGCACATACAGGCACTTGCTAACTCAGTCAAGGCTCCTGAATGGAGCCGCAGCGCCATGGTATCCCATTGCCATGGCACCGCGGCTCCATTAGGAGCTGCGATCCCCGGCCGCCGCTGACTTTCTGCTTTCCCCAAAGCCCGCCCCCTGATTTGGCCTCCCACGGCCAGGGTCGGGCTGCGAGGAATCCCCTGCACCCCCTCCTACCTTTGACGTGTCCCGGGCCTGCCATCTCCCCATGTCTAGGGGAACTTATTCCACCTCAGAGGTGGAATAGGTTCCCCGTCTACCCTGTCAACCCCAGACATACAGGGCCAGCATCAGAATTGGCCCTGTACATCCAGGGCTGCAGACTGCCCATTGCCCGCCCCATTTCTGCTTTCACGCTGCCCCTTTCCTGCCCCATCTATCTTCCCCATACAAACTCCCTGTTCATACAGGGAGGCTTGGTGGGGACAGGAAAGGCAGATGAATAACGGGGATGGACCCCTTAATGTTGAGAAAGAGCCTGAGAACTTTAGTCTGAGTGGAGGAGTAGCCTAATGGTTAGAGCACTGGTTTGTGAAACCAAAGAGATCAGACTTTGATTCCCAATAGCACTCCTTGTGGCTTTGGGCAAGTCATTTGACCCTCTGTTGCCTCAAAAAAATTCAAGTTATCAATGTCCCTGTTTAATGTACATTACGAAGTTTAACTTACAATGTAAAACACTTTGACTGAAATGATAAAGCGGTATAAAAACGTGTTAAGTAAATAATCTACCTGACAACACAGAAAAAACTTTGAACAATTGATGAACTCTGAGATGGCCTGATTGGATTTAAAGGAGGATCGTTCTGTGAACAAGAGAAAGTTTGTAAGCCAGAACAGAATCGTCCCAGGCCTCACATTTTTGAGGATTAAGAATCAGCTCTTTAATCTTGTGCAATTTATGATTGCACTGTGTCTGAAAATGAGATATGTTAATTTGTATGTCATTCGCTAACAGCTATACACTTAAACTCAACCTCTGAATTAAGGATGCAATAGGAGCCAGAAAAATGTTGAAAAGAGTGGGCAACCGTATTGAGCTCTGAGGGACATCACAATCAAACTGATATTGTGTTGAGATTGGCTCATTTATCTTAACTCTGAAAGAACAAGCAGAGAGATAGGATTTGAAGCAATCCAGAACAGTCATTGCAATACCCCCTTCCTGAAGTCTGGCCAGTAGAAGAATATGATTTACCGCATCAAAGGCTGCAGTCAGATCAAGTAAAATCAGAAGGACTTTCTTCCTTGCATCTACGAACAAGCAAATTTTATTCAACCTTGCAACCATAGCAGTCTCAGTGCTATGCCTTCTCCTAAAGCCAGAGTGCCTCAAATTAAAACAGTTAGAAACCTCTAGGAAGGGAGTCTAACAGGCCACAACCTTCTCTGTAACTTTTAATATGGTTATGGCTGATTTTATTTGATATACCGCAACAGTACATGCAAGCTATGCAGTTAACAATACATTAAAAAATTCAGGGAAGTCGGAAAATAATAAGAACTGCAGGGTCTTATCCAGAATCATTTTTGACTCTTTTCAAAGTCTGGAATTAACTCCTGCAGCCAGAATAGAATTAACTGTGCCTAGGATTTTATCTGAATAAAAAGACATGCTTTCCACACAGAAGCTAGGATCACATCAGCAGGACAGAACCCACTGTCAATGGACTCCACAGTTTTTCTAAGCTGGTTCTGGGGTGTTTATAGAGACTACTTCATGTTCTTGGATTGTTGACTGGAGGAGTAGGAGGTATACATGGAGGGTTCAAGGAAGTTGTTAGAGATGAGGTATTTGGAACATTAGGATTGCCATGAGTAGAGGTTTTATCTGCACAGATATCCAGATTCATCTGCAGAAGTCAACAGGACTGAAATGAAGCGGGAGTTCTTTCCATGAATCATTGCAGTTGTGATTTTGTTAGTCTAGATTTGAAGGCTTTAAGTTCTTTTGTGTAATAGCTAGAAAATCTAACAGAAACAGGTGTCCAGGTAACCAACTGTCTGGTAGTCTTTGTAAGGGACTCAGGAGGCTAGAGAGTTAGGCAACTGCCACATTCGATTGGTAGCTACTTAAATTGTTATCAAATCTTGCAGTCTGAGAAGGAAAAGTACCAAGGAGGAAAATGGCAAAAACTGTTCTGAACAAGGACGGATACCTTATAAACTGTCACTCTCTATGGGGGTAATTTTAGAAGCCCTAGCCATGAATTAGTCATCTGAAAACGGGCACTTAGACATGCAAATCATGAAGACTCCCTGGAGTCATTTTAGAAAGCCAGGTATATAGACGTCTTGATGCGAGAACATCCATGTAGCATGGAGGGGGGGGGGGGAATATGGTGGAGGCATGTTCTGGACAGTGCAAGGAAGATGCACGTTGCTATGCAATTTCAGAATGGCACAGGTATATCTGGTCATGGTTGTTGAGGTGTCCAAGCCTATACCTGCTCCTGACCATGAATAAGGTGCAAAAAAAGTGCTCGTTTCATGGCGGCAACACTTCCAGGGGGAAGACAAAATGCACTTTCATCTCCACAAGTAGTAGAGATTTGTCTTGTGGCATTGGGCAAGTCACTTAACCTCCATTGCCTGTGGTAGAAACTTAGATTGTAAGCCCTCTGGGGACAGGGAAATACCTACATTACCCGTATGTAACTCTCTTTGAACTAGCACTGAAAAGGCATGAGCTAAATACTAGTATAAATAATATATACTCCAAACATATTACTGGCCCACTGATGTATGTCTGAAGATCTGAAATGGCAGGCCATGACATGCTAGTCTCAGAACATAGATGCCCCCCTTCTGAACCACCCAGGCTGGGACATCCAAGTACCCGGTTCTGTGGGCATGTAATTCGGGAACGTCCACATTTGTGAAATGGTCTACACCCGTGCACATACCTGGCCTTGCTATCTGCACAGGACGCATTTCCGGAATGGTTACTGGGACATTCATTTCAGGGTAGAGCCAGAGCAGTTTTATATGTGTCACTCTTCACTGCTGCCGCTTCCCCGGATTTTTGGACGTTCTGCTCTGGATGTCCCAGATTCATTCTAGACGTCCCTTCTAAAATGCCACTTTATGACTGGAAGCTGGAATATCACCTTAGCGGTGTTGACTGGAATAATTGGGCAGAATGGATCCTTTGCTGCCATAATCTACTGTGACTCTGCACCATTTGCCTATATTCTAGTAAGGTGCTACGGCTGCCTTGCACTCTGTGTTGAATTGACATAAGAGAGAATAGCAGTCAGTCAATAACTCAGTCTAATATCATTCTAGCAGATATGCCAGTAAAGGCAGAAGTTAGTGCTCCAGACTCAATCTAGAGTGCCAATGAAGTAATAATAGGGCTCCTTTTACTAACACTTGGCACGAGCTATCTGCCATAGGAGTAAAATGACCAAAATGAAAGTTCCCCGGCTCATAAGAAACCGTAAAGCTGACTTTCTGGGATTCCATATACTTCACCTGATGCAGGGCCACGGTTGATGTGGATGGCCCGAAACGTGGCACGTTGTGTCTTTTGAATTCCAAGCTGGCTGAGTAAAGAGAATGAGATAAGTTTTTGAGCATTTAAAATTATTAAAAAGGACCGACCACGGCGAGGGGTGGGTACGATTCCTGCTCCCTTTTGCTTGGTTATTCCGACAAAAAAGAATGTGTTGTTGCACAAGTTTTGCATTTTGATTTACCTTTACGGTTTCTTATGAGCCGGGGAACTTTCATTTTGGTCTTATATTTTGCCCTAGGCTAAGGGGTTTTTTTCTTGGATAGGAGTAAAATGAGCCAATCAGCAGAAAACATGAGCTAAGTGTTAGTAAAAGGAGCCCTTAGTCTTTACTGTTGCACCGCTAGTATATTCAACAGAGATACAGCCATAGCATTGGATTATGTGGTCACTAACAGAGTTATCAACATTCTTCCAAACTAACCCTCATCTGATATTGGGCATAATGATACCAGTGAGTCAGTGAGGAGGCAGGATGTTAAGGGACAGGATGTTGGGTTGTGGTAATGGTGCTCAGTCCCAGTTATATCTCTAGGCCCATTATATTGACTAACATTTGATCCATCTAGCTAATGTCATATTTATCTTACATAATGCCTTAACTTATTTTAGTGTATATCTATAACATCTGTCATTTTTAAGTAGACGGTTTTTTATATTCTTATGTCTTCATTACAGGGAAAGAAATAAGGCTTCACTTATTTTATGATAATTTCTCATTTATTCAAACCCTGAGAGTATATTTATTACCTTAGAGACTCATGATAAAATTGCCAGTAATTTGGTCAAGAAAAATTGGTTATTAAAATTCAATTGCCAATAATAAACAGGCTCTTTGCCTTTGAGGATGGCAGAACACAGAAAATAATTCGCAACAGTAAAGATGTAGAATGCATGCTTAGAGGAAAAGCTTTATTGACATGAATTTCATGGGGTATAATTCTCTATTAATTACTTGGTTGCCCGAGACTATTTATTCAATGCTCTTTTAAAGATACTCACGATATGGTAGAATGGATGTGAAATAAAAATTAAGGTTCTGATTCATTTCTTTGCATAATTTCTTCAGAATCTGCAACCCATGCTTTGTGTATATTTGCCAAAATGACAATCAGTAGTGTAATCCGGAGCTGCCTTTTCTGCCCTACAGATGCTTTAAACCTACAGGAGACAAGTCCCGAGACGCATTCAGGAGGCTAGAGAGTTTTGGTACTTAGATATGTGCCCCAGCTCCTGAAAATTACAGGATTCACAGGATTTGTATCAGATGTAGTGAGATTGGTTTACTCTAAATGACATACTGGGTACTGAACCTTGTGATGTAATATACTGTGTTCGGAATAAAAGCAGAAAAAAAAATCCTGGAACTTAACCTTTTCTTTTGCTCTTATGAACAAGAAACAGCTCACAAAGAAAAAACAATACAGATGGTTGGGGGGGGGGGAGGTATTTTCAAGGTGGCACTAAGAAGGCTGAAAATCCGCAAGTGCTTCTGCTAAATGCCCCCATGCTAGCCAGATAGCACTGGGGCATTCTGGGGCAAGAGCAGAGACAGCATAACCGCCTAGCAGTGATATTCAGCTCCTAGCCAGTAATCGCCATGTGGCAAAAGTTAGGAACTTTAAAGACTCTCCTAACTTTCATCGCCATAGCTAACTGAGCAGCGGCTGAATATTGCCGACGGACAGACATGAATATCTGGGTTGAAAGTTCATCGGTGGCGGCCAGCCTCTGTAGGAGCACTAGCCACTGCTGCTGAATATTCGCCCCCATATTTACCACAGCAATCCAAAGACAAAAATTGAATCATTAAATAATAATATCCTCCAAAATAAATCAGCAATTAAGATAAACTGGATGAAATATGTAAATGAAAAGTTTGCACTGCTGGCTAGCAGCAGAAACCTAGGCAGTTTTTTCAAAAGCAGTAAGAGTAGTCAAATTAATATAAGAACCTAAAATATGCCATACTGGATTAGACCAAGGTCCATCAAGCCCAGTATTCTGTTTCCAATAGTGGCCAATCCAGACCACAAATACCTGGCAGGTTCCCAAGAGGCACACAGGTTCCACAATGCTTGTCCCGGGGCAAGCAGTGGATTTCCAGGATAATTGAAACCCAATGATTTGTGAGAATATTACACAAGTACTATAAATTCTGTTTGGAGCTGGATACAAATCCTTGGTACCTTTCCCTGCTAGGGAAAAAAATCTTGCTGTCATTAGTTTATTTATGGTCAGATCTCACCACTGGGACAGTAGTTCAGTTTGGTCTCTGGCAGCTGCAGGGCTCAATCTTTTCCCAAGGGAACCTTGAAGTTACAGGGTTATCAGAAAATGCAGATTTTTTTTCCTTCTGAATTCTGGTCCAGAGCTGGGACAGAATAAATCTTGTGTATGTGTTTTGTATGTATGTGTATTTCGGTGGGCTGGTATGTGTGTGCGTGTTTGTATGTATATGCATATGTGTCAATGGAGCACAGAACTTTAAGGCTGCTTTAGTCACAAACGGGAGGGTTTGAGCTGAGAGAATTTACAGTGATGTATAAGTGAAGTTTCTATGTGAGAGAGGGGGGTGGAACGTTATCATGAATCAGTGTTCATATGCTGTGGCTATTGGAATAGCTTTTCCTTTCAAAGGAGATTGACTCAGCAGTAATCTGAGGAAATATTTCTTTATGGAAAGGGTGGTAGATGTGTGGAATAGCCTCCCAGTAGAGATGGTGTAGACGAGCACTATATTTGAATTAAAGAAAGTATGGGACAAATACAGAGGATCTCTGAGGGAGAGGAAGGAATTGTAGAACTTAATTGTTCTTATAGATGTGCAGACTGGATAAGCCGTATAGTCTTTATCTGACATCATTTTCTATGTTTCTGTACAGAACTGCAGATATAGGATTTAAACTGTGAAAAATGTCCAGACATGGTAGCCATCCTACTTGCTTCCAGATATAAATATAAAAATCGGTACAATCCTGAAAAAAGAAAGGCAATTATGAATCCAAACCTCCTGAGTGCAGATCACTTCTGACAGTGCGACCCTAAACTTTCGACCTTAGCTCCTAGCTTGCCACTATCTTAATCTAGCCATGCACATGGCAACAGGTATTTGTTGAAAGTACACATGGAGGCCAATTCTGTAGATGCATGTCTGGGCCATCTGGATGGACCGGAGATGCACCTGATTCTGCTCCCGTGGGGCCGACCAGCTTCCCTGGTTAGCTCAGCCTGGTTCCTGCATGGAGCCATAGTGCCGTGGCGTCCTGTTGCTAAGGCACCACGGCTCTATGCAGGAACCCCTATCAGCTGCCTAAAGCAAAGATGCCTTGTTCCCTGCTGCCCAACTGCCAATGGGGCCTGTCAAGGCCAGGGTCGGGCTGCGGGGAACCCCCTGACACATTCACCGTGCCAGTGCCTGCCCCACCATGTCGTTCCCCCACATCTAGAGGACTTATTCTACCTCCAAGGTAGAATAAGTCCCCCGTCCGTCTGCCCATGTCTGGACATACAAAACTGAAAATGGAATAGGCCCTGTAAATCCAGGATGGGGGTCACGCCTCTGGTCCGCCCTCGCTCCTCCCTCGGTCTGCCCCCTCCTGCCCTCAATCAAAGCTTCCCGCACATCTCAGCTGTACATGTGGGGAGCTCTGTTGCTGAATATGGCCTGGCATTTAGCACGTCTTATTCGTCCCACTAGGACATATATCCCTGATAAACGTGGGTGAGGATAGACCCCATAGTAACCAATAAGAAAGTAGTACAACTCAGTCAGTAGCTTTTACAGGTTAAATCATAGCAAAGACAATGAAATATATTGGTGAATAATTTAAAATGCAGTACTTCACAGCTAGGAAATTATTTGTAATGTCTGTGTCTGTAGTTTTCACATGCTTCTGTGTGTTTGTTGTTTGCAGGGCTGGCATTACTAGCGTCTTCCACCCCCATGCAAAATGAAGTTTCCATTGGAGGGGACAGAAGCAGGAACAGTTGTAAAGCTTAGGAGGTTTTGGTAAACCTTGCAGCATTGTTTCAAGTCATTGCCACCACTGCTGGTTCTGGAGATGAGCAGCTGTGGCTGCTGTGGGGATGGGGGCAGGAGCAGAGAGGTGCCTGTAATGAGGTTTGCCTAGAACGCATCATCCTTCCACCAGCCATGGTTGTTTGTGTAGTGTTCATATGTGTGTGTGTGTATTTGTATGGTGTTCATGTGCTTGAGTTGTGTGTGTGGTTTGTGTGTGTATATGGTGTTCGTATGTTTATTGTTTGTGTGTGGGTGTTCATGTACTTGTATGTATGTGTGTGTCTGTGTGGTATCCATGGGATACCGGAAGCGTGGTGGGGCATTTTGGAGAGGTTGGAAAAATAGAGAACAGGGAGAGGGAGTTTGAAAGGAGCAATTCTCTAACTGCTATGTTTCACCGTCTGTAAGTTCCTGTGCTACAATAAGCTGGAATTCCTTCTCCCATAGAAATAGATTGGGCTAGTTTGGGGGTTGGGGTGGGTGCTTATTGGGTAATCAGCAGTCAGCATTGACTCAACAGCACACATTATGTGTTTTATTTCTCTAGAACCCACCATCCAATTTGGCCCATATGTGAACTTAATGGGAGGTATATTCAAAAGCATTTATGTAGTTTGCAAGCCTGCAAACCACATAAATGCTGCTCACAGATTTGGGCTGCTAAACGCTTAGCATTGGGGCATTCTGAGGGGGCGGAACGGGGACAGCACCACAAGTTATTTGGGCAGTGGCGATTTTCAGCCGCTGCCCGCCTAACCCTAATCGTCTAAAGTTAGGACAGCTCAATGGCTGTCCTAACTTTAGCCAGTTTTGTAATCCACCCAGCAGTTTATTGTTGCTGACCAGATTGCAAGATCACTATATGGGCAACCCAGATATTCAGTGCTGGGGCCTAGATATGGCCCTAGCATTTAATATCCGAGGCAAAACTCAAGCAGCGACAGCCAGCTGCTTTGTGCTGGTCTCCATCGCTGAAGATTCTCCTCCCCCACCCATGTGTCTTTCTACCTGTTTTTCCCACATGTGAAGTTTCGTCCCAATTGTTAAATTTTCGGAGAGTTATTTTGTTCAACTTCCACTTTCTAGTCACCTTCCGTCTAAGTTATTACAACTTGCTCCATGCTGAATCATCTCTCTCCCCTTCAACCTGTTCAAAGTTTAGCTGCAAGGCTAATCTTCCACCAGTGTCGCTATACTCACATAAAACCTATTCTCAAGTCATTTCATTGGCTTCTTGTCCATTTCTGCATCCAGTTCAAACTTCTCCTACAGACTTATAAGTGCATTCATTCTGCGGCTCCTCACTACCTTTCTTCTCTTATCTCTCCCTACACCCCTCCTTGTGAACTCCGTTCTTCAGGCAGATCCATTTAACTGTGCACTTCTTTTCCCCTTGTCAACCCCAGACTTCGTTCATTCCACCTTTCTGCTCCATATGCCTGGAACAAATTACCTGAGTAAGTAGGTCATACTCCATCTCTACCCCTATTTAAATCCAGATTAAAAACCCACCTCTTCAAGGCTGCTTCTTGATCCTGGCTCTCTTTTATTACAGTCTATCACCTATTATTTCCCCTACATTCCCCCTAGTGCTCAGTCTGTTGTGTTGTCTGTCTTGAATAGATTGTAAGCTCATTGAGCAGGGATTGCCTCTTGAATATGGGTGAAGTACTTCTGTCCAGGGTGAAGTTCTTCATCTCTCCACAAAAGAAAAGGTGGCTAAACATGAAGGAAAGGCGATGGTGAAACCAGAAGGATGCTTGTGTGCATAGGAAGAGGAATGGCCAGCAGAAAAAAAGGAGGTGATAGCTCCTCATTATAAGTTTTTGGTGATATTTAATTTGGAGTATTATTTTTATTTATTTATTTTATTTAACCCATGAAAAAGATTTAGGCGTCATCGTGGATAACATGTTAAAACCCTCCGCCCAGTGTGCAGTGGCAGCCAAGAGAGCAGATAGAATGCTAGGTATCATAAGGAAAGGAATGGAGAATAAAACAAAGGATATTATAATGCCTCTGTATCATTCCATGGTGCAACTGCACCTTGAATATTGTGTGCAGTTCTGGTTGCCATATCTTAAAAAGGATATAGCGTTATTAGAAAAGGTACAGAGAAGAGACACCAAAATGGTAAAGGGGATGGAAGGATACCCCTATGAAGAGAGGCTAAAAAGGTTAGGGCTCTTCAACCTGGAAAAGAGATGGCTGAGGGGAGATATTGTAGAGGTCTATATATTAATGAATGGAGTGGAATGGGTAAACGTAGATCGGTTGTCTACACCATCAAAATATAGAAAGACTAGGGGGCATGCAATGAAGCTATAGGGTAATCTATTTAAGACTAATAAGAAAAAATTTTTTTTCACTCAACATGTAATCAAACTCTGGAATTTGCTACTGGAGAATGTAGTAAAAGCGGTTAATGTCGCCAGGTTTAAAAATGGTTTGGACAAGTTCCTGGAGGAAAGGTCCATAAACCATTATTAAAATGGACCCAGAATATCCACAGCTTGACCCAATACAAGCATTGTGGAACCTGTGTCTTTTGGGGAAACTCCTTGGTACTGTGAGCCATGAGCAGCTGAGTTAAGACTGACCATGCATTTCCTAGTGAGAGACAACAGTATGTGACCCATAACCTGCAGTGTCAGAGAATACATGGGCAAGCACTATTAATGGCACCTATGCACAACACACATGTGGCACCTGTAACACCCAGAGAATGGGAAGTATTGTCTGCCAACCATTATCACCTTCATGCCCTGAATGTGCATGTGGTGTCTCCTGTCTACATCATTAGTCCCAAAGTGGTGCCCAGGTTGGTTGTGTTCACCCATGACCCCTACATCCTGCAGTAATCAGCAGTGTCACAGCACTTCGATAGGTGAGGGTTGGATCAGGATGCCCCCACATGCACATATTAAGTGGATATGTGCATGTGGTGGGGAGAGGGAAATATGCCACTGAGGCAGGAACACTACACAATATGATAGACACCCCATCTCAGAGGAAAAATACCCACACTGCTTTCTCAGTTGCCAAATGATGGCCAGAACCTGTGTGTGAACCAGTGACCCTTTCATGAGTAAGGATTTCACTTATGTCTTCCAACCATGAGATTATTTCAGGACTGGGCCACAAGCATACTCCATGAAATCCTGGGTCACCCAGGATCTTGCATGTGCGTGTTCTCTGGCAGGACAGATCCCATATATAAGTCATGAACATCAGTTGAGCCAGCAGCATATCAATGCAGTGCTATGTACAGACCTAACAAGACAAGCATGGCACAGATCCTACAGACAGCTACGCAGACAGAGGAATACCCCAGCTTATGCCCTCATGCATCCTGACAATGACCACATATATACACACCCACACTCCCTTATGGCTGTTCTGAGGCTCCAAACACATGACCGTGGTGGGTAAGAGAGAAGAATCATGGGTTCAAGAGTAGCATGTGGTGTATTAACTTTACCCTACATTTCCAGAGCTGTATTAGCATGTGCAACCCTCCCCATCAGGTCCAGCATGGAGCTTCACACTCTGCTGTCACACTAAGAAGCTGCATCAACACCAGCTGGATGGCAGAGCATGCTTCTAGCACCCAAATAGTGTTCGGGCATTAAGAAGGATGTGTGCAGGCACTTTAATAACTCCAAGTTATCAGTACCCTTATGTTCTATGCAACTGTGACTCACTTAAGTTTATTTACTGTTCTCTGTAAACCGCTTTGGTCTAAAGGCCAAACCTGTTAAATAAATAAATAATACCATGCACGCACACAGAGCAGATGTTGGCAATGCCCAAGCATTAAAAAGGAGGCCCAAGGGCCAGGTATGAATGTCAACTGACATCTATTTTGGATAGTGTGGTTCAGAGGTCTGTGAGCTGCAGCAATGCACTGTGCATGCATGTGATGCCCAGGATTTCTGGCTTGGCATACAACATGCTGCACAGTTAGTTATTCAGCAACTGCACAAACTGTGCAAGACACCATTTATGGGCAGAAGGTTAGTTTTCAGTAAGTAGCTGCAACCTGTGGGACTGACTAGCTGTGCTTGTACACATGTTTTCCCAAAGCTGTGACACTCAAATGCATTGCCAGTTACACCATCCTCAAGACCCATCCCCACAGCATGCCCCTACACTTATCTCCCAACATGACACTGCTGTACAGCTCCCACATCACCTGCTGGTTTGAATGGAACGAGCTGGAGAGACATGGTCTCACCAGGGAGAGCTCCATCACATGTATGTGTATAGCAACTCTCATCTCTGTCTGAGCATCCAAGCCTCAGGACACACCTAGCTTCACAGGTGAGAGACCTGATTAATGCCAACTGCTATAATAGCTGTATCTGCGGCAACACTGTTATCCCGTTTGGTGCAGCTGCACCCTATTGGGAGCTAGGCTCACATGGAGGGCTGGACTCTGAATGTCCAATGGAGTCACTGAATTGGTATGTCTCAGGCACATCTGCACACAATACATACCATCTCAGCACTAGCTGATGATCATTGACCTTTGCAGTCAGCATGACTTTATGTATTACTCCATAACAACAATCATCCTTATGTTTACAGAGACATGTTTTGGGTTTGACTGATTGTGCATATGGGACACTGACCTCTGAATGGTCCCTGCATAACTCCAGGTGGAGGAATGTACCACAGGATGCCATGTTGGTCTTTGTATCACCTGCCACTATGTGGAAAGGCAGTGCCTGGAGGTGAATCTTGGGGTGAAGGTGGGAGGGAACAATCCCATACATGTTTTAAATGTGCCACTGGTAGGTGGCATAGCCAGCCAGAGGCACAGATGCACAGAAACTCTGAGGGCCTACTCAGTCTCTGCATGTGTCACATCAGAGGCCCTGCATAACAGCCTCACCCATTCTCCATAGGAACTGTCTGTGACAGCCACAAGGATGTTGTTAGAGTACAAAGAGGCTGGGGATGGTGGTATATGTATAGCCAACAACTGTACCAACATCTAATTCCATGTTCAACCCACTATGCTTCCACATGCTCTAAGGGGGGCTGGAGGAACTTGTCTGAAGCGTGGGAGAGCTCATGTGCTCTACTAGTCATTTTTACAGCATCCATGGCCAGGAGT
This sequence comes from Ichthyophis bannanicus, assembly GCA_033557465.1. NCBI lineage: Eukaryota > Metazoa > Chordata > Amphibia > Gymnophiona > Ichthyophiidae > Ichthyophis > Ichthyophis bannanicus. Next base: position 418,037,207 of record CM066037.1, read on the forward strand.
CCACAGACAAAACACACATCTATCTTGCTAAAGATCAGGCAGCACAAGAAGGTGAGAAAATAAAGGACCATTGTTTTACTTTCTCACCTTTTTGTGCTGCAGGTCCTTGGACAGAAACATGATCTAATATGGGAGTATGAGCATAGCACTATGTTCAATGCTTACTGCTACAAGCTGTGTAGGGGTACACATTCCTCTGGAATGGGACAGACGTAAGCCACTGTGGGCCAACATGCACTCGCAGACTGTCTCTGGACTACATTCCAGTTCTCTTTGCATTGCATTTGTTGTCCCCAAGTTCAAACTAAAAGGGTAAACAAATGAAGAGCAGAGGATTCTGGGTATTGTCCAAAACAGAGCAGTTTGCACAGGATGTATATGAGTCAGAGGTTAGTTAAATGGCTGAGTCCACACATCTGTTCATGTTGAGAGGCCACTCTCACTCTGACCAAGCTGGGACTATGTCACAGCTATGCATCCATGTAGTACCCTTTATGGTCAAGTTATAATAATTCAAGTGCTGTTTTCTTATGGTGTGCATGCTGTTTGTATGAAACCAACATTCTCAAGATGACTAGTAAACTGGACATACAGCCCACTGTTGCACAGTATGTGGGATGCCTGGGATTGATCTAGCCGATTAGATGCTTCAGAAAGAGAGGAGAGCAGCTTTTATTGGGCTGCTGGTAATGTAAAGCTGACTTTAGTTTTGGCAGGCCCTGCAGATTGGCATCAGCACACCCCCTTCCTGCTAAGACAACACTCACGTTCTTTGAAAACAGCTGTTGCAGCCCTAGAGCATAACAGAAGTTGTTATATGAGAGTCCCTCACCAACAGGTGCAGGACATAACATCCAGACAAAACATGCCACTTCAATATGCTGCAGTTGTATAAAGTACTGCACTACTAACATCACACACCATGTTCAACAGCTGCAGTAGTCTGATAGTAAACTAGATTCGTTGGGGATGGGTGAAGAAAGCCACCAGGTAAATGAAAGCCCCCAGGTAGGTGATACATTAAATAACTTTATGGAAATGGGTAACATATGGAAAGCAGTGTGTATAAATGCCCGTAGCATGGGAAATAAGATCCCTGATGTTGAAGCTTTGGTGGGAGTGGCTGACTTGGATTTAGTGGCAGTTACAGAAACATGGTTCACAGAAAACCATGATTGGGATGTAACTATACCTGGCTATGCTTTATTCAGAAAGGACAGGGTAGGAAGTAGGGGAGGAGGAGTGGCACTATATGTAAAAACTACTATTAAAGCTTTGGAATTACAGAGCTTAAAAGGGAGAGGGGAGGCTTTGTGGGTTAAACTAGAAAGAGGGAAACAGAAATCTATTTGCATTGGTGTGATATACAGACCTACCTCACAAGAGGAAGAGGTGGACAGAGAGTTAATTGAAGACATGCGCAGCATTGCTAGGAAAGGGGAAGTGCTACTCATAGGAGATTTCAATATGCCAGATGTTGATTGGCACATTCCTGCTGCAGTATCATCTAGAAGTAAAGAGATCCTGCATTCTCTACAGGGAGAACTATTCAGGCAATTGTTAACAGACCCCACACGTGAAGGGGACATACTGGACTTGGTGCTTACCAATGGTGAAAGTGTTTCTGATGTTGTAGTGGGAGATCATTTTGCATCCAGTGATCACCAGATGGTGTGGTTCAGTATTAGGACTAGGGCTGTTAGAATCCATTCAAAGGTGAGGATCTTAGACTTTAGGAAGACTAACTTTGCGAAGATGGGCCAATATCTCAGGGAGTCGTTAGTTGGATGGGAACAGCTGAGGGATGTAGAAAAACAGTGGGAAAAACTGAAAGGGGATATTTTAAGGGCAACCAACCTTTTTGTTAAAATGGTAAATAAAGGTAAAAGGAAAAGGAGACCGCTATGGTTTTCGAAAGAAGTAGCTGAAAAAGTGAAGAAAAAGAGGGAGGCCTTCATGAAATACCAGAGATCACAGAGAGAGGAAGACAGGCATCTGTATTTGGAAAAACTTAGAGAAGCTAGCAAAGTAGTCAAGAAGGCAAAGATTCAAAAGGAGGAGGAAATAGCCAATGCAATAAAATGGGGGGATAAGACATTTTTCAGATATATTAGTGAGAAGAGGAAGGGCAAGAGTGGTATTGTCAGACTCAAGGGTTCAGGGGAGGAATATGTAGAAGCTGATAAGGATAAAGCGGAATTGCTTAACAAATATTTTTGTTCTGTGTTCACAGATGAAGAACCAGGAGCAGGACCTCAGAAAATACCCACAAATAGGAACAGAAGCAAAGGACATCTTGAGCAATTTTCAAAAGACTGTGTTCGTGAGAAACTATCTCAACTTAAAGTAGACAAAGCGATGGGACCGGATGGGATACACCCGAGAATACTGAGGGAACTTGGGGATGTTCTAGCAGCTCCACTGACTGACCTTTTCAATGCCTCGTTGGAGTCGGGAGTGGTGCCAAAGGACTGGAGAGAGGCTCATGTGGTGCCTTTACACAAAAGCGGAAGTAAGGATGTGGTTGAAAACTACAGGCCGGTTAGTTTAACTTCGGTGGTGAGTAAATAATTGAAAACGCTGCTGAAAGAGAAAATAGTGAGGTTTCTGGAGTCCAGCGGATTACAGGGTCCGAGGCAGCATGGATTCACCAGAGGCAGGTCTTGTCAGACAAATCTGATTGATTTCTTTGACTGGGTGACCAGGGAGTTGGACCGAGGGAGAGCCCTAGATGTGGTGTATTTAGATTTCAGTAAAGCCTTTGACACTGTTCCTCACAGGCGACTTATAAACAAACTGAGCACCCTAGGGATGGACCCTAAAGTTACTGCTTGGGTTAGGAATTGGTTGGGTGGGAGGCGACAAAGAGTACAAGTAAATGGAGCTCACTCTGAGGAGAAGGATGTTATCAGTGGTGTGCCCCAGGGATCTGTCCTTGGTCCGATTCTTTTTAACATCTTTTTAGTGATATAGCGGAAGGGCTTTCAGGTAAGGTTTGCCTCTTTGCCGATGATACCAAAATCTGCAATAGAGTAGACACCCAGGAAGGGGTAGATAGCATGAGGAGGGATCTAGCTAAGCTTGAAGAATGGTCTAGAATTTGGCAGCTGGGATTTAATGTTAAAAAATGTAAGGTCATGCATTTGGGCTGCAGCAATCCAAGGGAGCAATATAGTATAGGGGGTGAAGTACTTTTGTCCACTAAAGAAGAGCGGGACCTAGGCATCGTTGTGTCTGATGATCTTAAAGAAGCTAAAGAGGTAGAACAGGTGACTGCAAAAGCTAGAAGGATGCTTGGGTGCATACGGAGAGGAATGGCTAGCAGAAAAAAGGAGTTGATAATGCCTCTGTATAAGTCTTTGGTGCGACCTCATTTGGAGTATACTGTGCAATTCTCGAGACCGCACCTTCAAAAGGATGTGAACAGGATGGAGTTGGTGCAGAGGGTGGCTACTAATATGATTAGTGGTCTTCATTATAAAGCATATGAGGACAGATTGAAGGATCTTAATATGTACACCTTAGAGGAAAGGCGGGATAGAGGTGATATGATTGACATGTTTAAATACCTCCGTGGCATAAATATTCAGGGAGAGAGCCTCTTTCAATTGAAAGCCAGTTCTGCTACGAGGGGACATGGGATGAGGGTGAAGGGAGATAGATTCAGGAGTGATATGCGGAAATATTTCTTTACGGAAAGAGTAGTGGATCCGTGGAATAGTCTCCCAGTGGAGGTGGTAGAGTTGAGGACAGTAACTGAATTCAAAAAAGCATGGAACAAACACAGAGGATCTCTAAAGGTAAAAAGGGGACTGTTGTAGTTGTTATGGAAGGACAGACTAGATAGGCCATGTGGTCTTTTTCTGTCGTCATATTTCTATGTTTCTATGTTTCTAGATCTGCTCCAGAACCTGGAGAGACCTTCTAGTGTGGTGCATGGGCTAGGGATATGTGCCCTTCCTCACATTCAGGGTTGCACATGTGGTGGCTCTTATGTCCATGAAGCACACAATATGCCTGCACATTAAAGAGCTCATTTGATGGATCACTGCATTCTCCATAGGGGCAAAAGTAGCATATAGTGATGCTCATATTGTCAGGTGCATCCTGGGAAATAAAGGGGCTTGCCAATACCGGTACATATAGCCCACATTGCATCCATAGTGGTGACCCTGATCACAGGAGCATTGCCCAGTACCTGCATGTCTTGTATGATGAAGGAGCAAGTGTGCATACCCCCCTGGAGAAGGCAGGATGGTCTGGGATGTACTTCATAGGTTATGAATGAGGTTTAAGTTTGGTGTATGTGCAAAAATTATTATCTTGTTGTGTATAGCAGGTCACAAGGGAATATACGCCCTATAGATGTGCTGCCTCACAGATTAGTGCTACACTGCAGTCAAGCCGACCTCTGTTTGTGAATGTTGTTTGGCTTAAGAGGTACAGTGGAGGTAAGGGCATCTTATTCTCACATGTGGCTTGGCCTTTGTACAGGAGATTGATTTTTATTTTTTATTTATTTAAACATATTTTTATACTGCCCCTTCCAGAGATCAGTGGTGGTTTACATTATAACAAAACTGAACCTTTACATTGAACAGTATAAATGAGTTAAAACCTCCAAGTAATTACATAGAATGGTACTGTAGAAGTACAACAATTACCTATTTACAGCGAGCTATTACAGCTGGATTTAAATCCTTAGTTGGCATTCTTAATTGTGTGTCCTGCAATTGAGGTCTACGATGTATGTTCAAAGATTTGAGTATAGCAGCATTGGAGGGCTGTGGAGGTGGCTGGGGGGCAAGGGAAGGGAATAAGACCGAGGGAAGAGGGGATCCTTATGTGCTGTTGATGTTGGGGTTGGTGTAATGTTCTTTGAATAGGTGGGTTTTTAATTCTTTATGGAATGATTGGAGGTATTTTATTCCTCTTAGTACTTCAGGGAGGGAGTTCCATTGTGAGGGGGCTATGTATGTAAATGCCCTCTTGCTAGTGAATTGTTTGGTTTTGCGTATTGAAGGAGGTACCATGAGAGTTTTGGTTGGGAGTTCTTCTGGTTCTGTTGGTTGATTGGATTTGGATGAGGGATGAAAGGTGGAAGGGGGCTATGTTATGAAGCAGTTTGAATGTGGTCATTATTATTTTGTATCTTATTCTTGAGGAAATTGGGAGCCAGTAGAGCCAGTGGAGTGGTGTAATGTGGTCTGCGATTCGTGTTTTCATTATGACTCTGGCTGTGACATTTTAGGCCATTTGTAATATGTTCATTGTCTTTTTGGGTATTCCCTGCAGGAAGCTATTGCAGTAGTTGAAGTGCAGTGTTATGAGGGCTTGGACTACTGTTCTAAAGTCATTGAGTTCAATGAGGTTTCTGAGTGGTTGAATGATCCTTAATTTAAAGAATATGGTTTTGTTTAGTTGTTTTAAGTGGGGTTCCATGCTGAGTGCTTTATCCAGAGTAACTCCGAGTTATTTAACTTCTTGCTTAACTGGGAGTTGAGTGTTGTTTAGACAGATTGTTGGTGGGTTGAACTCAGGGTTTTTTGATATGAACATGACGTCTGTTTTCTTGAAGTTGATGCTCATGTTATTTGCATGGAGCAAGTTTTGAATTTTGTTTTAGGCATGTTGCTAATTTATCATATGTGAGATTGAGTATGTCCAGCTGAGGTGTACAACATAATGTCATAAAGCTAGAACGGAAATGGCGGAAATCTAAGGCAACAAATTTACTGAAGTTGTACTTAGAAATGCAAAGTCATTATATGGATCATATCAATCATGCCAAAAAGGAATTCCATACAAATATTATTAACACTTCTTTAAATAAACCCAGAGAATTATTTGAAATAGTCAAGATACTTACAAAAGAGAAATTAACAGATGAAGATGTACAAATTGATCCACAAAAATTTGCAGATTATATCAAGGAAAAATTTCACTCTATTAAAACAATAATTGACAATACCACAAATTCACAAGTTTCTCAGTCTAAAATTTGGGAAAAATTTTACTCTCCTTCAAATGAACAAATTTCTCAAATTATTTCAGCAATTAATACAAGCACCGCTCCCACAGACCCTTGCCCTGTTTCTTGGGTCAAAGCTTCCAAATCAAGCTTAATACCATACATAAACAATATTGTGATTAATTCTCTTTCCCAAGGTCTTATGCCTACACAACTAAAGCAAGCGACAGTTAGACCTATTCCAAAGAAAACATCTCTTGAAAAAACTAATCCTGCTGCTTACCGACCAATTTCAAGTTTACCATTTCTGGCAAAAATCATAGAGAAAGCAGTTCAACAGCAATTACAAGATCACATCGATAATCATGCACCCCTGGATAATAACCAGCATGGTTTCCGTCCTAATCACGGTGTTGAAACTCTATTGATTTATCTTTTTGACAATATCCTTCGTGTCATAGATAACAAAAAAAAAGGGATTCTACTGATCTTTGTAGACATTTCATCAGCATTTGACACAGTTAACCACCGAATTCTCATTGAGAGACTACGAATGATTGGTATTCATGGTGTTGCTCTCAAATGGTTTCAATCGTACCTTTCTGACAGAGAGATTAGAGTAAAAGTAGGATGTAATACTTCACAATCTATAAAGTTACTGCAAGGAGTCCCTCAAGGTTCCGCCCTCTCTTCTCTTCTTTTTAATATCTACATTCAACCAATTTGTGATATAATAAAGGCTTACAATATACAATACACTATTTATGCAGATGACATTTTAATTTTTATGCCTTTTTCAATTGACAACCCTGTATATTCCGATATTTCACTTTGTTTATCTGAAATGACAAGATGGTGTAAGAAGAATAATTTTTCAATCAATTACAGCAAAACAGAGGCCCTCATAATTACTCGTAACCTTGAATTCATACATCCACCAAACATTACAGTTGATAACACAACTATTCCAATTAAAACGGAAGTAAAATATCTTGGTATTACTCTAGACAGTGAGTTAAATCTCAAATCACATATTAATAAAACAATAAAGAATTCGTACTTCAGAATGCGTATCATAAGGAGACTAAAACCACTTCTTGCATATGATCTATTTCGTACTGTATGTCAAGCACTAATAACTCCTTTGCTTGATTTTTGTAATCCAATATTCCTTGGTTTAACACTGCAAGCCTTGAAACCCCTTCAATTGGCTCAGAATACTGCAGCACGAATTATTTCTGGAACCTCTATTTTTGAACACATCACACCAGTCATGAAGGATCTTCACTGGCTACCAATCCAATCACGTATCAAATATAAAACAATTATCAACATCTTTAAAATAAAGCATCACATATCAGCCAATAGTCTTTACACCCTCATTCTTCCTGACTCCAGCTCTCGACCAAGAAGAAAAGGTACATCTCACAGATTAAGTTCTTCAAGTAACTTCAAAAATACGTGCAAGGATACTACAGAGAGAGCATTCTCATTAGCTGCCCCAATATTATGGAACTCTCTTCCAGATGAGTTAAGATCATCAACTGATCTCAAAGATTTTCGAAAGCAATTAAAAACTTTGCTTTTTATTGAACATTATGGGCCTATTATGTAATTTTTGATTTACCTACCAACTGCTAAATATTTAAATAAGTGTTATTGTTATATTTTACTTAAATTTTTAAAATTTGTAATTAGCACACGGATTATTGTGCTGTATGACCATATGTTGCTATGTTTGTATTTTTCCCTCTACTCACTAGATGTTTTGTTTGTTTTGTTTTCACCGCCTTGATTATATGATAAGGCGATATATAAATACAGTTAAATAAATAAATAATGTCGTTAGTATATATGTGGTAATTTATTTTATGTTTTTTGAATATGGTGCAAATTGGTTTTATATATAAGTTAAACAAAAGGGCAGAAAGATCCGAGCCTTAGGGTATTCCCTGGGTTTGGAGGAAAGATGAGGACGTTTGTTGTTCTATTTGAATGTATTGAAAGCGGTCAGTTATGTAAGATTGAACCATTTGAGGGTGTGTCCTTTTATGCCTATTGAGTCATGTCTTGAGATGAGGGTCTTGTGGTTTACATTGTCGAAACTACTATCACTTTTCTTGGTCTCCCTGCCTTTGCTGTACATTGCTGACTGAAATGGTTTCTCTCTCCTGCAAATGTGCCTCTAATGCGAGGTTTTCACTGGCGTTATATTTCAGACCCTGATTTCACAGCACTCACTCTCCACCCATTGAGCCCTTCTCTCCGCCTTCTGGAGCAACTTACTCCACCCTCTGTGCGCCTTAACGCCGCCGGAGACGTTATCGCGCGGTTTATCGCGCGATAACGTCACTTAGCGCTCTTTAGTAAACATACCCCATAGTCTCCTAAATATGAAGTGATAAGCGTATATGAGCTAGTGAAAGCACAGTGAAGTATAGTGTGTTAACTACAATGCTCATTCCACAACCACAAAACAATGTGCAGTTAGCATGTGCTGTCACACATGAAATGCTTAGTTCACTTTAGTAAACAGGCCCCTAAGTTTGTATCTGATTAAGTGACTTGTCCAAGCTGACCAAGAGTATCAGTGGGATTTGAACACTGGCTTGCCTGGTTCTCATTGTTTCACGGGGCTATTCCGCCACTCTAGCTATGCGATTTAAATTCATGTAGGCTTAAGTTTCTTCTGATGTAAGAAAATGAGCAGTGTACTGCTACTCTGGCAGATATCTGTCACTGGTGTTAACATACGGCATGGAGAAAAATGTAACAGCTTGTTTTTGCTATTTAATCTTGATGTTCCTGTGTTTTAAACTAAAATAAAAAAGAATATAAATTTCATAAGCATATGGGTCTGGGGGGTTTTCATGCTGAAAGTACATGTTATGTTTGCTCACAAAACATGAAAGCAAATTCAAATATTAATTTAAATGAAGGCATTACAGTTCATTTTACATAAATAATATAGAAGGCGATTTTGGATCCAGGGAAAGTACATGTAGGCTTTCATTCTAAAACAGCTGCATATAACAGCAACCAGCAGTAGCATGCACATGTGCCTATTTATGCCTGCTCCTGCAAACTATCCCCATTCTACATTAGAGAATGTCTACGCTTGCTCCCTGCATATACTTTTATACATGTATATGGGGTGTTTTATGCACAGAAGGGACAATTTTATAACAGACTACCTAGGTTACTAGTGCAGGAAGGCTCCTCATTTTAGCCTATTTTATAAAGACACATAGGGGTATGTTTACTAAACTGTGTTAGTGTCACCCATGTTAGGTTCCCTGTTAATGGTACAGATGCCCATATAAAGGCATGGGCGGTGCATCGTTACGGCAAGCCGTATCAGCTAACACACATTACAAGGCGCCTTAGACCAACATGCGTTATATTGTGCCTTTGAGTCAGTCCTGACTCCTGGCAACCCAGAAGCTCCTGGGTTTTCTTGGCAGTGTCACCAGAAGTAGATTGCCAGGCCTTTCTTCCGAGGCAATGGAGGGTTTAAGTGACTTGCCCAAGGCCACAAGGAGTGCTATTGGGAATCAAACCCTGGTTGCCTTGTTACCAAGCCAGTGTTCTAACCACTAGGCTACTCCTGCACTCCAATGTGTGTTACAAGGCGCAATATAAGGCACCTTACCTATAAGGCACCTTGTAAGGAGCCTTATAAGTAAGATGCCTTATAAGGTGCCTTATAAGGTGCTATGTTAGGTGCCTTGTAAGGTGCCTTATAAGGTGCTATGTTAGGTGCCTAATAAGGTGCCTTGAAAGGTACCTCATAATGCGCTTTTTAAGGCACACTATAGGGCTCCTTAGGCTAAGCGCCGTATTAGGCACCCCTGGACAAGGCACCTTAGAAGACACCCTGGGTTATGCAACCATAGGTTAAGGTGGCCTAACAAGGTGACGGTGCCCTAGGTTAGTGTGCCCTAAGGGCTGCAAGGTGCTTCAGGATGACATGCATGACCTGTGAGGCATAGAAACAGATGTAGCCCTAACACTAGATAGAGCACCGAGGAAAGACAATGAACAGGTGAGTGAAGGAGGGAGAGCTGGGAGCTGCTGGACCTGCCATATCTGCGGGCATCCCATGTGGCTGCCAGTACTGTTGACAAACATGTTGGGGGCAATTGTACCACAGCACAGGGTGTTGGCAATGTAAAGTACTGGAAAGACAGTGGGTGGCAGATGATGGGAATTCGTGTCCCCTAGTGGAGGCGGAGGTGGCAGGATAGTTACAATGATGGGTGGACAGAGGAGTGGTGGTGCCATGCAGATCAGGCACTGGGGAGGCAAGCACGATGAGGCGCAATGCAGGAAAGGGCAGCAGTGCAGGACATGGGGTGGCAGCCTGCACAGGCAGACAGGACTCTACACAACTGACAGATGCAGATAGATGGACCGAAGGAATGTTGGCAATTGTGGCGAGGGTATTATGGGCTGGCAGCACAGATCTTCAAAAATATGACTGTTATAGGCATGAAAACTATTTGAGTAGGACAGGCATGAAAGGAGGGAACAATGAGGAATTGAACCCATGAACACTACTGAGAATGGCATTGTACTAACCAATAGGTTATACCTCCGTTGGTGTATCTCACAGAAATGGCTGGGTACAGAAGGACTGCAGGTCACCGCACAAACTGTCTGCTCTGAGTGCCAGGATACGGTAACCCCACCAGTACCCATGATGCAATGCACATGCTGAATAGCTGTCTACAGCTGATCACAAAATGGGGTCTGCACCTCTCCAGTACCTCAACTTGGAAAGATGAACTGACAGTGCATGATACTGGCACAGAGCAGCTACAGACCATGCCATTGTGCAGATTCCATGTTCACCCTGAGGGATAGGATGGGTGCCCAGCACTAGGTCCGCAGTACATGTGGTGCTAGAGATAGGTCCTGAGGTACATCCCCAACACTACCAGTGTGTGACAGGTTTTCTTTACAGTACATTTGAAGGTAATTTGGTGTCCATCTGTATCCCACAGTCACATGTGGTCCTCTGGGACCAGACACCACCCAGATTAGTGTGTACCCTGTGTTAGGGTCTGGCTGACATGAGCACCTGTTACCAAGGCAGAGGGGTTTATAGACTTGCATGAAATTTGTGTAACAGTGCCTTTACAGGTCAAAGTAGTATACACTATATACCACAAGGGGTCCACTATCACCCCTTTTTGTATGTAAGGAACAGGTGCTTGAGCCCTGGTGAAGCAACCTTCATCCTGCTGGTATAAAACAGCCCTCCAGGGTTGGTGGGCCAGAGATATACCTGTGACTCGGGCAGACCAGCAGTAATGCTGGGGTTGGGTCTGGAAAATCCCAACTGCCTTATACATCTGTCTGCCAGTCACCAACAGAGGGCACGGTCAAATTACAACTGCAGCACCTTATAGGTGTGCCAACCATGCACAGACTTACTGCAGACAGTCCACTAACCAGTCCATAGTGCATGCTCACAGAGGAACTATGGGTACCAAGCAGGTATCTCAGTGATTGGGGCCAAGCACTGGGAACACACAAATATCACGGGAGCCAGATAGTGTTGAGCGCTATGTGGGAACCTAGACATGCCATGGTCACTGCTCGGTCAGATTGAGTGCCCTCCCAGCATGCCATGCTGTGTCCATCCTGTCCATGAAGGTGGTGGTCAGGCACTACAGTGTCCCAGCCATTGTCCCACACCCTGTGAAGATGCGTCCTGGCCAATCCGCCCTGTCCGGGCCATACCCACAATACCTTGCTCCTCATTATGCACATATTCAGGCTAACGCTGGTAACAGTGGAACATTGTGGGCCCAGTGAGGTGTGGACAGCCACAGAACAATGGATAGACATACACACACACACATTCCTATTGCAGCATTGTGCAAAGATAGGGGTGGTTAGCAACCCTGCCTGCCACACTGGTCCTGATCACAGTGCTGACATTGATAAACTGTGCAGGAGGTAGTAGTAGTGCTCTGGTGATAACTGCAGCTCAGTGCTGGGGCCAACAGCCTGACTCTCCGTGCAGCTTTGGATTGTGGAGCCTGTGTGAGTGGGTATTTGTACCCCTGTTCGCCACTGCTTTGGGCTTTGCACATGTTGCTGTTGTATCTGCATTGTCGGGTAAAATATAGGGACATGCTGTGCAGGAACCACAGCTGGGACTGGAACCTGTGGCTCTCTGCTTCTGGACACACTGGCTGGGTGTACTGCACCACACATGCATAGTAGTCCTTGGAGCTACCTGTACTTTTCCTCAGCCAGACCTTTTATGTTGCACTGCACACCACGTACTGGTACAGGACATGGCTTAGGTCCACTGCAGGCAGGTGCCACTGACCCCTCCAGCACGGCCCACCCCCTCCTGCCATGCTGACATGACCATATGCTTTTGGTGCTGGTAGTGTGCAGTCCCAAGCCATCCACTGTGTGGGTAGGCGGTCATCTAGGGAGCGGGGTCTGGGGTGGGGGGCATACATGAGCATCCTCACATCCCCCCCATCACTGCCTACCAATAGTATGTCCCTTTCGCTTGGGAGAGGGTTAGCTGGGCGGATGTCAGGTCAGTGCCCTGGCAACTGTTAGCTAGGGTGGCCCAGGTAGATGTAGGAGGATTGTGTTTGGCCTTTGTCAGCTGCTGTCTTGCTGATTTCTGGTTTCTATGTTCCTATGTGCCATCTAGGCACCCGCCTAGTCCACCCTGTGTCCCAGCTTCCCCCGCTACATGTCCCACCTGCAGCCCCCCCTATGCCCCATTTGCACCATCGCCATAGTGGCCTTTCATACTTGGGCACTATGCTGTTGCTGCAAATGGAGCACTACTATCACGTTTCTTGGGCTCCCTGCCTAGGCTGTACATTGCTGACACTGAACTGGTTTCTCTCTCCTACAAATGTGCATCTAACGACAGGTTTTCATTCGCGGAACTTTTCAGTCCTTCAGTTCCCCGCGTTAGTGTAAAAGGAGCCTCTCCCTGCCCACTCTCCACCCATTGACCCCTTCTCTCCGCCCTCTCTCCACCCTCTGTAGTGTTCACCGTAGCCAGGAATGCTAACGCTCGTTAGGTAACGGTAACGCATGTTAACATAACGTTAACACGCGTTAATGTTACATAGTGCGCATTAACGTAGCCGCTGCTAAGTTACCGCAGTTTAGTAAACATACCCCTTAGATGCCTATGCCTCTTTATAAATTACTAGTACCAAGGCTGCAGAAATCACACTTAGATTGAAGATGGGGACAATACACATAAATAGTAGTGTAAAGGATGTGCAGATATGTGCATTTTATGAAATACATATGTAAATGGTGACTCTACACAAACGCCACACCTGCACATGCTTACTATATAAATATGAGCCAGCTTACACCACACATATTTTAGAAATGACCTAATTTTGTAAGAGCCCATTTACACATGCAAAATGGTTTTTTATGCATGAAAAAGTGTCATAGAACTATCCTCTGAAAGTTTTTCTAAATTTATCTCTAGAGAGTGCAGTTTTATAAAGTTTTGTTTTGCAGGTCAATCCTGTTTTACAGAAGGAAACTGCGTGACCACATATGCGCATTAAGGGGTATGTTTACTAAATTGCGCTATTGTTGCAGCGGTGACATTATCGCACGATAATGGTGCATTACACAGGTACACTACCAAAAAACTGCCTCCAGTTTTGCAACTGATTCCTATAGATTTTGGGGTGCTGAATCCAGGAAAAATAGCCAAAATGTTCCATCACGTCACATTTTCTTGCAAAATTAGATTTCTTACCCATATAAGGAATGTTCACATAATTTCTTTTTAGCCGACTGCAGTTTATTTTCTTGGCCCAAAATAGAGGTTGTAATGGTTAACTAACTAGAAACACTCCCTCATGATATTTTAGAGTGTTTTGTATTCATTTTATACATTAACAGGACAATTGGGAGGTGGGGGGCTAAATCCAGTACTCGCGCTGGCGCATGTTCTTTCCTGTTCGCCTCGCCTCGTTCGCTCGCTCAAACACGGTGGTTGCGACATGAACGTTCCTGTCAAATTTCAGTTTCTTGCAAGTTCATTATTACCTTTTGTTTGCTCAGTCGTAATCCAGCTTTATTCCGAAGTGGTTCACTACAGTTGTAGTTTGCAGTGCTGTGTATTTGTGATGGCTCACAGAGCCAGAGGTTGCGTCAACTCTCCGGACAGTTTTTGTTTTATTTGTGGGGAATATACCGTGAAAAAGCGGCAGAGGAACATTTCTGCATTTATTAAAAAAGTATATTTCGCCTATTTCGGTTTGAAGTTAGGCGATCAAGACAAACCGTGGGCTCCTCACAAAGTGTGCAAGACATGTGAGGAAGATCTACGCTTATGGATGAAAGGTAAAAAACAAGCATTTCGTTTTGGAATACCTATGATGTGGCGTGAACAAAGAGACCACAGCAGTGACTGCTATTTTTGCTCTTGCATTGTGAAGGGATACAACTTAAAAAATAAGAACGTAATAAGTTACCCCAACCTTCCCTCAGCAATTAGGCCTATGCCTCATAGCAACGAAGTACCTGTGCCTGAACCACCAAAATCTTTGGATCATATTTGTGTGGACGGTTCTGATCATGATGAGACTCATCAGATGGCTTTTCCCGATGAGTCCAGTACTTCCAAGTTTGAAACTGAACCAGATCCGAAACCTGAACTTTTCTCTCAAGCTGAATTGAATGATTTAGTCCGGGATTTAGGACTCCCAAAAGATGCTGCCCAACTGCTAGGTTCTCGGCTTAAACAGAAAAATCTATTGTCACCAGGAACAACTTTTTATTGGTACCGCAACCGCGAGACACAATTTTTGAAGTATTTCAGCAAAGAGGAAGATTTGGTATTTTGCAACGATATATACGGAGTGATGGAAAAGTTTAAACTCAAGTATGATCCTGCTGAATGGCGGCTGTTCATTGATTCGTCAAAAGACAGCATAAAAGGTGTTCTTCTTCATAATGGCAACACATTCGCTTCAGTTCCTATTGCTCACTCTGTTATTCTCCAAGAAAAATACGAGAATTTGGCCCTGATTCTTCAGAAGATTCGTTATGATGAGCATAAGTGGATGATTTGTGGAGACTTTAAAATTCTATCCATGCTATTAGGGCAGCAATCCGGTTTCACCAAATATCCCTGCTTCCTTTGCTTGTGGGATAGCCGGGCCCGCGACCTACACTGGGGGAA